>CM035845.1:242385318-243585318 GCA_020510985.1 Pholidichthys leucotaenia
TGTCATTGAACTCAACTGTATTACAACAACTGTAATAGTACAAAGCACATGGCAGTAGTCTCAATGTAGCCGGCTCCAAACTAACAACAACACTCCAACTCTAGCCAACTGTCCAACTTCCAGTGAGATGACGGACCGTACAATATATAGTGAAGCGGTGACGTTAGCTGCAGGCAGTGTACCACTCCCAGTATCCCCACATTCATACACTACACAGTACAGTTATCATCCATGTGAAATTATGAGTCTCCCCAGTGCAAGTGTGGAGAAGGATGGCTGCAGCCAAACAATACTGGTTAGTATTTGGATTAAACAATGAATATGTCTGAATGGCACACAAATCGCCAAAATTATTAAATTAAATTTCAAGGAATATACTACAATGCGTCTCGAATCTTAAATATGTCCAGTTAGTTGACTTGATATTACTTTGTCTCGTTAGATATAATTTAATGCACTAATGGGGCATTTTGTGTAATGTTAGTTACTACAAGAATTGCTATTTGTTGTTAAAAATTAAAATAACAATTATTTAATTGATTTTTGGGTCTTTTGGTGGGCTTTTGTTGTCCCATAAAAATGATTTAACTCTTTAGATGCCCTAGGCGCCGTGTTGCGCGCCCAGAGCATCACGACCAGTGGTCAAGAGTGGTAAATTTTTTTTGTCAATAAAATAGTTCAGATTTCCAAGGCTATAAATTGAAAGTTGCAAGAGATAATGTCATGCAGTGGCCCTCGCAAGCCACCATGAGACGCCAAAAGTTGCCGGTGAGGTTTGCATAGATGTTTATTACGAACACAAGAATACACAAAGTAATGAGCCACTGTGGGCTAAAGCACATAACACCAGACACAGGAGATCATAAGGCTAACACCAAGCTTACTTACAATCGTGACCATGAACAAGGAATCGTTGACGTGGAGTTACTGACGATTATTGATGAGACTGCTGCATCATACTGCTCCCAGCGCCCGCTTAAATACAGGGCTGCTGATGAGCCGCAAATGCAGCACAGCTGTCAGGCTTTGACAGCAGGAAGCCCCTCCAAGTGCTGTCACAATAAGAGCTCGGGGAGCCAGAAGGTAAACACTGCTGTCAAACCTGGTGGAGACGATGCATGGCCCAAGCACGGACGAAATCGGCGCACGGACCATGACAGATAATGGCTTTCTGTCAGTTAGAGAGATGTAGAATATGATCCAAAGTTTCAGATAGGAATAAATTTACACATCTAATTTGCATAATGTCACGGCAGCAATATAAATTACATAATTCAGTCAAAAGTGGACTTTGGACACATTTACACAAAGAATGGTACAGTTTTTTGGACGCCGATTTGTCTACAGGGGTGTGTTTTTATCTAATCTTCAAAGTATTTGAACCAGAAAATCAATAAAATGTCAAAAAACATATATTTCTCTTACCTGTTGCCGGGTGGGGGAGCTTGCTCGCCCACGTGACCGGTCCATTTTCGTCCATCATTGCCAATGTTGCTCGTTTACTTAGTAATTTATACCCGCTTATACATCTACAAACCCTTATGATTATCCCACATGAATTTCGTTTGTATTACGCGGCTATTTCACCTGTAAAATGCAGTTTTCCTGTGAGAATGCATGACGATCGCTGGCGCCGCCATCTTGGTACTGGTAGCTAATTTTATCATCCATCGTGGTCAATATATTACGTTTACTTAGTAATTTACACCCTGTCACGCGGTGACCCTCGCGGGTCATCATAAGACGCCAAAAGTCGCCAGTGAGTTTTGCATTGATGTTTAATACACAAGAAAAGACAATAACACAAACTATGCACCGCTGTGGCAAAAACACACACTACAAAGGGCATGGGATTGTAGGGCTACACCCGGCCACCTACGATCTTAACGAGAGCATGAACATGAATAAAGACACGAACCTTGACACGAACGTAGACCAGGAATGTTTGACGATACCGCTGCATCAACCTGCTGTCAGCGCCAGCTAATAAGGCCGCCCGCTAACGAGCAGTGATGCAGAACAGCTGATCGACTTTGACAGCTGGAAGCCCCACTGAGCGCTGTCACAATAAGAGCCCGGGGAGCCAGAATGTAATCCGCTGCTGTCAAAGCCAGCAGACATGATGCATGACCCAAGTGCGGACGAGATCGGCGCTCGGGTCATCACAGTACCCTCCCTCTGAGGGCGGGCTCAGAACGCCCATAGACATCCAAGCACCCCCCCCACACACACACACACACACACACCCTCCAGGGTGGGCAGATGGGGCAGGCCCGGTGGGAGAGAATCAAATCCCAGAACGAGAACCAGAATACAGACATTCAGAAAAAAAAAAAAAAACGACTGAAAAATGCATGAAACAGTCACACAGGCACGGAATAACAAAAAAAAAAAAAAAAATACAACACTCCTTAAAGCACAAACCAAGATCAAGACAAGGCAAGGAAAAAAAAAACAAAAACAAACAAACAAACAATACAAGGCACGATAACAAAAATACCACACTCTTAAGTCACAAAGCAAATACAACACAGGACAGAAAAAAAAAATGAAAAAAAACAGAACAATTACAGGACTAGACTACCACCATGAATGACCTCTACCTCCAACAGTTCATGCCGACCGGCGGAGACCAAACGCCACGGGAACAGTTCAGGCGGTCTCCCCTCGTCCAACGGCCGACGGGTGGTCATGGGGGGTGGACCATGACCGGGCGGCTAACCACAGTCCCACGCCCGGAAAGTCTACTCCTCCTGTGGCCGAACCAGATCGCCCAGTAATACACACAGCAAGTCGGGTGGCCGACCCAAGTTGCCAAACTAGCGAAGCAGTTCCTCGGGTGGCCGACCCGCATCCCTCAGCCACCAGAACAGGGGGAAAACAGCCCGTGTCGGCCTCCCTGGTGAGGACAAAACATGGAAGAGCCGGGACAAGCGAAGAAGGACCCCCACAGCCCCCGGCAATGATGAGTAGGGGCGATGACTCCGAAGTGGGGAAAGAAGGCGAAAATGAGCCCGTACCAAGCCAGGCGGCGAAGGGTCTGCAGCTCCTCCACCGTCCTTGGACCACACCGGCGTTGCACCTCCGCTGGACCCCGATTGGGTCCCGGCTGCTCCCATGTCAGACACCAATTGGGCCAGAACAGCACCTGCGGTGGACCCCGATTGGGCCTCGGGCGCACCCACGTCGGACCCCGATTGGGCCAAAGCAGCTCCCATGACAAACCCCGATTGGGTTTCGGGCCCACCCACATTGGACCCCGATTGGGCCACAGCAGCCTCCACAAAGGACCTCGACTGGGTCGGCGCAGCACCGCTGACGACCTCCGCCCCCGAACCTGGAACCTCCAACACAGCGACCACGACTGGCTCCGCGCCGGTGACACTGCAACAAAGCTCAGAGGACAGAGAAGAACCAGGATCAGCCTCACCGGCAGTGGCAGAGCCCAGCGAGACGAGCTCGGGCGCAGCAGGCGGCTGCCCATGACTTGCCTCCCAGAGAGGCAGGCAAAAGTGCTTCGAGACAGGAGAAAGAGACACAAGAGAGATCACTTGCCTGCACTCGGGTTCTGTCGCCGTCCAGGACTTCGTTGATCCAGGTTCAGAGAGAAGACGTTTGTCCGCAGTCTCCCACTCAGCTACGTCGGGCTCCGCAGCTGGCATGATGGTTACCGCAGCCTGAGGTTCCTCTGACGCTGACGTCCACACCGATGACCCGTCTGGCGTGGGGGCAGGGGACCCTCGACCCACTGGCTCGAACCGCTTCGGCGAGGAGACCCGGGGACGCTTCACCGTCGGCTCAGGCTCCAGGCCGCAGTCCGTTCTTCTCCTCTGTCCACGTCGTGGCTGCAGGGCCGGAACCAGGCTCTCCAGCACCACAGGCCCCCTCCTCATCCGGCGACGTAGGCCTGGCGTCGTGGACCGCTCAGTGGAGGGAGACACAGAGGCAGTAGGTTTGGTTATCACAACTACAGCAGGTGGTAGGAGCTCAGGGGACTGCGGACCCCGAACTCCGCCCCCAGGAGTCAGACAAGGCAGATCACAATTATCATGTAAAAAATGAACTTGCACTTGCCTTTCTCCCGGAGGGAGGATGGTGCCTGTTGTAGGGGACTTAGTTCCTCCCTCTCCCTGCTGGATGGCGACAGAGGGCCCCCTGGAAGGACGAGGAGGAGCTGCTCTCGGAGGTCCGCTGACGGGCTTTGCCGGCAGCGGGTCCAGCCGGGGATTCTGCTGATGTTCACCTTGGCCGTGGCACCGACGTCTTCGATGGCACCCAGATGGCGTGAACTCCTGGACCGTATACGGGACAGGAACGGGATTCCAACGGGGGGAGCGAGGATGCCTCCTCCTCTGCTTCCTGCTGTCTTCCTCCTCCAGCCCACAGAGTATCTTGCGCTGTGCGGCGAGTTCAGCCCTCCTCGTCATCACCTCCAGGTGGTTGTCGTAGTAGAGAGGAAGGTTGTCCAGAAGAACCTCAGCGTAGTCCAGGTGTCGGCGTATGTCGCTGGGAGTGTCGTATAGCGTAGCGGTGAATAGAGTTCCATCCACATACTCCAGAGCCTCCGCTAGCTCCTTGCCCTGGCACCGACCGCGGCCCCTGGATGACGGCATTCTCCCAGCAAGTGACACCCAGACAGGGAAGAGCAATTGTCCACTTTAAGCAAAAACTCACCGGGACGGGGTCTCGGTGTGGCGTCTCTGTTTAGATGCAATGGCAGCAGTATACTGTCACACGGTGACCCTCGCGGGCCACCATAAGATGCCAAAAGTGGCCAGTGAGTTTTGCATTGATGTTTAATACACAAGACAAGACAATAACACGAACTATGAACTGCTGTGGCAAAAACACACACTACAAAGGGCATGGGATCGTAGGGCTACACCCAGCCACCTACGACCTTAACGAGAGCTTGAACATGAATAAAGACACAAATCTTGACACGAACGTAGACCAGGAATGTTTGACAATACTGCTGCATCAACCTGCTGTCAGCGCCCACTAATAAGGCCGGCTGCTAACGAGCAGTGATGCAGAACAGCTGATCGACTTTGACAGCCGGAAGCCCCACCGAGCGCTGTCACAATAAGAGCCCGGGGAGCCAGAATGTAATCGGCTGCTGTCAAAGCCGGCAGAGATGATGCATGGCCCGAGCGCGGATGAGATCGGCGCTCGGGTCATCACACTCCCGCTTCTACAAACTCTTGATTGTCCCACATGAATTTTGTTTGTGTTACGCGGCTATTTTCCTCGTTTCATGCAGTTTCGGTTATCATTGCTGCCGCGATGACCGATCATGAAGGTATCCACATTGGTGCTGTGAGCTCAAAGCGGAAAAAGGAAGAATAATAATGAGGATTTCTTTTTCTTTGCTGTATTCCATGTCAGCCATGATTCCTTCAGCGCGTGTCTGCCACCTTCTATACTGTCAGATCAATACAGATTAGTACAAATTTGCAGTATAGCTGGGGGACGCCAATAAGTTGACCGGTGCAGTTGCTGCGCTTTGCCACTGGGGGTGCGTGACCCGTCCATTTAATCTGGGCAGTTAAAGGGTTAATTCATTTTTTGGATGTTTTCTAGGAGGTTGGGGTCCCATTCGCTGCTGTGTGTTCCCATGTGCTTTTTAGTCCAACTGGTGTGGAGACTAGGGTGAGGACCGGTGCTGCTGCCTGCTGCTAACCGTGATTCTGCTGTCAAGACATCGATGTGAACCACTTGTTGACATGATGCTGAGCACGGGCGGAGGGGGGGGGGCACTGTGCTCATACTCTTGTCGTTTTACTTATATCTGTATTTTCCCACTTTAGTTGATTAGTTTATGTTTTATTGTGGTTGGTTGGATGTATGTTGTTATTTGAGTTTGCCATTTGTCTGTTTATGAAAGTCTCTGTTCCAGTTATTATTCTGTCTTTGATATTATGCATCCATGATCATCCAGCTTTGTATCTCTATTTTTATTTGCCTGTGTGACATGAGTCTCCATTCTTTGCCCTAACCTCCCCTTCTGTATTTAGTTTCCTTGTATATTATATTATTTGCAGCTCTTGATTTTCATTCATTCCAGTCTGTACCTTTATTTTGACAGTGTGCTTTGTTTTCAAGCTCAGCTTCACAGTTAGCAAAGCTGTCATTATTTGGACTGATTATTATCCTCACTTCTGTTACCCACACATGCTTATCATATGTTTAATTCCCCCATGCCTACTTAAGAAGCGCTGTGCTGGAGTTCATCGCAGAGGTCTTCTCCTAGTATCCAGATGTAAGTTTAGCTCATTATTCTCTGTTTAGTCACATCTTTATCTTTGTGTTATCCCTGCATGTGTTCCATGCTTTTTCCTCAGCCAGCGTTTTCCTCTCGCCTTAGCCGAGTGCTATTTTGGCTGCTCCTTATCCTGCCTGCCTTACCCTAGCCTTGTAAGTTTTTGTTTGTGCACTTTTGAACTTTGCATTATCATTAAATATTGACAACTCAAAGTCCAGCAACTAGGTCTTTATTCCTGCCCTCAAAGGGCAATTTATGACAGAAGACTGCTGCCAGTGTGTGACCCAGCTGCTGTGAGTTTGCGTTTTTTCCACCCACCTTTTTTTTGTATTTTTCCGGAAGGAGAGCTGATAGCATGTCACCAGCACGCCAGGTCTCAGCCAACAACAGAAGGTTGGCAGCCGAGGGCCCCAGCGTGGATGAACAGTGGGCGGCCCAATTCATCCAGGATTTCACTGAAGCGATGAAGTCTACCTCCAAGAAAGTCCTGAAGAATTTGGAAGCAGCGTCCGGGATAGTGGAGGCGCATCCCAGGCTGCGGAAGTACTCCAAGTATGCGGAGCAATGATATGCTCACTCCCAGCTGTACCTGTACCAACGAAGAAGCGTTCCCGGGTACAAACGTCCTCAGCCTCCTGCCGCTTGCCAGTCTCAGGATACCGTCCTACAGCGTCAGCCTCCATTCCACCCTGTTCACTGTCTATTCCTGAACTGACGAAGGAGCGTCCCCTGGAACAGACCCGCGCAGCATCCTGTTACCACTCCGCTGTATCACTCCAGAGGAATTCCTCCGTCACACAGGGTGATCTGTCTGGTTTTCCCAAGGCAGCCCCAGCAACCATGGTTAAAACAGTGACAGCAGACACGGGCATCCAATTTAACTTCCTCAGCATATCCAAGTAACACAGCAGTAGCCTCTTCCTCGTCTCTCCAGAATTTTTCTGCATCAGCCGTTCCACCAGCTCCTTCCTACTTGTCTGTTGCTGCTGTCCCCCTCTCCTCCATGGTGTCATCTCCCACTGCTGAGCATCTGGCCCAAGCATGCCTGCAGTGCCAGTTTTCCATCACTTACATTGTTGCCCTTGCCGGCTGCTGTCAATGAGAGGGATTTGTCTGGGCCGTCTGCAAAAGCTACCACCACATCCTGGGAATTAAGGCAAGTACATTTTCATTCTTTAACGCCTTTGGATGAAATGCCTTGTTTAATTCCTGGTGGCAGGGCTCAGAAGCAGCCTCACACTTTGGCTTAGCTCTCACCATCTGCTGCTGTAGTAATCCATGTTTCCTCACCTGCTTCTCCCGTGTCTCCCTCTGTTCTTTCTGCGTGTCTGCCGGTCCTGGGAGAGAGCTGCCGGATGAAAGAGGGCCCTGTGGCTATGAAAGATTCCATTACAGTCCTGCAACCACATCTTGGATGGGAGAGGAGCGCCCCCTGTGCCCTGAAGGCTGAGCCGACAAAGGAATGTCCCCTGGCTTCAGCTGCACGGGTCTCTGCAACAGCGGTGAGGAAACCTCCAGCATCAGCCGCCATGCCAGGAGTTCCAAAAGCGTCGGTCGCCATGCCTGGAGGTCCTTCAGCAGCAGATACCATCACACCCCAGGAGATAAGGCAAGTGTGTTTTCGTTCTTCTGCTTATAAAAATGAAATGTCTTGCCTTAATCCCTGTGGTGAGGCTCAGCATCAGCAGCCTACATTAGCGGAGTCCTCACTGCCTGCTGCTGCCACCTGTTCCTCACCTGCCTCTTCCATGTCTCCTCCTGTGTTCCCTGAGTGTCCGCCAGTCCTGGGATGGAGCCGCCTGATGACGGAGGAGCCTGTGGCCCTGGAAGATTCCGTTCCAGCCCCGCAGCCACATCCCGGATGGGAGGAGAGCACTACCTATGTTCTGAAGCTTGAGCCAACAGAAGAGTGTCCCCTAGTTTCAGTGGTACAGGAGCCAGCACCATCAGTCAGGCAACCCCCAGCATTAGCCGCCACTCCAGGAGTTTCTCCAGCATCGGTCGCCCTGCCTGGAGGTCCTTCAGGTGCACCCACCATCATCTTTGCTGCCGGGGTCATCACAGCAGTGTTGCGGGAGTCCTGGATGGCGGTGGAGCTTGAGTCCAGGCAGTAATCTGTTCTGTTTTAACACCTGCAGATCAAGAGAAATCTTGTCTGGCTCAAGGGGAGGAGAATCAGCTGCAGATGTCCTCTGTTCCTGAGCTCTCCTCACCGGGCCCCACTGCTGCTGGTAATGTTCTGGTATTTTTCTCTTCTTCCCCATCTGAGGTGGCTGAGCCAGAGTTGGAGCGTTAGATGACTGGATCCAAGACGTCCCAGCTTAATTCACAGGGGTTCTGGACGGTGGTGGAGCTTGAGCTCAGGCAAGTTCTCTTTTTTTGCTTTCACTATAGCTGTCATAGAGAGATCTTGCTTGGCTCTTGGTTGGGAGGACCAGTTGCAGCTGCCAGCTGCACCTGAGTTTTCCTCGCCGTGTGCCACTGTTGCAGGTGATTTTGATCCAGATTCTGTTTCTTCTTCTTGGTTTGAGTCCTTGCCTTGTTTCACTGATGGTCTTCAGTGCCCTTCCCTTGGTCTCGCTGAGGGTCATCAGTCCGCTGTGTTGGAGGTCACCATGGGCCCTCTTTCTCCACCTGAGGTTGCCGTGGGTTCTCCTTCTCTTCCTGAGGTCACCGTGGGTTCTCCTTCTCTTCCTGAGGTCACCGTGGGTCCTCCTTCTTCTCCTGAGGTCACTGTGGGCCCTCCTTTTCTGCCTGAGGTCGCCGTGAGTCCTCCTTCTCTGCCTGAGGACACCGTGGGTCCCCATTCTCTGCCTGCAGTCGCCATGGGTCCTCCTCCATCTCAGCCTGAGGTCACTGAGGGTCAACCGTCTTAGCCTGAGGTGGCCACTTGTCATCAGTCATCACCTACGGTCGCTGCTCATCTGTCATCATCGCCACCTGGTTTCCTCTCTGGGCAGTCATCTTCCTCATTGGGTTTTCACCCCTCACCCCCTACAATCATGGAAGACACTGGTTCCAGCTACCACCTCCAGGTGGAGGCATGTCATACCCCGCAGTCCGTTGGCTCTTGAAGACTGGGAGGCCACCCGATGAACTACTCCATCTGTTTATGTGGCTCAAAATCTCTGGAAGACCGCCCGCAGGACTATGTTGTTTGCTTGGGTGACTCAAGTACTCCGGAAGGCCACCTGATTCATTTCACCGCATGATCTGGTGTTCTGGGGACTCCAGTCGGCCATCTGAACTGCCTTATTTCCTCACCCAGGGAACCTAGGTTTCTGTCTGCCACCTGTTTTGCTCTGTTTGTGGGTCAGGTGGCAGTCTTGTTTTGGTTCTTCCTGGCCCGGTTCCCCCCACTGCCAATGCGGGTTGGGTTATTATTGTATTCCATTTGGGGGGGGGGGGGGGGGGTTGTGTTTACTTTTTTCCTTTGGATGTTTCCTTGGGGTTTCTGGAATCCACCCCTTGGATGGGGAGGGCTCTGTCATGATGCTGAGCACGGGGGTGGGGGGACACCGTGCTCATGCGCTTTTGTCATTTTGGTTATTTCTGTATTTCCCACTTTAGTTTAGTTTTTATTCTGGTTGGTTGGATGTATGTTGTTATTTGAGTTCTCCAATTTTCTCTTTATGAAAGTCTCTGTTCCTAGTGGTTATTCTGTCCTTGATGGTATGTATCCATGATTGTCCAGCTTTGTATCTCTATTATTATTTGCCTATGTGACATGAGCATCCCTTCTTCTTTGCCACTGCCTCTCCTTCTGTATTTAGTTTCCTTGTACAGTGGTGTGAAAAAGTGTTTGCCCCTTTCCTGATTTCTCAATTTTTGTATACTTGTCATACTTAAATGTTTCAGAGCATCAACCAAATTTAAATATTAGACAGTGATTACACAAGTAAACACAAAATGCAGTTTTTAAAAGAAGGTGTTTATTATTAAGAGTAAAAAAAAAAAAAATCAAACCTACATGGTCCTTTGTGGAAAAAGTGCCCCCCCCCCCCGTTAAAACATAAATTAACTGTGATTTATCACATCTTTGGAAACCTGAGTTCAATTTCTCTAGCCACACCAAGGCTTGATTACTGCCACACCTGTTCTCAATCAAGAAATCTCTTAAATAGGACCTGCATGACAAATTGAAGTAGACCAAAAGATCCTCAAAAGTGAGACATCATGCTGCGATCCAAAGAATTTCAGTAACAAATGAGAAACAAAGTAACTGAGATCTAACACTCTGGAAAAGATTATAAAGCAATTTCTAAAGCTTTGGGACTCCAGCAAACCACAGTGAGAGTCCTGATCCACAAATGGCAAAAATATGGAACAGTGGTGAACTTTCCCAGGAGTGGCTGGCTGACCAATATTACCCCAAGAGAGCAGCAATGACTCATCCAAGAGGTCGCAAAAGACCCCACAACAACATCCAAAGAATTGCAGGCCTCACTTGCCTCAGTTAAGGTCAGTATTCATGACTCCACCATAAGAAAGAGACTGGGGAAAAAATGGCCTGCATGGCAGAGTTCCAAGACAAAAACCATTGCTGAGCAAAAAGAACATAAAGGCCAATCTCAGTTTTGCCAGAAAACATCTTGATGATCCCCAAGACTTTTGGGAAAATAATCTGTGGACTGACGAGACAAAAGTTGAACTTTTTGGAAGGTGTGTTTCCTTTCCCATTACATCCGGCGTAAAAGTAACACAGCATTTAAGGAAAGGAACGTCATATAAACAATAAAATATGGTGGTGGTAATGTGATGGTCTGTGGCTGTTTTGCTGCTTCAGGACCTGGAAGACTTGCTGTGGTAAATGGAATCATGAATTCTTCTATCTACCAAACAATCCTGAAGAAGAATGTCTGGCCATCTGTTCGTGACCTCAAGCTGAAGTGCACTTGGGTTCTGCAACTGTCATGATTTGCCCCTTGAGCCAAGAATGAAGACCCACACGCTGAACTGTTTTCATGATATTTATTAACCACTTGCGCTCCGTTGTTCCGCGGGCGGGCAAGTCTCTGCGTCCTAGGACGCATGAGGGCGCACTCCTGCACCCTCGTGCGCACTCGGACGCATAGTCCAGATTGTGGTGATGTAGGTGGTGATGGTGATGTAGTGGCGTCAAGCGCCACTAAAAAAAAAAAACTGCAGACACAGCCGCGAACAGATTAGTTCATCTGATTGACCTCTCATTCGACTAATAAGAGCCTTGAATTGGGTTTCTGAAACCTTGAAGAGCCAATGAATGAAAACCTAGGAAGGAGGACCCGCCTACTGTGAATGCAGGAGCCAATCGAAGCACAGAAATTCAGGCTGGGTGAAGAGAGATTTACTGCTGCAGCAGATGAAAACAAAGGACGCTGGACGAATCTGCTACAGACCCAGGCTCACCCAGCAGCATGGAGAACACCCACAAGTGGGACCTGCACTCATTCCAGCAGAATAGACGTTTAGGATTCTCTTCCATCATCATAGACCGACGGAGGCCAATGACAAAGGTTGAAAATCCTTCACCAAAACCGCAATATTGGAATTATGTTTTGATCGGGATCCACGAGCGGAGCAGCGTCGCGTTCGTCTGACAATGGGGAAGAGAAGTTCGCCACGATTCTGCTGCTGTGAAGAGGTAAGGTGTTATAAGCTAAATTATTATTTCTCCCTGAAAACAACAAACAGTAAATTACAACTGTACTGCGCACGAAGTACGAAGTGCGTGCGCCGCGATAAACGGTTCATTTGCCGTGTTCGGACCGTGAACGCCCCCCCCCCCCCCGCTGCGAACGCCCCCCGGTCCGCGGGGGGAAGCATATGAGTCTATTCCTTCATGTAGTGATGGCCGTCTTCTGTAGCGAGGGGGGGGGACAACCCCCCCCCACACACACACAGTAGCGATGGGGGGGGGGGAGCCGCTGTGAAAACATGCAAGGAGTGTAATCCATCATGTAGCGAGGGCCGAACTCCCGTCTTTTGTAGCGGGGGGGGGACACCCCCCCCCACACACACACAGAGACACAGCCCTGAGTGTGACCTTTCATTAGAGCCCAAAATGAAGATTCTACATTGAATCATTCAAAAGTTACATACGTTTTTCCAAACTGTGCCATTTGGCACAATTTGGCACAGTTCCAAAACGCCTGGGAACTACCTGAGAACAAAGCTGTGTAAAATATTCATTTTTTGTGGTATTGTTACCAAATTTGGATCTCAGCTTCATAAGACTTGGTTCTACATTTCTGTTGCATTTCCCAGCCGGATCGGACAGCTGTGTGTTATTTGCAAACATTTGTATCCAAAAAAACACTGTGTCCAAATTTATTTTCTTCAAGTTCAGTATGTTTAGATGACTGTAACTCAGTGGCCGGAGCACGTAGAGAAATCATGTTTTTTTTTTGCCAAAAAATTCAAAGTGTTTTCTTTTAAATGAGACCAACCCCATGAAGATGCTGCAAAGGGTTGAATAACAGCTTTCGATTTACTTTGGGCACATTATTTTTTGGCATTTTTAGGAAAATTGCCCGGAGTGCAAGGGGTTAACAGAAAAAAAAACACAACAAGACCAAACGGTACACAACACAAAAGCCAAACTGAAAACAAAGCAAACTTACGAGTTGAGGAAATAGTGTTCACCAGAGCAGGAGAAGGGTTCTGGTGAAGATGAGTAACTCTTAGAGTTTGGTTAAGAGGGAACAAAATAACAGCCCTTAAATAGGGCTAGAAACAAATGATACAAGTGACAGCAGGTGTGGATCACTAGAGCGGGCAAGAGGTAACGATGATTGCAACAGGGATCAGCTGGGAGTAATGAAAAGGGAGAAGACGGGACTGACAGCTGACAGGAACACCACCCACAATGGAGAATAGACCCGGGAGTGCCACTGACAGCTGTCACCCCATAGAGAGAGAGAGAAAACACAACAGTACAAAGATAAAGAACTAAATACCAATAAATAAGGACTGAGGGATAAAGACAACCAAACATCAAAATAAGTTGCAAAACAATGATGACATAGACTGGGGGGATAAGAAAAAATACAAGATCATGACAGGGCCTTCCCCCTCAACGTGTGTTAACCAGACACCTCGGGCAACATCAAAAGAAAAGGACCCACCCACACAAAGAACCAACCCCACCAAAAACAAGAAAACAACCATACCCCAAGTGGGAGGAGGGGGACCCGGTGCGGAGGAACCAAAACAAACCAGAGGAAATAAGAAAAACTCGCATAACTCACACCCCAGCAAAACCCAGACTAGGAAGAAAAAAACAAAACAAAACCCCACTCAGGACCCACACCCACGCAGAACCAGATGCCTAAACCAACTGGACCAGAGAGCTAGACAGTTTGGGAGGTCAGCTAAAGTCCCAGACCTGGCAGATGTCATGATGGAACGAATCGGGTGACCTGCCACCTAGTGGCACAGTCTGTCAGGCGGTCAGCCAGGGTTCTTCAGCCACCTAAAGAGAAGGGGTGGCCCATGAGGCGGCTGCCCCACTGAGAAGCAAAATGAAGGAGGGGACAGAGGATTTCGGGGAACCACGACGATTTCATGTGGAGAAGAAGGAACTACAATGGCCTCAGGCAGAGGATAGGGAACCACGACGGCCTCAGGAAGAGGAAAGGGAACCACGACGGTGTCTGGCAGAGGAGAGGGGACCACAATGGTGTCTGGCAGAGGCGAGGGGACCATGACGGCATCAGGCAGAGGAGGGGGAACCCTGACAATTTTTGACTGCTCAGAAGCACCCCCAGTTGTCCCGGACTGGGACATTGCAGCACCTGCGCGGGCTCCAGGCTGAAGCAAAGCTGCTCCCATGGTGCCTCCGGGCTGGAACAAGGCAGCACCCGTGGTGGCTCCGGGATGGAGCAATGCTGCACCCACGTTGGCTCCGGGCTGGAGCAATGCTGCACCCACATTGGCTCCGGGATGGGGCAAGGTAGCACTCGGGGTGGCTCTGGGCTACAGCAAGGCAACACCTACGTTGGCTCTGGGCTAGAACAAGGCAGCACTCGTGATGGCGCCTGGCTGGAGCAAGGCAACAGCTGCAGTGGCTCCGGGTTGGAGCAGAGCTGCACCCGCAGTGGATCCAGCTTGTATCAAAGCTGCACCCACGGTGGACCCAGACTGGGCCAGAGCTGCACCCACGGTGGACCCGGACTGGGCCCGAGGTGCACCCACAGTGAAGCCGGACTGGGCCAGCGCTGCACCCACGAAGGCCCCAGGCTGGAGTGTAGGGCCCACACTGTTGCGCAGCACCCATGTTGTTTCAGGCTGTGGCGCAGCACCCACAACAATCCCCGACTGGGACACAGCACCCACGGAGACCCGGACTGAGGAGGAGCTGCACCCACAGAGGTCCCAGGCTTGGACAGAGCACCCACAACAGCCTTGGCTGATGTTGAAGCACCTCGGAGGTCCTGGGCTGGGATGGTGCACCCGTAAAGACCTCATCCGGAGGGGAAGCAGCACCCACAGAGGTCCTTGGCTGGAATGGACCATCCACGCCAACCTCAGTTACCTGGGAATCAACACCCTCACAGGCCCCGGGCTGGAACGGAGTACCCACAACTACTTCATCAGGGGGAGGTGGACCCACATTGATTTCAGCTGGCGGGGCTGGATCTACAGAGACCATTGGTGCAGTTGGATGGACCTTGGTTACCCTGGGGAAAGGCTCACACAGGAGAGGTTGAGAAACAGGGTCAGGGTCACCAGAGGCAGTGGAGCCTGGTAAGGTAAGCTCAGGTGCAGCTGATGACTGCACTTGCCTTTCCCCACCAAGAGCCAGACAAGATCTCTCCAACATAGAAACAACAAAAAGGAAATAACAAAAACAAAGGAGAGCACTTTCTTGAGCTCAACCTCCACTGCTGTCCAGTAATCCATCAATCCAAGAGCCGACGTCTGGGGCCCGGCCCTATGGAGGTCTAGCTCTGACTACTGCTGTGGCGGCTCCAGCAGCAGGCATGGTGGTCAATGCAGTCTCGGGACCCCTCAGCAAAGTGACCCACACAGGTGGCTCACCCGGCATGGCAACAGGTGGTGCACTCCCTGCTGGCACAGGATCCCACTCAGCAGAAGCCCGGGGACACTCAGTCATCAGCGTAGGCTCTTGATCACTGGCAGCACTCTCCCTCCATCAAAACCATGGCTGCGGGGCTGGAATCAAGTCCTCCCAGGCTGCCGGCTCCTCCATTGCCGGCGGCTCGATTCTGGGACCAGCGGACGCTCAAGGGGCATAGGATGAGACATGGAGAGAGCAGGGGAGGTAGAGAAATCTGCAGCAGGTGGTGAGGACTCAGTGGACTGCAGTAACTGAGCCCCACCACCGAGAATCAGGCAAATTCATGTGTTAGCAATAAGGAATGAAAAGACACTTGCCTGTGTTACCGGGGCATGATGATTCCTGCTGCAGCAGGTGTAGAGTCCACACTCTCCGTGGCTGCCATTGTTGCAGACCCCTCTGAGGAAAGTAGAAGCGTCGCCCCAGCAGATGTGGTGACGGGCGGAGCCGGGAAGAAGGTGGCCGGTCCCTAAGCAGCTGGATGAATCACCAAGGAGGAGGGAGAGTCAGCAGCAGCAGAGGAGGAGGCTGAGAGGACAGTCGGAGAAGAAAAACCAAGTGAGGAAACTGCTGTGGGGGTCTTTGGCCTCAACGAAGAGTGAACTGTTGATGAGGAGGTGGAGGTGTTCTTCCGGCGAGCTTTCTCTGGACAGCAGCAGCCTGGAGTAAATGGAACGGGAGCAGGAATGGATGCCGGAGATTGGTGAGAAGCCAATAATGCAGAGGCTCGGGAACATCTCCCCTTCGGCGCGGGCCCCAGCCTTTTCAGGAAATTCCTCACCATCTCACCATTCTTGCATTGCAGAGCCGCCACCAGAGAAATCCTTTCCAACCCCTCAGCATGCTCCATAAGCTGAGTGCACAAGTGAGCAGCTGTCTCTGTAAGCCCCAGGTACCACAACGTGTCTTTTGGGGTAGGACCGGAGTGAGCAGCGGAGATTAATCCATCTATCTCCATGAGGGTTTTGCAGCACTCCCACCCCAGGCTCACTGGATACCAGCGCCCATCCGCAGAGTCCATAGGAGCTGGTGACATGATGACTGTTCCAGAAAAACAGGTGGGTGAAACAAAAAAACACAAACTACAGCAGCTGGGTCTCCTACTGACCAGAGTCTACTGTCATGATTTTCCCCTTGAGGCAGGAATGAAGACCCACATGCTGAACTGTAATTTGTGATATTTATTAACAGAAAAACACAACAAGACCAAATGGTGCACAGCACAAAAGTCCAAACTTAAACAAAGCAAACTTGCGAGTTGAGGAAATAGAGTTCACCAGAACAGGAGAAGGGTTCTGGTGGAGTTAAGTAACTCTTAGACTCCGGCAAAGAAGGAGAGAAATAACAGTCCTTAAATAGGGCTAGAAACAAATGATACAAATGACGGCAGGTGTGGATCACATGAGCGGGCAAGAGGTAACAATGATTGCAACAGGGATCAGCTGGGAGTAATGAGAAGGGAGAAGACGGGACTGAAAGCTGACAGGGACACCACCCACAACGGAGCAAAGACCCGGAAGTGCCACTGACAGCTGTCTCTTGGGAGAGGAAGAGAGAGAGAGAGAAAAAGCACAACAGTACAAAGATAAAGAACTAAATACGAATAAATAAGGACAGATCGATAAAGACAACCAAATACCAAAATAAGTAGCAAAACAATGATGACATAAACCGTGGGGATAAGAAACAAGACAAGATATATGAAAATCAACCATGGATAAAATGACAGGAATCAAAACTCAAAAATACAACACCATACAAATATAGAAAAAAGGCAAGACACAGAGCACGGCGCGACCCCCTCCCCCCCATGATCAGATCGTGATAGAAGCAGGACAATGATCCAAAACTCACCAGCAATTCCACCTCTGAAAGACTTAAGAAAAACAAAATAAAGACTTTGGAGAAGTCTAGTCAAAGTCCCGACCTAATCCAATTGAGATGCTGTGTCATGCCCTTAAAAAGGCAATTCATGCTCAAAAACCCTCAAATGTGGCTGAATTACAACAATTCTGAAAAGATGAGTGGGCCAAACTTCCTCCACAGTGCTGTAAAAGACTCATTGCCAGTTATCGCAAATGCTTGACTGCAGTTGTTGCTGCTAAGGGTGGCCCAACCAGTTATTAGGTTTAGGGGGCAATCACTGTTTCACACAGGGCCATGTAGGTTTGGATTTTTTTCCCCCTTAATAATAAACACCTTCATTTAAAACTGCATTTTGTGTTTACTTGTATTATCTTTGTCTAATATTTAAATTGATTTGATGATCTGAAACATTTAAGTTTCACAAACATTCAAAAAAAATGAGAACTCAGGAAGGGGGCAAACACATTTTTTCACACCACTGTAAAAAGTAAAAAGAAGAGGGCCCTAGATTGAGCCCTGAGGGATCCCACAATTCAGTTGTGTTGTAGCTGAGGAAAACTCGCCAAGCTGAAAAGAAAAACTCCTGTTGGAGAGATGCGACTTAAACCACTTAAGGGCAGTGCCCCTTATGCCCACACACAATTCCAAATGCAAAAGAAGAATATTGTGATCAATTGTGTCAGATGCTGCAGTAAAGTCCAAAAGCACAAGAACAGCAGAAATATCGAAAGACTGCAGTTGTTCATACACATTTTTTCTAAAACTTTTGATAAAAATGGGAGTTTTGAATTGGCCTAAAATTAGACAAGACACGGGTCTAGATATGTTTTTGTTTTTTTTTTGTTTTTTGAAGAGGAGCTGAATTACAGCATGTTTAAAAGCAGACAGGACAGTTCCAGATATCAAGGAAGAATTAATAATATTTAAAACACAATGACCAATGGAATTAAAAGCTGCCTTTAAAGGTCTGGGTGGAATGCTATCAATGGAGCAGGAGAAGGGTCTCAGGTGCTGAATAACAGACATTAAAACTGTGAGAGACGCCACTTCAAAACTCTCAAAAACACTTGGGCATGAGATAAAAGCAACAGGATCTACTGCAGAACACAAAAGAGATGCTCTCCCAGCAGAGATTTTATCATTAAAAAAAATTAGTAATTTAACACAAAAGTGAAAGAAGGTACAACACCAGTGTGGTCACGGGATTTACAAGAGAATCTAAAACATTAAAAAGAAACTGAGGTTTATGGCTGTTGACTGACACAAGATTTGACAAAACTGGCTCTTTGCAGATTTAACAGCCCTCTGATACTGTTGTAAACTGTCATTTTAAGCAAGAAGAGAAACTTGAAGATGATCCTTTTTCCATTTTGTCTCACGTTGTCTGCATATGCATCTCAAAGCAAGAATAGAGTCATTCACCCACAGGTCTGAAGCTGGCTTTGAGTGTTAATATCTAAAAGGTGCCACCAAGTCCAGGATGTGGGTACAGGTAGAATGAAATGTGTCCAACAGCTCATCGGGGCTAAGATTAGAGTCGTAATCCTGGAGCACATCAAGAGCAAAAACTTCGGAGAAGCGAGCTGCAGTTGAGGTTTTAAAAATTTGAGTCCAGTAAACCAGAGCGCACAGTTTAGCCTGTGAGACTGGCAGTGAAACATTTAAAAAAAAAAAAAAAAAAAAAAAAAAATGATCAGAGAGGTGGATGTCATAAATCTCACTGACATTCAGGTCTAAACCAGAAGACAACGCTGTCCAATACGTGTCCTTTTCCGTGCGTCAAGACAGAGACCGATTGAGAGATGTTAAAATCATCAATGAGATTTAAAAAGTCTCTGAGCAAGGGTCGAGATTCACAGCAAATGTGAATGTTAAAATCCCCGACAATTAAAAACCAATCATAGTTCAATGTTAATCCTGCTACAAAGTCAGTAAAATCATGAATAAATCCTTGTTGAACTGTGGTGGCCCATAAACCAGCGCACACAAGACAGGTTTATTCAAGTTAATAATTAAAGTCTGCACTTTAAAACTGGAGACAGAGAGCAACGGTGACAGCTGACATTGAAGGCTGGATTTAAAAGCAATCACTACCCCACCACCACCACCGCGACTGGTGGTCCGAGGGGAGCTAAAATACAGTCTGGCGGAAGGAGCTCGGAAAAGAGGAATGACTCAGGTTGAATCTACATTTCCGTAAGGAACAAGAAATCCAGATTGCATGTAGTTGATCAAACTATAGTATTTCACTCTGTTGTGCACTATAGCCTTCATGTTGTGCAACAGTGGGATATCAGTACAGAGTATCAGTGCCAGTTTACAAATTAAAAGAAAAATCTCTGACACCACCATTTTTTTGGTAGGAGGAGTCATGGCCCACTCCTCAGTTTAGCAGACCTGACAAAATTGGATTCTTAGACAAAAATAATTTGCTCACCCTCAACTTAGCAAAGAAAATAGTGTTTGTAATCATTCATCTTTCCTCATATTTAGTTTGTATGAAGATATACAGTATATTTGAAAGCAAAGCAGAAAAAGTTTCATTCTTTAAAATCCATACATGCTATACACAGTGTGATGCTTCCTTTAAAGCAGGACTCTTAAGTTACTTCCACATTTTAAAAAAAATGTAATTAAAGGCAACAGAGGCTTCTACAGCACATACTCACCTGTTTCAGAAACAGAACACCTGTCAGAGATAGAACACATTCTAAATTGTTAGAGATGTTTAAATAGTGACAGGGTAATTAAATTGTAGTTAAACCTAAAGGAAACATGGTAGCCTGGAAGGTAATTTGTAATCAGCTGCACAAGAACAACTCAATGGCACATGATTAGAGTACTTTTTTAAATGTGCTCAACTAATCCACCAATCAGCATAGTATTTTAGCTTTACTTCCTCCAACACACATCAATCTGAAATCATTTCAAATTAGGCCACTTTTGGTTGTGTTTTGGTATTACACAACAACACATTATTATGATATGAAGTCTCAAAAGACTATGAGTATTATTCAGATCTTTTAAGCATATCCAGCACTTTGCCTTGACATACACCGCTGTCATGTGGAAAACCTTCACTGGGGGGTGTTGACAGAGACTGAATGTGGAATGAAAAACCTTTTGCCTCCTTGTTTGCACTGACAGTGGGTGGAAGTAATGAAGGGAATGAGCTTTAACTAAGGATTCTCTGAAGTTTATCTTGCACTTTTGCAATGTTCTCTCCTCAAGCTTATTGCCACTTTCTTCCTCCTTGCCTATATTGAATGATGTGGGGTGTGTGTCAGAAGATGAGTGGCATTTAAAAAGGAACATTGAGGTTTCATTGAAATGTAGCTCAGGAAAACATCACCTGACTGTGTAATATCACTTTGTACAATTATGCCAAAAAAGAAGTTTCTGAAAATTTCAAGGACTGAGATAAAGTTCAGAAGTTTTCATAGTGTGTGCCCTGGAGCCACTTCTGTTTATATGCCAACAAATGCACACCCCTGGTGTCTTGATTATATTGTTAGTTGAATAGAATAGTAAATAAATGTTTTTTTTAAATAAATGTTATCACAACATGGCACATTTTGACTAACTTTAAGTAACCCATGTAAAATACATTCTTGGGGCTGACATTAGCAATAGACCAATAACTCATCTATCCATCGTTTATTGCTCATCTTAGCTGGTCACAGGGCTGGACAACAAATCTTTATGGTCCATAATTAGCCACTTAATTCTGGCTTTAATTTTTGTGAGTAGAATTCAAGTAGGCTATTTATTGTCATTGTAATTTGCACTAGTTACTATGTATCTATCGCCATGAGTCACATTCACACAGTATATGGACACACCTTGTGTTAAATATTGCCGATAATGTCACGAAATACTTTCATATTTGTATCATATTTGTATCATATGTGCGAAACAGCTGGCTCCTGTATTCACAGACATTTTTAATACCTCCCTTAAGTTATGCCACGTGCCGTCCTGCCTCAAATCCTCCACCATCATCCCTGTCCCCAAGAAGCCACGGATCACTGGACTTAATGACTACAGACCTGTAGCGCTCACCTCTGTAGTCATGAAGTCCTTTGAGCGCCTGGTCCTGTCCCACCTCAAGTCCATCACCACCCCTCTCCTGGACCCGCTGCAGTTTGCCTATCGAGCCAACAGGTCTGTAGACGATGCAGTCAACCTGGCCCTCCACTCCATCCTGCAGCACCTGGACTCCCCGGGAACCTACGCCAGGATCCTGTTTGTGGACTTCAGCTCCGCATTCAACACCATCCGCCCCGCTCTGCTCCGGGACAAGCTGTCCCTGCTCAACGTGCCTGACTCCCTCTGCAGGTGGATCATCGACTTCCTGACGGACCGGAGGCAGCATGTGCGGCTGGGAAAGACTGTCTCAGACTATACTAGCATCAGCACCGGATCACCCCAGGGCTGTGTACTTTCCCCCCTACTCTTCTCCCTTTACACCAACTCCTGCACCTCCAGCCACCAGTCTGTCAAGTTGATCAAGTTTGCGGACGACACCACCCTCATCGGGCTCATCTCCAACGGCGACGAGTCCGCCTACAGGAGAGAGGTGGCCCAGCTGGCGTCCTGGTGCAGCAATAACAACCTGCAGCTGAACGCTCTGAAGACAGTGGAGATGATTGTAGACTTCAGGAAAGTCACTACTCCTCTGCCCCCCCTCACCCTCTCAGGCTCTCCCATCACCACTGCTGATTCCTTCCGCTTCCTAGGCACTACCATCACCAGGGACCTCAAATGGGAGCTGACCATCAGCTCACTCATCAAAAAAGCCCAGCAGAGGATGTTCTTCCTGCGGCAGCTGAGGAAGCTCAAGCTACCCACCAAGATGTTAGTGCAGTTCTACACAGCCATCATCGAGTCCATCCTCACCACCTCCATAACCGTGTGGTACGCAGGAGCCACTGCCAGGGACAGACTAAGGCTGCAGCGCGTCGTGCGCACTGCTGAGAAGGTGATCGGCTGCAAGCTCCCATCTCTCCAGGATCTGTACATCTCCAGGACCCGGAGGCGTGCTGGCCGGATCATAGCCGATCCCTCACACCCTGGTCACGTACTGTTTGCCCCCCTCCCCTCTGGTAGAAGACTTCAGTCCATCCAGACTAAAACCTCCCGTCACATGAACAGCTTCTTCCCCTCTGCCATTAGACTGCTGAACACTAAGTGACTTATTGACTCTCGTGCACCATGTACAGCAGCTCAACCAGACTCATGTCAATCATCACTGTTTTCTTCCTGCATTACCGACTGCACTATATAGTTCTCCACAGTATCTGCTGCTGGCTAATATACTGTATATTTTAACTGTTGACCAGTATCACTTAATCTTATCCTACACTTTATTACATGTATAGTTTATTTCTCTTATCTTATCATGTTTAATGTTGCAGCATTGCACCGAGACAAATTCCTAGTTTGTGTACTACATGAACAATGGCAATAAACCTGATTCTGATTCTGATTCATATTTACAAGACACTCTGTGTGTGTGTGTGTGTGTGTGTGTGTGTGTGTGTGTGTGTGTGTGTGTGTGTGTGTGTGTGTGTGTGTCCTGCAAAGATTAGCTGGATTTTTTTTTTCTATTTTTTTCCCAAGGGGCTTGTCATGGATAAAAGAGGAGCACAGGTTGATGTTAGAGTGGGGTGAACCGGGAACTGGGTTGCATGAACAAGCACAGAGCAGAGCTAAACAAGGAGACCGCCCTGTTCATAACCATCTCCAACAGCAGCCAAAAAATAGCTTTAACCCTGTAAGGATTAAAGTTGATTACATTATCTGCCTCTCCTGCGGCTGGCATTGCAGATCTGCACCTGTCACGTGATTGGTCAAAAAATATGAAAACCCCCCAAAATAAACCAAGATGTACCAAGCATTTAACTTCACTAGATGGCAGACACATATAGGTTACTGCTCTTCACTGGAGGAATGAGCTCAGCAAACCAGAACCACATCTGATATCACTTCCGGGGCGCAGAAGGAGAGACATATAAACAATTGCCCAACATATATTTCCACAGGGAGGAATGATTTTCTTCAAACTTTGCCAGCTATGATTCTAAAAGGGATTATTTAGCTTCTGAAGGGAAATATTTACCTTCTGGAAAGCACAAGTTGGACTGGAGTGGAACACTTTTCGTCCGCAATTGATGAAGCTGCATGTGACGGAGAGGACAATACTGCTGGTTCTGTGGCATAATCTAACCAAAATCGAGGTGGAATAAATCAGAAGATAAATGTGCTTGTTTCTGGATGTGGGAGAGAAAGCAAAAATGACCGACAGAAGACAAAATAAGGACGAGGAATGAGCACACAGATGCATGGCGACACATGATTAGCAGTAGGTCTGATGTTTTTTATCAGTTTACATTCTGTTGATTTTCTGGTTCATATATTTTGAATGGATGAATCTTTATTTCCGATAGATTAAAAGTAAAGATTAAAAAAAGAAACAGAACAATATAACAAAGGGGGGAAAAATCCAACAAGGTCAAATCAAACAATAACTCATCTGATTATACAGTTCAACATAAGTTATCCAAAATGGGTGATGGCTGAAGCCTCAGCTTATATTGCCCACCCATATTCCATCCAAGAATCCAAAAGAGAAACAAAACAAGAGCAATTACAATTCAGAACAAAGCTAAGACAAAACGTGACCAAAAAAAAAAAAAAAAAACCAACAACAACTAAGCAACAACACAACACAGACTGGATATTACAATCCTTATGTGATTTTACATGTCATCTTGTATATATGTTTGGAGTATTTCTTCCTTTAGTTTTTGTTTAAATTGTCCAAGCGTTGTACATGATTTTAATTGAGCTCCAAAGTGTTCCACAATCTGACTCCTTGCACAGAAATACAGTGTTGCTTGGTGGTAGTTCTCACTGAGGGTTTTTGAAATATGTTCCTCTGAAATGATATTGTTTCTCCCTTATTTGGAACAGCTTTTGGATATTTGCGGGCAGTGATAGATTCTTTACTTTAAAAGGAACTCCGATTATATTGGCATGTTAGCTCTATATGCTTTATTTTGATGTTAGTAACATAACTATAATATAATTTTTTTTGAAAATAATTCCCAGTTTTATATATTTTTAAAAAACTTTATTACAATGTAAATCGCCATTTTAGTTTACGTCGCAATGCATTCTGGGTAGTGACGTAGAATGGTTGCAGCCGTTTTTTCTGTCTTATACAAGCCAAGAAGCGAAGCTACGAACTACTGCCATTTGTCAGTGAAAATGCCACATTGCGCGGCTTTTGGATGTAATTTCAAATCAAATGGAAATAAAGAGAGCGGGGTAAGCCTCCATAGCTTTCCTAAAGAGGGAAAGTTGAGGAAAAAGTGGGGCGTCAGCAGCTCAGGAGGTAGAGCAGGTCGTCTAATAACCCAATGGTTGGCGGTTCGAATCACAATCTCCCCAGATATCCTGCCGTTGTGTCCCTGGGCAAGACACTTCACCCGCATTGCCTCCAGTGCCCATAACACTGGGTATGAATGTGTAAAAATGTTTAAATGCTTGGTGGTGGCCGGAGAGGCCGTTGGCGAGGATTGGCAGCCACATTTCCGTCACTCTATGAGTGTCTATGATCAAGCGCTATAGCGCACGCTTGATAAAGCTGATATATACTGTATATTTATCACGCTATGATAAAGTGCTATATCGCTCAAAGCACACGCTTCACGCACTTTGAGTGTCTATGATAAAACGCTATAGCGCACGCTTGATAAAGCTGATATATATATTTATCACGCTATGATAAAGCGCTATATCGCTCAAAGTGCATGCTTGAGCGTGCACTTGAGACACTCAAAGCGCACGTTTCATGCGCTTTGAGTGTCTATAATAAAACACTATAGCGCACGCTTGATAAAGCTGATATATATATTTATCACACTATGATAAAGCGCTATATCGCTCAAAGTGCACGCTTGAGCGATATATCGTGCGCTTGAGTGTCTCTCCGCTCCGCGAGTGTCTCTCTGCTTTGAGTGTCTCAAGCGTGCGCTTGAGGAAGCATTATTTTAAGGTGAAACTTACAGTATATATTGTTGATTTACTTACAATAGAATGCTCAGACACAAAAAAAATGTCCACAAGCATGATGGGCACTGAACTGATAAACATGGACTCTCAGCAACATAAAGCAGTTTCTCTGTTGCTTTCTCAGAGTGCGGGTTGAACGTCCATAAGCAGTGCTCCAAAGTTGTTCCAAATGACTGCCAGCCAGACCTTCGACATGTTGCTTTGTGCATGCTCAAGCATGTGCTTTGAGCGATATAACGCTTTATCATAGCGTGATAAATATCACACTGAGAAGTGTTGATTCTTATGGTTTGCGTTCTAATGATCATTTGTTGCTTTCTGTTCCATTTGCCCGTACTGAGCTGGGAAAAAGAGCTTTCACGTTCTCAGCCCCCTCTACATGGAACATGTTGCAAAAAGACTGGAAACTAACGTAACTTGTTTCATTGAATGATTTTAAATCCAGATTGAGAACACTTGAGACGACCTCACTAATTTGTAACTGTTTTATATGATTTGTATGTAAGTGTATTTATGATTTTTTTGCTGCCTCTTGGCCAGGATTCCCTTGAAAAAGAGGTTTTTAATCTCAACAGGTTTTTTTTCCTGGTTAAATAAAGGTAAAATAAAATAATAAAAAAAATATATATCAGCTTTATCAAGCATGCGCTATAGTGCTTGATCATAGACACTCATAGAGTGACGGAAATGTGGCTGCCAATCCGTGCCAACGGCCTCTCCGGCCACCACCGAGCATTTAAACATTTTTACACATTCATACCCAGTGTTATGGGCACTGGAGGCAATGCGGTTGAAGTGTCTTGCCCAGGGACACAACGGCAGGATATCTGGGGAGAGTGTGATTCGAACCGCCAACCATCGGGTTATTAGATGACCTGCTCTACCTCCTGAGCCGCTGACGCCCCACTTTTTCCTCAACTTTCCCTCTTTAGGAAAGCTATGGAGGCTTACCCCGCTCTCTTTATTTCCATTTGATTGGAAATTACATCCAAAAGCCGCGCAATGTGGCATTTTCACTGACAAATGGAGGTAGTTCGTAGCTTCGCTTCTTGGCTTGTATAAGACAGAAAAAACGGCTGCAACCATTCTACGTCACTACCCAGAATGCATTGCGACGTAAACAAAAATGGTGATTTACATCGTAATAAAGTTTTTAAAAAATATATAAAACTGGGAATTTAAAAAAAAAAATATATATATATTATAGTTATGGTACTAACATCAAAATAAAGTATATAGAGCTAACATGCCAATATAATCGGAGTTCCCTTTAAACATAATTACTGCAGTTTTAAAGTCAACCAGATCTTTCAACTTGAGAGCTTTTAATTTAAGAAAAAGTGGGTTTGTTGGTTCCCTGTAAGCAGCTTTGTTTATTATTCTAATAGCTCTCTTCTGAAGCATAAAGACTGGATATATGTTTGTTTTATAAGTATTTCCCCATACTTCAGTACAATATGTCATGTATGGGAGTATTAATGAATGATACCAAGTATATACTGTGGGTTGATTCAGCAAAAATTTCACTCTGTGTAGTATTGCAATTGATTTAGATATTTTACCTTTAATATAATTAATATGTGACTTCCAATACAGTTTATTGTCAATTATTACTCAAAGAAATTTAGTTTCAGATACCCTTTCAATCTCTACACTATTTACACTAAGTTTAGATACTAAGTTGTTGTGATGGTTGTTAAAAACTATAAATTTTGTCTTATTTAAATTGAGTGTTAATTTGTTTGAATCAAACCACAGTTTAAGCTTTCCTAATTCCTTTCTTAGTGTATCCAAAAGTTGTTCCAAATTGCTTCCACTACATAATAAATTAGTATCATCAGCAAACAATATTAAATCCATTTTTTCCGAGACTTTACATATATCATTTATATACATATTGAATAACAGTGGCCCCAAAACTGAACCCTGTGGTGTTCCACAAGTAACTTTCAGTAACTGTGAGTTTTTGTTACCAACACATACATACTGATATCTATTCTTTAAGTAACTACATAACCAGGACAGTGCTACACCCTCCAATACCACAATTTTGTAGTTTCTTTAATAATGAATTATGATCCACTGTATCAAATGCTTTTTTAAGATCCAGGAATACCCCAACTGAATACTCTTTATTTTCAATGGCAGTTTATATTTTTTCTATAAATTCCATTAGAGCAAATGCAGTTGTCCTCTTATGTCTGAACCCATATTGCTGCTCACACAATAAATTATTCTTCATTATGAAGTTGTCAATTCTCTCACAGAATATTTTTTCAAGTATCTTGGAAAATTGCGGTAATAGTGAAATTGGTCTATAGATTGAAAATTCCCCTCTGTCACCCGTCTTGTATATCGGAATTACTTTAGCTGTTTTCATTGCATTGGGAAATATACCTGTTTGGAGAGACAGGTTACAAATATACGTCAGTGGTTTCACTAAGCATTCAATAATAGTTTTGACTAAGAGCGTGTCAATACCATCACAGTCCGTAGATGTTTTACTTTTAAACGATTTAACAATTTCAATGACCTCTCTCTCATCTGTGTTCATTATGAAAATGGAGTCTTTTATAGCAGTGTTTTTTTCTTACTGTATCACCCATAGGTGCCATAATGGGTATTTCTTGAGCCAAATTAGGACCAATGTTAACAAAAAAGTTATTAAATTAATCTGCAGGTGAGACTGCATTCACAGTCTGAGTCATTTTATTATTATTTTTTTTTAAATTGGTTGGGTAGCTTATATTTCTATTTTTATTTCCAAGAATATTATTAAGTATTGTCCATGTATTTTTAATATTGTCTCTGTTTTTCTCCAGTTCTTTACTGTAATAGTCTCTTTTACTACATCTTATTATATATGTTAAATTATTTTTGTATGCTTTATACCGCTGCTCTGCTTCTTTTGTCCTTTTCTTTAGAGAAGCTTTATATAATATTTTTTTTCTTTTTACACGCCTTTTGTAATCCTTTGGTTAGCCATGGCTTGTCGACAAATTTATGTTTTAGCTTTTTCTTTACTAATGGACAATTTTTTTCATAAAGAGTGGTTACAATGTTCATAAATGAGTCATAGGCTTCATTTACATCTGATACATTAACTTTTGTCCAGTCTTTCTTCAGCAAGTCTTCTTTAAAAGAACTGATTGCATTTTGTGATTTGTATCTGAAAGATTTTAAAGTTTTTTTTTTTGTTTTTTTTTTTTTTTGTTTTTTTTTTTTTTCTGTATTGCCCCCCGTGTGGCCATGGATAAGTGCAAAGACTGGCAAATGGTCACTTATATCATTTATCAATAATCCACTTTCTATTTTCTTATCAATAATATTAACAAACAAGTTATCAATAAGTGTAGCAGTGTGAACTGTGATTCTACTGGGATGTGTTATTGTGGGATATAGACTGATACTGTACATAGAATTCATGAACTCTGTAATTGCATTTTGTTGAAATGGATTTAGTAAATCAATATTGAAATCTCCACAAATTACAACCATTTTCGTACTAGTAATATTATTGTACAGCTCAACTAGTTTATCTCTGAATATCTCAATGCAAGTTCCTGGCATTCTATATATACAACTTATAATTAGATTTTTTGTTTTATCTTGGTCAATCTCAACAGTAACACACTCCAGAATCCCTGGTAGTGCAAAGGACATTCCATTTGCAAGCTTACACCTATACAGGTCATCAATATACAGTGCAACACCACCACCCTTTTTTTGAGATCTGTTAATATGAAATATTTGATATCCCTCTATTGCCATCAGAGGTGCCTGCTCTTCATTAAACCAAGTTTCAGAGACTGTGATAGCTGTAAATTTTCTGTCTAGCTGTTTTAAATAGTCCTGAATCTGTAGAAAGTTTTTGTTAAGACTTCTGCTGTTGAAGTGTATTATTGATAGTTTACCATCTAGTTGCACTTGACTTTTGAATTGCTTTTCAAGTGTAATATTCACAATGATTATGGATATTATTGAAAAAGTGGTTATCAGGATCAATATCATTCTCCATCTCTTGTAGTTTATGTTCAGCATAATGGCATATTTTCAGAGTTTGAATTTCCTCTCTCTGTGTCAAATAACTTCCTCCAACTGGGGAAAATTGATGTCTAAAGTCAGTCATAATTTTTTTTGTTTTTTGTTTGTTTGTTTGTTTTGTTTATTTTTTTTTTAAGTCTATTGACATGGTATGTCACAAAAGAACTATTCTTGCCGTGTGTGGATATGGATTATCATAGTCTCTTAATTTTCTTAATCAGTGTTCATCTATATTTATTTAAGTCAGTAAGATCTCTGATTATTATGGTCTTTGCTTCCTCAGGTGTTTTATTAAGTTTGATCCAAACTCTACAATTTCTTGTCCATGTTGCCTGTATCTTATTTTGTCTTTTCAGCATCCGTGCTTGCCATGCAATTTCAGCATTAGTCTTTGTTAAATGTTCATTTAGGTAGACTTCTGTTCCCCGTAGGTTTCTGGCCTGCCTCAGTATGTCATTCTTCACCCTTCTGTTCACAAAGTGCATCACAATTGATTTCTTTGTTTTATTATCTTTTCTGGGTAAAGTATGACAGGCTGAAATTGCATTTACTTCAACCTTTATATTTCTGCTTTCAAGGAACTGAAGCACCTGGTTTTCCAAGGAGACTGATTCACTCAGGGGAGCCTCCTCACTTCTCATTCCTGCTGTAACATTGGCATATGATTGGTATTTAATGTCTAGTCCACTTATAATTAGATCATCCATACGAGAATATTGTTCAAGATCCTCGATGCATCGCTCCAAGTCTGCAATTTTTTTTCTCTTTTTCCTTAATTGTTAATTTTAATTTTCGGACTTCTTCCATTAGCCCTAATAGTTTTAGCTGTTGACTAGCCACTTTGGTCAGTTCTTCTGACAAGAAGTTCAAAGATTTTTTTTTTTTTTTATCTCTTCCATTTCCTCCTTCTTTGGTGGCATTTTTACTGACCTGTTGGTAGTAAAACAATCTCTGCTGATGTCGCTGGTATCCGATCCGACTGACCGACCAACCTCGAATCCAGCTGGGGCCTCAGCTAGCCCCTTCTGCTGCTAGTCCCGCTGCTTACCGCCGCTGCAATTGAGCTCCTGTCCAGCCGGGGTGCCGGCAGCTCCTCCACCGGGCCCCGACACCCACCGCCACTGTAGTTGAGCTCCGAGCTCGTCCAGGTGAACAGATGCCACAGCCACGTCCCTCTCCAGCTACCGAAGTGCTACCAAAGCGCTACTGAAGCGCCGCTGGCCCTCTGGCATCCTTGGCTCCCGCAGTGCTCGTCTTGCTGCCCAGGACACCTCCACGCTGCTCCTCTCTGGCGCCCCGCACAGATGAGCAGAAGCCGTTAGCTGGCTGCGTCGTCCTGCCGCCTCCACAGTTCTTTGAAGCTAGCGGGGTAGCAGCATTGTGTGTAATCGTCTCAGATGACAGATCTGAATAAAATATTTTGAAGAGAAGATAACAAAAAACAAACAAACAAACAAACAAAAAGACAAAAAACAAAACCATCCTTTATGTAAATGTGTCCAAAGTCCACTTTAACCGAAAGTTATGTAATCTGATGTGGCTGCTATCCATCCATCCATCCATCCATCCATCCATCCATCCATCCATCCATCTTCTTCCGCTTAATCCTTTTCGGGTCATGGGGGGACTGGAGCCTATCCCAGCATCTTTGGGCGAGAGGCAGGGTACACCCTGGACAGATTGCCAGTCCATCGCAGGGTCAATGCAGAGAGACAGACAACCATTCACTCTCACAGTTATATCTAAGGACAATTTAGAATCCCCAGTTTGATGCCAATTAACCTAACTTGAATGTTTTTGGCGTGTGGGAGGAAACCGGAGAAATCCTGGAGTAAACCCACGCTGACACGAGGAGAACAAGCAAACTCCACACAGATCACTGTTGGTCGGAGGCTGGGATCGAACCCAGGATCCCCCGGCCAAGGGTGAACTGCTGTGCTGCCGCAGTGCTAACCACTCCACCATCGCGCTGCCCTCACATGATGCAAATTAGATGCATAAATTTACTCATATCATAAACTTTGGATCACATTCTACATCCTTCTCATTTACAGTAAGCCATTATCTCTTACCACTTTCAAGTTACAGCCTTTGGAATTTGTGATATCTAAACTGAATATTTTCTTTAAAAAAATCTTTCCCACCAGAGGGTGCATGCAGATGGTGCGGCTCTGTGACCAAAATCCTCTCAGGGTTATAAGAAACTGCTCACTCTCAGGTGCCGTGCACACAACAACATTTTTACCCCAAACCGTGGAAGTTCATCTACAGCTTAGCTGTCGGTGCATGCTACACCAGATATTTGTTGGTGTGAAAGTGTAGAGATGTGACACCAGTCTCCAGAGTGGAGAGGTTTTCCTGGTGCTATTTTTGCACATCTGCATCTACAGAAATAAAGAGCTACGGCATGATAGAGCCCCAATTTACAATAGATTTCACCCACTTCATACACCAAGGAGCAATTATTTCTCACACAGAAATATGAGCTCAGTGTTTAAACTTTAAGCCTAATGTGTTAATAGTTAGGATTACATTAGAAAAGGTTCCTAATGATATCTGTAAATCTTTTTTTTTTTTTTTTTACTCAATAGATGTAGCCTTATATAGAAAAATAATCATCAAAATTATAACCAAAGAGGAAGCCTATGCTGAATGGTTAACAAATCACCGTGGAGCTTTCAATGTTTCATATACAGTTTTGCGCTGCTGCGCAAATAATGAGATGTCGGCTGCAGCAGACATCACGTCATTTCACAATTTTTTTTTTTTTTTTTACTTGTAATGCTATTGTAAAAGTTATGACTGAAGACTTCTTGTCATATAATTTTCAAACCAGCTCTCAGTAAGTCTGATTTTTTTTTTTTTTTTTTATTACCAGCAACTAAACAGGTTGTTTATTTACTTACTTAAGGCTCTGGGTGGTGGGGAAGAATTACCAGATGACTGGGAAAGTACAGCAAAAGTATTGAGGGATACGGGTAGAAAGGTATGTGGTGTATCAAGTGGACAGAGGAAGGAAGACAAGGAGACTTGGTCGTGCAATGAGGAGGTACAGGAAAGTATTCAAAGGAAGAGGGTAGCAAAGAAAAAGTCGGATAGTCAGGGGAATGAAGAAAGTAGAAAGGATTCTTTGGAATCTAGGTGCATGGCAAAGAGAAAGCTGGGAAAGGCAAAGGAAAAAGGCATATAGTGAGTTGTATCAGAGGCTGGACACTAAAGAAGGAGAAAAGGACGTGTATCAATTGGTTAGACAGAGAGATTGAGCGAGAAAAGATGTACAGCAGTTTTTTTGTTTTTTTGTTTTTTTAGTTTAATCACACACACATCACACATTATCAACATTATCAAAAGCATGGACTAATGAATTACAATGTGAATTATCAACAGTATGAATTGCAGTATACCGGGACAATAGATGCATATTAGTGAGTAAACTATAATCTGGCAGAGAGCATCATTACCCTGTGTTTAATGTTTTTTTTTGTTTGTTTGTTTTTTTCCTCTATATGGTCCCTGACAAATAAAGCAATAAACTACACTCTACAATAGGCTTTTTTTCCCACATTGATTTGGAGTGTGAAAGGGGCACCCAAGGAGGCTATTTAAAGCTTTTAATATGGGGCAAAGTCTCTACAATAAAATGATAATGGATTAGATATTGGTTGGGGGTCTTTGTGTGCAGCAACATACAACATATAACTAACATATAACTCATAATCCCAGCATTTGTTTACAGTGAATTTGTAGGTAAGGTCAAGATACATTGGCAAGTTATCACATACTAGTGGAGTGACATCAATATTTAAAACATAAATACAAATGGGGTGACAACTCATCAGTAAGCAAGTTTTGTTTGACAAAGAGTAGATTAATTTTGCTGTATACTGATAGGAGTTGTATTTTTAGTTTTTTTCTTGAAGATGGCGGTGGAAAGGTGACATTTTTAGATTCTTATCAAGCTCATTGCAAATATGCAGTCCTCTACGCACAGTACTAAGGCTGGTAGATTTTAGTCTTAGTTTGTTTTTGTTTTGTTTTTTTTTCCCATTAATTTGTTTTTTATTTCTTGTGGTATAGGTGTGCAGCGGAAGGAATACTGGAATCAGTTCACACAATTTACAATTGACTTTGTGGACAGCCAGATACACTATACAGGCATTCTGGAAGTAATTATACTCAGCAAGTCTCAGCAGATTGAAACCCAGCCACTGGGGGTGCACAAGCCGGTGTACTCCTAGTGCCAGTCCCAAGCCCGGGTAAATGGGGAAGGTTGTACCAGGAAGGACATTTGGCATAAAACCTTTGCCAAATCAAACATGTGGATCACGATGAATGAGACTTTCATACCGGATTGGTTGAGGCCCGGGTTAACAACGACTGCCACCGGTGCTGTTAACCAGCAAGGTGCCGGTGGAAATTGGGCTACTGTTGGTCGAAGATCGGGAAGGAGGAGAGGGGGAAGGCTTGTTAGAAGGGAGAGAGAAAAAAGGAAAAGTAGAAGTGCAGAAGTGAGAGTAGAGAGGAGAGACGTCAAATGTAGGGACTATGTCTGGTAAAGGCAGAGAGCTGGCAGATATGATGGAGAGAAGAAAGATAGATATACTGTGAGTTCAAGAATCCAAATGGAAGAGAAGCAAGGCTAGGAGCATTGGAGGTGGATTTAAACTGTTCTACCATGGTGTAGATAGGAAGAGAAATGGAGTAGGAGTAATCTTGAAGGAAGAGTATGTAAAGAGTGTTCAGGAGGTGAAGAGGGAGTCAGACAGAATCACGAGTTTGAAGTTGAAGTCAAAGGTGTGATGCTGAATGTTGTCAGTGTGTATGCCCCACAAGCTGGATGTCAGGTAGAAGAGAAAGAGGCATTCTGGAGTAAGTTGGATGAAGTGGTAGAGAATATTCCCGGGAGGAGAGAGCAGTGATTGGAACGGACTTTACTGGGCATGTGCGTAGGTGAAGGAAACAGAGGTAATGAGGGGGTTCTGGGTAGGCATGGCCTCAAGGAGAAAAATGTGGAAGGAAAGATGGTTGTGAATTTTGCTAAGAGGATGGAAATGGCTTTGGTGAACACATATTTTAAGAAGAGAGAGGAACATAGGGTGAACTACAAGAGTGGAGGAAGGCGCACACAGGTGGACTTCATCCTATTCCAAAGGAGAAATCTGAAAGAGATTGGAGACTGCAAGATGGTGGCAGATGATAACGTAGATAGACAGAATTGGATGGTAGTCTGTAAGATGACTCTACAAAGCAAGAAGAGGAAAACAGTGATGGACGAGCAAAAGATTAAGTGAGGGAAGTTACAGAAGGAAGAAGGTCACTCAGAGTTCAGGAAGGAGTTGATACAGGCTGTGGGTGGTAGGGAAGAATTACCAGATGACTAGGAAAGTAGAGCAAAAGTATTGAGGGAAATGGGTATAAAGGAATGTGGTGTATCCAGGGTTAGAGGAAGAAAGACAAGGAGATATGTTGGTGGAATTAGGATGTAGAGGAAAGTATCCAAAGGAAGAGGTTAGCAAAGAAAAAGTCGGATAGTTAGGGAGATGAAGAAAATAGACAAGACTATTTTGAATCTAGGCGCATGGCAAAGAGAGAGGTGGCAGAGGCACAGGAAAAAGGCGTTTTGTTAGTTGTATGAGAGGCTATACACTAAGGAAGGAGAAAAGGACTTGTATCGATTGGCTAGACAGCGAGATTGAGTTGGAAAAGATGTGCAGCACGTTTGGCTGATTAAGAATAGAAATTACAAAGTATTAACAAATGATGAGAGTGTTTTGAGAAGATGGAAGGAGTTCTTTGAAGAGTTGATGAATAAAGAAAATGAGAGAGAGAGGATGATTGATGAAGGAAAGATTATTGAACAATGAAGTCCTGAGGATTAGCAAGGCAGAAGTGAAGGAAGCTTTGAAGAGGATGAAGAATTGAAAGGCGGCTGGTCCAGATGACATACCTATGGAGGTATGGAGATGTTTAGGAGAGATGGCAGTAGACTTTTTAACCAGATTGTTTAGCACCATCTTGGAGAGTGAGGGTATGCCAGAGGAGTGGAAAAGAAGTTTTTTGGTACCAATTTTCAAGAACAACAGTGATGAGCAGAGCTGTAGTAACTACAGAGGAATAAAGTTGATCAGTCACACTTTGAAGATATGGGAACAAGTTGTTGAAGCCAGGTTAAAAGGACAGGTGGCAATCAGTGAGCAGCAGTACAGTTTCTTGCCGAGAAAGAGTACTACAGATGCACTGTATGCTCAAAGAGTACTGATGGAGAAATACAGTGCATCCGGAAAGTATTGACACCGCTTAACTTTTTTCCACATTTTGTTATGTTACAGCGTTATTCAAAAAGGGATTAAATTCATTTTTTCCATCAAAATTCCACAAAATTATACACGCAATACCCCATAATGACAATGTGATTTTTTTTTGAGTTTTGCAAATGTATTAAAAATAAAAATAAAATTTAAAAAAAACAACTACGAAATCACATACACATACGTATTCACAGCCTTTGCCATGAAGTTCAAAATTGAGCTCAGGTGCATCCTGTTTCCTCTGATCATCCTTGAGATGTTTCTACAGCTTAATTGGAGTCCATTTGTGGTAAATTCCGTTGAGTGGACATGATTTTGAAAGGCACACACCTGTCTACATAAGATCCCACAGTTGACAGTGCATGTCAGAGCACAAATCAAGTCAAAGGAATTGTCTGTAGACCTCCGAGACAGGATTGTCTCGAGGCACAAATCTAGGGAAAGGTACAAAAAAATTTCTGGGGCTTTGAAGGTCCCAATGAGCACAGTGGCCTCCATCATCCATAAATGTAAGAAGTGTGGAACCACCAGGAATCTTCCTAGAGCTTGCCGGCCGTCTAAACTGAGCAATGGGGGAGAAGGGTCTTAGTAAGGGAGGTGACCAAGAACCCGATTGTCACTCTGTCAGAGCTCCAGTGTTCCTCTGTGGAGAGAGGAGAACCTTCCATGAGGAAAACCATCTCTGCAGCAATCCACCAATGAGGCCTGTTTGGTAGAGTGGCCAGAAAGAAGCCACTCCTTAGTAAAAGGCACATGGCAGCCTTCCTGGAGTTTGTCAAAAGGCACCTGAAGAATTCTCAGACCATGAGAAACAAAATTCTCTGGTCTGATGAGACAAAAGTTGAGCTCTTTGGTGTGAATGCCAGGCATCATGTTTGGATCAAACCAGGCACCATTCATAACCATGCCAATGGTGGTGGCAGCATCATGCTGTGGGAATGTTTTTCAGTGGCAGGAACTGGCAGACTAGTCAGGATAGAGGGAGAGATGAATGCAGCAATGTACAGAGACATCCTGGCTGAAAACCTGCTCCGGAGTGCTCTTCATCCCAGACTGGGGTGACGGTTCATCTTTCAGCAGGACAATGACCCTAAGCACAAGCCATTTATGAAAGGAGTGGCTTCAGGACAACTCTGTGAATGTCCTTGAGTGGCCCAGCAAGACCCCAGACTTGAATCCAATTGAACACCTCTGGAGAGATCTGAAAATGACAATGTGCACCAACGCTTCCCGTTCAACCTGATGGCGCTTGAGAGGCGCTGCAAAAAGGAATGGGCGAAACTGTCCAAAGATAGGTATGCCAAGCTTGTGGCATCATATTCAATATGTTTGAGGCTGTGATTGCTGCCAAAGGTGCATCAACAAAGTATTGTCAAAGGCTGTGAATATTTATGTACATCTGCTTTCTTATTTTTTTTTTATTTTATTTTTAATAAATTTGCAAACATCTCAAAAAAAAAATCACAAAGTCATTATTGGGTATTATGTGTAGAACTTTGAGGGAAAATGAATTTCATCCCTTTTGGAATAAAGCTGTAACATAACAAAATGTGGAAAAAGTGAAACACTGTGAAAACTTTCCGGATGTATTGTATAGAGAAGGGCAAAAGGAGTTGCACTGCGTCTTTGTGGATCAAGAGACATCATGTGATAGACTGCTGTAACCCAGCTGAGAAAATGACCCTTTTTCTCACATTTCATTTGCGTTAATGCATTTGTGTGATTTTATTTTGAAAAACGTTTATTTTGAAAAGAGGAAGCGTCATCCTCATTATCCAACTTTTGTTTTCCTGTTTCATGGTCACGTTGGGTGATCTTGACCTTTTTATTTGTTAAGAGCGATATTAGTCCCGCCTTCTGAGCAGAGCACTGAGTCACGTACCAGTTTTTCAGTTTTTTGGTTTTTTTTGCACTCTGAGAATGAATGAGAGAGGCTGTAGACGGTCTGTGTAAAAACCTGTGGGCCGTCTTGGTGAGTTTAATGTAGAGAAGTGTTATAAATAAATGTTAACACTGTCCAGATGCTAAATTGAAACATTTATTGTCCTAAGTTGATGGGAGCACGAGCTTGAGAGGCCGTGTGGCTATGTCCCTTGCTGTGTTCACGTTGATACCTCATCTTGGTGAGTGAAAACCAAATGCGTGCTAAAGAAAGCATGCTAGTGCCATACTAATGTTAGCATTATGCTAATGCTAATCGCGAGTGGATCTTTTCTGCTTAAAAGCAATGGAAAAGGCTATTTTTTTGTTTTCTGTATGGTTTTTCCAAATGTTGATTTCAGTTCACAACAGTATAATGAAGTACTTTTAGTTTTTTTGCACTATTTCTGGTCAAATGTAATGTTTAGTTCGATGTTAAAAGCACATTTTTGTTGGCTTTCTATATAAATTCATAGGTTATGCTAAACCCAGTAGCTCAGACAGGGTCTTACTGATTTTAAAAGGGAATATTGGAAGTAATGGACAGTATATTCCCTGGTCATGTGATAAATTAATTGTATTTCATTTCATGATTTACAAAGAAAAGGTTAAAAAGTCAATAATTTAATTCGTTAAAATATTAATCATAATTTCATGGTTAAATAATGTAGAGATAAAAAGAGAAATTCATTTATTTGGTTACATGAGTTAAAAAAAAGTATTTCATGTACTACAAGAGATATTTTGAGTTAAAAAAAACATGCATGTAAGATGTAAAATGTAAGATATTACTATATTACTGGATTGTAACAATGGTAATATGAGAGAAGAATTTAAACACTAAGCTATAGTGATATATGAGAAGAGACTGAAAAATGCATTACTTTAGCTGTATACAATAATACCATTATTGTTGTGCCGGCTAGTTTTTTTGTTGCCGATTAAGAAACTTCTGGATCCTGGATTCTCTCTGGATGGAGATGGCGAGCCTGAACCAAGACCTGAACCAAGATCTCGATTGAAGAACATCCTTCCTCTCTCCAGTGCACAAAAATCAAAGTGGTACCAACTTAAACTGCCGCTTTAAAAAAGGAAAGAAACCTGAACTTTGAAACAAAAGATATCTTGACTGGTCAAACGACTAAAAAAAGACAAACAAACACTGAGCTCAGTAGGACATTTTTGGGGTTTTAATTTCATGCCGGCCGTTGTTATTACTGTGTATTTGAAAATTGTTTTTATTTTGTTTTTATTTTGTTTTCTTATTTTGTTTTATTTTATTTTGTTTTGTTTGGGGTTGTCTAGACGTCCTCATGGTGAACTCGTTAACGATGTCCAGTCCAGGAAAGAGCAGGAGCGTGTAAGCCGCTTTGTAGAGCGTCACCTAGCTGACAGTGACACCACAGAGCTTGTAAATGGTGAAGCTGTCCAAGCAATCTGTCAAAACCACCTTGTTAAAATCCGTGATGACAGTCAGGATAGTGGTGTTACACTTGTAGAGTCACTTACCATCTCAGCTGACGCGATCCAAGACCTGTATGTTTTGGAGCAACACAATGGCTTACCAACTATCCCTGCCTTGTCTCAAACAGAAATCAAAGACAAACAAAGAGCGGACTCGACAATTAGACAAGTTATTGAACAAATCGAACATGGCCAAACACCCCCACCTACTGCTAGAAAAGAACTCCCAGATCTCCCTCTTTTACACAGAGAACTCAATAAATTGGAGATGTACAATGAAGTGTCGTACAGAAAAAGACAAAATGGAGACCAAATGACCCACCAGCTCGTTCTTCCTGAGGAGCTCAGAGCTCCCGTACTCCAAAGTTTGCACAATGATATGGGCCACTTAGGTATTGACAGAACCCTTGATCTGGTCAGAACACGATTCTATTGGCCACGTATGGCAACAGATGTCGAGCAAAAAGTAAAAACATGTGATCGGTGCATACGAAGAAAGAGTCCTCCTGAAAAAGCGGCTAGCCTGGTCAACATAACCACCGCACGACCTTTAGAGCTAGTCTGCATGGACTTTCTCAATCTGGAACCAGACAGTAGCAATACCAGCAATATTCTCGTAATGACTGATCATTTTACTAAATTTGCCCTTGCGTTGCCTACCCCAAATCAAAGGTCCAAAACGGTTGCCAGGTGCCTGTGGGACCAATTCATCGTTCACTACGGTATACCTGAGCACCTGCACAGTGATCAGGGTCCTGATTTTGAGGCAAAACTAATAAAAGACCTTTGTGAGATCTCAGGCATAAAGAAAATAAGAACAACCCCATACTGAGGTATGGAGAGATCTCTGCTGTTCTCCAGTAACTGTTAACTGCCACCCTTGCATCCAACACACACACGACTGACCCATTTATACTGATGAAAGACACACATTCACTGTTCTCTCTACTGTTGCTGTTTATTAAGTGTGATTCATTGTCTGCTAATTGTGCATTGAGGTTTTTTTTTTCTGGTGATCATAATTCGGCTCACTTGAGCTTATTTGAGCTTACGAGCGTTATTTTGATTAACTATGTTTTTTTCTCTCTACCTATTATTTTGTTCCTTGACCCTTGCCTTCTATTCCCCTCCTGTTGATAGGCGCCTCCATGGCCCGCCGCGTCATTGGGAAGCGCCTATCAGGCGCGCCCAATGTCAAGTCAAATTCCTCGTATGTTTACTTGTTTACTTGTAAATGTGCTTGGCAATAAACTTTATTCTGATTCTGATTCTGATTCTGATACCGCCCCAGGGGTAACCCCACTGAAAGATTCAACTGAACGCTACTGAGTATGTTAGGAATGCTTGAGTCCAAACAAAAGTCCCACTGGAAAGATTATGTTATGCCGTTAGTACATGCATACAACTGCACATGCAGTGATGTAACCGGGTTTACTCCCTACGAATTAATGTTTGGTAGAAAACCCAGAATGGCAGTTGATCTCGCGTTCGGACTTCCTCTCAACAAAGATCAGAAAGTTACTCACTTGCAATACATTGAAAATCTCAAGAAAAGGCTCAAAGAAAGCTACAAGTTAGCTTCACAAAATGCACATAAGATTGCAGACAAGAACAAGGCCAGGTTTGACCGCAAAATCAGTGTTTCTGAACTTGAACCTGGGGATAGGGTTTTAGTCAGAAATGTGAGACTGCGTGGAAAAAATAAGCTTGCTGATAAATGGGAGGCCGACATTCTTGTGGTAGTCAAACGTGCAGGTAATTTATCCGTTTACACGGTTAAACCCGAGTCAAAGCAAGGTCCCTCAAGAACTTTACACAGAGACCTTTTGCATCCCTGCAGTTTCCTCCCTGTTGCCACAGCAGAAACACCTGAGACAGAGCCTATTCACCGTCCTAAGACACGCCAAACAACTACAGAGAACAATGACCACGAAGAGTTAACTGAAATTGAAAATGAATTTTTGATTCCGTGGGTTGAGGATTCCCCATGTGAGGAGATAACCAGATTTACTACTGTACATGAGTATCCAAAACCTTTGCAAACACCGGAAATGACAAACCCACCTGATTGTGACTTACCTGAAACCACTGCCAATGCAGAACTGGATATGGAGCATAATGCAAATGAGACTGAACTTTCTTATGATTCACCTGTGGAAATGATACCTGATGGAGACAATACTGAAATTGACAACCTTGTGGAAAACATATTGGATGAAGATAATACTGAAAATGACAAACCTGTGGGAAATGAAACACTAACAATACTAGAAGAACCTTCTGACAATTCAGTTGAAGAACAAGAACACCAATCAAATGATTTACCTGATGAAATGGACAATAATGATCCCATTACAACTCAACCAATGCGACGATCTGAAAGAATCAGACAACTTCCAAAAAGACTTGAGTATCCTGATTTAGGAAATCCTCTAGTAACTGTTGTTAAGTCCCTTTTTCAAGGTTTGAGTACAGCCTTCTCAGAGTTTCTAAATACTAACGATGGACAGTCTTGCTTACACATGCAATGAGACATGCATGATATTTAGCGCGGGAGGGTGTAACCCAGCTGAGAAAATGACCCTTTTTCTCACATTTCATTTGCGTTAATGCATTTGTGTGATTTTATTTTGAAAAACGTTTATTTTGAAAAGAGGAAGCGTCAACCTCATTATCCAACTTTTGTTTTCCTGTTTCATGGTCATGTTGGGTGATCTTGACCTTTTTATTTGTTAAGAGCGATATTAGTCCCGCCTTCTGAGCAGAGCACTGAGTCATGTACCGGTTTTTCAGTTTTTTTTTTTGCACTCTGAGAATGAACGAGAGAGGCTGTAGACGGTCCTTGTAAAAACCTGTGGGTCGTCTTGGTGAGTTTAATGTAGAAAAGTGTTATAAATAAATCCAAACACTGTCCAGATGCTAATTTGAAACATTTACTGTCCTAAGTTGATGGGAGCACAAGCTTGAGAGGCCGTGCGGCTGTGTCCCTTGCTGTGTTCATGCTGATACCTCATCTTGGTGAGTGAAAACCAAGTGCATGCTAAAGAAAGCATGCTAGCGCCATGCTATTGTTTGTGTTATGCTAATGCTAATCGCGAGTGGATCTTTTCTGTTTAAAAGCAATGGAAAAGGCTATTTTTTTGTTTTCTGTATGGTTTTTCCAAATGTGATTTCAGTTCACAACAGTATAATGAAGTACTTTTAGTTCTTTTTGCACTATTTCTAGTCGAATGAAATGTTTAGTTCGATGTTAAAAGCACAATTTTGTTGGTTTTCTATGTAAATTCATAGGTTATGCTAAACCCAGTAGCTCAGGCAGGGTTTTACTGATTTTAAAAGGGAATATTGGAAGTAATGGGACAGTATATTCCCTGGTCATGTGATAAATTAACTGTATTTAATTTCATGATTTACAAAGAAAAGGTTAAAAAGTCAATAATTTAATTGGTTAAAAATATTAATCATAATTTCATGGTTAAATAATGTAGAGATAAAAAGAGGAATTCATTTATTTGGTTATGAGTTAAAAAAAGTATTTCATGTACTACAAGAGATATTTTGAGTTAAAAAACATGCATGTAAGATGTAAAATGTAAGATATTACTATATTACTGGATTGTAACAATGGTAATATGAGAGAAGAATTTAAACACTAAGCTATAGTGATACATGAGAAGAGATTGAAAAATGCTTTACTTTAGCTGTATACAATAATACCATTATTGTTGTGCAGGCTACTTTTTTTGTTGCCGATTAAGAAACTTCTGGATCCTGGATTCTCTCTGGACGGAGATGGCGAGCCTGAACCAAGACCTGAACCAAGATCTCGATTGAAGAACATCCTTCCTCTCTCCAGTGCACAAAAATCAAAGTGGTAACAACTTAAACTGCCGCTTTAAAAAAGGAAAGAAACCTGAACTTTGAAATAAAAGATATCTTGACTGGTCTAACGACTAAAAAAAGACAAACAAACACTGAGCTCAGTAGGACATTTTTGGGGTTTTATTTCATGCCGGTCGTTGTTATTACTGTGTATTTGAAAATTGTTTTTATTTTGTTTTCTTTATCTTTAAAAATAACAGCCATCATTGCTCATTTCTTGCCTCCAGCTATTTTATTCCACACTTATTTTATTTCCTATTGTAATCCTTACAAACCTAGCAACTGGTCTACACTTAAGAATTACTTTTACCTAATTAACGTAAGGCAAGGGTTACACTGCCAAGAGAAAAAGTGTTGTACTGTATGAGAAAGTTAGGAGTGGCAGTGAAGTTCTTGAGGGTGGTGCAGGACATGTATGGCAGCAGCAAGGCAGTGGCGAGGTGTGCTGTAGGAGGGATTCAAGTTGGGGGTGGGGTTACATCAGGAATCAGCTCTGACCCCCTCTTGTTTGCCATGATGATTGACATGCTGACAGATGAGGTCAGGCAGGAGTCTCCGTGGACCATTATGTTTGCAGATGACATTTTGATCTGTAGTGAGGATAGGGAGCAGGTGGACGGGAACCTGGAGAGGTGGAGTTATGCTCTTGAGAGAAGCATAATGAAAATCAGTAGAAGCAAGACAGAATATATGAGTGTGAATGAGAGTGAGGCCAGTGTAATATTGAAGATGGAAGGAGTAGAGGCAGCAAAAATAGATGAGTTTAAATACCTGGGGTCAACCATCCAAAGCAATTGAAAATGCACAAGAGAGGTGAAAAAGAGAGTGCAGGCAGGCTGGACTGGGTGGAGAAAAGTGTCAGGGTGATTTGTGACAGAAGGGTAGCAGCAAGAGTGAAGGAGAAGATTTACCAGACCGTAGTGAGACCTGCTATGATGTATGGTTTGGAGATGGTGACATTGACAAAAAGACAGGGGATGGAGCTGGAGGTAACAGAGATGAAGATGCTAAGATTTTCACTGGGAGTGACGAAGAGGGACAGGAGTAGAAATGAGTTTGTCAGAGGGACAGCTCAGGTTGAGCAGTTTGGACACAACGTAAGAGATTCAAGGCTGAGATGGTTTGGACATGTGCAGAGGAGGGATAGTGGATATATTGGACAAAGGATGTTGAAGATGGAGCTGCCAGGCAGGAGGAAAAGAGGAAGATCAAAGAGAAGATTCATGCATGTAGTGAAGGAGGACATGGAGAGGGTTGATGTTACAGATGAAGATGCAAAGGATAGGGTGAGATGGAGACAGATAATTCACTGTGTTGACCCCTAAAGGGAGCAGGCGAAAGAAGATTTATTTATTTTCTTATTTAGCCTTTTAATTAATTAATTTATTTATTTTGTATACTGTATGTCATGAACCTGGGTTTGGTGGTCCAAACCGAGTTCTCACCCGTGGCCTTTTGGCCGTCTCTCTATTTATTTTCCATCAGGCGTGTCAGGGAGCCTTTTGGGTCCTTCGCTCCCTGACAGCTCGAGCACGCCCCCTCCTCCTGTCAGTGCCATCAGCTGTGTCTCGTTAATGGGTGTTTCACACACGTACACGCACACACGTCATTCATTCTCATTCACACGTTCATACACTCACTCATGCACACATGTTTTCAATTATGCTCAGCCTATGCAGCCACACACCGGTGGTCTCTTCCCTCGTTAGTAATATTATTACTTAAACGCTGTGTTAGTAGGAAGAGACCGTCGGAGCATTGACATTCATACACGGCAGCGTGTTCCTCCATGTTCCTCCATGTATGGTTGTATTCACTCCCTACGGATGATCTACAGCCTGTTTTTCCCTCAACCACCGGACTGCACAGACAGCCCCGGATCGCTTCTGCTCCACAAGTTAATGTCAGCCTTTCTCCCCATGCCAACAGCAGCCCTGTGGCACTAGGCTTTCCCTTTCCCTGGCAGTTGAGCTTCCAGGGGGCGTCCCTGTATGTCTGGTGGCCTCTATTGTCATTACTGCATCTGTTCAACTCACTGTTCTGCGTGACTATTTTGATGGACTTGTTATTTTTGGGGTTTATGTTTAATAAAGTGTACGTTCTACTCCCACATTTGGGGTTTTCATTCCTTCCTTCATGCACCGCATAATGGCGCACAGGGAATCATAACAGAATGCTCCGACCAGCAACAAAAAACCCTGCAAAGTACTCATGCGTTTTTTTCTTTTTCTTTTCACCGCTTTTCCCTTTGTCTCCCGAGTATCAACATGGTGGTTAGGACGGAGAAGAAGCTGGAGAGAGAGCTGTGCTCATTGTGCCTGTTGGAGGAGATTTTTTCGTGGACACAGAAGCCCTGTTCATCTCAGGGCGTTCGACAGGCTCGGGACACAGTGCTGAGGATGATGGAGTAAGACAGCCTCTGGGATTGTCCCGAGGCGATGGAGATTCTCTGGGACATCTTCGCTGTGCCATGGGAGGAGTTGGATAAGGATCTCCCAGCGTTCAAACCTCTTGCGGCCACTCGGCTTTCTTCCGCGGATAATACAGAGCTTCTCAGCACGGGTGACTTGCTGCCCAGTGCAACGCTTCATATCCCAGATTTTCTGGTGCCTGAGCCGTCCGTGAAGAAGAAGAGGAAGAACTCCTGTCGGAAGAAGCTTCCAGCCTTGCCAACAATAGCCCTGCTTCCTCATCCTGAGCTGTGTCCCGCTCCGTCCCCAGAGGAACTGGAGGAAGGCAGACTGGCTCTTCAGGCGGAGACAGACCTCATCCTGGAGGTGAAGCCGTGGCTACTCCCAGAAAAGGCCGTGAGATTGGTGGAATTTTCTCCGAGGGAAGGAGGGCCTCAGCCAGAGGAGGAGCGTGTGCCTGCCTTATTCCTGATGAACTGTCAGCTGATGATCGTGTTTCCCCTGTTTCTCCCGTGCCTTTGTCTATGCTGAGAGATGAGTCACAGACGCAGGAGAGGCTGTCCCCGGGGAGAGTGGAGCTCCCGCTGCCTATCTCCTCTCGTTGCTGCTGTTCCTGGAGGGCCCGCCACAAGAATTCGTCTGACATGCCGCCATCTCATCCACCTCCGTCACCATTGAGACAACTCCTCCACTCTCCACAAGGGTGCCTGAATCCAATTTGGGCACGGAGAGAGACAGTTGGCTCTCATCTGCAGCTGTGAACATCAGAGACCGGGAGGACAGTAAGTGTTTTGTCTTTTGTCTCCATTTAATTACGATAAGCCTTGTCTGTCTCCCAAGGGGGAGGTCCAGTCTCAGCAGTCCACTGGGTCCTCTCCTCCAGCTGCAAAGATTGAATTTGTTCCTACTTTCTCTGTGTCTACCCCATTTTTCCCTGAGTGTCCGCCGGCCTCTGAATTTAGCCGCTGGATGATGGAGAAGCCTGTGGCCCTGGAGGAGTTCAGACCAGCACCAGCACAAAGTGAGCCCCCTGCTTCCCCTTTGGATCAGTCTCCAGCATTGGAGTCCCTGCTTTGGGGCACCTGGACTGCCACTACCACCAGACCAGACACTAAAGTTGTCGCAGTGGAGAAGCAGCCCGAGCCGGACTACCTTGAGGTCGTGCCAGTGTCGTTGTCGGGATCGACGGAGTCCTGGATGCCGGTGAAGCTCGAGCACAGGAAAGTGCTCTTGTTTGTTTCTCTCGCTTCTTAATTAGAGCAACCCTGTCTGGCTCTTAGCGAAGAGAGCCGGATGCAGCTCCGCCACCCCCGGCGACCCTCTCTCAGGGTCGCTGGAGAGCTGCCAACACCACCTGAGGCCACCAGGAATCTGGATTCAGTGCCGGAGTTTGTGAAGAACCCTACCTTCCCCGTTGGGGAGGTCGCTGATGGGGACCACCGCCGGTGCAACAGTGCTCCAGCCAGAGTCCACCGCTGGTGCAGCAGAGCTTAAGCAGGAGTCCACCGCCGGTGCAGGAGAGCTCCAGCCGGAGTCCACCACCGGTGCAGCCACGTCCCAGACCAGGACCATCGCGGGTGCAGCCACGTCCCAGACCGGGACCATCACAGGTTCTACGCCCCCCCTGCTCCAAGCCTCAGAGGGCAGGGGGACTCCTGTCCCTCGGTTTGGCCACTGAGGTTCCCCGATGGATAGAGTGCCTCTCCGCCTTCCCCTCCAGTACTGGTGGCTTCACCATGCTGGTCGGCCACCTGAAAGACTTGGCCTTTGGGTCGGGTGGCCCATCGGCCTGGGCAAGCTGCCGGATGCTGTACTACGGGCCACCTGCTGTAAGTGGGACTCGGGAAGGCCACCCAATCAGTCACCCCTCGCCATGCCGGGGGCCTGGGACTCTGGTCGACACCCTGAACTTTGGACTCCTGGAGGGGGGGTAGTTTCCTAGGTGGGGGGGGCTGTTAGGAGGTACACCTTATTATATATGCATATTATGTGTTGTGTTTTTCACATGTTGCTTCCCTCCTAACCTGTTTTCCCCCCACCTCCCGCCCTGGTTAGTTGTTTGTCCCTGGGGGGAAGGGGGGTCTCTTGGTTGTGTTTTTTGTTTTTTCTTGCTGGTGGTACTGGGTTGTCTGGATTCCACCCCTGGGGGGTAGTGACGAAACCCAGTTCTGACCCATGGCCTTTTGGACGTCCCCCTATTTATTTTCTATCAGGTGCATCAGGGAGCCCTTTGGGTCCTTCGCACACTGACAGCTCAAGCACGCCCCCTCCTCCATTCAGTGCCATCAGCTGTGTCTCGTTAATAGGTGTTTCACACATGTACACGCACACACTTCATTCATTCTCATTCCTGTATGTCTGGTGGCCTCTATTGTCATCACTGCATCTGTTCAACTCACTGTTTTGAGTGACTATTTGCTCGACTTGATATTTTTGGGGTTTATATTTAATAAAGTGCACATTCTACTCCCGCAGTTGGGTTTTTCGTTCCTTCCTTCGTGCACCGCGTAATGGCGCACGGGGAATCATAACAGTATAGAGCCTAATTGCAACAAAAGTCATCTCAGTGTGCTATTTATTTATGTATTTATTTCTGACTCCCTAATTCTCCATGTATGCTTCCATCCATCCATCCAATTTTCTACCGCTTTTCAAGGGTCCTTGTTGCAGAGACAGCAGCTCAAGCAAAGAAGCCCATATTTCCCTTTCCCCAGCCCCCTCCTCCAGCTCTTCAGAGAGGATACCAAGATGTTCCCAGACCAGCTGGGAGACGTAGTCACTCCTGCAAGTCCTGGGTCTGCCCCGGGTCTCCTTCCAGAGGGATGTGCCTGAAACACCTCAAGTGGGAGTCATCCAGGAGGCATCCTGATCAGATGCCAAAACCACCTCAACTGGTTTATTTCAATGTGGAAGAGCAGTGGTTCTACTCTGACCATCTCCTCTATAACTAAGCGCCTCACCCTATCTCTAAGGGTGAGTCCAGCAATCCTATGGAGAAAGCTCATTTCAGCCACTTTTATCCACAATTTCATTCTTTCTGTCATTACCCAAAGGTCATGATGAAAGATGAGGGTAGGAACGTAGATTGACCAGTAAATTGACAGCTTTGCTTTGGATCTCAGCTCCCTCTTCACCACAACAGACCAGTGTAATGTCCATATTACTGCAGATGCTACTCCAATTTATCTGTCAATCTCTTGGTCCATTCTCCCAAATTTATCTGTCAATCTCTTGGTCCATTCTCCCCTCATTCATCAGTGAGACCCCAAAATACTTAAACTCCTCGACTTGGGGCAGGAGCTTGTTGATAACTCATAGAGGGCAATCCACCCTTTTCTGGTTGAGGACCATGGACTCGGTGCTAATTTTTATCCCAGCTGCTTCACACTCAATAGCAAACTGTCCCAGCAAAACCTGTAGGTCATTGCTCGATCAAGCGAACAGGACAACATCATCTGGAAACAGCAGAGATGAGATCCTGTGGTCACCAAACATGACACCCCCTGTTCCTTGGCTGCGCCAAGAATTTATTTCCATAAAAATTATGAACAGTCTGGCTGGGTGTTGGCAATACCAACCAAACTCTTGCAACAGTCAAATAGGGACCTAATAGCTTGAGGGATGCAGTAGAATGCTTTTTCCAGGTCCACAAAATCCATGTGGACTGGTTGGGCCAACTCCCACGAACCCTTGGGGATTCTACTGCAGGTAAAGAGTTTGTCCGATGTGCTTCAGCCGGGACGAAAACCACATTGCTCCTCCTGGATCCGAAGATCAACCAGCAGTCAGACTCTCCTCTCCAGTACCCTGGCATAGGCCTTCCCAAGGAGGCTGAGATGTGTGATCTCCCTAAATTTGGAACACACCCTCCAGTCTGCCTTCTTAAAGAGAGGAACCAGCACCCCAGTTTGCCATGCCAAAGGCACTGTCCCCAGTGCCCACACAACATTGCAGAGGCATGTCAACCATGACAGCCCTACAACATCCAGGGCCTTGAGGTACTCATGGTGAATGTCGTCCACCCCCAGGGTCCGGCCACCAAAGAATTTTTTAACCACTTTGGTGACCTCAGCCCCTGTGATTAGCGAGTCATCCCCCTCATCCTCAAGCTCTGCTTCCTCTATGGAAGGCATGTCAGTGGGGAGGAGATCCTCGAAGTATTCCTTCCATCACCTGTCGATGTCCCCATTCGAAGTCGGCAGTGCCCCATCTGCACCGTACACAGTGTGGACAGTGAGCTTCTTCCCCCTCATGAGCCGCCGGACAGTTTGCCAGAATCTCGTCGAGGCTGACCAGAAGTCTTGTTCCTTGACCTCACAGAACTCCTCTTACACCTGAGTTTTGGCTTCAGCAACCACCTGAGCTGCACCACCTGTTGGTACACCTCATCTGCTTTGGGAGTCCCACAAGCCAACCAAGCTCGATATGACTCCTTCTTCTGCTTGATGACCCCCCTCACCATTGGTGTCCACCACTTGTTTGGGGGTTGCCACCATGAGATGCACCAATGACCTTGTGGCCACAGCTCTGGACAGCTGCTTTAATAATAGGAGTGGAGAACATGGCCCATTAAGACTCCATGTCTCCAGACTTCCTCGGAATGTGGTCAAAGTTCTTCTGGAGGTGGGAGCTGAAGACCTTTTCAGACACGGGCCTCAGTCAGAAGTTCCCAGCACACACTCACAATATATTTTGGTCTACCGGGTCTGAGTTGCATCCACCCCTACCATTGGATCCAACTCACCACCAGGTGGTGATCAGTTGACAGCTCTCCTCGTCTCTTTAGCCAGCTGTCCAAGACGTATGGTCACAGGTATGATGACACAAAAACAAAATCGATCATTGACCTGTGACCTAGGATGTCCTGGTGCCCGGTGCACATATGAACACCCTTATGCTGGAACATGGTGTTCGTTATGGAGAAACTGTGATTGGCAAAGAAGTCCAATTACTGAACAGCACTAGGTTCAGATCAGGCAAGCCATTCCTCCCAGTCACGCCACTCCAGGTTTCACTGTCATTGCCCACGTGCACATTGAAGTCCCCCAATAGGACAACAGAGTCTTCAAGAGGAACACTCTCCAGCACCCTAGTCAGAGACTCCAACAAGGGTGCGTAGTCTTAGCCATCAGTTGGTGAACTGACACAAATGATGGCCAGGACCTGTTTCCCAACCCAAAGGCACAAGGAAACAACCTTTTCGTCCACCGAGGAGAACTCCAATGTCGAGGCAGCAAAGCAGGGGAATAAAAGAATACTTACCCTTGCTCATAAAATCTTGAACAGGGCATCTCCAGAGTAGGCCAAGCTCCAGCCCCTTTACATGAGACTAGTTCCAGAACCGGAGCTGTGTGTTGAGGTGAGGCCGACTTTATATACCGGGTATCTCTCAACCCCATGCACCAGCTCAGGCTCCTTCCCCACCAGAGAGGTGACAGTCATCAGACATCCCAAAAGCCAGTTTTGAAATCTGGGGATCAGTCAGCCAAGGTCTCTGCCTTCGACCGTCGCCTATTCCACATTGCACCTGGCCCCTGTGATCAGTCCTGCAGGTGGTGAGCCCTTCAGTGGGTTTACCACCTGCACCTTCTTTCAGCTTAAAAAAATGAATATAAATATTTCTTGCAGATGTAATCTTGTGTTTATAGTTATTATCCAAAGTCCCTAGTAAAACTTCTACTTGTCAAATTTTAGTTACAACAGCAGTTTCCATGCCTTTAGGGAACGTCTGTGCACATGTGGTCCCTTCTTTGATGTGTAGTGTGCACGCAGATGTTTGTCTCCAGAAAATGTGTGCACCAGGCAGAGGCATAGCATCAAATTTTGGGCCCCAGGCACAGCACTGTGCTTTGACCCCTCAAACACAAACCGAATTTTGAATTGTACATTCCAGGGTTTAAGATGGGGCCATTTCCATTAAAAACCTGGACTCAATTGTCGGTGCCTATTTATCCCATGCTGTAATACAGATCATTGCAGCACCATCCTCCTTCCCTGACACTTGTGCCTCTCTACTATTTTTCAGACGTGAGTAATCCGCTTGTTGTTTAAACTCATTGTTTGTTAATCTGCTCAGCTATTTAGCGTCACTGTATCTAAACCTTCCCTGATGGAGTTCCTGTCTGATTGTTATTCTTGGGTTGTTCCACGTTATTCCTACCATTATGTGTTCATGTAGCGTTTTTGTGTATTTATGTTTTTGCCATTAAATGTGCAAACCTCCAGCCTGCATTTGGTGCTCTCTACTCTTCCCTTGTAATGGGCGATTCTTGACAGAATGGTGCTTCCAGTCAGATGCCAGCGGCTGTAGGTTTTGCCTTTTTTTCTTTTCTCTACCGTTATTTTTGATAGTATCCATTTTTACTGCTGGCATGGCAGCGTGTCTGGACTTTGGTTTGGCTGGTCTTAGTGAGATGGAGTTTAGGGCTGTGGGAATATTGTGTAACATCGTGTCGGAGGCTCGTGCTTCTCGTACTCCCGAAGCAGCCTGGGAATATTTGGCTGGAGCGACGCAAGTGCTCGACGCATGCCCAAGCCTGTGGAGCCACCCGGCGTTCATGGACCTACTCCTCTTCATTATCTGTCCACAACCCATGCTCCATGGGCTGGAGGAAACCTCTTCTCCATCCGTACCTGTGCCGAAGAAGAAGAGGAGTTCACGGGCTCGGAAGTCCAAAGTCTCTTGCCACTCTCCAGCAGCAGCCCCGCCTTCTCCTCCCAAACTGTTGCCTGCACCATTGGACGAGGAGCTGGAGGAGCGCCGGCGGGACTTATTATTGGAGACAGAACTCTTGCTGGATTACAAGCCATAGCTCCTCCAAGAATATGTGAAACAGCTGGAAGGAGTTTCACCGGGTGGAGCGGAGTTTGAGCCAATGATTGAGCTTCTCCCGACTGCGGATCTTCACCCCCCTCGCCATGAGTCCGTGTATCTGCCTTGTCACCAGACGACCCCTACAGCTCGCCAGGGAACATCATCTGGCCCAGTAGCAGAAGCTACCATCATATCCCCGGAGGTAAGGCAAGAGCTTTTTCATTCTTCAACATAAAAAAATGAAGTTTCTTGCCTTATTCCCGGTGGTGAGGCTCAGCATCAGCAGGCCACTGTAGCTGAGTCCTCACTGCCTACTGCTGCCATTGTGTCCTCACCTTTTCCTCCCGTGTCCCTCTCCATTCATCCTGAGTGTCTGCCAGTCTTGGGAGGGAACCGCCGGATGAGGGAGGGGTCTGCAAATCCAGGGGGATCTAATCTTGCATGAGATAAGAGTGCCCCCTGTGTCCTGAAGCCTGAGCTGTCAAAGAAGTGTCCACTGGTTTTGGCATCAAGAGGCATCCCCTGACTCTGGTGCCTCACCCAACTTGCCAGAAGTCCGTGTCGCTGCAATCTTGCCAGATGACCTCAGCTTCCGGATGGATGCTGTCTGGTTGCGCAGTTGCCATGGGTCCCCCGTCTCTGCCCGAGGTCGCCGTGGGTCCCCTGTCTCTGCCTGAGGTCGTTGAGGGTCCTTCACTGTCGGCTGAGGACATTGTGAGTTTCCCGGAGGCCTCTGCTGTGCAGTCCTTCCACTCATCTGGCCTCATGTCGGGCAGCTACGCTGGTAAGCCATTCCTATGGCCAGTCGTCTCACTTATCAGCCACCCTTTTCGTTGGGGTTCCATCTCCCAGCTTTCACAGTCTGTGGTAAACACTGGGTCCAGCTGCCGCCTCCGGGGGTGGGGGGCACACATTGGGCCCTGCGCCCCACTGGTTCAGTGATGTTGGGAGACCACCCGATAGACTACGCCATCTGCTTGGGTGGCTCGGGAACCCTGGGAGACCACCCGATGAACCTCTTCATCTGCATGAATAAATCTGGAACTGAAAGGCCACCTGATTCATTCCAACGAGTGATTTGGTGGTTTTGGGACTTCGGCAGACCACCTGAACTATTTTTCCTTTCACCCAGCATTTCTAGGGTTCCATAGCCACCTTATTTGTTGACATTGTTGTGGGTCATGAATTTTTTTTCCCCCTTTTGTTTTTCTGGGTTGTTTTGGTCCCTCCGTGCCTGGGTTCCCCCTCCTACAATCCGGGGTGGGTTGTTTTTCTTGTTGGGGGGTTGTCTCCTCTGTGGGTGTGTTCTCTTTTCTTTTTTGATGTTGCCCTAGGGTGTCTGGGAATCCAACCCCTTTGGAGGGGGGGGGCACTGTCATGATCCTGAGCACGGGTGAGCACCATGCTCAGTTTTTTAGCTGTGTTTCGTCATCTTTTGTATTTCTGTGATGGCCCTTGGTTTTGTCACTATAGTCTTATCTATGTATTTACATTGCATCCGGAAAGTATTCACAGCGCTTCACTTTTTCCACATTTTATGTTACAGCCTTATTCCAAAAAGGATTAAATTAATTTATTTTTCCGACAAAATTCTACAAAAAATACCCCATAATGACAATGTGAAAAAAACTTCTTTTTTTTTTTTTTTTAGCTTTTTTTCACATTTATTCAAAATAAAAAAACTAAGAAATCACATGTACATAAGTATTCACAATCCTTTTCCATGAAGCTCAGAACTGAGCTCAGGTGCATCCTGTTTTCACTGATCATCCTTGAGATGTTTCTACAGCTTAATTCGTGTCCACCTGTGGTGAATTCAGTTGATTGGACATGCTTTGGAAAGGCACACACCTGTTTATATACGGACCCACAGTTGAGTGCATGTCAGAGCACAAACCAAGCATGAAATCAAAGGAATTGTCTGTAGACCTCCAACACAGGATTGTCTCAAGGCACAAATCTGGGGAAGGGTACAGAAAAATTTCTACTGCTTTGAAGGACCCAAGGAGCACAGTGGCCTCCATCATCCGTAAATGGAAGAAGCGTGGAACCACCAGGACTCTTCCTAGAGCTGGCCAGCCATCTAAATTGAGCGATAGGGGGAGAAGAGCCTTATTCAGGGAGGAGACCAAGAACCCAATGGTCACTCTGTCAGCACTCCAGCATTGCTCTGTGAAGCGAGAAGAACCTTCCAGAAAGAAAAGCATCTCTGCCACAATCCACCATTGAGGCCTGTATGGAAGAGTTTCCAGATGGAAGCCACTTCTTATTAAAAGACACACGTCAGCCCACCTGAAGTTTGGCAAAAGGCACCTGAAGGACTTTCAGACCATGAGAAAATAAAATTCTCTGGACTGATAAGACAAAGACTGAACTCTTTGGTGTGAATGTCAGGCATCATGTATGGAGGAAACCAGACACTACTTATAACCATGCCAATGTTGTTAGCAACATCATGGCATGGTGATGTTTTTCAGCAGCAGGGACTGTGAGACTAGTCAGGATAGAGGGAGAGATGAATGCAGCAATGTACAATGATATCCTGGATGAAAACCTGCTCCAGTCTGCTTGACTGTAGACTGGAGCAACGGTTCATCTTTCAGCAGGACAATGCCCCTAAGCACACAGCCAAAATATCAAAGGAGTGGCTTCAGGACAACTCTGTGAATGTCCTTGAATGGCCCAGCCAGAGCCCAGACTTGAATCCAATTGATCATCTCTGGAGAGATCTGAAAATGGCTGTGAACCGACACTGCCCATCCAACCTGATGGAGCTTGAGAGGTGCTGTAAAGAGGCATGGGCAAAACGGCCCAAAGATAGTTGTGCCAAGTTTGTGGCATCAAATTCAAAAAAACTTGACACTGTAATTGCTGCCAAAGGTGCATTAACAGTGTATTGAGCAAAGACTATGAATACTTACACTGTATGTACATATGCTAAGCTAGCACTACAGCTAATGCTACAGCTAGTCATAGCTAACACTGATACGAAGAAGCAGCTCTGTCCCCGGTTCGTTTCACTGACCCGGCATTGGCCCGGTGGATGACGGCTGAGCCTCCCGCACACATTCTTAAAATCTTGTGATTGGGGCTCGGTGGAGAAGCTAACCAAGGCCACAGCTGGACAGGAGCAGGATCGGAGCCGGATCAGACCTCAACTACAGCGGCGGTAAGCGGCGGGGCTCAGCGGAGGAGCTACCGAGGCCCCAGCTGGATAGGAGCCGGATCGGAGCTTAATTACAGTGGCGGGGATCGCCGGAGGAACTACTGAGACCCCAGCTGGAAGGGAGCCGGATTGGAGCTCAACTACAGCGGCGGTGGGCGGCAGAGCTCGGCGGAGGAGCTACCAAGGCCCCAGCTGGACAGAAGCCAGATCGGAGCTCAACTACAGCCGCGGTAAGCAGCAGGACTAGCAACAGGGCTAGCTGCGGAGGGGGCTAGCTGAGGCCCCAGCTGGATTCAAGGTTGGCTGGATCGGATACACCAACAGAGGTTGTCCTACTATCATCAGGTCAGTAAAAAATACCACCAAATGGTAAATGGCATTCACTTATATAGCGCTTTTATTCTCATTTCTTGATGACCAAAGCGCTTTACAGATCCTGCTATCCACCCATTCACACACACATTCACACACTGATGGCGGCATGCTACCTAACATGGCGCTTCCAGACCCACCAGGTGCAATTGGGGGTGAAGTGTCTTTCTTGCCCAGGGACACAACGGCAGGATATCTGGGGAGAACGGGATTCGAACCACCAACCATGGGGCTATTGGATGACCTGCTCTACCTCCTGAGCCACTGCCGCCCCCACCAAAGAAGGAGGAAATGGAAGAGATTAAAAAAATCTCTGAACTTCATGTCAGAAGAACTGACCAAAGTGGCCAATCAACAGTCTAAATTATTAGGGCTAATGGAGGAAGTCCGAGAATTGAAATTAACAATTAAGGAAAGAGATAAAAAAAAATTGCAGACTTGTAGCGACGCATCCAAGACCTTCAACAATATTCTTGTATGGATGATTTAATCATTAGTGGACTAGACATCAAATACCAATCATATGCTCATGCTACAGCAGGAATGAGAGGTGAGGAGGCTCCCCCAAGTGTATCAGTCTCCTTGGAAAACCAGGTGCATCGGTTCCTTGAAAGCAGAAACATAAAGGTTGAAGTAAATGCAATTTTAGCCTGCCATTCTTTGCCCAGAAAGGATAATAAAACAAAGAAATCAATTGTGATGCACTTTGTGAACAGAAGAGTAAAAAATGACATACTGAGGCAGGCCAGAAAGCTGCAGGGAACAGAAGTTTTCCTCAGTGAACATTTAACAAAGACTAATGCTGAAATACAGTAGCACGGCAAGCACGGATGCTGAAAAGACAAAACAAGATACAGGCAACATGGACAAGGAACTATAGAGTTTGGATTAAACTAAATGGAACACCTGAGGAAGCAAAGACCATAATAATTAGTGATCTCACTGACTTAAATAAATATAGGTGAACACTGATTAAGAAAATTAAGAGACTACAATAATCCATATCCACATACACGGCAAGAACAGTCCTTTTGTGACATACCATGACAATGTACTTTAAAAAACAAAACAAAACAAAAAACTTATGACTGACTTTAGTAGGCAACAATCATCCCCAGTTGGAGGAAGTCATTTGACACAGAGTGAGGAAATCAAGATGAAAATATCTCATTATGCTGAACACAAACTACAAGAGATGGAGAATGATATTGATCCTGATAAACACTTATTCAATAATATGCATAATCACTGTGATTATTACACTGAAAAACAATTCAAAAGTCAAGTGCAATTAGATGGTAAACTATCAATAAAACACTTCAACAGCAGAAGTCTTAAGAAAAACTTTCCACAGATTCAGGACTATTTAAAACAGCTAGATTGAAAATTTACAGCTATCGCAGTCTCTGAAACTTGGCTTATGGGTGACCCATGATGTGGTATTCATCTCAGACTGGAAGGAAGGGAGATGCAGTAAATTCCTCTGACGAAAGAGCATGGGGATTAAGGGGCTGGGGGATAATAGGAATTGTGATGCGAGAATGAATTGTGATGCAAGACCTCAGGCAGCAGAGAGTGTGAGTGCTGTAATATAAAGGAGAGTCCCTGCGACATGAGGTCAATGTTTTCTGATTCTGAGAGATGTGAGAGAGTGAATAAAGTTCATCTGCTCTGAATGCTTGGCCTGATCATTCCTCTCTCCACATTGGTGACCCTTGATGAATAATGGAACATGAGGCAAACACCCCGGAAATGACCCGGACAGGAAGCCCCAGCAACGCGTGCGCCGTTTCGGTCAAACAACCAGACTTTTGGCTGCACGACCCGAAGTCTTGGTTCCTCCACACCGAGGCCCAGTTTGCGCTCTGGGGAATAATGGCAGATGACACCAGATATTACTAGGTGGTCGCAGTGCTGGACGCTCGCATGACTCAGCAAGTAGCGAGCCTGCTCCAGCAGCCCCCAACCCGCGACAAATACGGGGTTCTCAAAGCCGCGCTGACCCGGCGCTACACGCTCTCGGACTGCGAGAGAGCAGAGAGGCTCCTGATGCGCTCCGAGTTAGGAGACGGGTCGGCGGTCGAACTGATGGAGAAGATGTTGACGTTGATGGGCACAGACGACGGGCATTTTCTATTTGTACACCTTTTCCTCCAGAACCTCCCAGTGGTGGCCAGAGCGGTCCTTGCCAACTCGCCGTTGCTGGCTGCGCTTGACTACCGTGCGCTAGCCCAGGAGGCAAATCGGCTCATCCTCACCACCAGAGCCCTCACAGTGAACACAGCAGCGTCGGAACCCAGCGAGACGGCCAGCGGAAGCGAGGAGCCAGCGACGGTAGTGGCAGTGGGGGCCAGGAAGCGCCAGAGAGACACGCTCTGCTCCTACCACCGCCATTTTGGAGAGGACGCATGCCAATGCGTGCCACCGTGCCAATTCAAGTGTTCGGGAAATGCCAGGACCGGCAGTCGGTAGCTGCTGCGACCGCTGGTGAAGAAAGCAAGCTGCTCTACATGACAGACTCACGCTCGGGGAGATGGTTCCTCGTGGACTCCGGCTCCCAAAAGAGCCTCATCCTGCCGTCCTATGCCGACCGGCTAGCGGGAGCTAGCGGCCCCGAGCTCACGGCCGCAAATGGCTCAGACATTAAGACTTTTGGTGAAAGGACACTGACTGTATCCCTGCACGGCCGTACATACCAGTGGACATTCGTCATAGCGGCATGCAGTTTCCCAATCTTAGGCGCTGATTTTTTATGTGCACACGGACTACTAGTCGATGTTGCTAACAGACGCATGATTAATGCAATGTCTTTTGATTCTCTCCCCTGTACAGCTCGAGGAGCTGGGCCAACAACACTAGCCAAGTCACAGCTCCAGGTGGTAAGTTCCACACACTGCTCACCCAGTTCCCAGCACTCAAGGTCTCGATGTTTTCGGCGGCCATCACTAAACACGAGGTGGAGCACTTTATTACCACCACCGGGCCGCCCATTTTCGCACGACCTCGGCGCCTGGACACAGCTAAACTGGCCATAGGGTGCGAGGAGTTTGCCAACTTGGAAAGGCTGAGCATCATCAGACGATCAAAGAGCCCATGGGCACCCCCACTACATATGGTTCCTAAGGCCGAGGGATCATGGCGACCTTGCAGAGATTTCTGCAGATTAAACAACGCCACAGCGCACTACCGCTACCCGATCCCCCATATTCAGGATTTTTCCGTTCACCTCGCCGGGGCACATTTTTTTTCTAAGATAGACCTGGTCTGTGGTTACCACCAGGTCCCGGTGCATGGGGAGGACATACCTAAAATGGCAGTAATAACCCTGTTTGGTCTGTTTGAGTTTTTATGCAAGCCTTTCAGGTTAAAAAGCGCAGCACAGACATTCCAACGCATGATGGATGCGGTGTTGCACGATCTGCTGTTTGTGTTCGTCTACCTGGATGACATCCTGGTGGCCAGCGCATCCGAGGATGAACATGTAACCCACCTCAGGACGGTTTTCCGGAGGTTAGAGGAGCACGGGTTAATAATCAAACCGATGAAATGCCAGTTCGGCATGACGGGGATCGATTTTTTGGGACACTGCATCTCACTGGAGGGAGTGATACCCTTGCCGGACAAGGTGCGCGCAGTGGCAAATTTTCCCCGGCCTCAGACGGTCAGTGTGCTGCAAGAGTTTTTGGGGATGGTTAACTTTTATAACCGTTTCCTCCCCCACGCAGCCCAGCTCATGGAGCCGTTGTACTCCACACTCAAGAAACGGAAACTGGCAGACAGAGTCGACAGGACTGCTGAGCAGGAGCAGGCGTTCTCTGAGGTTAAAACAGCCCTGGCAAACGCCGCACTACTGGCGCACCCAGACCCGGCGGCTCGGATAGTGCTCACTACCGACGCCTCGGACGTGGCCATGGGGCCGTCATGGAGCAATACGTCGCCGGTTCTTGGCAGCTGCTCACCTTTTTTAGCAGGTCTTTGTGCAACAGTGAGCGTAAATACAGCACGTTCGACGGAGAGTTAATGGCTCTCCACCTGGCCATATGCCACTTCCAGTTCTGGCTGGAAGGGTGCAAGCTCACTGTGCTCGTGGACCACAAGCCGCTAACGTACGTGATGGCCAAGGTTTTGGAACCATGGTCGGGGCGGCAGCAGAGACAGCTGGCCGCGATCTCGGAGTTTACGACCGACATTCAGCATGTGGCCTTTAAACTTAATGTGGTGACGGACTGCCTCTCACGTACAGTAGTAGCCCCAGTCTACGTAGGGACAGATTACACGGCCATGCCCGCAGAGCAGATCGGCGATGCGGACGTGTGCTCGCTCCAGTCTGGACCAACAGGGTTAAGGCTGAAGAGCATAGTACTGCAAGATGGGCCCCCCCTAATTTGTGACATCTCCACAGGACTCCCACACCTGGTGGTCCCACATGCTTGGCGCCGCCGCATTTTTGAGTCCGTTCACTCCCTGGCGTACCCAGGAGTGAACGCATCAGTCAAAATGGTGGGAGCGAAGTCCGTCTGGCCGAGCCTGCGCAAACAGGTGAAAGAGTGGGCTGCAGCCTGAGTAGCGTGCCAATGAGCAAAAGTGCACAGGCACACAAAGGCCCCTTTGGAGCCGTTCCATATCCCGGCTAAGAGGTTCAACCACGTTTAAGTGGACCTCGTGGGCCCCCTACCGCCATTGCAGGGGTTCACGCACCTCCTGACAGTGGTGGACCACACCACACGATGGCCAGAAGCAGTCCCGCTAGCTTCCACCGCGTCCGCAGACATGGCACGCGCTTTTTTGATAACATGGGTGGCACGTTTTTGCACCCCTTCAGACATCACATCCGATCAGGGCCCTCAGTTTGTTTCCGATCTCTGGTCCACGATGGTCCGGAGCCTGGGCATCGCAATTCATCACACAACCGCGTACAACCCACAGGTCAATGGGTTATGCGAGGGTTTCCATAGGCCACTGAAAGCAGCGCTCAGGGCTTCGCTTACAGATGCAAATTGGGTGGACCGGTTGCCGTGGGTTCTATTTGGGTTGCGTTCCGCACCGAAAGAAGATTTGGAGGCTTCCCCAGCAATGCTTGTTTTTTCTCAGCTGCTGCAGCTCCCCGGGGAATTTTTACCAGATAACCCCGTGCCCAGCCCACCGCTGTTTTCCACGTACTTTTGTGCCGAAAACTTTGAAGGATGCGGTGTTCGTGTTTGTCAGGCACGATGCCCACCAGCCCCCATTGCGCCCACCCTACGATGGCCCGTTTAGAGTGCTGGAACCCGGGGACAAACATTTTGTGTTAGACTTGGGGGATCACCGGGAGAAAATCTATATAGACAGGCTTAAGCCCGCCTTTTTGGTGGCAGACGAGCAGGTGATACTGGCTTGAGCTCCTCGGCACGGAAGACCAACCCTGAGATCTCCCCAGGTAAACGACTCATCAGAGCAGTCACACGAGTATGCTGAATAACACCACCCCCATTGCCACCCACAGACGGACACACCCTCAGGAACCCCCCACCGGCACAGCAGCGCCGCAGAGCCGAAGACCCCTCATTACAGCAGCTATGGACGGAGGCTGAAGCCGAGAGGACGTGAATGTTAACGCTCAGCCTGAGACTCTGGGGGGGCGGTATGGGGGACCCATGCTGTGGTATTCATCTCAGACTGGAAGGAAGGGAGATGTAGTAAATTCCTCTGACTGAAGAGCATGGGGATTAAGGGGCTGGGGGACAATAGGAATTGTGATGCGACAATGAATTGTGATGCAAGACCTCAGGCAGCAGAGGGTGTGAGTGTTGTAATATAAAGGAGAGTCCCTGCAACATGAGGTCAGTGTTTTCTGATTCTAAGAGATGTGAGAGAGTGAATAAAGTTCATCTGCTCTGAATGCTTGGCCTGATTATTCCTCTCTCCACAGGCTCAATGAAGAGCAGGCTTCTCTGATGGCAATAAAGGGATATCAGATGTTTTATATTAATAGATCTCACAAAAAAGGTGGTGGTGTTGCACTGTACACTGATGAACTGTATAGGTGTAAACTTGTAAATGGAATGTCCTTTGCACTACCAGGGATTCTGGAATGTGTTACTGTTGAGATTGACCAAGATAAAACAAAATATCTAATTATAAGTTGTATATGTAGAATGCCGGGAACTTGCGTCGAGACATTCAGAGATAAGTTAGTCGAGTTGTACACTAATATAACTAACAAGAAAATGGTTGTAATCTGTGGAAACTTCAATATTGATTTACTAAATCCATCCATTCATTCAATCCATCCATCTTCTTCCGCTTAATCCTTTTCGGGTCGCGGGGGGGGGGGGGGGGGGGGGCTGGAGCCTATCCCAGCATCTTTGGGCGAGAGGCAGGGCCAGTCCATTGCAGGGCCAACACAGAGAGACAGACAACCATTCAGTCTCACAGTCATACCTAAGGACAATTTAGAATCCCCAGTTTTTGATGCCACTTAACCTAACTTGCATGTTTTTGGCATGTGGAAGGAAACCAGAGAAATCCCGGAATAAACCCGCGCAGACACGGGGAGAACATGCAAACTCCACACAGATCACTGTTGGTCGGGGGCTGGGATCGAACCCAGGATCCCCTCGGCCAATGGTGAGTTGCTGTGCTGCCGCAGTGCTAACCACTCCGCCACCGCGCTGCCCAATCCATTTCAACAAAATGTAATTGCAGAGTTCATGAATTCTATGTACAGTATGAGTCTATATCCCACAATAACACATCCCAGTAGAATCACAGTTCACACTGCTACACTTATTGATAATCTGTTTGTTAATATTATTGACAAGAAAATAGAAAGTTGATTACTGATAAATGTCATAAATGCCCATCTGCCAGTCTTTGCACTTATCCATGGCCACACGGGGGCCAATACAGAAAAAAACTTTAAAATCTTTCAGATTCAAATCACAAAATGCAATCAGTTCTTTTAAAGATGACCTGCTGAAGCAAGACTGGACAAAAGTCTATGTATCAGATGTAAATGAAGCCTACGACACATCCATGAACATTGTAACCACTCTTTATGAAAAAAAAAAAGTCCATTAGTAAAGAAAAAGCTTAAACAGAAATTTGTCGACAAGCCATGGTTAACCAAAGGATTACAAAAAACATGCAAAAAGAAAAATTCATTCTATAAAGGTTTTCTAAAGAAAAGGACAAAAGAAGCAGAGCAATGGTATAAAACATACAAAAACAAGTTAATATATATATAATGAGATGTAGTAAAAGAGACTATTACAGTAAAGAACTGGAGAAAAACAGAGATAACACTAAAAATACATGGACAAAACTTAACAATATTCTTGGAAATAAAAACAGAAATACAAGCTACCGAACCAATCTTTAAAAAAAAAAAAAAAAAAATCAACTCAGATTGTGAATGCAGTCTCACCTGCAGATAAATTTAATAAATTTTTTGTTAACATTGGTCCCAATTTGGCTCAAGAAATACCCATTACGGCATCTACAGGTGATACAATAAGCTAAAACATTGCTATAAAAGACTCAATTTTTATAAAGAACGCAGACGAGAGAGAGGTCATTGAAATTGTTAAATCGTTTAAAAGTAAAACATCTGCGGATTGTGATGGAATTGACATGCTTTTAGTCAAATCTATCATTGAATACTTAGTGAAGCCACTGACGTGTATTTGTAACCTGTCTCTCCAAACAGGTATATTTCCCAGAGCAATGAACATAGCTAAAATAATTCCGATATACAAGACGGGTGACAGAGGGGAATTTTCAAACTATAGATCTATTTCACTATTGCCACAGACACAAGAGGACAACTGCATTTGCTCTAATGGAATTTATAGAAAAAATATCAACTGCTGTTGAAAATAATAATAATAATAATAATAATAATAATAATAATAATAATAATAATAATAATAATAATCAGTTGGGGTATTCCTGGATCTTAAAAAAAGCATTTGATACAGTGGATCATAATTTATTGTTAAAGAAACTACAAAATTATGGTATTAGAGGGGGTAGCACTATTCTGGTTATGTAGTTACTTAAAGAACAGATATCAGTATGTATGTGTTGGTAGCAAAAACTCACAGTTACTGAAGGTTACTTGCGGAGTCCCACAGGGTTCAGTTTTGGGGCGATTGTTATTCAATATGTATATAAATGATTTATGCAAAGTTTTGGAAAAAATGGATTTAATATTGTTTGCAGATGACACTAATTTATTAAGCAGTGGAAGTAATTTGGAACAACTTTCGGATACACTCGGAAAGGAATTAGGAAAGCTTAAACTGTGGTTTGATTCAAACAAATTAACACTCAGTTTAAGTAAGACAAAATGTATAATTTTTAACAACCATCACAACAACTTAGTATCTAAACTCAATGTAAATAGTGTAGAGATTGAAAGGGTATCCAAAATTAAATTTCTTGGAGTAATAATTGATAATAAATTGTGTTGGAAGTCACATATTAATTATATTAAAGGTAAAATATCAGAATCAATTGCAATACTACACAGAGTGAAATATTTGCTGACTCAACCCACACTATATACAGTTAGGCCCAGAAATATTTGGACAGTGACACAATCTTCATGATTTGGGCTATGCATGCCACCACATTGGATTTGAAATGAAACAACTACAACAGAATTGAAGTGCAGACTTTAAGGTTTAATTCAAGGGGTTGAACAAAAATATATGATTAAACATGTAGGAATTGTTGTTATTTTTATACAAACGCTCCTCATTTCAGGGGCTCAGAAGTAACTGGACAAATAAACATAACCCTAAGTAAAATGTTACTCTTCAATATTTTGTTGAGAATCCTTTGCAGGCAATGACTGCCTGAAGTCTGGAACCCATGGACATCACCAAACGCTGGGTTTCCTCCTTTGTGATGCTTTGCCAGGCCTTTACTGCAGCTGTCTTCAGTTGTTGCTTGTTTGTGGGTCTTTCTGCCTTAAGTTTTGTCTTGAGCAAGTGAAATGCATGCTCGATTGGGTTGAGATCTGGTGATTGACTCGGCCATTGCAGAATATTCCACTTTGTTGCTTTAAAAAACTCCTGGGTTGCTTTTGCAGTATGTTTTGGATCATTGGTGAAGTGCCGTCCAATCAACTTTGCTGCATTTGGCTGAATCGGAGCAGAAAGTATATCCCTATACACTTCAGAATTCATCCGGCTGCTTCTGTCTTTTTTCACATCATCAATAAACACAAGTGACCCAGTGCCATTGGAAACCATGCATGCCCATGCCATCACACTGCCTCCACCATGTTTTACAGAAGATGTAGTGCTTAGGATCATGAGCTGTTCTAATTCTCCTCCAAACTTTCTTCTTCCCATCATTCTAGTACAGGTTGATCTTAGTCTCATCTGTCCAAAGAATGCTGTTCCAGAACTGGGCTGGCTTCTTCAGGTGTTTTTTGGCAAAGTCAATTCTGGCCTTTCTATTTTTGAGGCTGATTCATGGTTTGCACCTTGTGGTGAATCATTTGTATTTACTCTCATGAAGTCTTCTCTTTATGGTAGACTTAGATACTGATACACCTACTTCCTGGAGAGTGTTCTTCACTTAAGTGGATGTTGTGAAGGGTTGTTCTTCACCATGGAAAGGATTCTGTGATCATCCACCACTGTTGTCTTCCGTGGCCTTTTTGAGTTCCCAAGCTCACCAGTGCACTCTTTTTTTCTCAGAATGTACCAAACTGTTGATTTGGCTACTCCTAACATTTCTGCTATCTCTCTGATGGATTTCTTCTTTTTTTTCAGCCTCAGGATGGTCTGTTTCACCTCCATTGAGAGCTCCTTTGACCGCATGTTGTGTGTTCACAGCAACAGCTTCCAAATGCAAACACCACGCCTGGAATCAACTCCAGACCTTTTAACTGCTTAATTGATGACAGGTTAATGAGGGAAGAGCCCATGCAGCCTTGTTATTTTTTTTTTGCAGCCTTCTGAGTCAATTGTTCAATTACTTTTGGTCCCTTGAAAAAGAGGCGGCTACATATTAAAGAGCTGTAATTCCTAAACCCTTGCTCCAATTTGGATGTGAATACTCTGAAATTACAGCTGAGAGTCTGCACTTTAAGCCAATATTGATTATATAATTGTATCCTGAATATGTTTTCGTAAACAGCTAAAATAACAAAACTTGTGTCACTGTCCAAATATTTTTGGGCCTAACTGTACTTTGTATCATTCACTAATACTCCCATACATAACATATTGTGCTGAAGTGTGGGGAAACACATATAAAACAAACATATATCCAGTCTTCATATTTCAGATGAGAGCCATTAGGATAATAAACAAGGCTGCTTACAGGGGACCACTTTTTCTTAAATTAAAAGCTCTCAAGTTGAAAGATCTGGTTGACTTTAAAACTGCAATAATAATGTTTAAAGTGAAGAATCTATCAGTGGCTGCAAATATCCAAAAGTTGTTCCAAATAAGGGAGAAACAATATCATTTCAGAGGAACATGTGTATTTCAAAAACCGTCAGTGAGAACTATCACCAAGCAACACTGTGTCTCAGTACAAGGATCCAGATTGTGGAACACTTTTGAACCTGAATTAAAAACATGTCCAACAGTTGGACAATTTAAACAAAAACTAAAGGAGGAAATACTCCAAACATATATACAAGATGACATGCAAAATCACATAAGGATTATCATATCCAGTCTGTGTTATGCTGTTGTTTAGTTTTTTGTCACGTCTTGTCTTAGCTTTGTTCTGAATTGTAATCACTCTTATTTTATTACCTCCGCCAGGCCGAAAAGGCCAGGAGGAGGTTATGTTTTTGCCGGGGTTTGTCTGTGTGTTTGTTTGTCTGTCTGTCTGTCTGTCTGTCTGTTGGTTAGCAAGATAACTCAAAAAGTCTTGGACGGATTTCCATGAAACTTTCAGGCGTTGTTGCAAATGGTACAAGGAAGAACTGATTAAATTTTGGGGGTGATCCGGTTCACCGTCTGGATACAGGAATTTTTTAAAGCATTTTTCAACACTGTGACATAGGGCCATTTTCAACATGTGCGCAGGCGCAATGGAGGGCGCTGGTCATCGTGTCTGCAACACAAACTCTGCGTTCTTCAACATTTTAGGCACAAAAGCACGCGGAAAACACTGCTGGCCTGGGCCCGCCAGCGTGCCTGTGTTTGCGCGCAACTGCAAAACCTCACACGGGCAGCTGTCCGCCGACAGATTCTTTGGCAGAAATTCCCCGGCCAGCCATAGGAGCTGCGCATTTGGCAGAAATTCACTGGCCAGCCATAGGCGCTGCGCAAAAACGAGCTCTCTGCCGGCGAAGCTTCTAAATTCTCGTTTACCGCGGAGCACAACCCCAAAATAATATAATATAAAACCCACGGCAACCTGTCTACCCAATTTGCATCCGTCAGTGGAGGAGATGGACACAACAGCAACACTTCAGTTTATTACCTCTGCCAAGGAGGCAATGCTTTTACTACTGAACCACTAATCCTATCACTATCACATTGATTGTCATTGATTAATTGTGTGTTTATTGCACTGTCCCTGTCAAATAAACAAATAATCATTGTGAATCCAATTGCTACTCATATGTTTACATGCTCAAGGAATCTGAAAACGTACACACAAACACTGTATGGGGGGAATTGTGGCGCTTGGCGGAGGTCTGCGCTCTCCGAGTGCTTTTCTAGTTTTCCTTTTGAATTCTTAGATGGAACATGAGTGGGCAATATAAACTGTGGCTTCAGCCATCACCCATTTTGGATAACTTATGTTGAACTGTATAATCTGAGGAGTTATTGTTACCTCCGCCAGGCCGAAAAGGCCAGGAGGAGGTTATGTTTTTGCCGGGGTTTGTCTGTTTGTCTGTCTGTCTGTCTGTCTGTTGGTTAGCAAGATAACTCAAAAAATCTTGGACGCATTTCCATGAAACTTCCAGGCGTTGTTGGAAATGGTACAAGGAAGAACTGATTAAATTTTGGGGGTGATCCGGTTCACCGTCTGGATACAGGAATTTTTTAAAGCATTTTTCATTCAACACTGTGACATACAGCCATTTTCAACATGTGCGCAGGCGCAATGGAGGGCGCTGGTCGTCATGTCTGCAACACAAACTCTGCGTTCTTCAACGTTTTAGGCACAAAAGGACGCAGAAAACACTGCTGGCCTGGGCCCGCCGCAAAACCTCACACGGGCAGCTGTCCGCCGACGGATTCTTTGGCAGAAATTCCCCGGCCAGCCATAGGAGCTGCGCATTTGGCACAAATTCACCGGCCAGCCATAGGCGCTGCGCAAAAACGAGCTCTCTGCCGGCGAAGCTTCTAAATTCTCGTTTGCCGCGGAGCGCAACCCCCCAAAAAATAATATTGTAGCGAACTCAATATGAGCACCCTACTTGGCTTGCCAAGTGGGTTGACCCTATTGGCGACACAGGTAGAGTGCGGGACTCCGGAGCGGGAGGCGTGAGTTCGAACCTCCCGGTGGGACGTCGCCATGTCGAGCAGCACGTTACAATATAATATAAAACCCACGGCAACCTGTCTACCCAATTTGCATCCGTCAGTGGAGGAGATGGACACAACAGCAACACTTCAGTTTATTACCTCCGCCAAGGAGGCAATGCTTTTACTACTGAACCACTAATCCTATCACTATCAGATTGATTGTCATTGATTAATTGTCTATGTTTATTGCACTGTCCCTGTCAAATAAACAAATAATCATTGTGAATCCAATTGCTAGTCATATGTTTACATGCTCAAGGAATCTGAAAACGTACACACAAACACTGTATGGGGGGAATTGTGCCGCTTGGCGGAGGTCTGCGCTCTCCGAGTGCTTTTCTAGTTTAATATGACCTTGCTAGATTTTTTCCCCCTTTGTTATATTATTCTGTTCTTTTCTTTTAATCTTTACATTTAATCTATCTAAAATAAAGATTCATTCATTCATTCATGTGATTTCTTAGTCGTTGTTTTTTTTAATAAATTTGCAAAAATTTCAGAAAAAACTTTTTTTCACATTGTCAGTATGGGGTATTGTGTGTAGAATTTTGATGAAAAAATAATTTAATCCCTTTTCAAATAAGGCTGTAAAATAACAAAATATGGAAAAAGTGAAACGCTGTGAATGCTTTCCGGATGCACTGTACAGTATGTATTATCTTGTTTTCCTTTTTTTATTTTCCCGTGTTAGTTCTTCTTTTGTATTCTCAGTATTTATTAGTTTGTATTTTTAGCTTTCTTGAGGTTTCTCCATTGATGTATTGTTCTTGTATTTGTTCCTGATTCTCTTTCATGTCATTTGCTGCTTTTACTTTGATAGCGTTTGTTTACTTTCTCATGTCAAAGCCGGTTTGGGGGCTTTGACAGCTGTCAACTGTTTAGTTAATTCTTTCCTCACTCATGCCACCCACACCTTGACTCAATTGTTGGTGCCTATTTAACCCATGCTGTAATGCAGTTCATTGCTCCACCATTCTCCTTCCCTGACGCTTGTGCCTTTCTGCTATTTTTCAGATGTGAGTAATCCGCTTGTTGTTTAAACTCATTGTTTTTTAATCTGCTTAGCAATTTAGCGTCATTACATTCAAACCTTCCCTGATGGAGTTTCCATCTTATTTATTTATTTATTTATTTATTCATTTTTTTATTTATTCATTTTTTTTATTTATATGTTCTATTCTATTGATGTCATTCTTTTGAATTCTTACAATTTTGGACTTGCAGAGCATCTTTAACAAATCCAGTTTCCAATTGAGATCAATATACAGTGATGTGCACAGACACTTTGAGGGGGCAGGTGTTCACACCCCCCCCCAAAAAAAACAAAAAAAACCCAAAACAAAACAAACAAACAAAAAAAAACAGAAAAAGCATGTCTAAATAATGAAAACAAGGAAATTTACATGCAGTTGTGCAAATACTTCAAGGATCTCCTCAAGCCCACTGACACGCCTTCCACAGAGGAAGCAGGGCTTGTGGACGAGGGGGATGACTTGCCCATCACAGGGGCCAAGGTCACCAAATTGGTAAGAAAACTCTTTGGTGGCTGGGCCCTGGGGGTGGACGGGATTCACCCTGAGTACCTCCAGGCCCTGGATCTTGTAGGACTGTTATGGTTGACACACCTCTGCAACATTACGTGGAGGTCGGAGACAGTGCCTTTGCCTTTGGCATGGCAAACCGGGGTGGTGGTTCCTCTCTTCAGGAGGGGAGCGGAGGGTGTGCTCCAACTTTAGAGGAATCACACTCCTCAGCCTCCCTGGGAAGGTCTATGCCAAGGTACTGCAGAGAAGAATCTGGCCGCTGGTGAAACCTCGGATTCAGCAGGAGCAATGTGGTTTTCGGCCTGGCCATGGAACATCGGACCAGCTCTTTACCCTGTTGAGGGTCCTCAGGGGTTTGTGGGCCTATGCCCAGCCAGTTTGCAAGTGTTTTATGGACTTGGAGGGGCATTCGGCCATGTGTCTCGTGGATTTTTGTGTGGGGTGCTTCGAGAGTATGGGGTATCGGGCTTGTTGGTATAAGCTATCCGATCTCTATATGACCATCGTGAGTTTGGTTCATATTACCAGCAGTCGGTTGGGCTCATTCCCGGTGGGAGTTGGACTATGCCGGGTCTGCCCATTGTGGCTGATCCTCTTCATAATTTTTTGTAGACGAGCTTTCTGGGTGGGGGCGAAGAGCTATGGGTATCATGCTTAGTGGCCACAGGATCTCATCTCTGTTATTTGCGGATGGTGTTGTCCTGTTGGCTTCGTCCAGCGGTGACCTGCAGGTCTTGCTGGGACAGTTTGCTGCCAAGTGGGAAGCAGCTGGGATGAGAATCAGAACCTCCAAATCAGAGTCCATGGTCCTCAGCCGTAAAAAGGTGGATTGTCCTCTCCGGGTCTGGGGGCAAGTTCCTGCCCCAAATGGAGGAATACCTCAGAGTCTTTTTCACAAGTGAGGGGAGAATGGAGCGAGAGATTGACAGATGGATCAGAGCAGAATCTGCAGCGATGTGGACATTGTACTGGTCTGTTTTCGTGAAGAGAGAGCTAAGTTCGAAGGCAAAGTTGTCAATTCACCTGTCAATCTACGTTCCTACCCTCGCCTTTGGTCATAAGCTTTGGGCAATGACTGAAAGAATGAGATTGTGGATACAGGTGGTTGAAATTAGCTTTCTTGGTAGGATGTCTGGACTCCCCCTTAGAGATAGGGTGAGCAGCTCAGTCATCCGGGAGAGGCTCAGAGTTGAACCACTGCTCCTCCACATTGAAAGGAGCCAGTTGAGGTGTTATGGGCATCTGATCAGGATGCCTCCTGGATGCCTTCAACTTGAGGTGCTTTGGGCATGTCCCACTGGGAGGAGACCCCATGGCAGACCCAGGACTTGCGAGCAAGACTACGCCTTCCAGCTGGTCTGGAAATGCCTTGGCATCCTCTCTGAGGAGCTGGAGCAGGTTGCTGGAGAGAGGGAAGTCTGGGCTTCTCTGCGTGAACTGCTGCCTCCACGACTCTGACCTCTGGAAAAGCGGTAGAAGATGCATGGATGGATGGATAGTGCAAATTTTACTGTACTTGTTTGGTATATCTATTTTAATAACTATACACTCATTGACGTATTTAACATCCAATAGATTTTTACAAAATTATCAACTAGCACAGAAATCATGGTCTTCATTGTCCATCCATCCATCCATCTTCTACCACTTTTCCTGAGGTCCGGGTCGCGGAGGCAGCAGTTCAAGCAGAGAAGCCCAGACTTCCCTCTCCCCAGCCACCTGCTCCAGCTCTTCAGAGGGGATACCACGGCGTTCCCAGACCAGCTGGGAGACATAGTCTCTCCACCGAGTCCTGGGTCTGCCCCGGGGTCTCCTCCCAGTGGGACGTGCCTGAAACACCTCAAGTGGGAGGCATCCAGGAGGCATCCTAATCAGATGCCCATACCACCTCAACTGACTCCTTTCAATGTGGAGGAGCAGCACGTCTCAGGTGGACAAAGGAGTGAGCCTCCTTGGAGATAACAGGAGGATGTGAAATGTGGTCTTTGGTATGCAAAGAGATGGCCTTGGGGGATTTCCTGGCTGCCAGTGACTTTGGGTGGAAGTGATAAGATCTGAAAGGGATGCATTGTTACTTGGGATTAAATGCAATGTGACTGGAGCTTTGAAGCTCCTGGGGTATAAAAAGGGATGAATGTCTGAGTTTCTTCCTCTTTCTGTTTTGCTGATGTTGGAAGATGTGAATAAACCTGACTCGTGAGATGAACTCTGACTCGTCATTTTCACATTTCCCACACTGGTGGGGAAAAAAGGGGACCGGAGGGTGTGCTCCAACTTTAGAGAGATCACACTCCTCAGCCTCCCTGGGAAGGTCTATGCCAAGGTACTGGAGAGGAAAGTCCGGCCGTTGGTCGAACCTCGGATTCAGGAGGAGCAATGTGGTTTTCGTCCTGGCCGTGGCACATCGGACCAGCTCTTTACCCTCTCGAGAATTCTTGAGGGTTCGTGGGAGTTTGCCCAGCCAGTTTACATGTGTTTTGTGGACTTGGAGAAGGCATTTGACCGTGACCCTCGTGGATTTTTGTGGGGGGTGCTTCGGGAGTATGGGGTATCGGGCTTGTTGTTACGAGCTATTCGGTCTCTGTACGACCGTTGTGAGAGTTTGGTTCGTATTGCCAACACTCGGTCGGAGTCATTCCCAGTGAGAGTTGGACTCCGCCAGGGCTGTCCTTTGTCACCGATCCTGTTCATAATTTTTATGGACAGGATTTCTAGGCACAGCCAGGGAATGTAGGGTGTCATGCTTGGTGACCACAGGATCTCATCTCTGTTGTTTGCAGATTATGTTGTCCTGTTGGCTTCATCCAACAATGACCTACAGCTCTTGCTGGGATGGTTTTCCGCTGAGTGTGAAGCGGCTAGGATGAGAATCAGCAACTCCAAGTCCGAGTCCATGGTCCTCAGCTGGAAAAAGGTGGATTGTCCTCTGTGGGTTGGGGACAGGCTCCTGCCCCAAGTGGAGGAGTTTAAGTATCTTGGGGTCTTGTTCACGAGTGGGGGGAAAATGGAGCGAGAGATCGACAGACGGATTGGAGCAGCATCTGCAGTGATGCGGACGCTGTACCGGTCTGTTGCGGTGAAGAGGGAGCTGAGTTCTAAGGCAAAGCTGTCGATTTACCAGTCAATCTACGTTCCTACTCTCAACTATGGTCACGAGCTTTGGGTAATGACCGAAAGAACGAGATTGCGGATACAAGCGGCTGAAATGAGCTTTCTCCGTAGGATTGCTGGACTCACCCTCAGAGATAGGGTGAGGAGCTCAGTCATCCGGGAGAGGCTCAGAGTAGAACCGCTGCTCCTCCACATTGAAAGGAGTCAGTTGAGGTGGTATGGGCATCTGATTAGGATGCCTCCTGGACGCCTCCCACTTGAGGTGTTTCAGGAACGTCCCACTGGGAGGAGACCCCGGGGCAGACCCAGGACACGGTGGAGAGACTATGTCTCCCAGCTGGTCTGGGAATGCCTTGGTATCCTCTCTGAAGAGCTGGAGCAGGTGGCGGGGGAGAGGGAAGTCTGGGGTTCTCTGCTTGAACTGCTGCCTCGGCGACCCGGACCTCCGGAAAAGCGGTAGAAGATGGATGAATGGATGGATGGATGGAGGCCACTGTGCTCATTGGGACCATCAAAGCAGCAGAATTTTTTTTTTTTTTTTTCTGTACCAGGGGTCTCCAACCTGGGGGTCCTGGGACATTGAGGTTTCTGTGGGAACTTTTCTAATTTCACTTCTTAATTGATACAAAGACTTGCAAATAATTTGTCATGGTTTTGCATGTGTTCTGTTGGCACCCTTGCACCTGTGCACAAAAAAAAAGAAAATTATCTGCAAATCTTTGGACCAATTAAGAAGTGAAATTAGAAAACTTCCCTCAGAAACCTGAATGTTCCAGTTGCCACAGTTTGGAAACCCCTGTTCTGTACCCTCCTCCAGATTTGTGCCTCGACACAATCCTGTCTCAGAAGTCTACAGACAATTCCTTTGATTTCATGCTTGGTTTGTGCTCTAACATGCATTGTCAACTGTGGGACCTTATATAGACAGGTGTGTGCTTTTCCAAATCATATCCAAGCAACTAAATTTACCACAGGTGGACTCCAGTTAAGCTGTAGAAACATGCCAAGGGTGTTCAGTGGAAACAGGATGCACCTGAGCACAATTTTGAGATTCATGGCAAAGGCTTTGAATACTCATGTGCATGTGATTTTTATTAGTTTTATTTTCTATTTTTCATAAATTTGCCAAAATCAGAAAAAAAAACACTTTTTCACATTGTCATTATGGGGAATTGTGTGTAGAAGTTTGAGGGAAAAAAATGAATTTAATCCATTTTTGGAATAAGGCATAACAAAATGTGGAATTAGTGAAGCGCTGTAAATACTTTCTGACTGATAGTACTGACTGGTTGCCTATAAAACAGTGTGAATATTGATTGTTATACCACAAAGAAGTCATGATGGTTAGAAGGAAAGCCCTTTCTTGACCGTCATAACTTTATTGTTGTAAAACATAATGATGGCATTGGTTACAGGGGCATTCATAAACTGCTGAATATTCCAGTGAGCACTGAGGGAGTCATCAGTCTCAAGTGAAAAGAACATCATTTTATCATAAACTGGCCATGCCCAGAGCTCCTCACAAGATTTCTGATGGAGGAGTTAAAAGAATTATAAGAAGAGTTATCCAAGAGCCAACGATCAGTCATGGAGAACTCCAGAAAGACCTGAAGTAAGCATATACTTCTGTTTCAAAGAAAACAATAAGTAATGCACTCAACTGACATGGGCTCTATGCCTGCTCACCTCACAAGACTCAATTGTTGAAGAAAAAGCATGATGAAGTTTGTTTAAAGTTTGTTGAATAACATTTGGACAAGCCAGTAAAATACTGGGAGAATATAGTCTCTCAGATGAGACCAAAATTGAACTTTTTGGATGCCACAACACACAGCATGTTTGGAGGAGAAATAGCACTACACATTCTCTCATAGTGTGCGGTGTTTTTCAGCACATGGTAAAGGTAGACTTCATATATTGTAATTGAAGGAAAGATGAATGGACAAAGGTACAGAGACTTCCTTGATAAGCACCTGTTGGCATCTGCCAAGATGCTGAAGATGAAACGAGGGTGGACATTTATCAAAACAATGATCCAAAACACACAGCCAAGGAAACACTCAAATGGCTCCAGAGAAGGAAAATAAAGCTGCTAGAATGGCCCAGTCAGTCACCTGACCTGAATCCAATTGAAACTCTATGGAATGAACTGAAGATCAGAGTTCATAGCAGACACCCACAGAACCTTCAAGATTTGAAGACAGTTTGTGTCAATGAAAGGGCTACATCACTCCTAAGCAATGCCTGTGTCTAGTTTCTCCATACAGTAGGAATCTGGAAGCTGTTATTACCAAGAGAGGCTTTTCTACTAAATATTAATTGAATGTCATGAAGCGTATTCAATACTTATTCCCTTTGTCATTCCACTTTATTCAATATAACATGTTTTCTTGATTTCTTTGAATGTATTGATTACTCACAGCAATCACAGAGGCATCATCCTATTGTCCCTTCCTGGTAAGCTCTTCACCAGGATCCTGCTCACTCGTGCCCTTCGTCGCCCTCAGCAGACATGCATTATGCCCAGCCGCTCGACCTCAGACCACATGATCAAAGGACCCACCAGGATAACCAAACAATCTAGAACACTTATTGACATGGTATTTGCTAATAAACCAGAACGAATAACCAGAACCTATAATCTTGTAACTGGTCTCTCAGATCATAACATGGTTCTTGCTGTCAGAAAACTTGCTAAAAAGCGACTACAGTATTTTGGGGGAGTCGATATTGACAAATCAAATTTTATTATTCCCAAATCAAAAAATGAGGAGTTTGAACATTACTTAGAGAATCAAAATTGGGAGCAGCTCATGTCAATATATGAAGTAGATGATTGTTGTAATTTTATAACTGCAACAATTACAAAGTCTATAGAAAATTTTACAAAGCAAATTAAAAGTAAACAACAGAAGATTAACCTACCATGGTTAAATAATGAAATAAGAAAACTTATGAAGAGGCGAGACTCTGCATTTAAAACATCATTAACCTCTAAACTACAAAATGATCACCTTGTGTACAAAAGTTTAAGAAATAAAGTGGTACAAGAGCTGTGAAAATCAAAAGTATCTTATTACAATAAACTGATAGATCATGCAAAGGGTAACAGCAGTTCCCTATGGAGGCATTTAAATAACTTAACTAATAAAAAAAATGTTCAGAAGGGGGTAAAGGAATTTAGAATCAATGGCAAGACCATCAGTGACAAGGCTACATTGGCAAATGAATTTAATTCATATTTTGTGGACTCTGTGGAAGACTTAACAAAAAACTTTGTGCTGCCAAATGTGCTCAACAACACAAAATCAATACTTTCAACAGATTCTTTTCACATCGATGAGGTAAATGAGGAGTTAATTGCTGGTATTGTTAAAACATTGTCAAACTGAAAAACTAATGATATCTACAATATGAGCACTTCCTTTCTCAAAACGCACAGCAAAATATTAATCAAACCACTAACTCATCTCATTAATCTCTCCATTAGGTCTAGTACATTTCCATCTGGTTGGAAAAAAAGCTGTCGTCATACCAGTTCATAAATCTGGCAGTAAAGACGATATATGCAATTACCGCCCAATCTCTATTTTACCAGTCCTGTCTAAGGTTCTTGAAAAAGTTGTAGCTACACAGCTGATAGACTATTTACAAGACAGTCAACTTCTTCATCCACATCAATTTGGTTTTAGACCAGGATACTCAACAGAAACAGCAAATTGTTGCCTTATTGAAAATGTCAAACAGTCCTTGGACAGGGGTAATGTGGTAGGGGCTGTTTTTCTAGATCTCAAAAAGACGTTCGATACTGTAAACCACAGTTTGCTTTTATCCAAAATGGTATCTTTTAACTTCTCTCCAGATACATTAGAATGGTTTGCATCTTATCTCCAGAATAGAGAACAGTGTGTAAAAGTTCACCAGAATAAATCCTCATTTTAAAACAACCGTATGGGTATCCCACAAGGGTCCATTCTTGGTCCTTTACTTTTCAGCATTTTTATTAATGACTTGCCGCTACACTGCTCAGCTGCAACATGTCAGCTTTATGCAGATGATGCAGTTATTTACACAGCTGCCAAGACTCCAGCACAGGCTGCAGATGTACTGTCCACAAGTATGGTTGATGTCCAAGAGTGGCTCTTCCAGAACCATCTATTGCTGAACCTTCAGAAAACAGTTTCAATGTGCTTTTCAATCAAAAAATGTAACCTGCAACATTTTAAAGTTAATATACATGATCAAGACATCAGTTTAGTTACAGAATTCAAATACCTTGGCATTGTACTAGATCCTCAATTCAAATTTAATCTTCATATAAAGAAAATTTCAAAAACAGTAAAAAAAAATCTGAACTGCTTTAAATTAATTAGATATTACATACCATACGAAGCAGCAGTACTGTATATGCATTCTATGATTTTTTCTCATATATCATACTGTTTGACAATCTGGGCTCAAGCAGCCCCTTCCACAATAAGACATATAGGTTCATTATATAATCAAACTCTAAAAATCTTGGACAAAAAGCCCATTAGGTGGCATCACTGTTATATTTTTAAAAAAAATACAATCTATTGAGTTTTGAGAGTTTCATTGACCTTTGTTTTCTGAAATTAATTTTCAAATGTTTCCATAAATCAGCGCCCGAGCCACTTGCTGGTTTCATCCAAAGACAGGACAGCAGCAGAGCCACCAGGAGTTCTGTTAACAATAACTGTAAAATATTCCACCGCAGAACCACATTTGGACAAACAGCTTTCTCTATAAAGGGCAGTCACATCTGGAACACAATGCCAAATTAAATTAAAATAATAACGGACTTTAAAACATTCACTAAAAAGGTTAAAAACTGGCTGAAAAATAAACAAGAATGTACCTATGTATGAAATGATTGTCTGCAGGGTGAGAGTGAATGAAGGGAAGGGGTGAATGTGTTTGCTTATAGTGTGTGACGAAGGGAGGGAGGCCTGAAATAGGCAAATGTGAGCCAGGTTGTTATATTGTGTATTTATAATCTTTATAATCTTTATAATTGTGTATTTATAATGTATTTTTAATATTTTTTGCATTGATGTATGTGGTTATTGTTTATTCTGTTTTCATTTTTTTTCTTTTCCTTTCCTTTTTTTTTTTACTTGTTTCTCCTTTCTAAAGCCCATCCAGGGACAAGAGTTGCAAATTAGCTAATAGCTATACACTCTTTGTGCAACACATCAGATTGATTGTCATTTGATTAATTGTCTATGTTTATTGCACTGTCCCTGTCAAATAAACAAATAATCTAAATCCCTGCTGTTCCCCTACTAATAGAGAGGGCCTAAGAATTCCGCAAGGACCGCCATCTCTATATAGCCTTTATAGATCTCAAGGCTGCCTTTGACACCGTGGACCACGCTTCTCTTTGAAGAATCCTGCAGACCCTCAGAGCCCCAACCAAGATCGTAGCCCTGTTTAAGCGGCTATCCAGCAGCTTGGAGAGCTGTGTCCGTGTCAATGGAAATAAGTCCGGCTGGTTTCCCATCAACAGTGGGGTTCGACAGCGCTGTGTGGCCGCTCCTGATCTCTTCAGTTGTGTCGTAGGCTATCCGATGACCAAGGTCTGAGACTGGGTCCTTGTCATGCAGTTTGGCATCTACCATCTGGCTGACCTTGAATATGCTGATGATATCATCCTGTTCAGCCCATCCTACAGTCAACTGAGAGATGCTCTAGTTGTCTACAATGAAGAGGAAGCAAAGCTTGGCCTTCAGGTGAGCTGGACGAAGACTAAGCTAATTCATGTCAGCAATGGTGGCCCACCCCAGTTACAGCTTGGGAATGATGCCGTCGAGTTTGTAAATTCCTTTGTATATCTGGGCTCCACAGTAACCAACAATGGGGACATGATACCAGAAATAAACCACAGATGTGGACTCGCTGCATGAGCCCTCCAGGCACTATGAGAACCTCTCTGGTGCCATTATTCACTCTTCCGAAAGATAAAGGTCCGCATATACAATGCGTCAGTCCTCTCCATCCTACTTTATGGGTCAGAGACGTAGCTACTGAATAAGACTCTTGCTTCGAGAATGGATAGGTTTGATAGTCGGACCCTGAGAACCACTGAAAACATCAGGTGGCCCCAGCACACTTCTAATGACATGCTCCGTGGCCACACATATCAGCCTGCAGCATCCTACCTTATTACACAGCGGCATATCCGTTGGTTTGGCCATGTCCTCCGCCTCCCACCAGAACACCCAACAAAAGCCATCCTCCTGTTCGACCCCAGGGCCTCAGGGTGGAAAAGACATCGAGGCAAGCTACGCACTAGATGGTTTGATGTGTTGGAAAAAGACCTCCAACAGCTCGGGGTCGCTGTTGACGACTCAGAGGAGCGGGCCCAAAACCGGCAATGTTGGCACGCACTTTTAAACCTGATTGGCTCTATGCATGGTGATAGCCACCCAGCCCTCCCCTCTCAGAAGTAATAAGGTAAGGATGGATTACTTGGGTTGTTACTGTTCAATACCTATTTTCGGGGAAAATACAATCATTTTTCTCATTAACCACATTTCTGGTGGAGCCATTAACCTGACATTTTCATCAGGTATCAGTAATCACCCAAGTAATCAATACATGCAAAGAAATCAAGGCAATTGTGTTCAAAATGCAAGTTTTATTTAATAAAGTGGAATGACACAGGGAATAAGTATTGAACACGTTTTGTGAAATTTATTTAATATTTAGTAGAAAAGCCTTCGTTGGTAATAACAGGTTCCAAACACCTCCTGTATCGAGGAACAAGGTGCATGCATTGCTTAGGAGAGTTTTTATCCCATTCTTCTTCACAAACTGTCTTCAAATCTTGAAGGTTCTGTGGGTGTCCTCTATGGACTCTGATCTTCAGTTCATTCCATGGATTTTCAATTGGATTCAGGTCAGGTTACTGACTGGGCCATTCTAGCAACTTTATTTTCCTTCTCTGGAGCCACTTGAGAGTTTGTTGGCTGTGTGTTCGGGATAACTGTGTTGCTGAAATGTCCACCCTTGTTTCATCTTCAGCATCTTGGCAGATGCCAACACATTCTTATCAAGGATGTTTCTTTGCATTTGTCCATTCATCTTTCCTTCAATTATATGAAGTTCACCTGTACCATGTGCAGAAAAACACCCCCACACCGTGATGCTCCCACCTCTAAATTTCACTGTTGGTATGGTGTTTTTGGACTGATGTGCAGTGCCATTTCTCCTCCAAATATGCTGTGTGTTTTGGAATCCACAAAGTTCAATTTTGGTCACATCTGACCAGACTGTATTCTCCCAGTATTTTACTGGTTTGCCCAAATATTGTGCAGCAAACTTTAAATGAGCTTCAGCATGCTTTTTCTTAAGCAATGGTTTCTTGTGAGGTGAGCAGTCATAGAGCCCATGTCGGTTGAGTGCATTATTTATTGTTTTCTTCGAAACAGCAGTACCTGCTAACTCCAGGTCTTTCTGGAGCTCTCCACAAGTGGTCTTTGGCTCTTGGATAACTTTTATGATAACTCTTTTGACTCCTCTGTCAGAAATCTTACAAGGAACTCCTGGTTGTGGCCAGTTTATGGTAAAATGATGTTCTTTCCACTTGCAAATGATGGCTCCTACAGTGGTCACTGGAACCTTCAGCAGTCTAGAAATGCACCTGTAACCAATGTCATCACTATGTTTTGTAACAATAAGGTTGCAAAGGCCTCGAGAGAGCTCTTTACTTCTACCCATCATGAGTTGTTTGTGCTATGACAATCTGATATTCACAGACCTTTTGAAAGTTTGTCAGTAAGGATTTAACCAGCTGAAATTAATTTGCACTAATGGGGGATGAGATGGCGTTTTAAATTCTGATGGATTTCAGCTGGATTTTTGGGTTTCTATGCCTTTTTGTACCTGTTTTTCTTCATGTGTTCAATACTTATTCTCTGTGTCATTCCACTTTATTAAATATAACTAAATATAACTTGTTTTGTGAACACAGTTGCCTAGATTTCTTTGTATGCATGGGTTACATGGGTTGTTACTGATATCTGGTAAAAATCTCAGGTCAATGGCTCCCTCAGAAATATGTTTAATGAGAAAAATGTGACCATGTTCAATACTTATTTTCCCTGTTGTATATATAGGCTGCTGCTATTATACAACCCATGATGATCTCCAGAGATTTTAAAAGATGGAAATTGTCTTATTTTTAAACAGGAAAATGTTCTCTAAATAAGGTGGTGTGTAATAATCATTTGACAATTCATATTACATAGTAAAATATTGATTATTAAACACAATCACCATATTTAATTTCTCTGCTTTCATTTGAAGAGGAAAACACATAATTAAAATTCATCATCAGTTAGTAATGGGGATGTTATGGTTGGTCTTTAATGTTCAAAAAGTCTCAAAAGAACTCAACAAATATCCAGGTAATATGCGACTTGGACTAATTCAACCAATTTGTGATCTTATGTGCTATTATCTATCTTACATTAAATTAATTTGTCAAGATATTTTCAGGAGAAGCCATAGAGGTAACGAAGAGCAGCATTTTCCCCACTGACATTAGAAAATATAAGCCTTCCTGTTTGTTCATTCAGAGTGGTGTATCATATGCTTGTAATGTTCAAAGCACATTCTGGGAAGTATCACTAAGAAGTGGGTGCAACAGAGCATTTAAATGTTTACATCTGTTGGGAGTGATAGCAGCTTACTGGCTATCCATGGGCATATCTAAAGTGCTCACTGTGAAAACTGCTGTTGTGATTAATTTTAAATGGACGCATTTGTTATACCAAAATAGATACTCCCCAAATGGCAATATGAAAAATAATTGTTTTGCAACTGTAACTTTTGCTAAAATATGATCCAATTTATATTTCATTAGGCCTGCAAATATTACTTATGCTTGTTATACATATGCTTATAAACTCACTGGCTACTTTAGTAAGTACTGTAGATATTAAAAGTCTACACAGCTCTGTTCACCTGCCAGGTTTTTGTGATGTACAAAAATGAGCCCAAGATAAATCATTTCAAACCTTTTTCTACCATTAATGTGACCTATAACCTGTACAACCAAATTGAAAAAGAAACTGAAATCTTTTAAGGGGAAATGAAACATAAAAAGCTTACAATAATCTGGTTGGATAAATATGCACACCCTTAAACCAATACTTTGTTGCAGCATGTTTGGCTTTTATTATAGCACTCAATATTTTTTGAGTAGGAGTCTATCAGCGTGTCACATCTTGATGTGGCAATATTTGCTCACTTTTCTATGCAAAAATGCTCCAAATCTGTCAAATTGTGGGGGCATCTCCTGTACACAGCCCTCTTCAGATCACCCCAGAGATGTTTGAACGGATTCAAGTCTGGACTCTGGCTTTTCCATTCCAAAACTTTAATCTTCTTCTGGTGAAGCCATTCTTCTCTTGATTTGAATGTGTGCTTTGGGTCATTGTCATGTTGAAAGATGAAATTCCTCTTCATCTTCAACTTTCTAGCAAAAGCCTGAAGGTTTTGTGCAAATACCCACATGTGATACAGTGACAGCGGCGCGCCTAGACGCAGCAGCCCCTCTTGGCATCAGCGAGTGTGAGAGTTTTGATCGTCCCAGACGTACATTCTGTAAAACTTACAACCGTGAGACCTTATAAACATCAAGGTACTGCACGCTGCAAGAATCACAGTGCTCGGTTGTGACTTGGAGATTCTACGCCAGCATGGAATTCTGGCGGAGTCCCTGCTGGAGGCTACACGGGAGAGGAGGAAGCGTAAGCGGAGGGAACGCAAGCAAAAGCGTGGAAAAACGGCCGGGATTCATGCTAGGCTAAAGGCTAACCCCTCCAGACCAGCAGTACCGTCGCTCCTTCTCTCTAACATCCGCTCCCTCAACAACAAGCTGGACGAGCTGCGTCTGCTGAGAGAAACCCGGAGAGAGTGGAGGGATTGCTGTGTGCTTGCGTTCACGGAGACATGGCTCCACAACAACAACCCTGACAAGGCCATTCAACTGGAAGATACGGCGGTGTTCTGAGCAGACAGAGAAACGACGAGCTCCGGTAAGAGCCGTGGGGGGAGGGCCTATGCATCTATGTTAACAAGAACTGGTGCGTTAATGCCACGTTAGTGTCTAAACATTGCTCTCCGTTGGCGGAGTTCCTTATTGTAGATTGTCGGCCATATTATTTGCCGAGGGAATTCAGCAATGTGTTTGTAGCGGCTGTTTACATAACGCCGAGCGCTAACGCTAATGCTAAGGAAGCACTCGGGGAACTGCAAGATGCTATTAGTGAAATCCAAACTTCACACCCGGACAGTTTTGTGGTGGTTGCGGGGGATTTTAACCATGCCAGCTTAAAGACTGTGCTCCCCAAGTTCAAACAATGTGTAGACTTTAAGACCAGAGGAGAGAATATGTTGGACTTAGTGTACACAAACACAGATGCGATGCATATAAGGCTATACCCCGGCCCCATCTCGGCCTTTCTGACCACATATCCATGATGCTGTTGCCTGCCTACAAACCTCTACTGAAGCGCAGCAGGCCAGTAGTGAAACAAATCAGGATTTGGCCAGAGACTGCAACCTCTGCATTGAAAGACTGTTTTCTGCACACAGACTGGGAGGTCTTCAAAATAGCAGCCTCCCAGGAAGACAAGACAGATGTGGAGGAGTATGCTGAAACAGTCACCAGTTACATTGCGAAGTGCACAGATGATGTCACTACTGTGAAGACCATCACTGTACGGGGAACCATAAGCCCTGGATGACCGCAGAGGTGCGCTCGCTGCTTACAGCCAGAGATGCAGCCTTCAGAGCGAAGGACAGAATCGCCCTCCGCTCAGCCAGGTCTGCGCTGTCAAAGAGAATAAAGACGGCGAAGCGTGCCTACTAGGAACACCAAGCAGATGTGGCAGGGAGTTCGGACACTGACGGGCTATAAGTCTAGGCAGGGGGTCGATGATGATGACGCTTCGCTTCCAGACAATCAGAGGGAGGGCTGGCCCATCCCCACCATCGGTCGGACCAGCTTTCACCATCAACACAGCGGACACACGGAGGACCCTAACCAGGGTCAACCCACGTAAAGCTTCAGGTCCGGACAACATCCCGGGATGTGTGCTCCGAGACTGCACGAGCGAGTTGGCGGATGTCCTGACTGACATTTATAACATCTCCCTGAGTCAGGCCATCGTTCCCAGATGCTTCAAGACCTCTATCATAGTACCGGTGGCAAAGAAACCAGTTGTGTCCTGTCTGAATGACTATAGTCCTGTTGCACTAACACCAATTGTGATGAAGTGTTTCGAACGACTTGTCAAACCACACATTACAGCCTGTCTCCCTGCATCACATGACCTGCTCCAGTTTGCATATCGTTCAAACCGCTCCACGGAGGATGCTATAGTCACCACCCTGCACTCTGTCATCACCCACCTGGATCATAAAGACACCTACGCCAGACTCCTGTACATTGATTTCAGTTCAGCATTCAACACCATTATTCCGCAGAGACTGATGGAGAAATTACTCCTTCTTGGTCTGAACACCGCCACATGTCTCTGGATCCTGGATTTCCTGACTGAGAGACCTCAGTTTGTCCGGGTTGGAAACAACATCTCCAACTCTGTCACGCTGAGCCTCGGATCCCCTCAAGGCTGCGTACTCAGTCCACTGTTGTTTACACTTCTAACACATGACTGTGCATCCAGACACGAGGGGAACCAGATTATTAAGTTTGCAGACAACACCACAGTGGTGGGACTTATTCAGAGGGATGAGGAATCAATGTACAGGGAAGAAGTGAGAGACCTGGAGGGCTGGTGCAGGGAGAACAGGGCACTGGTAGACAGATTTGTGGAGTGGATGGAGCAGAATAACCTGAGGTTGAATGTCAGCAAGACCAGAGAGATGGTGACTGACTTCAGGAAGAGGAAGATGCCTTCTCAGCCACTGCAGATCAGGGGGGAGGATGTGGGAGTGGTTGAGGACTACAAATATCTGGGTGTCAGGATCAGCAGTGGGTTGGACTGGAGATCCAACACCGATGCTGCACACGAGAAGGGGATGAGCAGACTCTACTTCCTGAGGAAGCTGAGATCCTGCAACGTGTGCAGCAGGATGCTGGAGCTTTTCTACCAGACCGTTGTCGCCAGTGCCATCTTCTTTGTGCTGTCTGTTGGGGTAGCAGTGTCAGGGACAGAAACATCAACAAACTTGACAAGATTATCAAGAGGGCTGGCTCTGTGATTGGTCTCAGACTGGAGACCATTGAGGCAGTGGCGGAGAGGAGAACACTAAATAAACTGCGATCCATCATGGACAATCCTGATCACCCCCTCCACCACACACAAGACAGACAGCGAAGCACTTTCTCCAGTAGACTACTACAGCTTTACTGTCGAACGGCCAGGTACAGGAAATCTTTCCTGCCACATGCAATTTCACTGTACAATAACTCACTATGATGTTGTATTCTGGTCATAACAATGCTGCCACACTGCACCTTACAGACTAACTGGCACCTCACATTTCACTCTGCTCCTGATCGTCCTTCTTTGTGCAGTGGGATGATTCATGTGTTTATCGGGTCATCATATATTAAGCCATGATGTATATAGGTTTTATAGCTGTGTTAGTTTTACTTTACACGGGTAATCCCTTTGTCTGTCATGTGTGTGTTTCTGTTGTTTGGTTGTGTACTGTCATGCTGCTGTTACACTGTAATTCCCCAGTTTGGGATCAATAACGTCCATCCATCCATCCATCCATCCATCCATCCATCCATCCATCCATCCATCCATCCATCCATCCATCTATCTATCTATCTCTAAGCTTAGACTCAATTCATTGTTGAGTTTTGCATTCCTGTTATTATTTTTGTGTCTGCTCATGTGTGCTTCCAAGGTTGTCATAGCCAGGAGTGGCACTGGGGTTAAGCTTCCAGTGCTCATAAAATGCTCCTTATGGCGTGCGTCTCGAAAAGCCTCTGACAACTAAGTCCAACTCCTAGCCTGCCCGTGTGGTTTAGTCTCTAAGCCCGGCGGAACTGCTTTTACTAATAGGAGAAGGGGCAAGGGCGGATCTCTGGTGCCTTAAAACCAGATGCTTCTGGTAGATGGTGGCTCGTCAACCTGGGAAGGTAGCCCATCTAGGGGAAGGTAAACCCTGATTTCAAACCTCCGCTGCCTTGCGGCACACCCGGTCACAGGAAAGGCTTCGGGAGTCAACCCTGAGGAAAAATCTGGAGTCGGAGCCCCTACGGCAGTTCTCTGTTGTGCTCAACATCGTTCTGGCAGCTCCTGCAACGGCGCTGGTGCCAAACCGTAGCAGCCCTGCTGTTCCTTTGGATTCATCAGTGACATGGAGAGGGGGGACATGCTGCATGGGCAACATCTTGTCCTCCATGTCTTCCTGCCCAGGCTTGAATCCTACCAACGCCCAACGCTGGAAGGTAGAACACCGGATCACTGGAGAGGACACTCCAGCTTCGCCCTTGGCATAGACAAAACATGGGGAATGACAGTTGCCGGTTATAAGCCACCACTCAATTGGAGTAGAGCGCGACGCCAGGGGTTGTTCCCGACGGTGGGATGGATCATCGGATCTCACTGGACAGCTACCGCCCGCCTCAAGCTGGGCAGCTCCCAGCCAATAAGGTGTTGTCCCGCCACAGGTTGCTTTCCTCATTGGGTGCATGGGGATGAGGAGAAGTCCGAACAGCAGGCTGAGCACCTTCGCACCAGGCAAGACAAAAAAACCCAAAAGAGACCAACTTTAAAACTGGGAACTTGGAACGTCCGCACTATGATGACAGGACTCGCTGCTAACCTCAAGGACATCAACGACACCAGGAAGACTGCCATCATCAATAATGAGCTGAAGAGACTGGAAGTGGATAACGCCACTCTCCAGGAAACACGGTTGGCTGACGCAGGCAGACTGAGAGAGAAGGACTACACGTTCTACTGGCAGGGAAAGGGCAGTGACGAACACAGGGAACACGGAGTGGGCTTCGCAGTGAAGAACACCTTGCTGAAGATGGTGGAACCGGGCAGCAATGGCTCTGCACGACTCCTCACCCTCCGCCTCAACACCACTCAAGGCCCAGTCACTCTCGTCAGTGTGTATGCCCCAACAGTGACAGCCACACAAGAGGCAAAAGACGAGTTCTACGAGAATCTCGCAACAACTGTCAGGATCATCCCCAACTCTGAACAACTCATTCTCCTTGGAGACTTCAATGCCAGAGTGGGTGCTGACCATGACTCCTGGCCCTCCTGACTTGGACCATTTGGCGTGGGCAGAATGAACGACAACGGACAGCGGCTGCTCGAGTTCTGCACATATCACAATCTGTGCATCACAAACTCGTTCTTCAAGACCAAGCCCCAACACAAGGTTTCCTGGTGACATCCATGCTCAAAGCACTGGCACCAGCTGGACTTGATCCTGACCAGGCACACCTCACTGAAGAACGTGCTAATCACCCGTTCGTTCCAGAGTGCAGATTGCGACACAGACCATTCATTGGTGTGTTGCAAGGTCAAGCTGCAGCTGAAGAAATTCCATCGTGCTAGATAGCCTGGAAAGGCACGGATTGACACCAGCAAGATGGCCCAACCAGAACTTGTTGAGCAGTTTGCCTCCACCTTTGAGAAGGAACTTGATGTACCACAAGAAGGAGAATCTGCAAAGCAGAAGTGGGAAGAGCTGCGAAACACCATCCACCGCACAGCCTTGGCTACCTTTGGGAGGAAGACCTCGAAGTCACATGATTGGTTTGATGCCAAGTTGACCAAGATGACCCCCGTCATTGAAGCCAAGCGCTCAGCACTTGCTGAGTACAAGAAGTACCCAAACGAGAAGAATCTCCAGATTCTCAGGGCTGCGAGAAGCAAAGTTCAGCAGACTGCTCCGCGCTGTGCCAACGAGTACTAGACTCAGCTCAGCCAAGACATTCAAACTGCTGCCATAACAGGGAACATCCGTGGTATGTACGATGGCATCAAGAAAGCACTTGGTCCGGCTAAGAGCAAGACGGCCCCCCTCAAATCCTCCACTGGGGAGATGATCACAGAAAAGAACAAGCAGATGGAGAGATGGGTGGAACACTACTCTGACCTCTACTCCAGACAGAACACCGTGACACCGTCAGCCCTTGATGCCATCGACTGCCTGCCATCCATGGATGAACTTGACGCTGAGCCAACCATCAACAAACTCAGCAAGGCCATTGATAGCTTGGCCGCTGGCAAGGCACCCGGCAACGACGGCATACCCCCCGACCTGATCAAGCACTGCAAGACCACCCTACAGCTGCCATTGCATGACGTCCTCTGCCAGTGCTGGAAGGAAGGTGCCGTACCATAAGACATGAGGGACGCCAAGATCATCACCCTCTACAAAAACAAAGGGGAGAGAAGCGACTGCAACAACTACAGGGGCATCTCCCTCCTCAGCGTTGTTGGCAAAGTCTACGCACAAGTTGTTCTCGTTCGTCTACAGATGCTTGCCGAACGTGTCTACCCCAAGTCTCAGTGTGGCTTCCGCGCTGAGCGATCGACGGTAGACATGATATTCTCCATCCGCCAACTCCAGGAGAAATGCAGAGAACAGAACATGCCCCTGTACGTCGCCTTCATCGACTTCACCAAAGCGTTCGATCTGGTCAGCAGAGAGGGCCTTTTCAAGATCCTGCCAAAGATAGGATGCCCACCAAAGTTGCAAAGCCTCATCAAATCGTTTCACACCAACATGCAGGGGATAGTGCAGCACGACGGCAATGTCTCAGAGCCATTTAACATACGCAGCGGAGTGAAACAGGGCTGTGTACTTGCGCCAACCCTCTTTGGGATTTTCTTTGCTATGCTCCTGAGGCATGCCTTCAGCACAGCAACAGAGGGAATCTACCTGCACACAAGATCTGACGGCAGGCTTTTCAACCTCGCCCGCCTGAAGGCCATAACCAAAGTACGCGAGGCTCTAATCAGAGACATGCTGTTCGCAGATGACGCTGCAGTCGCAACCCACACACAGCAGGAGCTTCAGACCCTGATGGACCGCTTCTCCCAGGCATGCAAGGACTTCGGGCTTACCATCAGCCTGAAGAAGACTAATGTCTTGGCGCAAGGCACAGAAGCACCACCAACCATCACCATCGACGACTACGAGCTGGAGGTCATGAATCAGTTCACGTACCTGGGGTCCACGATCAGCAACAACCTCTCCCTTGATACAGAGATCGACAAGAGGATTGGAAAATCAGCCTTCACACTCGCTCGCCTCACCACACGAGTGTGGGAGAATCCCAAACTCTCTGTCAAGACGAAGATGGCAGTGTACAATGCATGCGTCATCAGCACACTGCTCTATGGGAGTGAGACGTGGACAACATACGCCCAGCAGGAGAAGAGACTGAACTCCTTCCACTTGCGCTGCATTCGCCACATCCTGGACATATCCTGGCAGGACAAAGTGCCCAACACAGAAGTTCTGTCCGGCGCCGGCCTTCTCTCCATGTTCACTCTACTCAGGCAGCACAGGCTCCGCTGGCTAGGCCACATTCACCGTATGGAGGATGGCAGCATCCCCAAAGACGTCCTGTACGGAGAACTGGCGACTGGCAGGAGAGACATTGGCCGCCCACAGCTGCGCTTTAGAGACGTCTGCAAGAGAGACATGAAGGCCCTGGAGATCAACACAGAGCGCTGGGAGGACCTTGCAACGGACCGCTCCAAATGGAGAGGCACCCTGACCAGACAGCTCAAGGCGGGTGAAGAGAGTCTGACTGCTGCAGCAGATGAAAAAAGGACCCACAGGAAGAACCGCCACAGACCCAGCAGCACGGAGACCACCCACAAGTGCGACCTGTGTGACAGGGACTGCCATTCGCGCATTGGCCTTTTCAGCCACAGGCGGTGCTGTTCCAGCAGAGTAGACGTTTAGGATTCTCTTCCATGGTCATCATAGACCGACGGAGGCCGCCGCCGCCGATGCTCATGTGTATAGTTCGGGGTTTTTGTCTTTGTTTGGCCCCTCTCTCTCCAGAAACTCCCACTCGCTGTTCACAGTCTGTTTGCCATCAGCTGTGAGTAGCTTTGCACTCAGTTCACCTGTATCTCAGCTCCCCCACCTGTTGTCACTCATTTCGTCATTCCACCCACTACTTAAGTTCAATCAGTTCACTTACTCCTTGCCATTACATTGCATTTGTCAACCTGCATTTCCACCAGAGCACCATCAGCTCTACTGAACACATCTGTAAGTAATTTTCTCTCGGTCACCAGTTTGTTTGTCAGAGCACTCAGTGTTAGTTCTTTATTTTTCTGTGCTTGCCACTTAGCCTGTTGGAGCACCTATGTTTATTCTTTGTCTATTAAAATGCACAACACCATCCAGCGCGTGGGTTTGTCTCTCCTGCCTCGTAGAGGCATATATGACACAGCGTCTGTGTAGTGAGAGTGAGTCACTTAAAGTCGTGTCCAGTTCAATGTCCAGTCTCTTCCTTAGCTCCTTTTATCGACATACCATTTAGCCACCAAGATAAAATGTATGGACGCGGGGGTTACTTCAATTTGGCCATTTTTGGAGCTTCTTTTTGAGCCGCCGCTAGTTGATTCGCCACTTTTCAAAATTATTTAATGGCATTGGACCTTGGAGGACTGGAGAAGTTGCAGGCATGGTCACTGTTGGTTCACAGCGTGGGAATGGAAGGACAACGTATCTTTAGTTCCTTAGGCGAGGGTCATAGCTTTGAAGAAGTGGTTGAGCTAATGGCATGATATTTTCGCGTCCCGAAAAACGTCATCGTCCAGAGGATTTGTTTCGGCAGTGCTGCCAGCGGACTGGCAAGTCAGTCCAGTGGTATGTAGCAGATCTGCTGTCAGTTTGGAGCATTGGAGGAAGAAATGGTCCGCAACAAGTTGGCGGAGCATGCTGTTTGTCCAGCGACAAAGTCGAAGCTCCTTAAATACTTGGGCGAGCATACGTTAGCCATGTCCATCAAGTTAGCTCAGCAGTTTGAGGCGGCAGACAAGCTATCATGGGAGCTTGGTGAGAGAGCGACACACCGCCATTTTGAACCACAGTTGGCGGCACAAGCAGTTGACCTGGACAGTGACAATGGTGCGGAGGATGAAGAATGCGCTAATGCTGTAAAGATGAGGTCCACCCCGGGATCGCCCAGGTGTTTGGGTTGTGGGTCCACCACACACCGATATAAGGCTAGAGAATGTCCGGCAAGAGGATGATGCCATGGCAAGTGCAGACGCTTGCATCATTTCGAGAGGGGATCCGAGACACAAGGAGGATGTCTCCGCTTCTCCTCTCATGGTTATTCGCAGTGTATCCCTAAGTACCAACAACCGTTCTTACTGTATGGTGGAACTGGACAGGGTAACAGTGCCGTTGCTGATTAACACGAGAGCGGTGAGGTCCGTGTTGACTTGGGCAACCATGATTAGTTTCTTCCCACAGTATCGGGTTGGAAAAGAGTGGTCGGGTTGTGGTTTGTGGGACTGTCCGTTTCCACGAACGATGGACGGAGTTGTGTGGGATGAATCTTTGCCTCGTAATATGGACAATGAGCAGGACCAATTCCACCCAGGGCCATCATGGGAGGGTCCCAGTGCCAGCACCCAAGTAAGCCAAGCAGCAGTGGCTCAGGAGCTCACGCAAGTTCTTTTTCTTTTACTTTTTTTAACATCAATATTAGTAAAGCCTTGCCTAGCTCCGGGTAATTATGGTGATGCCTCATTCACTCCCTGCCTCTCTCCTTCGTCCGAGGTGACTGTAACAAGGCCGGACACTCTTGCATCTCAGGATCTGTCGCTGGAGGTCAGCACACCCCAATCTTCAGCTCCTGAGGCCAGTAGCTCTCCACCAAGTGTTCATGAGGCAGGCGTGCCTCTGACACCTTTTCCTGTATTCAGCACGCCACTGACACCTGCTCCCAAGCTCAACGAACTACTGTCATTGGTTTCTGAGGTCAGCGCACTCTCACCATCAGCTCCTGATCTCTGCGCACTCCAACCTTCAGCGCCTGAGGTCAGCATGCACCCGTCATTTTTTTTGGAGACCGATGCACATCTGCTGTTTATTCCAGAGGTTGGTGCGCATCCACCGTTTGTTCTGGACGCCGGTGCACATCTGCCGTTTGTTCCAGAGAGCAGTGCACCTTCGTCATCAGCTGCTGAGAGCAATGTGCTCCAACCGTCTTCTCCTGAAGTTGGCGTGTCCATGGTTGCCAGGTCGTATGGTTATGACTGTCTATTCCTGAGTTCAGTGAGTCCCAGTCAGCTGTTTCTGAGGTCAGCACACCACAGTCACCTGCGACTGGAGTGGAAAGTTTTTTTTGTTGTTGTTACCTGAACTAAAAGCTCCTCTGTTACAATCTCCAGAGCAAAAAATGTTGCTATCAGTTTCTGAATTAAAAGTTCCTGTGTCCAGGTCTCCTGAGAATGAAGGCCCATTGTTCTGTTTTCCTGAAATTAAAGTTCCCTTGCCATCATCTTCTGACTTGTTCTTGTTCCCCTGTCTGGTGGCCAAGGAAATCTGGTAGGCCACTCAACTCACTCAGTACTCTGATCTGGAGGTCAACGGACTGGAGTAGGCCCCCTGACCTGTTCTGTTCTCCACCACCCAATCCAATTGTTTATGGCCTTAGACTTTATTTTGATAGACTTGCAATTAATATTCAGATTAGTGCCCTGGAGTGGTGGCCTAGATGGTAGAACACCTGTCCCAAAACCGGGAGCTCATGGGTTCAAGTCCTGGCCTGGTCATACCAGAGACCATATAAAAATAGTACTTTCCGCCTTCTAGCTTGGTCCTCAGCAAAATAGAATGGGGAAAGGAAAGTTGACACACAGAGCTAGCAGAGGACTGGTCCAGCACTGTAGCTTTCACTACTTACAGTAGCTGTGTGGCTTAGGGTCAGTGAAACAGCAAATGGCGCCGCCCCATACACCACATGGTGTCCCACATGCTGTGGAAGGGATTAACTTAACTTAGTGCCCTAATGATTATTATTATTATTATTATTATTATTATTATTATTATTATTATTATTATTTTATTTATTTATTTATTTTTTAATTTTGTGTACTTTATTGATTCCCAGAGGGGAAATTCAAGGCATCCACCTAGATGGATGAAGCAGCCACGGTACAGCGCCATCCCTTCACCATTCACACACACATTCACACCTAGGGCCACTTTAGAGTCTCCAGTTAACCTAACCTGCATACTTTTGTCCTGTGGGAGGAAACCAGAGTACCTGGGGTAAACCCACTCAGACATGGGGATAACATGCAAACTCCACACAGAAGGGTCATTGATGGTCAGGGGGTGGGATCGAATCCACGATGATCAGGGGTGGAATCGATCCCACAACCTTCTTACTGTGCTGCCACAGTGCCTTGCAATTCTAGTTTTAAAAAAATGGATGGTAACTTATGTTTGTAAGTGCTTCTGAAAGTTCATCAGCCTTTTGTTCCCACTCTTTTTCATTCTTTTAGGAAGAGTGACATTTTGTGCTGTACATTGAGTGTAGTGGACAAACTGTGGTTTATAATTTTTTGCCTACCACAGAGCAATGTAAGGATAAGATGTTAAGTAGAAAAAAAATTGAAATGATTTATCTTGGTCTCACTTTTTTACATCACAAAAACCTGGTCTTTAAACAGGGGTGTGGAGACTTTTTAAATCAATCCACTGTACATCTGTTCAACTGCTTCTTAATAAAAATATCTAATCAGCCAATCCCATAGCAGCTACATACCACATACATTTACACATGTAGACCTACGGTGGGGGGAGTCTAACGACTCTTTACATCTCTGGTCTATCAATTTCATAAGACTGTACAAGGGCCACACTTCACAGGGATGTTTTCTTTCACATCTTCCAGATTTGTTTATATAATTTTAGTCAGAGAGTAAACCTTATTATCTTTAATTAGGAAATGATTAGGAGGACAGCAACAGGTGGACTTACATCACTGGCAGAGAAGCTCTGTTTCTTAGTTCTTCAAACAGGATTCATTCCAGTAAAAGTTGAATTGCTTGTGTGTGATCATTGGAAGTTTTTAGCTTGTAGCGCCATGCTGGTTAGAGTGAAACTTCTATTCAGTCAGAGTACCTTTAAATTTAATAACAACACATGAACACATTGGAGCTCCAGATGTCTGTATTGAAGTGTTGCTTTCACTCCCTCACTGTATCTTCACAAAGCATGTGTAAATTTGAAATAATAAGTTGAGCCTCTTCCATGCTACACTAACTCCCCATTTAGATTAATGTTGTCTGCAGGTAGTAGTAGATTAGTTTATTTGACAGGGACAGTGCAATAAACATAGACAATTAATCAAAGACAATCAATCTGATGTGTTGCACATAGAGTGTATAGCTATTAGCTAATTTGCAACTCTTGTCCCTGGATGGGCTTTAGAAAAAAGAATCAAGATAAAAAATATACACAATAACCACATACGTCAATGCAGAAAAATTATAAATACACAATTATAAATATTATAAATATTATAAATACACAAATATAACAGCCTGACTCACATTTAACATAAATATTATAAATATTATAAATACACAAATATAACAGCCTGACTCACATTTAACACATATAACATAACTCACATTTGCCTATTTCAGGCCTTCCTCCCTCCGTCACTCACTATAAACAAACACATTTATTCCTTCCCTTCATTCACTCTCACTTTGCAGACAAATAATTCATACATGAGTACATTCTTGTTTATTTTTCAGCCAGTTTTTAACATTTTTAGTGAATGTTTTAAAGTCCGTTATTATTTTAATTTCATTTGGCATTGTGTTCCAGATGTGACTGCCCTTTATAGAGAAAGCTGTTTGTCCAAATGTGGTTCTGCGGTGGAATATTTTACAGTTATTGTTAACAGAACTCCTGGTGGCTCTGCTGCTGTCCTGTCTTTGGACGAAACCAGCAAGTGGCTCGGGTGCTTATTTATGGAAACATTTGAACGTTAATTTCAGAAGACAGAGGTCAATGAAGCTCTCAAAACTCAATAGGTTGTATTTTTTTAAAACATTACAGTGATGCCACCTAATGGGCTTTTTGTCCAAGATTTTTAGGGTTTGATTATATAATGAACCTATATGTCTTATTGTGGAAGGGGCTGCTTGAGCCCAGACTGTCAAACAGTATGATATATGAGAAAAAACCATAGAATGCATATACAGTGCAGCTGCTTCGTAAGGTATGTAATATCTAATTAATTTAAAGCAGTTCAGATTTTTTTTTACTGTTTTTGAAATTTTCTTTATATGAAGATTAAATTTGAGTTGAGGATCTAGTACAATGCCAAGGTATTTGAATTCTGTAGCTAAACTGATGTCATGATCATGTATATTAACTTTAAAATGTTGCAGGTTACATTTTTTGATTGAAAAGCACATTGAGACTGTTTTCTGAAGGTTCAGCAATAGATGGTTCTTGAGGAGCCACTCTTGGACATAAACCATACTTGTAGACAGTACATCTGCAGCCTGTGCTGGAGTCTTGGCAGCTGTGTAAATAACTGCATCATCTGCATAAAGTTGGCATGTTGCAGCTGAGCAGTGTAACGGCAAGTCATTAATAAAAATGCTGAAAAGTAAAGGACCAAGAATGGACCCTTGTGGGATACCCATGCGGTTGTTTAAAAATGAGGATTTATCCTGGTGAACTTTTACACACTGTTCTCTATTCTGGAGATAAGATGCAAACCATTCTAATGTATTTGGGGAGAAGTTAAAAGATACCATTTTGGATAAAAGCAAACTGTGGTTTACAGTATCGAAAGCCTTTTTGAGATCTAGAAAAACAGCTCCTACCACATTACCCCTGTCCAAGGACTGTTTGACGTTTTCAATAAGGCAACAATTTGCTGTTTCTGTTGAGTATCCTGGTCTAAAACCAAATTGATGTGGATGAAGAAGTTGACTGTCTTGTAAGTAGTCTATCAGCTGTGTAGCTACAACTTTTTCAAGAACCTTAGATAGGACTGGTAAGATAGAGATTGGGCGGTAATTGCATATATCGTCTTTACTGCCTGATTTATGAACTGGTATGACGACAGCTTTTTTCCAGCCAGATGGAAATGTACTAGACCTAATGGAGAGATTAATGAGATGAGTCAGTGGTTTGATTAATATTTTGCTGTGCATTTTGAGAAAGGAGGTGCTCATATTGTAGATATCATTAGTTTTTGAGTTTGACAGTGTTTTAACAATACCAGCAATTAACTTCTCATTTACCTCATCGATGTGAAAAGTATCTGTTGGAAGTATGGAATTTGTGTTGTTGAGCACATTTGGCAGCACAAAAATTTTTGTTAAGTCTTCCACAGAGCCCACAAAGTGTGAATTAAATTCATTTGCCAAAGTAGCCTTGTCACTGACGGTCTTGCCATTGATTCTAAGTTCCTTTACCCCCTTCTGATCGTTTTTTTTATTAGTTAAGTTATTTAAATGCCTCCATAGGGAACTGTTGTTACCCTTTGCATGATCTATCAGTTTATTGTAATAAGATATTTTTGATTTTCGCAGCTCATGTACCACTTTATTTCTTAAACTTTTGTACACAAGGTGATCATTTTGTAGTTTGGAGGTTAGTGATGTTTTCAGTGCATAGTCTCGCCTCTTCATAAGTTTTCTTATTTCATTATTTAACCATGGTAGGCTAATCTTCTGTTGTCTACTTTTAATTTGCTTTGAAAATTTTTCTATAGACTTTGTGATTGTTGCAGTTATAAAATTACAACAATCATCTACTTCACATGTTGCCATGAGCTGCTCCCAATTTTGATTCTCTAAGTAATGTTCAAACTCCTCATTTTTTGATTTGGGGATAATAAAATTTGATTTGTCAATATCGACTCCCCCAAAATACTGTAGTCGCTTTTTAGTAAGTTTCCTGACAGCAAGAACCATGTTATGATCTGAGAGACCAGTTAAAAGATTATAGGTTCTGGTTATTCGTTCTGGTTTATTAGTAAATACCATGTCAATAAGTGTTCTGGATTGTTTGGTTATCCTGGTGGGTCCTTTGATGATTTGCTGGTAATTAAATTTAGTCATGAGGCTTTTCAGTTTTTGTTTGTCTTTTTTATCAGACCAGTTGATATTAAAGTCACCATGAATTATTGTTTCTCTGTTCTTCTCAAGTTGTTTAACCAGATCACTTAATTCATTATAAAAGGAAGAGTTGTGTGACGGTGGGTTGTACACTACTGCAATGTTGAAATTCATTACCGGAGAGAGACATACATTAACAGCTAAACATTCAAGTGAAGTATTCAAATCAACCAGTTGACATTTATATTTCTCTTTGATGTAAATTAAAACACCTCCTCCCCTCCCTACCTGCCTGTCTTTTCTAAAACACTGGTAGCCCACAATATCGATCATATTAGTGTCTATGTTACTGTGTAGCCAGCTTTCTGAGAGACCAAGGTAGTCCAGATTTGAGTCCAACAGCAACACCGAAATCTCATCTCTTTTGGGGATTATGCTCCGTATGTTTAAATGACCGCCGAGGATCCCCTTTGGTTTAGCCTTGGTGTCCCAAAGAACTCGTGCATGATTAACAGTTTGGAAAAATAAATGTTGTTTTTGCTTTTGTACAGCTCGGTTTTGTGCTAACCCAGTGGTCTGCTGTTTAATAGTGGCAGGTCCAGGGTTAAGGTGAATATCTCCTGCCAGAAGTAGCAGAACTAACAGAACTTTAACTGTATATCCTCTGCCATATTGTGATTTTTGCTTAACAGCCATGTTTGCCTTAATTTGGAAGTTTTTGCTCAGGGCTTTTAAAGACCACATAGAGTGTAGGGTGAGATGTCCAAGCCCAAATCCATACAGATAAAACTTTTTAACTTCACCTTTGGTTGAGTTTGTCGGAAAATCCTTCTTGTTGCAGGTCCAGACACACAAAGACAAAACGAAGAGGAAGTAGAGAAGTAGAGAAGGCTTATTAGTGGTGCCCATCAGCCCACTTTTTAATCCGGTGGCAGCCATCTTCAGTCTTTCTTGGAAAGAAGGAAAAGGAAAATCTGTGGATAGTAAAATAAATTCTGCTTATATCGCCAGAATCTGATCCGATCGTCCTCGAATCCAGCTGGGCCTCAGCTAGCCAACTAGCCCCTTCCGTTGCTGGTCTCGTTGCTCATAGTCGCCGTAACTGGTCTCCCATCCCGCTCCTCCAACCGAGTCTCGTCACACACCGCCGCTGCCACCGAGCTCCGCTGAGGTCACGGTAAATCCTCCGCTAGGCACCGCCACCTACCGTCGTCTGCCTGGGTGAAATCTCTGCTGAGCCCCGTCAACAAATAGCCGCTTGCCTGGTAGTATCTCCGCTGGGCCTCGCAGCTGGGCTTCGATTCAGGCTGGTGTAAGGTGGAATGACTGGCGCCAGCATTAAGCTAACTAGCGTTAGCTTAGCAATCGCTTCGGGTAGTCTCGTCGCACACCGCCGCTGCAGTCACGGTAAGTCCTCCGCTGGGCACCGCCGCCTACCGCCGTCTGCCTGGGTGAAATCTCTGCTGAGCCCCGTCAAACAAATAGCCGCCTGCCTGGTAGTATCTCCGCTGGGCCTCGCAGCTGGGCTTTGATTCAGGCTGGTGTTAGGTGGAATGGCTGGCGCCAGCATTAAGCTAACTAGCGTTAGCTTAGCAATCGCTTCAGGTAGGGCACATCAGTGAATCACAAGGAAGCGCTGGAATCGCTGGTCAGTTTACTCACAGTGGCCGGATAAAAGCGATCAAAGGGGTAATCCACCGGAGGTATATCCGATCGCTGTAGGTAGTTATTTAGAGACTGGCGCCAGCATTAAGCTAACTAGTGTTAGCTTAGCAATCGCTTCAGGTAGCATTAAGCTAACTAGTGTTAGCTGAGCAATCGCTTCAGGAAGGCGCAGGAAGTCGCTGGAGAAAGGCGATTAAAGGGCAATCCAACGGAGGTGGCAATTCAGCCCGTGCGTGTTCGCCACGAGCGCCGATCGCTGCAGGCCATCCACTTTTAATGGCAAAATCAGTGACTTTGTCTCAGCACTGAAAAAGTGTGACCATCCCGGTCGCCATCTTGAGAAGAAAATCACACACGTGTACACTGTACACGTGTTTGCACACTGTACGTGTGCAAACACGTACAGTGCATCTGCGAATTGTGGATGTCTGCCAGTGTAATGTTAACAATATTAACATAATTGAGTGGAATGGAATTGAACCATTTGCACAAATGCCATATCTCCTGATGTCTGTCTGTCATTGCAAGACTGATCATGTACAGTCCTATCTGTTACTATCTCCACCTACACTACCTCATTGAACTGCAACTACGGGTATAACATCTTTAGCCTTCTGTATATAGGATTGCTGGGTTTCCTCATTGTTAATCTTTTTATCTCTGTTTGCACTATGGGAGGTTTGGGTCTATCTTTTGTTGCCATTTGCACTATGGGTTGCATTACTGTACATAGACTGCTGCTGTTTTTTTTTTGTTTTTTTTTTTCAGCCTTATTCCTTTTTCTTTTTTTTATATTGTACACGCCACTGAAGAGAGAGAGAAACACCATTTCATTTCACCTGTATGTCCTGTATGTTTAGTAGTACTGACAAATAAAATCTTTGAATCTTGAATCTTAAATTTACCAGAGGCTGGATCACCTTTACCTTTTCTATTTCTTCTGGCTGCTCCCTTTAGGGGTGACCACAGTTGATCAGCTTCTACCATCTCACCCTATTACTTGCATCTTCCAGTATACAGTAACTCCATGTCCTCCATCATCCATGAATCTTCTGTGGTCTTCCTCTTTTCCTCCTGTCTCTCAGATCCATCTTCAACATCATTTATCCAATATATCAACTACCCCTCCTCTGCACATGTCCAAACCATCTCAGCCTTGCCTCACTAAGTTTGTCTCCAAACTGGTCAACCTAAAGCTGTCTCTCATACATACTCATTTCTAATTCTGTCCCTCCTTGTCACTCCCAATGAGAATCTAAGTGTCTTCAACTCTGCCACCTCCAGCACTACGTCCTGTCTTTTTGTTAGTGCCACTATCTCCAAACCATACATCATAGCAGGTCTTACAACCGCCTTGTAAATCTTCCCTTTAACTTTTGCTGCTATCATTCTGTCATTCTGTCACAAATCACCCCTGACACTCTTCTCCACCTACTCCACCTCACCTGCACTCTCTTCTTCACCTCTCTTGTGCACTGACCATTGCTTTGGATGGTTGACTCCCAGTATTAAAAACTCATCTACCTTCACTACCTCTACTCCTTGTATCTTTACTGTTACAGCTGCCACCCTATCATTTATACACAGATATTCTGTTTTACTTCTACTTACTTTCATCCTTCTTCTCTCCAGAGCATACCTCCACCTCTCCAGGATCTCTTCCTGCTCCCTACTCTCACTACAGATCACAATGTTGTCTACAAACATCATGGTCCACGGAGACTCCTGCCTGACCTTGTCTGTCAGCCTGCCCATCACCATGGCAAACAAGAAGGGGCTCAGAGCCAGTCACTGATGTAATCCCACCCCCACCATGAATCCATCTGTCACTCCTACAGCACACCTCACCACCGGCTTGGGATCCTCATACATGACCTGCACCACTCACATACTTCTCTGCCACTCCTGACTTCCTCATACAGCACCTTGCTTCCTCTCTTTGTATCGAAACATATCCTTTTTCTAGATCAACAAAGACACAGTGCAACTCCTTCTGACCTTTTCTATACTTCTCCATCAGCACTCTTAAAGAGTCTTTGACACGATGTAGGAAGTATGGCTCAATATTCAGTATGAATTTATCTTCGATCGTCCACATAGTTGGTTCTGTTGACTTAGAATGCTAAATAAGCGGAAAAATATTTCTATGTGAATTTAAATTTAGCGGCGTGTTCCAGTAACGCGATATTTGGAGACTTGCCTTGTTTCCAGATATGATGTCATGAGAGGAGTTTAATCTCGGCTGATCTGTGTGCTATCAATGTAAACAAGCTGTTTAGCTTTTGTGTCAGCGAAGAAATGCCGAAATGTTGCGTGGCGGCTGGGTGTTCTAATTGCCCCAGTGAACATATAAGCCTGTTCGCATTCCCAAAAGATCCCGATCTTCTTAAAAAATGAGCAAAGCAAGTACAGAGAAAAAGGGAAAAATGACATCCAACGCCATCTTCTGTACTCTGTAGCGATCATTTCACTGCAGACAGTTTTGAGGAGGCGCCTGCTAAACAGGAATCTTTAGGCATGAAAGTTCGTTACAAATGGGTTCTAAAACCGACTGCCATACCTACAGTTTTTAAACGAAAACCCACAGCTCAAGATGATATCAACATAACCAAACAGCGCAGAGAAGCAACAGTGTCAAAACTCGCACGGAAAGGAGTAAGTCCTTTTATTTATGTTTTAGGGTGTGATAGAGGTGTGTGTACACATCAGATAGGAAAAACAATTGGGGTGTTTAGTTACAATCTCAAAACAAGAAACACATAATGGATATTTTATCTGTAGTTTTGTGTCATTAGTGTTATTTCTTTAACCTTTAAACCCACATATATATATATATATATATATATATATATATATATGCTCCCCCAGGAGCTCTCTGTCCATATGCAAATTGTCCTCTGCTTCCTGCAGGCCCGCTGAGTGTGAGTATTGAATGTCCATGTAGATTGTGGTGGGTCACCACAGCCCCCCCCCCCCACAACACTCAGCAGGGGCTGTGATCCCCCCCCCCCCATCATTTGGGTCCAGCTCCTGTAGAACTGTCGGAGGGCATGTCAGTCCATGGGGGGGACGGGGTAGAGGTGGAAAAAAACAGTGTGCTCCACTCCGGGTTCCAGCACGTTGAACGGCCGTGGATCGTGGGCGGAGGGGCTGGTGAGCTTCATGCGTAATGGAACAAGAAGGCGATCGGCCGGCTTTAGGGAGTGGGGTACGTGAAGAGCGCTGTGGAGGAGGAGGGGGAGGGGGTGGGAGTAAGTGACTGCCGGCCCGGGACGTCAAAGGTGTCTGGGCTGCGCAAAAATTGCGTGTGGATCCACGGTGGTGAGGGACTTTCGCAGTAAACCAGGGGCAGTAATCCGCAGTGGCTGTGAAAAAAAAAAAAAAAATTAAGTCTCTGACTCCTCTCGCGGCTCGTCCAGCGAGGATGTGGGGAAGGCGAACGGCCAAATTCCCCGAGGATGCGTAGCGGCTGTGAAACAACTGCAGCTGTGTGAGGGACTTGGCGGTTTGGCTTTCAGTGCAGACGCAGCCCTAAAGCCATCGGGGACAGCAATCGGCTCAGCTCCCATTGTGCACAGTGGCTGAGAAACCCGTATAAAATACCACTGTAATTGGGTAATAGTAATTGGAATATACAGGGTAACAGGGTAACACCCACTAACACCTGCACTCGCCAGATTTTTGTGTGTTACTAACACCCACTCACCCTACTTTAGGTGTACAGTGATCCCTCACTTATCGCGGTTAATGGGTTCCACAACCAACCGCGAAAAGTGAAAAACCGCGAAGTAGCGTCACCCCTAATGACGTCATCCATAAATAATACGTACGTTCATTCTCTCACTCTCTCTCTCTCATATGATACGTGTGTGTGTGTGTGTGTACGTGTACATACATACGTAGATGTAAATAAAGTGTACATAAATATGTTTTTATAACTCTTTTATTCTTATAACAAGATACGTAACTCAAGATGAAAATGATTTACTGCACAGGTTAATGAGAGCTTTACTGCTCCTCAGGTGACGCCTCATCGTCAGGTGCTAGAAGCGCAGGATCATTGAGGGCAGCTTCTGATAGAGCTGGAGAAGCTGCAGGAGGCAGCGTAGTGGCTCGACGGGAAGACTATTTCGCACAAAATGGCACAAGAGAACAGCAAAAAGTTCCACGCGGCGAGACTAAAAGTAACACGAGCGATAAAGAGCAATGAATGCGGTCTTCCTTGCGGCGCTCGGCAGGGAGAGGAGGTGGGTGAAACGTCTCGGCCAATCAGCTTGCGGGGTGAAACGTCTCGGCCAATCAGCTTGCGAGATTTCCGAGCTGAGCCAACACGAGAACAGCGAACAGAGAGGTGGATTTTTCGAGTTGTGCGGCTCTCCGTGTTGATACCTGATGGTCTAATGTAGTCTCCCTGCCTTCTGCTAGCGCCCGGCCATTATTTCTCAATTTTGAATTTTTGATGAATATTTTTGAAAAATCCGCGATGCACTGAGGGCGCGAAAGGTGAAGCGTGAAGTAGCGAGGGATCACTGTAGTACCCTTTTTGGTAGTATTGTGTTATGGCAATGTTTTTGAAAACTTTTCTACCTGGGCAGAGGGATAATTGGGCCAGGTCAGACCGACTCTGGGTTCGTAGGAGCCTGGGAGGTGCAACAACAGATGACACATACACAGCCGTAAAGAACTTGCAACTATGTATATTATTTACAAATATGTGTACATATTTGTACTGGACTGATACCAGTTCTTGGTATCAGTCCAGGTGACCAGTTGGGTCACTTTTACCAGTCTCTAGGGTTCAGGCTTCGGCTCACCATCCAGATCTGGAGACTCCACAGTCTTGAGAATCCAGCACAAAAAAAACCCCTGACCTATAAAATAGGTCAGAGCACAATGAGCTTAATCTACAATCTAAGTCAAGTGCATTGGAAAGCACTTGACAAGAAAAAAAAAAACAGAAAAGTGTGCTAGCACAACAATTTATCACAAATTGACACACTAAACATATATAAATCACAGATTCACCATTCACCATCAAACAACAATCAAGGGCAAGGGAATTGGGACCTTTGCTAACCACCACAGCTCTGAAAAATGCCCTTTTATGATGGAAAAAGCTAGCCGAAATTAGCCTTAGCGATTAGCATGCTAAGCTAGCGATTAGTATTCCCATACACAATGAATGGATAGCACTCATCATGCTACGTGGCTCGTGCGTCAGGGGTTCCCGCGCTCAACGGCGTCGACAGCCTTTGTATCCCATTCTTAAAATTTAATAAACGGGGCGTTAGAATTTGCTAATACAGCAATGTCTCATTGCGTGTATTAATTTAGGCTTACCAATCTCGAATTTTCTCCAAGGCAAAGACTGTTATCAGCACGCTAGCTCACCGTCTCTGTGAGTGATTGTCTCTCTCGGTCGGTGCCTTCCGCTGTGTCTGCCAGCGTTCTGTGGATTATGCACAGACCGAGGGAGAGAGTGCGTGACCCCATTGGCTGGCGTGACCCAGCAACGGTGCAGCCATTGGTTGCTCAAAATACCAACATACACATTAGGAACTTCATCAGAACGTTCTAGAAAATGTTCCTAACTATTTAGGAATATATATTTATTTAAATATTCATATTCAAATCATCCATTCCCATTGTGAAATGGGCACTTTTCTTTTTAGAAGCGTCATCAATATTTATAATTTAATTCACGTTAAACTATCTACTCCCATTGTGAAATGAATGTCCCCCCTTCTTCTTAAAGCGGTATCGACATTCATAATTCCATCCACGTTTTTAACACAAGGTTACACTATCCCCCCTTAGAATCATGTAAATCCCTTTGCATGGGATTAACTAGATAGTAATGGCAAGGGAACCAGTGTTCATGGGAATAACCTTAGGATCTGTCTCTGTTAAGGCTCTGGTAAAAGCCAGGTTTAGTCCTTGAAACAGGGACTGGGCAACAGTTATGAGAGGGTTTCCCAATTGACTATACTGTAGTCTTTCTGGCTGGGAGGTTGTCCTCTCGGAACATCTCACAGTCTGTGGGACTTCTTTTTCAGGTTCTTTTTCTTCCACAAGTTCATCACAGGTACTTTTATCAGGTAAGTTGGTTTCACTTTCAGTTCCATTCTCATTGTTTGATTGTTCCACATTTGTTTCAGTTTCCTCCAGGTTTCCATCATTCGGTAAGTTGTCACATCTAGGTGAAGCAACATTTTCTATTTTGTTGTCATTCTCAGGTAAGTGAGTTTCAGCAGGAATGTCTTCTTTAAAGAATATCTTTGGATGGGGAATTTCATAAACTCGAGTGAGCTTTATGGGCGTTTGGATTGGTTCTTATCTGTACCAATAGACATTTTCATTTTCCGGTTCTGAATTCTCACATTCCTCACTTTGTTCAGGTGAGTGTCTTGTCTTATGTTGGTTGGACAGGTTCTTCTTCAACAGGGGCAAGAAAACCACAGGGAAGCAAGAGGTTGCGGTGAACGGTGTGAACAGGACCATCTTTTGTCTCGGGTTTTATAGTGTAAACAGGCAAGTCACCTGCTTGGTTCACCACAATGTGGATTTCAGCTTCCCACCTGTCTGCTAGTTTGTGCTTGCCTCTGAGGCGGACTGCACGTACCAAAACTCTGTCGCCTGGTTCGAGTTTTGAGGGTTTCACTCGCATATCAAATCTTGTTTTGTTTCTTTCAGCCATCTTGTTAGCATTTTCTGTTGCTAGTTTGTAGCTTTCTTGTAGAGTTGTCTTCAGTTTTTCAATGTACTGGGAATGTGACTTGAAACTTTTGTTGTGAAACGGGAGCCCAAATGCAAGGTCGAGGGCAATCTCGGCTGACGACCGAACATTAACTCATACGGGGCAAAACCAGTAGTGTCATTCTTCGTACAATTGTACGCATGTACAAGTGGTTTCACATAGTTGTGCAAATGAAATTTGTTCTTTTCCTCCAGAGTACCCAGCATGCTCAATAACGTTCTAATGAAACGTTCTACCGGGTTACCTCTGGGATGATAGGGTGTCGTCCGGATTTTGCGAATGCCCATGATTTTGCAAAGTTCTTTTATAATATGGGACTCAAAATCGGGACCCTGATCACTATGTAACCGTTCGGGTATCCCGTAGTGGACTATAAAGTTGTCCCAAAGTGCCTTTGCAACGGTCTGAGCTTTCTGATTGCCGGTAGGGATGGCTATAGCGTATTTCGTGAAATGATCAGTTAGCACAAGCACATCCTTAGTGTTACTTTGATCGGGCTCAATGGACAGGAAATCCATACAGACAAGTTTGAGCGGTCGGGTGGACTTGATATTGACAAGCGGAGCAGCTCGTTCTGGAGCGGTTTTACGTCTTACACAGCGATTACATGTCTTGATCTTCTTTTCAATATCTGCTGCCATGCGAGGCCAATAGAACCTTGTTCTGGCGAGATCCAAAGTACGCTCTGTGCCTAAGTGGCCCATGTCACAATGGAGGCTTTGAAAGACTGAATCGCGGAGCTGTTCAGGTAAGACGAGCTGGTAAGTAACATTTCCTCCATCTTGACGAGTGCGGTAGAGGATGTTATTGCACATTTCAAGTCGACTGAGCTCTCGGAGTAACAAGTTGATGTCAGGAAATTCAGTTCGTACAGTTGGTGGAACTTTTAGCCCAGTTTCAATTTGTGCAATCACTTCTCTTAAACAGGGGTCAGTTCTTTGTTCATTTTTGATCTGTTCAGGAGTCATGTGGGGTACAACTGGAAGACCACCACAGCCATCTTCATCAGCATAGTCATCTGGAATGGCGGCTACAGAGAGGGCTAATGAGTGAACCAAAGGGAAGGTGTTGTCTGGAGAGCTACGGACAAGGTGTTTTTCACATACAGCAGACATTACCTCGGAACTTAAACTGCTTTCAGGAAGAGACAAGTGAGTTTGAGTGAACTGCTGTATGCGGTCGAGCTCCTTTTAGGACACTGCGTCATTAAGTAACTCGCCATGTGGCCGTCTAGAGAGGCCATCTGCATCTGAGTTAAGTTTGCCTGCTCTGTATTGGAGCTTAAAGTTAAACGTCGACAGAGCAGCTAGCCACCTATAACCCATGGCATCCATCTTAGCAGTAGTCAAAATGTACGTCAGGGGGTTACTGTCTGTCACAACAGTAAAATGATTGCCATATAAATAGTCTGCGAACTTCTCCGTTACTGACCACTTTAGAGCTAAAAATTCTAATTTATTGGCGGGGTAACGGGACTCACTTCTAGACAACCCCCAGCTTGCATAAGCTATGACCCTAGTCTGGCCCTCCTGCTCTTGATAGAGGGCGGCGCCAAGCCCTGTAGTGCTGGAGTCAGTATGGAGTGTATATGGCAACTGAGGGTCAGCGGAACCCAGGACAGGCGCAGTACTGAGCTTTTCTATGATGGTTTTGAATGCAAGATCACAGGAAGAAGTCCACCGCTCACCAAACGGTGTCTTTGGGTCGTGGCACTGGGCAGGCTTAGCTTTGGGCTTTGTACTTTTCCGCAAAGGAGGGTAGCCTGCTGTTAAGTCAGTGAGGGGCTTAACAATGCTGGAACAGTTCCTCATGAACTGCCTATAGTACCCTGAAAAGCCTAAGAATGAGCGGAGCTGTTTGAGATCACAGGGCACAGGCCAGGTACTGAGGGCTTTCACTTTTTCGAGTTCGGTCTCAACTCCTTTACTGGACACAATGTGACCGAGGTATCTGACAGAAGTTTGAAAGAATCTGCATTTCTCAGGGGAGAGTTTAAGCCTGTACTCTTTTAGGCGATTAAGAACTTTCATTAAGCGAGCCTCATGTTCTTTGGGCATCTTGGAGAATACAATGATGTTATCGAGGACCACAATCACCTCATGCAGATTCATGTCGCCCATGCATTTCTCCATGAGGCACTGGAACGTGCTGGGGCATTTGTAATGCCTTGAGGCATTCTATTGAATTCCCAAAAGCCCATGGGACATACGAACGCCGTCTTTGGTTTGTCCAGCTCCTGTACCGCGATTTGGTAGTACCCCGACTTTAAATCGAGGACGGAGAACCACTGCGAACCGGTCAAGGTGGAAAACGTTTCCTCCAAGTTGGGGAGGGCATAAGCATCTTTTACAGTCTGCAAATTAAGCTTCCTGTAATCAATACAAAGGCGGACATCGCCATTTTTCTTTCGCACCACTACAATAGGCGAAGAAAATGGGGAAGTGGACTCTTTTATCACGCCTGCTTGTTGGAGTTCTTTGAGATGCTTACGGACCGCTTCCAAGTCATTTGGATGTATGGGACGTGCTCTGTGTTTGAACGGTGTTTCATCTGATAATTTGATTGTGTGTTTCACTTGACCCGTTTTGCCAAAGTCAAGATCATTTTATGCAAATACTTCGGGCATTTGACTGAGTTTTTCTGTTAGGTGCTCTTTCCATTCAGCGCTAATGGGGGAAGAGTCAAAGTTGAACTTCAGAGTGGACTTTTGTTCAGTTTTGGACTTTGTAACTTCCACAGAGTGTTCTTGCGATAGGACTCGTTGATATGCACAGATTTCTCCAATGACACACTTCCGAGGGATTGTCACGTCATGTTCCGATTTGTCACGACTCGCCGCTCATCAGCGGCGCCAGCTGTGCGCACACCTGCGCCTCGTCAGCGGCGAGGGATTTAAGCCGCCTTGCCCTGGGCTTCGGCCTGAAGCCGTATGTTCTCTTCGGCATCTCTTGCTGCAAGGAATCCCCTTCACCAAGCAAGATACACGTAAGGATCTCTTACCTTTTCCTCCCAGCCTTCTCCCCTGTGCACAGGTGGATTTCCCGGCGGCGGACAACATTCTCCAGCCGTCATCTCCTCGCTGCTGCATCAGGCGCTCCAGGTCGCTGTCTACCGGGCTACGCCCTTGCTCAACGCCAGCCACCTGCCCAAATCAAGTAAGCCAGCTGTCATTGTCATATCGCCTGTGTTGGTGTGGTGCCCGTTACCCTTCTCCCTCTGCTTCTCCCATAGGGTTGTCCGGCTGAACGGCTTCCTGCCCCTGTGCCTGACGCAGACGCCATCACCAACACATACCCATCTCACAGACACGCATTCACACACACACTTGTTGTTAATAAAGCTATTGAATCTACCCTGAGCCTGCGTGTGTGTCTCCTGAGCCGTGCATTATGTCAGTACGGCTTCAGCAGAGCGGCTCGGCAGACAGCGGGCTCGCACGCCGTCTTTTTACCCTTGAGGCTCGGGTGGATCTAATAGCCCACCAACAACAAGTGATTTTAAATCAATTAAGCATAATTACTAACCGATTGGACCGCTTGGACCCCCAACAGCCGTTCCCCCCGGCTCGTCTGGGTGGCGCGGCTCCTGCTGCTCCAGCGGCCGTTCAGCCTGTTCCGGGTGCACCGGCACGGCTCACACCTATTCCGACCCCCGCCCGCTTTAGCGGTAAGCTCGGTGGAGCGCAGGGGTTTATCATGCAATGTGAGTCCGTGTTTCACCGCGTTCCCGGAGACTTTCTCTCAGACCATAGCCGGATTGGCTACATAGGAAATCTCTTGGAGGGGCGAGCGCTTACCTGGGCTTACGCCGTAATGGCGAAGCCCAGCTACGCCACCCTCACCTATGGCCAGTTCGTGAGACTGTTCCTGGAAGTGTTTGATCATTCGCGTACAGAAAGCGTTCAGGTCGATCGTCTTCTCAGCCTCCAGCAGGGAAGCCGGTCGGCCGCTGACTACGCGATTGACTTCCGGGTTGCTGCGGAGGAGGTTGGCTGGGGAGAACGTTCGCTCTGCGGCATCTTCCTTCGCAGTCTCAGCGCTGGTCTGAGGGATGAACTGGCTGGACGGGATATCCCGGAGACCTTAGCGGAGCTGACTTCCCTTGCCATCAGCTTGGATAACAGGCTGAGCGAGCGTGCCTCGGAGCGGAAGTCTTCTTCTCACCCTCGAGGTGCCTCGGCGCGCCTGCTCCAAGCTCGCCCCCTGGCGTTGCCGTCACCGGGGTACTCCGAGGAGTCGGAGCCGATGGTGACGGGCTGGACAAAGCTCCCCCCAGCGGAGAAACAACAGCGCCGTGAGTTGAGCCTCTGCATGTATTGCGGGGGCAGCCAACACACGGTGGAGCATTGTCCACAGAAGCCAAACGGGGAGGTCCGCGAGTTACTGTAGGGGGCCTTGCGGACGCTAATCGGTTAACTCCCCTCACTCAACTGACGCTGCCCATCCGATTCTGTCATAATCCCACAGGGCACCTCACCCATGCACTGGTGGATTCAGGCGCGGAGGGTAGCTTTATTTCACAGAGCCTGGCAACCCGATTGGGCATCCGTTGCCACCCACTCAAGTCTCCTCTCGCCCTAAGCCTGTTTTCCACTAGCCCAGCACACCTCGGTACGGCTCGATTCACTTCAGTACGGCTCGGAATGCTTCTGTCTCCATTAGCACGGTGTTGTGCTTGTGCTGTGGTGGTTTGTGTTAGGAGGTTTTAGAAGCGGGGCGGCGGCAGATTCCCAGCGAGGCGGGGCCACACTCCCGTGACGTTACGCACCCGACTGAGTCCTTATTTACACGAGACAAAAAATGGAGGATCCAAGGATTATTGCCTTGCTCGCTCTGTGGTTTTACCTCACAATTAATTTTATCTCATAATTAAGCTGCAACAACACAAGTCACTTTTGTTTTGAATTAACTGCCAAATGACCTAGAAATAATGAGCTGAAACTTGTTTTTATTCGTATTAAATAATGAGACAGTGGCACACTGGCCAACGCCAAATTGTATTATTTTTTACATCCTAGGGCATTTTGGATGTACTGAATAAAAAAAAATCATGTTTTTCACCTTCAGGTCAACGTTTGGAACAACTGTATTATTATTTTCCGTTTAGATGATGCTACACTCCTTCTAAAGTACTGTAATTCTCTGAATTTGGAATGCCGATAGAACATTCAATTTACATATACTTGTACCTACTTTGACTTGGAGATAATTTTTTATGATATTTCTATAAAAAGAACAGAAAGCTTACAAAAACATTTGTTTTTTGGTCTAGTTAAAAATTACATTACCTTTACAATGGTTGACCCCTGACAGGATGATCAGCATCATTTTCATCAGACTAGGCAATGGAATTTCTATGTAATTATACTGTTTTATAATTCAGTGTTATAACAGACAAACCACACTTTCCAAAACAATTCCATTTTATTATATACAAAATATTAAAATAAAAAAAAAACTTTGCAACACAACATGAAGGTTAATCGACATTTTATACACGCCGACCACTGAGTGCCTCTACACCAGCTTCCCAAACTAGGTCAGCAAGACTCGGTTGAATGAAACCGTCTCTGCCAGCTCTGGTTCAGGAAGGCTCGGTTGAATTAATCCAGACGGGCTGTCGCGGCGGACACGTGGGATGATTCTACAAGGAAAATGCACACAATAAAATACAGCACGAAAGTGCAAGATATACAGAAAAGACAATAGTTTTTAACAAGATTACATAAGCTTATTTCAGCGTATTGTTCACATGAATAATTAAAATAAAAGCTTTAGTCCGCAGTGTGCTGCAATAAAGCAGTGATCATCATCCACAAATGAACAGCTTTTTTATTGCATAAATAAACTGAGCGTCTTACCGAATGTATTTGCGAAAAAACGCACAATAAAAAAAAATTAAAACTCACCGTTAAAGGACTCTGATGTCGAGTCCTCCTGGTATATTTTTTCATTCCGGGCGGCTCCGTCTAACTCGCGCTGAATACGTTCGTCTGACAATGCAGTGAGCAGACACTGCACCTCCTTATTGGTCCATGGAACACCCTTATTACGCAAAGCCATTTTTGATAGAGAATAAATGAAAATAGCACAGCAATACACTGAAAAGAAACCGCCAACAGTGGTTGCGTGCTGAGTAATGGCGGTCGTGAAGATTCTTTTTTTTTTTTTTTTTTTTCAAAAACTTTATTGAGAAGGTCGTGAAGATTCGGTAGAAGAGGAGGAGGAGGAGAGGGGCGGTTACAACCTGACCAATCAGCGCCAGTTACGACCTGACCAATCAGCGGCGACCAGTCTGTTAACGTCACAACACGGCACAGCTCAGCACTGCTGTACCCTGCCCTGGAGCGGGGCTGAGAATCGCAGCTGTTAAACCGTGTTGGGGCTTGTGGAAAAGCGTACAAAGCGTGCTGAGCCGTCCCGTGTCGCGCTAAAGCGTGCTAGTGGAAAAGGCCCTCTAGTAAATCTCTCCCGTGTTTCCCTGGGAAAAGTAACACACCAGACGACCCCTGTCCCAGTAATTATCTCAGGAAATCATCGGGAGGAAATCACCTTCTACGTCCTACCCTATTCTGTATCACCTGTGATTCTTGGATACCAATGGCTCCGCCTCCACAATCCTGCCCTGGACTGGAGGTCCGGCAGAGTGTAGGCCTGGAGCTCCTTCTGCATGGGCACCTGTCTCCAATCCGCTGCCTGCGCCCCGTCCTCTCCTCCTACTCCCAAGGACGCCGCGCCTCCGGATCTCACCCTGGTGCCCTCGGAGTGCCACGACCTGGGCATGGTCTTCAGCAAGTCCAAGGCGATATCTCTTCCTCCGCACCGGCCCTATGACTGCACTATTAACATCCGCCAGGGGGCACCCTTACCCTCGGGACGTCTCTACAGCCTGTCAGCGCCAGAGAAGGAGGCCATGAACACTTATTTGAAGGAGTCGCTGAGTGCTGGAATCATCCGCCCCTCGTCATCACCATTAGGCGCTGGGTTCTTCTCCGTGGGCAAGAAGGACGGCTCCCTTCGTCCTTGTATCGACTACCGCACCCTCAATGACATCACGGAGAAGGACCGTTACACCTTGCCCCTAATGGACACCGCCTTCCACTCCCTCCAGGGGGCGACTTGGTTCACCAAGCTGGATCTTCGCAGTGCATACCACCTCGTCCGGATCCGGGAGGGAAACGAGTGGAAGACAGCCTTCCGTACCCCGAACGGTCATTTCGAATACCTAGTGATGCCGTTCGGGTTGACCAATGCTCCAGCCGTCTTTCAGCACCTTATTAATGACGTCCTCTGGGATTTCATCGGCCTGTTCATGTTCGTCTACCTGGACGATATCCTCATCTTATCCAGATCCAGGGACGAGCACCAAGTCCACGTGAGGCGGGTCCTTCAGAGGCTGCTGGAGAACCGGTTATATGTCAAGGCAGAGAAATGCGAATTTTACGCCAAGACTACGTCCTTCCTCGGGTTCGTCATCTCTCATGACCAGGTGCTCCCGGACCCAGCGAAGGTTAAAGCGGTGGTAGAGTGGCCCACTCCTACATCAAGGAAGCAGGTACAACAGTTCATTGGGTTTGCCAACTTCTACCGCCGCTTCGTCCCGAATTTTGGAGCCATCGTCGGTCCCCTGACCCGCCTAACCTCCCCAAAGACCCCGTTCCGGTGGACTGAAGAGGCCGCAGCTGCTTTCCAGGCGCTGAAGGCGGAGTTCTCCTCCTCCCGGGTTCTCAGCCAAGTCGACCCCGCGCTGCAATGCATCGTTGAGGTGGACGCTTCGGACATGGGGGTGGGGGCGGTGTTGTCCCAGCGGTCGCCTGTCAACGGGGCCAAACGGCCCTGCGCCTTCTTCTCACGGCGCTTGTCCCCGGCGGAACGTAATTACGACGTGGGGAACAGAGAGCTCCTCACCATCAAGCTCGCGCTTCAGGAGTGGCGTCACTGGCTGGAGGGGGCTGCCCTGCCGTTTGTGGTACTAACCGATCACAAGAACTTGGAATATTTAAGATCTGCCAAACGTCTGAATGCCCGCCAGGCGCGTTGGTCCTTGTTCTTTGCCAGGTTCCGCTTTAACATCACCTTCAGGCCTGGCTCCAAGAACGGCCTGCCCAACGCCCTCTCTAGGCAATTTGCCCCTGAGGCGTCAGAAGACGCTGTCCACACCATCTTGCTCAGGTCGTGCGTTGCGGGGGCCGTCTCATGGGACATCGAAAGCAAGATCCGGAAGGCGCAGGAATTGGAACCGGACCCTGGAGGCGGACCGGAGGGGAGGCTTTTTGTGCCGTCCACTGTCCGGGGGGAGGTCATCCACTGGCTTCACACATCTAAGCTCACCTGCCATCCTGGTTCCTCCCGGATGATCGACTTGCTCCAACGCTCCTTCTGGTGGCCGGGTGTGCGGAGGGACGCCGCCCGCTACGCCCGGGCCTGCCCCGTCTGCGCCACCAGCAAATCAGGTAACGCCCCCCCCCCCCCCCCCCCCCGCGGGCCTGCTCCAGCCCCTGCCCGTCCCTGGCAGGCCCTGGTCGCATATCGCCCTGGACTTCGTCACCGGTCTTCCTGTCTCCAACACCTTCGACACAGTTCTGACCATCGTGGATTGTTTCTCCAAGGCCGCTCACTTCGTGCCATTACGGGGGCTCCCATCTGCCTTGGAAACGGCGGACCTCCTCACCCAGCACATGGTCAGGCTGCACGGGATTCCGGTAGACGTGGTCTCGGACCGGGGCCCCCAGTTTGCCTCGGAAGTCTGGAGGTCTTTCTGCAACGCCCTGGGAGCCAAGGTAAGCCTCTCCTCCGGCCATCACCCCCAATCCAACGGGCAGTGTGAGCGGACCAATCAGGAGCTGGAGGCTGCGCTCCGCTGCGTCACTGCATCCAAGCCTGCATCCTGGAGCACACACCTCGCCTGGGTGGAATACGCCCATAACAGCGCCCGCTGTTCTGCTACCGGGATGTCCCCATTCAAGGCATCCCTGGGCTACGATCCTCCTCTGTTCCCTACGCAGGAGAGTGAGTTGACTGTCCCGTCAGTCCGGGCGCACCTCAGGCGGTGCCGCTCCATTTGGTCTTTGGCACGCAGCGCACTTTTACGCACGGCGGAGCGCAACAAATCTACGGCGGACCGGCACAGGAGACCTGCCTCTGCCTATCAGGTAGGCCAACAAGTCTACGTGTCCACTCAGGACGTCTGTTTAAAGGGTGAGAGGAGGAAGTTGGCACAGCGTTTCATGGGCCCATACCCCATCACCAAAATCATCAACCCGGTGGCTGTGCGTGTGGCTATTCCCCCCACCCTCCGCATCCATCCCACCTTCCACGTCTCCAAGGTGAAACTGGCGGTCTCCGACCCCCTCTGCCCTCCCCCTGCAGCGCAGCCCGCGCCCCGGATGATAGATGGCCATCCGGCCTGGCCAGTCTCTTCTATCCTGGACTCCCGGCGCCGGGGTCGCGAGTTGCAGTACTTAGTGGACTGGGAGGGTTATGGACCTGAACATAGGCAATGGGTGCCTCCCTAGTTTGTGTTGGATCCGTCCCTCATCACTGAGTTCCACCGAGCGCACCCGGAGAAACCATCGCCAGGAGGCGCTGCTAGAGGGGGGAATACTGTCACGACTCGCCGCTCATCAGCAGCGCCAGCTGTGCGCACACCTGCGCCTCGTCAGCGGCGAGGGATTTAAGCCGCCTTGCCCTGGGCTTCGGCCTGAAGCCGTCTGTTCTCTTCGGCATCTCTTGCTGCAAGGAATCCCCTTCACCAAGCAAGATACACGTAAGGATCTCTTACCTTTTCCTCCCAGCCTTCTCCCCTGTGCACAGGTGGATTTCCCGGCGGCGGACAACATTCTCCAGCCGTCATCTCCTCGCTGCTGCATCAGGCGCTCCAGGTCGCTGTCTACCGGGCTACGCCCTTGCTCAACGCCAGCCACCTGCCCAAACCAAGTAAGCCAGCTGTCATTGTCATATCGCCTGTGTTGGTGTGGTGTCCGTTACCCTTCTGCCTCTGCTTCTCCCATAGGGTTGTCCGGCTGAACGGCTTCCTGCCCCCGTGCCTGACGCAGACGCCATCACCAATACATACCCATCTCACAGACACGCATTCACACACACACTTGTTGTTAATAAAGCTATTGAACCTACCCTGAGCCTGCGTGTGTGTCTCCTGAGCCGTGCATTATGTCACGATTGATTGATGAGTATAACTGGAACAAGGTAAGGTACTCTTTCAGGTAAGTCTACGAGACATGGTTTTACCAGGATACCACCGGGTAAGGCTGACATTAACGGGTGTTCTAACAAGACAGATTTTTCACTGTTGCCGGCTGACACAGCTACAGCGCCATCTAGAACAACTGTTTGGCCTGCAGGAACAAACTGTGGCTCTTTGTTGTGCATGGTCACTAAACCAAGGCTAGTGTCTTTGGACTGTCTGTGCCGTAGCTCAAGGACTTTTAACACTGCCTTATAACCAGGTGACATGGTTGGTTGCAGTTCAGAACATGCATCAGAGTACAGCTAGTAAAGTACATCTAATGTGTTTGTCCCTATTAACACTAAGGACTGATCAGCTGCACGTACATCGGGGACCACTAAGGCAAGTGTTGGCAATTTGGCTTCAATACCGAAAAAGTCTTATGGGAAAGTGACATGCATTTCAATGTAGCCTAAATAAGGTACACTCTGACCATTAGCTCCCTCCACTTCTAACAGCTCAAAAAGTGGCTTAATCTCATGGTTGGATAAGTACTGTCTGTAATAGAACTCAGGGACAGTAGTCAACTGGGAACCTGTATCTAACAAACAGCTCACAGTACAGCCATTCACTTTCACTTGGGCTGTACTTTTGGTACCAATTAGACCATTAGGAATGTTAAAGGGGTCTGTTTTGGAGTGTGACTTCAGTTTAGCACGTGACTTGAATGAAGCTTTTGGTTTGGGAAGGGTCATCTCTGAACGAGCCTCTGTTTGTCCCGCAACAGGGGTAGACTTCAGTTTAAAAGAAGATTGGGGGTTCCGACTGTCCCAAATCTGTCTTTTTACTCTTAGTTCTTTGCGTTTTGCAGCTACAAGTGCAGGGTTTGGCTCGGACTGACAAGTGGCTACAATATGCCCATCTTCGCCACAGCGGAAGCAATACCATGGTTTTGGCCTAGTACTGGGACGGCTGGACGAAGGTAAGTTTTCAGGTTTGGCATGGTCAGGTTTTTTATTTTCAGATTTCTTAGTTGGGTCTTTCTTTGGTGGTGCTTGTTTCTTTTGTTTCACGACAGCAGCTAATTGGCTTTTTAGATCAGCGACTTGCTTTTTCAGTTCTTTCAGACTGTCCGACTCCACTTCACTATTTGTACTTGTTTTGGTGACTGTTTGTTCGTAGGAAACTGCTTTTGGTTTTGTGGCGCCCAAGTGTTTTTTTTGATGCAGGTGTTTTTAACTTCTTGTCTGTTTTCAACAGTGCGAAGGTGAAGCAATAACTCTGCATACTCAGGTGGATGTTTATCTTTTAGTTCCAGCTGTAGCTCTCTTAGCAGATTATCATCCCAACAGCCTCTGTTAAACTACTTGAGAAGCTGTTTGTTCACTTCCTGTGGCTCTAGACCGCCTCTACGCACTGTGCGATTGAGCGCCACCTGCAAACGATGCAAATATGCAAAGGGTTTTTCTCCATAATTTTGGAAAGTGTTCATGAATCGCACAAGCAGTTCCTCACCGTCTTCAACAGTCGCAAAAGCTGAGTCCAACAGCTTAAGATAGTCGGCAGAGGTGGCTTCAGACCCAAGAGGGCAAATAACATCAGACGCAGGAGCAAGAAGACTTTCCAGGATCTTGCGAGATTTTTCCAAGTCAGACAAAGAAGTATCTTCCATCATCAGGTCAACATGTGAACGCCATGTTTCATAGTCAGCTTCAGTATACGGTCTTGGCGTTTTGCCAGAGAAAGCTCTGATTCTCCAAGAGGAATGGGCGTTTGACGGCTTCTCTGCATGTTTAATGACATGCTCGACTACGATTTTCTGAACCTCGGGTGGGTTAAAATCAGCTGGACTCAACATTTGACGTGTCAAGTTTGATCTAAGAGAGCTTTGAAAGAGTGCTTGAGTGGTTTTAGGTGTGCGAGGCGCTTCAACTTGGAGTGGAGGAGAGACTTTGTGTGGGTTCTACAGTAGGGAAAGCAGGATCAACGTCAACAGAGACCGTTTCAGCTGTCTCAGCAGCTTCAATAGACTTCCCTATTGTGGACATAACCTCCCGCAGCACCTCTTCAAAACCTTTTCCACTTAACTTAGCTAAGCCCTTCAGGTTGCTAAGATAAGCCTCAGTAACACTGCCCCCTACAGTTTTAGTGTAGACATCAGTTAGAGCTTGAATGCAGTACTTAACCTCAGGATTGTCAGTGGATGGAAAGGAGCACGGCAACGTAGGTGCTAATGCTTCAATGGTTAATCCAGACTCGAACTCTACAATATGACTTTTGTCAAAGTCAGATGAGTTATCATTAATGCTAAGCATCCTACGGATAGTGCCATGTTGCTCTAGAAACTCAAAAACGTCTGTGTCTCTTTCTTTATCAACAACACCACTGACAATGACTGACAATGACTGCATTAGGAATTTTATCACCATACTTTTCCACAAAATCCATTTTGGCAGTATATAAACTGTTTAGTCAGGGGTCAAAACAGAAACCTCATCTGTTGTGCAACGCTCCAGGCTCCTGGCTGCACTCGCCAAATTTTGTATAATATCACTGTAATTGGGTAATAGTAATTGGAATATACAGGGTAACAGGGTAACACCCACTAACACCTGCGCATGCCAGATTTTTGTGTGTAACCCTTACTAACACCCACTCACCCTACTTTAGGTGTAGTACCCTTTTTGGTAGTATTGTGTTATGGCAATGTAGTTACCTTAACTTTTCTACCTGGGCAGAGGGATAATTGGGCCAGGTCAGACCGACTCTGGGTTCGTAGGAGCCTAGGAGGTGCAACAACAGATGACACATACACAGCCGTATAGAACTTGCAACTATGTATATTATTTACAAATATGTACACATAAATAAATACACAGCGCGATAAAAGAAAACACAATCCATAAACTCCAAATTATATTTACAGTATTCACAGTTCTTGGTATCAGTCCAGGTGACCAGTTGGGTCACTTTTACCAGTCTCTAGGGTTCAGGCTTCGGTCGCCATCCAGATCTGGAGAAACCACAGTCTTGAGAATCCAGCACAAAAAAAAAAAAAAACCTGACCTACAAAATAGGTCAGAACACAATGAGCTTAATCTACAATCTAAATCAAGTGCATTGGAAAGCACTTGACAAGAAAAAAAAAACAAAACAGAAAAGTGTGCTAGCACAATAATTTATCACAACTTGACACACTAAACACATATAAATCACAAATTCACCATTCACCATCAAGCAACAATCAAGGGCAAGGGAATTGGGACCTTTGCTAACCGCCACAGCTCTGAAAAATGCCCTTTTATGATGGAAAAAGCTAGCCGAAATTAGCATCGGCGATTAGCATGCTAAGCTAGCGATTAGCATTCCTATACACAATGAATGGATAGCACTCACCATGCTAAGTGGCTCGTGCGTCAGGGGTTCCCGCGCTCAACGGCATCGACAGCCTTTGTATCCCAATCTTAAAATTTAATAAATGGGGCGTTAGAATTTGCTAATACAGCAATGTCTCATTGCGTGTATTAATTTAGGCTTACCAATCTCGAATTTTCTACAAGGCAAAGACTGTTATCAGCACGCTAGCTCACCGTCTCTGTGAGTGATCGTCTCTCTCGGTCGGCGCCTTCCGCTGTGTCTGCCAGCGTTCTGTGGATTATGCACAGACCGAGGGAGGAGTGCGTGACCCCATTGGCTGGCGTGACTCAGCAACGGCGCAGCCATTGGTTGATCAAAATACCAACACACACATTAGGAACTTCATCAGAACGTTCTAGAAAATGTTCCTAACTATTTAGGAATATATATTTATTTAAATATTCATATTCAAATCATCCATTCCCATTGTGAAATGGGCACTTTTCTTTTTAAAAGCGGCATCAATATTTATAATTTAATTCACGTTAAACTATCTACTCCCATTGTGAAATGAATGTCCCCCCTTCTTCTTAAAGCGGTATCGACATTCATAATTCCATCCACGTTTTTAACACTGGGTTACACGTACAAAGTCCTGTATGCGGGCTGCACGTCTGCTACAGGTGCGTGAGCAGCCCTGAAGGATCCGAGGAAGGCGATCGGCCGTGTTTCTCGGGCATGTGTAGCAGCAGAGGACGCTGTATCAGTCTGTGGAGCCGGTTCGTCCCTGTGCGTAGCTTGCGCTTGGCGCAGTGACCACATAGCTGGCAGTTGCGCCGTCCTTGTAATCCTGGGCTTCTGTGCGCGGGAAGTCCGCTTGTCACGAGCTGAGTCAGGGTCGGGGAGCTTGGTGGAAATCAACTTAGTCGGCGTCGATGATTTCCCCGTTCAGGCTGCTTCCTTCGTTTTGCTCGTGTCGCCGTTCATGGTGCGTGTCGGTCTCAGCGCTGCCCGCTCCGGGGAGCGCGCTTTGGTGAGGATGAAGAGGTTTCAGGCGTTCTCTGGCCCTCTGCTGTCCACAGCGCGGTGAGAGGGAGCAGGCGGCCATTCTCTCTCATCAGGTCACCAGTGTGGAGAAGGGAATAGATCAGGCGAGGGGCGCACCATGACACGTCGTGGGTCACCAGTATGGAGGAAATAAGATCAGGTAAGATGCGACGAGCTGGAAGGTTGCAGAGTTTTATTTTCCTACTGTGCTGTACTGTGTTGTACTGTGTTCCTGAGGCATGTATCGTCAGCCCTTTTATTTGTAATACAAACAGAGAGAATGCATGGCACATTAGCATATTGATATACATATGAGTCAATACATATGATTAGCATAACCAACTCGCGCCCGGACGTCCTCTCCTTAATCCGGGAATGCTTAAATGGTCTTTGTGACTAGAAAAGCGCTATATAAGTGTAGGTTAGTTAGTAGTTAGTTAGTAAACAATAGTCCATTGTTCTGGTTGTCCCCCAGGAGCTCTCTGTCTGTATGCAAATTGTCCTCTGCTTCCTGCAGGCCCGCTGAGTGTGAGGATTGAATGTCCATGTAAATTGTGGTGGGTCACCACAATATATATACAGTATATACAGTATATATATATATATATATATATATATATATATATATATATATATATATATATATATATAGATATATATATATATATATATATATATATAGATATAGATAGATATATATATATATATATATATATATATAGATATAGATATAGATAGATATAGATATAGATATATATGTATATACTGTATATGAGTTTGTTTTCTGGCTGAAATATTTTGGGCTTTTGTCCCCGCTTAAGAGTGTGTAATTCAATTCAGTTCAATTCAGCTTTATTTATAATGCGCCACCTCACAACAAAAGCCGTCTCGTGGCGCCACAGTGCAGAAAAAAAAAAAAAACACAGTCACAGAAAGACCCAGCAATCAGACAATCCCCTATGAGCAAGCACTAAGTGACAGTGGAGAGGAAAAACTCCCATTTGGAAGGAAGAAACCTCTAGCAGAACCAGGCTCAGGGAGGGGCAGTTGTCTGCTGCGACTGGCTGGGGATGAGGGGATAGGGAGGATGGAAAGAACAGACATAAAGAACATAGCAGTAACATGCCAAGTACAGTATTGGAGGCCATCCAGCATTATGGATCACAAAACAATAGAACAAGAGTGCGGTTAAAAGACACAAAAACCCTCCTTAAACGAAAGCTATATTAAAAAGGAAGGATTTTATCCTGTTCTTAAAAACAGAGACCGAGTCTGACTCCCGTACCCAGAGTGGTAACTGGCTCCAGAGAAAAGGAGCTTGGTAGCAGAAGGCTCTGCCTCCCACCGTACTTTTGGAGATTCTGGGCACCACAAGAAAGCCAGCATTTTGGGAGTGTAATACTCTATTAGGATGGTAAGGTAATATCAGATCTTTTATATATGTTATATATATTTTTTTTTTTTCAATCCAAGATGGCGCCCACAGTGGCCGTCATGGTGTTTCGCTGCGCCTTTCTTTGTATGTTTCTGTTCGTCACTTGTGTGTCTGCCTGCTCTTACACCCGTGAAGAGCTACTAAATATCAGGACTTTCACTCCCACGGATCAACTCCCAGTTTTTTTGGCTCCTGCCGCCGATCTGGTTCACTTTTTGGCCCAAAAAGTGAGACGCGAAGGAGAGGAAGGCGAGCGGGCGCTCTCGTGCGGCTTCGCAGGAGAGGCACGCGCACGGCTTTGCCTGGCATATTTCTCTCCAATGCCAATTCTCTCTTTAACAAGGTAGATGAACTGAGACTGCTGATGCGATTTAAGGACCTCTCTACCTCGTCTGCCCTCTGTTTTACTGAGACCTGGCTTAAGGAATCAACTCCGGACAGCGCACTCCTCCTCGAGGGATTTCAGCTGTTTCGTGCTGATCGAGACACAGAGCTCTCCGGTAAGTCCTCAGGAGGAGGAGTCTGCTTTTACATTAACAGCAACTGGTGCTCTGATGTAACGGTGATTTCCCAATACTGTTCTCCCGCTCTGGAATATTTATTCATTAACTGCAAGCCTTTTTATTCCCCGCGGGAGTTCGCTTCATTCATCCTGGCCGCTGTTTACGTCCCGCCCGACGCGGATGCGCGCAAGGCTCAGCGCGCGCTCGCAGATCACATTCAACAAACGGAGCGCACTTTCCCGGACTCTCTGGTTATTGTGGTTGGCGACTTTAATCAAATCAAACCAAATCAAATCAAATCAAACTTTATTGTCATATTGCTGTACATACCGACAGACCGTCCTGCGTTTCCTGAGCTTCGCCGTCATGGCTCTGCAGGAGACCAGCGAGGCCCACCTGGTGGTCTCTTCTTCGCTAAGGGGGTCACCATCATGCCCAAAGACTTCCAGCTGGCCCGCTGCATCCGCGGAGAGAGAGCTTAGACTTCCTGCTGCACATTCACCAGCCATAATGCTCTGCACTGTGTGTCTATATATATATACATTTATAGTAATATGGACATATGTTTACTAGATGTTGTTTTTGCTTGCCTTCTGATTGTTGCTCTGAGTGTTGCTATCCCTATGCTGTTGCAATCCTGGAATTTCCCCATTGTGGGACTAATAAAGGCTTATCTTATCTTATCTTATCTTATACAACTGTAGTGCAGGCAAGATGAAATTGCGTTTCTCTTGGCATCCATATAAGAAGCAGCATGATTAAGACACATTCCCACATAGCCCCCCCCCCACCCACCCCCCACCCCCACATCCATTCACACATCCCTGAGACATACTTGGGGAAAACAAAAAGAATAACTAACTATAATATACAAAATGTCCGTAGGTGCAGTAGTGTGTATGAGAGATTCCGGGTCAACTGTTCAGCATCCTGACAGCTTGTGGAAGGAAGCTGTTGATCAGTCTGGTGGTTCTGCCTCTGATGCTCCGGAATCGTTTAGCAGATTGGAGAAGTTCAAAGTGTTTATGCAGAGGGTGAGAACGGTCCTTGACAATGTTCAGTGCCCTGCTCCTACAACGGTTCTGAAAAAGTTCTTGGACAGAGGGGGGGGAGACTCCAATTACCCTCTCCGCCCCCTTGACTATCCTCTGCAGGGCTTTTTTGTCTGACATACTGCAACTGGAGTACCATGTAGCAATGCAGTACATCAGAACACTCTCCACCACACCTCTGTAGAAGGTCCTGAGGATGCAGATGGGGAGAGAGGCCTGTTTGAGTTTCCTCAAGAAGTGCAGTCTCTGCTGAGCCCGCTTCCTGATCTCCAAGGAATTCTTGCTCCAGGTCAGGTCCTGCGATATCTGCACTCCGAGGAACTTGATGTTCTCTACTCTCTCCACTAAACGGCCGCCGATGCTGAGGGGGGCGTGCTCAGGCTGTGACCGCCGGAAGTCGATAATCATCTCCTTCGTTTTGTCCACGTTGAGCACCAGATTGTTCTCCCTGCACCAGCCCTCCAGGTCTCTCACTTCTTCCCTGTACATTGATTCCTCATCCCTCTGGATAAGTCCCACCACCATGGTGTCATCTGCAAACTTAATAACCTGGTTCCCCTCGTGTCTGGATACACAGTCATGTGTTAGAAGTGTAAACAACAGTGGACTGAGTACACAGCCTTGAGGGGATCCGGTACTCAGCGTGACAGACTTGGAGATGTTGTTTCCAACCGGACAGACTGAGGTCTCTCAGTCAGGAAATCCAGGATCCAGAGACATGTGGCGGTGTTCAGACCGAGAAGGAGTAATTTCTCCATCAGTCTCTGGGGAATAATGGTGTTGAATGCTGAACTGAAATCAATGTACAGGAGTCTGGCGTAGGTGTCTTTCTGGTCCAGGTGGGTGATGACAGAGTGTAGGGTGGTGACTATAGCATCCTCCGTGGAGCGGTTTGAACGATATGCAAACTGGAGCGGGTCGTGTGACGCAGGGAGGCAGGCTGTAATGTGTGGTTTGACAAGCCGCTGAAAACACTTCATCACAATTGGTGTCAGTGCAACAGGACGATAGTCATTCAAACAGGACACCACTGGTTTCTTTGCCACCGGTACAATGATAGAGGTCTTGAAGCATCTGGGAACGATGGCCTGACTCAGGGAGATGTTATAAATGTCAGTCAGGACATCCGCCAACTCGCTCGCGCAGTCTCGGAGCACACGTCCCAGAATGTTGTCTGGACCTGCAGCTTTGCGTGGGTTGACTCTGGTTAGGGTCCTCCGTGTGTCCGCTGTGTTGATGGTAAAAGCTGGTCCGACCGATGGTGGGGGAGGGCCAGCCCTCCCTCTGATTGTCGAGTTTGATGCTTCAAAACGTGCAAAGAAGTCGTTAAGCCTGTCTGGAAGCGAAGCGTCGTCATCATCGACCCCCTGCCTAGGCTTAAAGCCCGTCAGAGTCCGAACTCCCTGCCACAGCTGCTTGGTGTTCCTAGTGTCACAGAGGTGTCCCTGGATTTTCTTCGTATAGGCGTGCTTTGCCGCCTTAATTCCCTTTGAAAGCGCAGGCCTGGCTGAGCGGAGGGCGATCCTTAACCAGAGCAACCTGTGCCACGATCTCCTCCGATACAAACAGTTTATTAAATGCCCCACCAGAGGAAAGAACACGCTGGATCACTGTTACACTACAGTGAAGGACGCGTATCGCACTGTTCCCCACGCTGCGCTCGGACTATCTGATCACGTGATGGTCCACATCATTCCCACATACAGACAGAGACTAAAGCTCACTAAACCTGTTGTGAGCACTACGAGAAAATTGACCAGTGAAGCTGGGGAGAAGCTGAGCACGTGCATGGAAATAACTGACTGGGGCATGTTTAAAGGAGCCACGCATGATCTGGATGAGTATACGGACACTGTGAACTCATATATCCACTTTTGTGAGGAGAGCATTCTTCCATCGCGCACAAGGGTGAGGTACGCAAATGACAAGCCCTGGTTCACTGCTAAGTTCAGACACATCAGGAAGGAGAAGGAAGCAGCGTTGAAAAGTGGAGACAGGGACTGCTACAGGGAGGTCAAATATCGGTTTAGCAGAGAGCTGAGGAGAGCTAAATCTGTGTATTCTGAGAGACTCCAGCAGCAGTTCACTGCTAACGACTCTGCTTCTGTGTGGAGAGGACTGAGGCAAATTACCAACTATCGGCCTCAGGCTTCTAAAGGTCAGGATGACATAGCCCTTTGTCAAAGACTGTCCCAACATTATGCCCGTTTTGACACCTCGTCAGCTGTGTCCATCTCCCCCCTTCCCCCCAGTGCCACTGCCTTCACGGTCCCCACTTCATCAAAGGCGCCCCCCCCTCCCCCCCTGCCCTTGTCATCAGTGAGCAGGACGTGCACAGACAGTTCTCCAGACTGAACCCGCACAAGGCCACCGGTCCGGATGGCGTGTCTCCCTCCACCCTGAGACACTGTGCGGATGAGCTGACTCCTGTCTTCACAGACATTTTTAACACCTCCCTGAAGTTATGCCATGTGCCGACCTGCCTCAAAACCTCCACCATCATCCCTGTCCCCAAGAAGTCACGGATCACTGGACTTAACGACTACAGACCTGTAGCGCTCACCTCTGTAGTCATGAAGTCCTTTGAGTGCCTGGTCCTGCCCCACCTCAAGACCATCACCGCTCCCCTCCTGGACCCGCTGCAGTTTGCCTACCGAGCCAACAGGTCTGTGGATGACGCAGTCAACCTGGCCCTCCACTCCATCCTGCAGCACCTGGACTCCCCGGGAACCTACGCCAGGATCCTGTTTGTGGACTTCAGCTCTGCATTCAACACCATCCGCCCCGCTCTGCTCCGGGACAAGCTGTCCCTGCTCAACGTGCCTGACTTCCTCTGCAGGTGGATCACCGACTTCCTGACGGACCGGAGGCAGCATGTGCGGCTAGGAAAGACTGTCTCTGACTCTGTTAGCATCAGCACCGGATCACCCCAGGGCTGTGTACTTTCCCCCCTACTCTTCTCCCTTTATACCAACTCCTGCACCTCCAGCCACAAGTCTGTCAAGCTGATCAAGTTTGCGGACGACACCACCCTCATCGGGCTCATCTCCATCGGCGACGAGTCCATCTACAGGAAAGAGGTGGCCCAGCTGGCGTCCTGGTGCAGCCACAACAACCTGCAGCTGAACGCTCTGAAGACAGTGGAGATGATCGTGGACTTCAGGACAGTCACAACCCCTCTGCCCCCCCTCACCCTCACAGGCTCTCCCATCACCACTGCAGATTCCTTCCGCTTCCTGGGCACCACCATCACCCGGGACCTCAAGTGGGAGCCGACCATCAGCTCCCTCATCAAAAAGGCCCAGCAGAGGATGTTCTTCCTGCGGCAGCTGAGGAAGCTCAAGCTACCCACCAAGATGTTAGTGCAGTTCTACACGGCCATCATCGAGTCCATCCTCACCACCTCCATAACCGTGTGGTACGCAGGAGCCACTGCCAGGGACAGACTAAGGCTGCAGCGCGTCGTGCGCACTGCTGAGAAGGTGATCGGCTGCAAGCTCCCATCCCTCCAGGATCTGTATATCTCCAGGACCCGAAGGCATGCAGGCCGGATCATTGCCGATCCTTCACACCCTGGTCACGTACTGTTTGCCCCCCTCCCCTCAGGTAGAAGACTTCGGTCCATTCAGACTAAAACCTCCCGTCACATGAACAGCTTCTTCCCCTCTGCCATCAGACTGCTGAACACTAAGTGACTTATTAGACTCTCGTGCACTATGTACAGCAGCTCAACCAGACTCATGTCAATCATCACTGTTTTCTTTTTGCATTACCGACTGCACTATGGGGTACTCCACAATATCTGCTGCTCGCTAATATATCTAAAAATTGCTTTGTCTAGTATTACTTATTCATATTCTACATTTTATTGCATGTATAGTTTTTTATTTCTATCTTTTATTTTTATCATGTTTAATGTTGCAGCATTGCACCGAGACAAATTCCTAGTTTGTGTACTACATGAACAATGGCAATAAATCTGATTCTGATTCTGATTCTGATTCTGGGGGCCAGATTGTTAAGAGCTTTGAAAGTCAGAAGAAGGATTTTAAACTTGATTCTGAATTCAATGGGAAGCCAATGGAGGGAGGAGAGAACCGGGGAAATATGATCTCTTTTTCTAGAACCAGTTAAAACTCTAGCAGCAGCATTTTGAATCAACTGAAGATTTTTCAAAGATACTTTAGGACAACCAGATAATAGAGAATTACAATAATCTAATCGCAAACTGACAAATGCATGAATCAGTTTCTCAGCATCACCCAGAGACAAGATGCTCCTGATCTTGGCAATATTGCGCAGATGATATAAGGTGGTCCTAGAAACAGTTTTAATATGTGAATTAAAGGACAAATCCTGGTCAAAAATCACTCCAAGGTTCCTCACACAACTGTTCAGAGTGAGAGTGGACGCATCTAAAATAAGGGCATAGTCTGAAAAGGAATTTCTAAGATTTTTTGGGCTAACAGCAATGACTTCTGTCTTATTAGAGTTCAATAGTAAAAAAATTACAAGTCATCCAAGCTTTGATGTCCTTAAGACAGGCATCTAACTTGGCCAACTGATCACAATCATCGGGCTTCATTGACAGGTATAGTTGTGTGTCATCTGCGTAACAGTGAAAATGTATACAGTGCTTTCTGATGATATTGCCCAACGGGAGCATATATAGACTAAAAAGAGTAGGGTCCAACACAGATCCCTGTGGAACTCCGTGACTGAGCTTAGAGCTGGAAGAAAATACATCATTGACATGGACAAACTGAAATCTATCAGACAAATAAGATCTAAACCACTGCAACGGAGTTCCACTGAGTCCAACAAAGTGTTCCAATCTATCAAGTAGAATGGCATGATTGATAGTGTCAAAGGCTGCACTGAGATCTAAAAGAACAAGAACAGAGACAAGTCCATTATCAGATGCAGTCAGGAGGTCATTAGAGACCTTCACTAAGGCAGTTTCAGTGCTGTGATGAACTCTGAACCCAGATTGAAACACCTCAAACAAACAAACTCCCTGCAAATGGTCAGATAATTCCACAGCAACAACTCTTTCCAAGATTTTAGAAATGAAAGGCAAATTAGAGATTGGTCAATAATTGGCCAAAACTCCAGGATCGAGCGTTGGCTTTTTAAGTAAAGGTTTAATTACAGCAGTTTTAAAAGCCAGTGGAACATAACCCAGAATTAAAGAAGAATTAATGATAAGAAGAATATGGCTACCAATAATTGGGAAAATAATTTTAAATAACCTGGAAGGAATAGGGTCCAGAAGGCAAGATGAAGGCTTAGAAGAGGAAATTATTTTATCCAACTCTAAGAGGTCGATTGGAGTAAACTTATCTAAGCAGATATCATTTGAGGGAGTTGCAATAGTTAATGTACTAGAGATTACGGTAGGAAGAATCTGACTGATTTCATCTCTGATAGATAAAATTTTAAGATTTTTTTTTTTGTTTTTGTTACTTATTTGTACCCGTAGGTAGATTTGGTTTGCAGTCTGGTGACAAGCCACCGGCTGCCGGTCGCTGAGTGCGCGAGCGCCCTAAACCTACATGTTTTTGGTATGCGGGAGGAAACCGGAGAAATCCCGGAGTAAACCCACGCAACACGGGGAGAACATGCAAACTCCTTGGCTGCACGGTGGCGCAGTGGTTTAGCACTGTGGCAGCACAGTTTTACCCTCGGCCGGGGGATCGCGGGGATCATGAGATCGTGGGTTCGATCCCAGCCCCCGACCAACAGTGAGCTGTGTGGAGTTTGCATGTTCTCCCCGTGTTGCGCGGGTTTACTCCGGGATTTCTCCGGTTTCCTCCCGCACACCAAAAACATGTAGGTTTAGGGCGCTCGCGCACGCAGCGACCAGCAGCCGGTGGCTTGTCACCAGACTGCAAACCAAGTCTACCTACGGGTACAAATAAGTAACAAAAAAAAAAAAAAAAAACTCCACACAGCTCACTGTTGGTCGGGGGCTGGGATCGAACCCACGATCTCATGATCCCCGCGATCCCCCAGCCGAGGGTAAAACTGTGCTGCCACAGTGCTAAACCACTGCGCCACCATGCAGCCCAGATTGAAATAGTTCAGAAAGTCCTGACTAGAAAGCTCAGGGGGGATGCGAGGATTGACTGAGTCCTGGCTCTTTGTAAGCCTGGCTATAGTGTTAATAATAATAATACATCAGTCTTATATAGCGCTTTTCTAAGATAGCGCTTTTCATTTTTTCAAGTGTTGAAGAGAAACCTGGGGTTATTCCTGGTCGCTTCTATTAATGCAGAATAATAGCTTGATCTAGCTTTTCTAAGAGATTTTTTATAGATTAAGAGATGATTTCTCCACGCCAAGTAGAATTCATCTGAATTAGTTGAGCGCCATTTTCTTTCCAATTGACGAGTTTTCTGTTTTAAGCCACGAGTTTCTGAGTTAAACCAAGGGGTAAGAAATCTCTGGTTAGAATTTTTCTTTTTTAAAGGGGCTGCCAAATCTAGAGTCCGATGCAGAGAGGCAGTAACACCATCAACCATGCTATCAATCACAAATGGAGCAGACTCTCCATCACTTATTTCAGGTGTTTCTGTTGTGTTGACCCATGGCATAGAGGAGAGTCGTCGGCCTCCGTCGGTCTATGATGACCATGGAAGAGAATCCTAAACGTCTACTCTGCTGGAACAGCACCGCCTGTGGCTGAACAGGCCGATGCGCGATTGACAGTCCCTGTCACACAGGTCACACTTGTGGGTGGTCTCCGTGCTGCTGGGTCTGTGGCGGTTCTTCCTGCGGGTCCTTTTTTCATCTGCTGCAGCAGTCAGTCTCTCTTCACCCGCCTTGAGCTGTCTGGTCAGGGTGCCTCTCCATTTGGAGCGGTCCGTTGCAAGGTCCTCCCAGCGCTCTGTGTTGATATCCAGGGCCTTCATGTCTCTCTTGCAGACGTCTCTAAAGCGCAGCTGTGGGCGGCCAATGTCTCTCCTGCCAGTTGCCAGTTCTCCATAGAGGACGTCTTTGGGGATTCTGCCATCCTCCATACGGTGAACGTGGCCTAGCCAGCGGAGCCTGCACTGCCTGAGTAGAGTGAACATGGAGGGAAGGCCGGCGCGGGACAGAACTTCTGTGTTGGGCACTTTGTCCTGCCAGGATATGTCCAGGATGTGGCGAATGCAGCGCAAGTGGAAGGAGTTCAGTCTCTTTTCCTGCCGGGCGTATGTTATCCATGTCTCACTCCCATAGAGCAGTGTGCTGATGACGCAGGCGTTGTACACTGCCATTTTTGTCTTGACAGAGAGTTTGGGATTCTCCCACACTCGTGTGGTGAGGCGAGCGAGTGTGAAGGCTGATTTTCCAATCCTCTTGTTGATCTCTGTATCAAGGGAGAGGTTGTTGCTGATCGTGGACCCCTGGTACGTGAACTGATTCACGACCTCCAGCTTGTAGTCATCAATGGTGATGGTTGGTGGTGCTTCCGTGCCTTGCGCCAAGACGTTAGTCTTCTTCAGGCTGATGGTAAGCCCGAAGTCCTTGCATGCCTGGGAGAAGCGGTCCATCAGGGTCTGAAGCTCCTGCTGTGTGTGGGTTGCGACTGCAGCGTCGTCTGCGAACAGCATGTCTCTGATTAGAGCCTCGCGTACTTTGGTTCTGGCTTTCAGGCGGGCGAGGTTGAAAAGCCTGCCATCAGATCTTGTGTGCAGGTAGATTCCCTCTGTTGCTGTGCTGAAGGCATGCCTCAGGAGCATAGCAAAGAAAATCCCAAAGAGGGTTGGCGCAAGTACACAGCCCTGTTTCACTCCGCTGCGTATGTTGAATGGCTCTGAGACGTTGCCATCGTGCTTCACTATCCCCTGCATGTTGGTGTGAAACGATTCGATGAGGCTTTGCAACTTTGGTGGGCATCCTATCTTTGGCAGGATCTTGAAAAGGCCCTCTCTGCTGACCAGATCGAATGCTTTGGTGAGGTCGATGAAGGCGACGTACAGAGGCATGTTCTGTTCTCTGCATTTCTCCTGGAGTTGGCGGATGGAGAATATCATGTCTACCGTCAATCACTCAGCGCGGAAGCCACACTGAGACTCGGGGTAGACACGTTCAGCAAGCTTCTGTAGACGAACGAGAACAACTTGTGCGTAGACTTTGCCAACAACGCTGAGGAGGGAAATGCCCCTGTAGTTGTTGCAGTCGCTTCTCTCCCCTTTAAGCAGATATCAATTGAGGGAGGTGCAATAGTTAATGTACTAGAGATTACGGTAGGAAGAATCTGACTGATTTCATCTGTGATAGATAAAATTTTAAGATTTTTTTTTTTTTTTTTGTTACTTATTTGTACCCGTAGGTAGATTTGGTTTGCAGTCTGGTGACAAGCCACCGGCTGCCGGTCGCTGCGTGCGTGAGCGCCCTAAACCTACATGTTTTTGGTATGCGGGAGGAAACCGGAGAAATCCCGGAGTAAACCCACGCAACACAGGGAGAACATGCAAACTCCACACAGCTCACTGTTGGTCGGGGGCTGGGATCGAACCCACGATCTCATGATCCCCGCGATCCCCCGGCCGAGGGTAAAACTGTGCTGCCACAGTGCTAAACCACTGCGCCACCATGCAGCCCAGATTGAAATAGTTCAGAAAGTCCTGACTAGAAAGCTCAGGGGAGATGCGAGGATTGACTGAGTCCTGGCTCTTTGTAAGCCTGGCTATAGTGTTAATAATAATAATACATCAGTCTTATATAGCGCTTTTCTAAGATAGCGCTTTTCATTTTTTCAAGTGTTGAAGAGAAACCTGGGGTTATTCCTGTTCGCTTCTATTAATGCAGAATAATAGCTTGATCTAGCTTTTCTAAGAGATTTTTTATAGATTAAGAGATGATTTCTCCACGCCAAGTAGAATTCATCTGAATTAGTTGAGCGCCATTTTCTTTCCAATTGACGAGTTTTCTGTTTTAAGCCACGAGTTTCTGAGTTAAACCAAGGGGTAAGAAATCCCTGGTTAGACTTTTTCTTTTTTAAAGGGGCTGCCAAATCTAGAGTCTGATGCAGAGAGGCAGTAACACCATCAACCATGCTATCAATCACGAATGGAGCAGACTCTCCATCACTTATTTCAGGTGTTTCTGTTGTGTTGACCCATGGCATAGTGGAGACAATCTGCAAAAATTTAGCAACAACATCATCAGAAAGATATCTGCTGTAGTATTATTTTTTCTTTAGGAAATAAGTGATCAGAGATAATGAAATCAAAAATTAACAATGGTCAGACAGTACAGGGTTATGAAGAAACACCACCAGATTTTCGATATCTATACCATAAGTCAAAACAAGGTCCAATGTATGATGGAAATAATGGGTAGAATTTTTTTACTTTTTGGGAAAACCCCATTGAGTCTAAAACTGAATTGAAAGCCTTATTAAGACAGTCACTCTCAACATCAACATGTATATTAAAGTCCCCTACAATAATTATTCTATCGGTTTTCAGTACTAAATCAGCTAAAAATTTGGCAAATTTCGATAGAAACTCTGAATAGGCTGTGGGAGGACGATAAACTATGGCAAAGAGAATTGGGTTCATACCAAGACTGCCAACAGGCCCCACACTGAGGACCAAACCTTCAAAGGAATTAAAACATAATTTCTGCTTAACATTAACTAGTAATTTAGAATGGAAAATTGCCGCCACTCCACCACCACGACCAGAACCTCTGGGGTTATGACAGTTTAAATACCCAGAGGGAGCTGATTCATTCAAACCAACATAATCATTAAGCCAGAGCCAGGTCTCTGTGAGGGATAGTAGATCGATCTGGTGATCGATTAATAGATCATGGACCAGAAGAGACTTAGAAGATAGAGACCTAATGTTTAATAAGCCACATTTAATTTTTAAACTTTGGGAGGGAACAGAGGCCAAATTATTAATTTTATTAATTTTAGAGACTTGAGGCTGGATTAGAATTTTACCAACATTTTGTTTAATCAATCTGGGAAGTTTAAGCATTCTATTTTTTTTTTTTACTTTTTTATTAACTTTAAAGGGAGCAGAAAAAGGTTCTCTAAGGGAGGAGACAGGGGCAAAGTTGAAAGGTGGTGGATGAGGAGGAGCTGCAGAAGTGCGAGTGTTTTTCAGGTTGTGTTGTATTTGTCCTGGGTTACAATATTTAGGGCAACGGGAGACAGGCTCAATCTCTGAAGGATTATAAAACAAGGCTGATCCAAACGGTAAAGACCACCCGAGTTAATGGGATTGATACAATACGTGGGAACAGGACCAAAAAAGGGCAGTTTGACAAACCCAGAAACTTCAGAGTGAGTAAACACACCAAATTTCAGTCACTGTACCAGAGAACACCAAATAAAATAGAGAAGATTGTCTGTTAAAACACGTGCACCAAGTCTATTTGGGTGGATGCCATCAGGCCTCATAAGTGATGGGTGGTTCCAAAATAAATTAAAATTGTCAACAAAACCAATGTTAAAAATAGGACAAGTAAAACACAGCCAAGAATTAAGACTGAGAGTTCTGCTAAAACAATTACAACCTCGCCTAAGAGGTGCCAAAGGCCCAGAGATGAGCGCACGTCTGCCACAGTTCATAAAAGTGGACAGAAGGCTCCTGAAGTCACTTTTTTAAATCTCAGATGCTTCATCTGGGATGTTATTGCATCCCACATGCACAACGACAGTTTGAACATGAGGGAATTCATTCAGCAGGTCAGGGATAAAAGCCTCAATGTCAGAGACTCTGGCCCCGGGAAAAAATCGAGTCACACAGTACCTGCTTCTGACGTTCCTCACGATTGAGTCACCAATTACCAGCGTTGTCTGGGGGGGGGAGGGGGGTTTGTCGGTGGATTCTGATGTGGAGAGGAATTGTGAAGAGGATGATGTTTTTGTTGCGAAGGCGGGGAGATGCGTTCTTTTCCTCTATCTGGAGCGGGTGTGTAATTTGACACACCCTGGGTGGTCTTTATCCAGGGTTTGCGGACATGAGCGGCCGCTGAAGGAGAGGAGGGAGGATGAGGGGCGTCCACGGGCGGGCGGCCAGCGTCCAGGTGGAGAAAATCCTCCAGGGAAAGGATATCAAATCTGTTATCCAAGGACAGCGGAAGAGAAGAGGCGCGGCCCATTTCGGTTGAATGACGATGGCCATTAGCTGGTTGAATCAAGGTCCAGGGCGCAGATGGAGGATGAGAGGGACCAAGCAAAGCTTTTGGTTTAGCCCCGAGATGAAACCAGTGTTTGTTGCTGAGGCCATGGTTGGCTGCGCAGGCTGGAGCAGGTGTGGAGGTAGGTGAAGACGCATTGAGCTCACCCAAATAAGTAGCAGTTTCCGCCAGTTGCGAGGCAGTAGCCGGAGCTGATGATCGCCAGAGAATGATGGTGTCGATGTGGTCTTCGGCCTCCCGAATCTTATAAAGATTGGAGAGCCTCGTTTCCAGCTCAGAGACCTTATCGAGGAGCGATAAACAGCGGGAACATGACTGAGAAGGAGCCATGGCATTCCAGGTGCTGAGATGGGTAGCCCGCAGCTAGCCAAAAACTGCTACTCGTGCGTCCGGACGGACTTTTAGGCAAGGCCAGAACAGAGGTAACAGTAAATAAAAACTAATAACAAACAGGGATAAAAAAAACAACAAAATCGATAAAAACAATCAATAAAAACAAACAAAAACGGAGAAAAAAAGTACTCTGACGCGATGTCAGTTAATAGGAGAACAAAAATCAGCTGCTAACACCCAGGAATGAACGTCATTCCTTTTTCATTTTTCGACATGTGGCAATTAATATTGCAATTAATTATTTCATTTAGGAAGTCTCAGAACTGCTGACAAAAAAGCAAGAAGTAACGATCGCTAGTGAAGAACTTTAAGAGGAACATGAAGAAGCAAGCTTATCTTCAAGCGACATTTTTCAACCTACACATTTGCACATTATGACTGTAAAGACCCATAAATAATGTCATATAACATATGATTCAAGACTTTTAACAATTACCGTAGGTGATTGTTATTTAATAGTTTTGTTTACAAACCCGCCGATGTGACCAGAATTTCCCCGACAAAGAAAAAAAATTAATACACTTGATTTTATTTTATTTTTTCCACTGAAAGTAAAATTCTCCCCTATGAATTTTGAAGTCAAGTGTTGACTTTACTACAAATGGAACAACTTTGTGTTAAAACATATTATATTACTTTTTCAGTTTTCATTTTTATAAATGTCATTGCCTACTGAAACTGAATATCTGAGCTTTTTTTTTTTTTATTTCCCTGATCATCCGATTGGGGAAATAAAAAAAATAAATTGAAGCCAAAATTTCTTTAAACCAAATGATTAAATAATGATTGCCTTATGTGGAAAAAGAAATAATAATAATAACCTAAGTATATGCACAAAATCAATGCCTATGGTGGATATTTACAATATAGCAAAGGCACATGATCAAAGCTGCACATCCAGTTCTTTTAGATCTATCTATATATTACCATTCAGTGTTTTGAAGGTGACCGATGTCCATCTCTAACCCTTCACCGTCGGACCCTTCATCCTCTGAAACATTCGAGTCACCGTCGCTTCCTGAACAATATGGTTCAAATAAATAGGGTTGCAGTCCTTCGTTAGAACCAACTCGCTCTTCTTCATCACTCTGTCCTGCTTCTTCCTCAAAAACTATCGACAAATCGCTCAAATCTTTGCTGATATCACTCACTGCTTCCTCCGGTTCAGTGTACTCAGCCATGCTTGTTTAAATATTTGGTTCATCTCATGATGTCATAATATGGCGGCGCCGTTTGACCCAGTTTCGACAAAAGAACACCGCAATCTGCTGCATCATGATGTAATTTATGGTAGTATATGGAAAAAAAAATATTGAATTTTTTTGTCTACACAGAATAAAAATACAATAGTTCTTTCTAATGATGCCTTGGTTGAATTATGTCACAGACTCTTTAAAACAAACAGTGCATCTATAGTACTTTTTCTCAGCAAGAAACCATACTGCTGCTCATTGATTGATACCTCTCCTCTTAACCTGTCTTCAACAACTCCTCCCATATCTAAGTTTGGCTGATCAACTTTATTCCTCTGTAGTTACTACAGCTCTGATCATCACCATTGTTCTTGAAAATTGGTACTGCAACACTTCTCCACTCCTCACTCCGATATCATCCGCGTTCGGGTCATGCAGTATTTTCCTCCTGTTGTGTAGTAGTTTTCCTTTTGGGCCTCTCCGAGCTTTTATTCTGACAGTGTCTTGGAGGGGCTTCCGGCTGTCAATGCCGAGCTCAGCAGTGACAGCTGAATTACATTCAGCTGATGACATTCTCATCAGCTGATTAATCCTCTTGCCCTATTTAAGGGAGCAGCTTCTGTTACTCCAGGCTGCGACCTCACATACACATACAGAAAATGCTGGTTTCCCCAACGTTAGGCTGAAGCTTCTAACCCTGACTTCAGTCACTCCCTTGATCCTCCGTGTTTGCCTATAGCGTGGTTGCCTACAGTGTCTCATTAGTGGTCCGTGAGGACTGCACCATGACATGGTGAACCTTCCCAGGAGTGCCCAGCCAACCAAAATTACCCCAAGAGCGGAGCGACGACTCATCAAAGAGGTCACAAAAGACCCCACAACAACATCAAAAGAACTGCAGGCCTCACTTGCCTCAGTTAAGGTCAGCGTTCATGACTCCAGCATAAGAAAGAGACTGGGCAAAAATGACCAGCATGGCAAAGTTCCAAGATGAAAACCACTGCTGAGCAAAAAGAACATAAAGTCTCATCTCAGTTTTGCCAGAAAACATCTTGATGATCCCCAAGACTTTGAGGAAAATACTCTGTGGACTAACGAGACAAAAGTTGAAGTTTTTGGAAGGTGTGTGTTCCATTACATCCGGCGTAAAAGTAACACACCATTTCAAAAAAGGAACATTAAACCAACAGTAAAATACTGTGGTGGTAATGTGATGGTCTGGGGCTGTTTTGCTGCTTCAGGACCTTGAAGACTTGGTGTGGAAAATGGAACCATGAATTCTGATGCCTACCAAAAAATCCTGAAGGAGAATGTCCGACCATCTGTTTGTGACCTCAAGCTGAAGTGCACTTGGGTTCTCCAGCAGGACAATGATCCAGAAAACACCAGCAAGTCCACCTCTGAATGGCTTTAGAAAAACAAAATGAAGACTTTGGAGTGGCCCAGTCAAAGTCCTGACCTGAATCCGATTGAGATGCTGTGGCATAACCTTAAAAAGGCGGTTCATGCTCAAAAACCCTTCATTGTGGCTGAATTACAACTCTGCAAAGATGAGTGGGCCAAAATTCCTCCACAACGTTGAAAAAGTCTCATTGCCAGTTATCACAAATGCTTCATTGCAGTTGTTGCTGCTAAGGGTGGTCCAACCAGTTATTAAGTTTAGGGGGGAATCCCCTTAATAAGAAACACCTTCCTTTAAAAACTGCATTTTGTATTTACTTGTGCTATCTTGGTATAATATTTAAATTTGTTTGGTGATCTGAAACATTTTAAGTGTGACAAACATGCAAAAAAAATGAGAAATCAGGAACGGCGCAATCACTTTTTCACACCACTGTATGCACACCCTTAAACTACTTTGTTGTAGCACCTTTGGCTTTTAATACAGCCCTAAGTCTTTTTAGGCACTTTTCCACAAGTATCACCTTAGCTTTACTTACTTTTACTTTACTCACTTTCTCACTCTTTCCACAGTACCCTACTCGCTTTAACCGATACGATTTTCGTGCCAATTTAGGGGCAGGGGACAAGCGAGAAAAATCGAGGTGTGATTTGACGTCAATCGACTGTTAGCCCCTGATTGGTCAGCATGTAACGTCACGAAATCGCCCCTCTTCGAAATCTTTACGTCCGCCATTTGCAATCGCTCACGGAGTAAATACGATATTAATAGAGACAGCGTTATAGGTTAGGTTTTGCGGAAATCTACACCGTGGTCCAACGAAGAGGTGCGGGGTTTTCTCTGCTTGCTGGCAGATACACAGTCAGAAGAGTGATCCGGACCCTACAGATGACTGCACAGAATAGAACCGTACTACTGACAAGCTGAATACGAAGTTGAGAGAACCATCCATGGTGAGTGATTTGTAATATTGTGCATCTGTTCGCTTATTTATCCTGTTGGTGGTAAGCTCACTTTTGAGCCATACAGCCCCGTTCTGTGCTGGCTAACTCGTTTTAGCTAACGAATTTTGGCTAGTAGCTAGATAATACCAACTGTTGATTCGCGCTTGTTTTCTCCTAAATATTCGCTTGTGAGAGCAAAACAATGAAATATATCAATCCTGGTTATAGTCCTGATTTTTGTTTTGTATTGCACTTGGTGCTGCACATTAAATTGTGTGCAATTTAATCCCGTTTTTTGCTGGCTAACTCGTTTTAGCTAACGAGTTTTGACTAGTAGCTAGATAATACCCACTGTTGATTCACGCTTGTTTTCTCCTAAATATTTGCTTGTGAGAGCAAAACAATGAAATATATCAATCCTGGTTATAGTCCTGGTTTTTGTTTTGCATTAAATTGTGTGCAATTTAATGCTAGAATGTGTTTCCACATGCCAGGGTTATTAGCTTCCCTGTTTATAGTGGATACTGGTGAGATCACAGGAGCCGAAATCTCAACAATATAAAAGGGCTTTTTCAAACCAGTGATTTATAAAGTCATTCATATAATTTTCTAAAGCGTCAGAAAGAGAAATCCATATATTATATCGATTCATTACCCAGACCATGATATATTTCAAGCATTTATTTATTTTAATTTGGGTGATTATGGCTTACAGCCCCTGAAAACCCCAAATTCCATTTGGCAAAAAATTAGAATATTACATAAACTTTAAAAAATACTTTTTAAATAGAAATGTGGGCCGCTGAGGTGTTGGTTAATATGGGCTGTAGCCATAATCATCAATATTAAAATAAACACTTTCAATATATCACTGTACCTATAATGAATCTATATATGGGTTTCACTTTCTGAAATGAGTGACAAAAATATTTAACTTTTTCATGATATTCTAATTTTTGAGATGTGCCTGTATAAGTGTTGAACTTGCTTGAAAAAACTAAACACCATCCATTTCTGTCGTTCGTCTAGGCAGGAGGGAATCGGCCGCTCAACAACGGACATCGCCACTGTGGAAAGTACTGAAATGCTTTGCTTTTATAGGTAAGTGTCAAAACCAAATTAGCACAATTTCCACTTAATGTAAAAGGGACTGAACTGAGATTTATTTGATTGTGTGAGTATTAATTACAGAATAACTGAAAAAGACTGGCGCATCAACTGTAAAATAAACCACTTGTTAATGTATTTATTTGTCAGATCACTTGTGTGATCCTTTGAGTTATGTTCACAACTATCTTTTGGGGAATGGCAGTTGTTCAGTCATCAATATAGTTTAGTTTATATGTGTAGTTTATAGTCTATCATCAATAAAGTCATGCAGTAACAGGACACATTACAACTATTTGAGACCCACTGTAGTGCTTCCTTTTAGATTTTAGCAATAAAAGTACAAAACACCACCCACACTTGAAGCCAGTGCAAGAAGAGACACTTTTACATTCCAGACAAACTTTTATTGATAAAAACTCCATATTTTGACTGAGCGACTCCATAATCTGTGATGCACACCTTCAGTTAAAGTACTAGATTCCATTCCAGTGAATGTATTAATTCATTCTGATTGCTGAGGCCACAGTAAAAGCAGATGATTTTAAATGCAACCCAGCCCTTGTAAAATCGACTTGACATCAGTGCAGCTACATGAAAATTGTGGTTAAATACAACAACGAAGTACTTTATTGTCACATTGGAATTGGAATCACTGCTGTTTTGTTTTTCTTTTGAATTCTTGGATGGAATATGGTGGGCAATATAAGCTGCAGCTTCAGCCATCACCCATTTCAGATAACCTGTTTTGAACTGTGTAATCAGAGGAGTTATTGTTTAATTCGACCTTATTAAATTTTTTTCCCCCTTTGTTATATTATTGTATTTTCTTTTAATCTATCCGAAATAAAGATTCATTCATTCACATTCCACCACTGGCTTTTAGCAACAAGTGTATTTCCCAAATATGTTTTAAACTTCATTTATTTAACCTCCACACATTTCTGTCTTTTGTCTAGGCAAGAGGGAAACGACTGATCCACCCCAAACTGGACCTTGCGTCACTGTTTACAGAGATGCAGGCCTAAGATCTGCTGATCTGAGACCAGTGTGAGCTGCACATCCCAGCTGCTGAGTGAACCGGTCTTACAGTTTGAGTTTTGCACATTCTGAATAATCTGGAATTTGCTGCTGATTGTAATAAACAATTTAGTGACTTATGTGTTTGCATCATGATTTCTATTTTTGTCTGTTAATACACTGGTGGGAAAAGAGTCAATAGTACAAACCATTAATGGGTGACCTTGAAAATAATGGCTCATTTTTAAGAAATTTATGTCACATGGTGGTAACCTTCACATATAAAAGAGACATCTGCAAAAACTTCAGAGGTTTGTCAGTGCAGTACTACATGAATGCATGTATAGTACATTGATGATGCAGAGAATATATATTTCTACAGTATATGTATCAAGTAAATCAAGCATTTTCCATGTAACCTTGTGACTGCATTATTTTAATTGCTTTTAATGCTAGATCAAGTTTGTTTTGGCCTAAAATGCATCATAACTGTCAAATACATCTTATTATACCGAACTCAGTAATGTTTACTTTTGAATATACATTTTGTGGCTAATATAGTTATTAACCTGACGATCGAGTTGTGTCACCTGATCCTTTTTTGCTATGACATCATCTCAGACTCAGTGCAGCTGGAGCAGGTACGTCCATGATGTCTCAACAGTCCAGGATTTCCACGCAGATCAGAGCAATTTTTTTTCCCACAATATTTTTATTGAACCTTTTTTTTTTACAAACAGCACACAGTCAGACACTAACACAAAGGTAATTTAAAAACTAAAAAGAACAATAAAATGACAAAAAAAGGTTAATAAAAAACAGAAACCATTAACAAAAACAAGTCAACAATGTTCCTCTGTTTAGTCTAGGTAATCTATTACATTAGAATACATAATATACATTCACCAGCTTGGAATTTGCAAGGTCCACACATATCATTCACCTTCTTCTTCAGAAGTTATGTTTACTTTATTTACATAATCAATGAAAGGTCTGCATATATTCTCAAACATTTCCTTTGATTTCAGTATGTATGTTATTCTTTATAGTGGAAACCAAAAGTGAGTTGGTTGTAGTCATTTTTCTAAGGTGTTTTGACGTGTAATTACCCATCCCTGAACACATATGCCTTATAAATATCAATAGATGGGAAAAACATACTCAAATGACACTCAACATGCAAAATGGTGCTACAGTTGGATTGCCTTTCTTTAAAAATTTTAAAATTATTTTGTAAGTAAAAGTGGGATAGGATTAACTGGAAATATAACACGTTTCCACATATTATTCCAAGGTCAATTGGCAATTCAATCAAACCAAAAGGGAGTTGTTCAGCTGCTGCATTTTTCTGCAGTCATTTTCTATGGTGTTTTAGCGTGTAATTTCCCATCCCTGAACACATATCCCTTAAAAATAACTATCAATGGGAAAATGATACCCAAAAAAAAGAATTTTACTACAGTTGAATTGGCTTTTTAAAGTAATTTAAATTATGTTGTACGTAAAATAGGGCTATGATTAATTGGAAATATAACAAGTATCCACATATAATTCCAAGGTCAATTACAAGGTTTTAGGATTTAATTAGCTGTCCCTTAACAGTTAACCGTTATGAACAACAGAGGAGACTAGACGAAAAGTGCACCAAATTGTATTTAATTCAATTCAATTCAATTCAATTCAACTTTATTTATATAGCGCCATTTCACAACAACAGTCATCTCATAGCACGATCAACTGTAGGGAGGACCCCCACAGTTGCAGAAAGACCCCAGCAATCAGGCGATCCCCTGTGAGCAAGCACTTGGCGACGGTGGAGAGGAAAAACTCCCTTTTAACAGGAAGAAACCTCCAGCAGAACCAGGCTCAGGGAGGGGCAGTCATCTGCTGCGACTGGCTGGGGGGTGAGGGGACAGAGAAGAAGAAAAGAACAGACATGTAGAGAGCAAACAGCACGATGGGGACTCAATCTATGGGAGAGAACAAACAAATGTTAATGACCAGCAAAAAAAAAATATTTCATAGAGAGTGAGGAAAGGAGTGAGGCCCAGTGCATTACTGGAGGTCCCCCGGCTGACTAAACCTATTAGCAGCATAACTAAGGGAGGGTTCAGAAACACATGATCCCTCCCTAATTGTAGGCTATATCAAAAAGGTAGGTTTTAGCCCTATTCTTAAAAACAGAGATCGAGTCTGACTCCCGAATCCAGATTGGCAGCTGATTCCACAGGAGAGGAGCTTGATAACTGAAGGCTCTGCCTCCCATTGTACTTTTGGAGATTCTAGGTATTACAAGTAAACCTGCATTTTGGGAGCGTAGTGCTCTGTTAGGATGATACGGTAGTATCAGATCTTTTAAATAAAAAGGAGCCTGATTGTTTAGAGCTTTGTAAGTAAGAAGAAGGATTTTAAACTTAATTCTAAACTCTATGGGAAGCCAATGAAGGGAGGCCAGAACCGGAGAGATATGATCTCTCTTTCTAGTACCTGTTAAAACTCTTGCAGTACCTGTTAAAACTCTTGTTAAAACTCTTAAAAAAACAAACATTTGATGCACATAAATGAGGCTCCATGCATGGACGCAATTTGTGGCACAAGTAGGTGAAAGTGTCCTCGGACATCCGGAAGTTCTGCAACCACTGTGTGCTTGAGAAGCTGGGGACAACATTCTCCCACCACTGCGAGCTACGGTTTACTGCCCAGGTCCATGGTCTGCAGCGTTGACTTTGCAACAACGCAGCCAACTAGAACACACAAACAGCATACATATCAATACTGATAACCTGGCGACATCAAAATGCTGTACACAACAATGACATGACGATAAAATGACAATAGGAAGCATTAAATTACAAAAAACTTTTTCCTCGTGTGCTTGATGTGCCTGATATGCTGGGTAATTAAGCTCTCTGCTTCTTTTTTTTTTTTTTTTTTTTTTCTCTCGGCGCCACACGAGTAGGCTGCCTTTTGCAACAGCGGCTCGATTCCGAGTCTTTTTCCCTTCCTCTCTCTTTTGATTCGTCTTTTTTTTTCACCCCACTTATATCACGGACACACAGATCGTCCCAAATGTCTCCTGAGCCGGTGGACGGAGCCACTGTTTATAGCAGGATACAATACAGCAGGGAAGAGCTGCTAGCATTCAACCGCCACCCGGTCCCATTGGAAAAACTCGACATACCGAGAGAACTGAGGCGAAAACACCGCGGCTGCCGGGCTGGAGTAAGGCGGAGGACAAAAAATATAAGGTACAGACCCTCCCTTCCATCTGTTGTCATGGGAAATGTACGGTCGATACTGGGAAAGTTAGATGAGCTAGCGGCTATCTCCCGTTATGATAGCACATACCGGGAGTGCTCTCTCCTTTTGTTTACTGAGACGTGGCTAACTGAACTAGCAGCAGATGCTAACATTGAGCTGGAGGGTTTTCACATGATACGAGCTGACCGAACACCAGACAGTGGCAAAACTAGGGGCGGTGGAGTGATAATGTATGTTAACAACAACTGGTGCAGACCGGGACATATCACTGTTAAACAACGACACTGCAGCAAAGACATTGAGTTGCTAGCTGTTAGCATGAGGCCTACATATCTCCCGAGAGAACACTCACACGTGATCTGCATTGTTGTTTATGCAAATCCGACGGCGAACGCTGGGACAGCGCGTGACGTCATCCATTCAGTAACCAGCAGGCTGCAGACAGAACACCCAGATGCTCTTCTCCTCATCTCAGGCGATTTCAACCATGTTTCACTATCTCCCATTCTACCCACGTTCACCCAGTATGTCACATGCCACACTAGAGACAATAAAACACTGGATTTATTCTACGCAAACACTAAGGAGGCGTACACCTCATCACAACTCCCCCCACTCGGGAGATCGGATCACAACTTGGTTCATCTCCGGCCGGTGTACAAACCCCTAGTGCACAGACAACCTCCGGCCATGCACACTGTGGAGTTATGGTCTGAGGAGACAATGGACACTCTAAAGGACTGTTTTGAAGCCACCGCCTGGAAGCAGCTCTGCGATCCACATGGTGAGGACATCGATGGCCTCATTCACACCTTCACGGGCTATCTCAGCTTCTGTGTGGACAAATCCGTTCCCACCAAGACCATACGGCGTCACTCAAACAACAAACCCTGGATCAACCCTGAGATAAAAACACTTCTGAGAGAGAAGAAGAGGATCTTCAGGTCGGGGAACAGGGAGATGCTGAAGTCCGTACAGAGGGAGCTGAGGAGAAAGATCAGAGAAGGCAAGGACAGCTTCAGGAAGAAGATGGAGGACAAGCTGCAACAGAGCGACATCAGCGGGGTCTGGAGAAACCTCAAAACCATCTCGGGGCTCCAGAATACCTCCCCCCAGGCCACGGGGGGCAGGGAGTGGGCGAACAACCTGAATCTGTTTTTCAATAGATTTGACCAACCGCCCTCCCCCCTGTCTGCACAACAACCACTGCTGCCTCTAAAGAAATCAAGTCCTGCTACCCACTCCCCACTCCACCAACACCCCCCCACTCCCAACACACAGCCCCCCATCCTGACCCTGACCGAGACCCAGGTGAGGACGGAGCTGAGGAAGATCAAAGCGAGGAAGGCGCCGGGACCGGACGGCATCAGCGCAAAGCTCCTCAAGTCCTGTGCAGACCAGCTGTGTGGGATTGTGACGTATATCTTCAACATGAGCCTGAAACTGGGGAGGGTACCACAGCTGTGGAAAATATCTTGTGTGGTACCTGTACCAAAAACTTCCCACCCCAAAGACCTGAACAGCTACAGACCGGTGGCCTTGACGTCCCACTTGATGAAGACCCTGGAGAGACTGCTCCTTGCTCACCTCCGCCCCCTGGTGGAACCAGCGATGGATCCACTCCAGTTCGCCTACCAGCATGGCATTGGGGTGGAGGATGCGGTGATCTTCCTCCTTCACCGTTCTCTGTCCCACCTGGAGAAGCCCGGGAATATGGTGAGGATCATGTTCTTTGACTTCTCCAGTGCTTTCAACACCATCCAACCGATGATCCTGAAGGACAAGCTGCTGCGAGCAGGGGTGGACCAGCACCTGTCATCATGGATCCTGGACTACCTCACGAACCGGCCTCAGTTTGTAAGAACCCGGGACTGTGTGTCTGACACGATCATCAGTAGCACGGGGGCCCCCCAGGGAACGGTGCTGGCTCCCTTCCTGTTCACTCTTTATACTGCAGACTTCTCACACAACACAACACACTGCCATCTACAGAAGTTCTCTGATGACTCTGCGATCGTTGGCCTCATCTCCAATGGAGATGAAGCTGAGTACAGAGGGCTTATCCAGGACTTCGTGGACTGGTGCCATCGGAACTGCCTCCAGATCAACGCGAGGAAAACTAAGGAGCTGGTGGTGGACTGCCGCAGGCATGGGCAGCCCCTCACAGCACCAGTAAATATACAGGGAACAGACATCGAGATGGTGACATCCTATAAGTACCTGGGTGTTCATCTGAACAATAAACTAGACTGGTCACACAATACTGACGCACTCTACAAGAAGGGACAGCGCAGGCTGTTCCTGCTGAGGAGACTCAGGTCTTTTGGTGTACAAGGGGCGCTGCTGAAGTCATTCTATGACACGGTGGTGGCATCAGCCATCACTTTTGGAGTGGTCTGCTGGGGCAGTGGCATTACTGCAGCCGATAGGAAGAGACTGAACAAACTGATTAAGAAAGCTAGCTCTGTCCTGGGGCAGCGCCTTGATCCGATGGAGGAGATAGGAGAGAGAAGGACGGTGGCTAAACTGTCATCTCTGCTGGAGTCCGAGTTCCACCCTATGCAGGACATACTGGATGCACTGAGGAGCTCATTTAGCAGCAGACTAAATCATCCCAGGTGCACAACCGAGAGGTTTCGTAGGTCCTTCCTACCAACGGCTGTCAGACTGTACAACCTAAGCAGGGCTGCTCGTAGAGATAGCAAAAGACGTAACAAACTAATAGTTTTTTGAATGCAAAAGATGCAATAGACTTACACAATGGTCCCCTCCGGCATACAACTAGGAACATACCGGTCGCTATGGAGGGTGAGAATATGTATGGGCACATAATCATACCATGTAGGATAACTAAGTAGACGGTTATGCTGTTTCATCCCATCTAGCAACAATGCTCTGCACTGTGTGTGTTTATATATTTACATATTTATTCCATCTAGCTACAATGCTCCGCACTGTGTTTTTTATATATCTACATATTATTCCATCTAGCTACATTGCTCCGCACTGTGTGTGTTTATATACTTGCATATTTATTCCACCTAGCTGCAATGCTCCGTACTGTGGGTGTTTATATATTTACATATTTATTCCATCTAGCTACAATGCTCTGCACTGTGTGTTCACACTGGCTTTTCCCTGCACTGTGTGTTCATATACTCATATATTTATTCCATCCAGCTACAATGCTCTGCACTGTGTGTCTGTGTGTGTATATATTTATTTTATAGTAATATGTACATATGTATATTAGCCGCTCTTGCTTGCTTGTTTTTTTCTTGCCTTCTGATTGTTGCTCTGAGTGTTGCTATCCCTGTGCTGTTGCAATCCTGGAATTTCCCCGTTGTGGGACTAATAAAGGCTTATCTTATCTTATCTTATCTTATCTTATATTCCCCAATGGCAACAACGAGTCTCTGGTACTGTTCCAACGTGTGTTCTCTCAATGCACGTCGTCTTCTCCTGTAAAACTCTCTTCTCCGCTTAAAAACATTCATTGTGTTCAAAAGCCAGAGAAGAACCAACGTGGAAATCCTCCGCTCGTAATCCGCCATTTTCTTTGTTGTGAAGAAGTCGATCGCCGGAGATGACGTCAGCAGAGTATGGGGCCGCCTCAATCCCGCCCACTACAGAGTTTACGCGGCTTTACAGGGTTGTAATGGGTCAACAACCGAGGGAGAAAGAAGTAGTGGAGAATCAAAACAAGTAAAAAAGAACTGTGACTATGGAAAAGAGCCATTTGTGTTCTATCCATGTGCCACATCATGATGTGGCAATATGTGCCACCTCTTCTTTGCAAAAATGCTCCAAATCTGTAAGATTGTAAGGACGTCTCCTCCTCATAGCCCTCTTCATATCACCCCACATATGTTTGATCAGATTCAGGTCTGAACTCTGGCTGGGCCATTCCAAAACCTTAATCATCTTCTGGTGAAGCCATTCCTTTGTTTATTTGGATGTGTGCTTTGGGCAGTGTTGGGAGTAGTTACTCAAAAAATCAATCCATTACCAATTACTAGTTACTTTTTTAAAAATGTAATCCCATACTTTACTTAATTACTCATTGTCAAAAGTAATCAATTAAAGATTACTTTTGGATGACTTTCAAATAGTGTCAGAAATGTACCATATTTCCACATAAGTTAAACTGTTTATGCCCAAACTACACATTTTTATAGCCTATACTAACAAATAAGACAAAGAAAAAGCTTTTTTACTCTTCTGTCTTTAATGTAAAATTAAAATATCCCTGATGGAACTTAACAGAAATGTAAAACAGTACTGGGATTATGATCTAGTGGACAGTAATCCCTAAATAGTTTTAATAGTGGTTAGTCCAAATGTCAGCGGTTGTTGACACATACGCCAAGCTCTCGATTGTTTTCTTTAGTTCAATGTTCAGGTTAACCCTTCTTGTGTCTTGCTTTCATGGACATAGAAAGCACCCTCACTGTCTATATCGCAGTTATGTGGCCATAAACTAAAAAATATCCCCAGTTGTTATAAGTATTAGTTATTAGTTATAAGCATAAGTATTCCACTTCACAAGGTGGCAGACACATATAACTTACTGCTCTTGCCTTGGACCACCAATGTCTCCCAAATAACCACCCACAAACCTCACATCTGGGACACCAAAGAAGAAGAGTTTCTAAACAAATCATCACAACATGGAGGAGGAATTTGCTCCCAAATTTGCCAACTATAATTCTAAAAAGAGATTACTTAACTTATGATGGTAATAACTACATTTTGTTATAAAAGAGGGTGGCCGAGGGTGGCCGTTATAACAGAGGGTGGTTAATTTTCACCTGCCATTGACCCCACCGCCATGTGACTGGAAAGAACAATTGCGCCAGTTCTGTGTCATCAAATAAGATAAATTGCGGAGGGGAAAAAAAGCGAAATTGAGGTAGAAAAATCATAAGAGTTTCTGGATGTGGGAGAGAAAGCGAAATGACCGAGAGAAGACAAAACAGTGACCAGGATAACAAAAATGGACTAAACGAGCCGCCTGGCCAGTGGTAAGTCTGCCAAATTTTTTTGTTTGTTTACATTGTAACTGATTTTCTGGTTCATATACTTTGAATATAAGATAACAAAAAAACCCAAACAAAAAACGGTAACAAAAAACAAAACAATCCTTTGTGTAAATATGTCCAAAGTCCACTTTTGACTGAAAGTTATGTAATTTGATATGGCTGCCATGGCATTATGCAAATTACATGCGTAAACTCTCCTATCTCAAACTTTGGATCATATTCTACATTTTTCTAATTGATAGTAAGCCATTATCTCTTACCACTTTCAAGTGGTAAGAGATGGCTTGTGCTATAAGATGTGACTACAAAAAATGTCAGGAAAAGCCTTCAAGAACAGCTGAACTTTCCCTCCATCCATCCATCCATCCATCCATCCATCTTCTTCTGCGTAAGCCTCTGGCCAATGGGGGGGGGGGGTGCTGGAACCTATCCCAGCATCTTTGGGCAAGGAACACCCTGGACAAATCACCAGTCCATCGCAGGGCCAACACAGAGAGACAGACAACCATTCACTTTCACAGTCATACCTAATAATTCAATTTAAAATCCCCAGTTGATGCCATTTAACCTAACTTGCATGGTTTTGGCATGTGGGAGGAACCCGTAGAAATCCCGGAGAACTTTATTTGCGGTTAATCAGAGACACTTAAAATGGTGGCAGGTGTGTGCTAACTCCCATTTAAAGGCCTCGGCCGGACGAAATTACAATATCGCTAAATCATATCTTAAATTTGTGTGTGAGACGAGCTAATTTGAACCGCACATGTTTTGGTGTCAACAAATGTCGCATAAGGTGACAATGCGCTATTGAAGTATGATTTCCTTGAGAGCTGTCTGTCTGCCAAGCGATCAGCGGCTAAAATGGCCACTGACTGTGTGACGTCAGGTCAGGGAGCGACCTGAGTAGGAGGAGGAGCACGCTGAGGAGCACGCGGTGAGTGTTTAGGAACTTCCCCTGCCTGGGAAAATCAGTACCGCATGGGTGAATTTCGTTCAGAAAACGCTAAAAAATTGGAATTATGTCACAAAATCACCCAACATGTGCATTAGACATTTTGTTGACAGCGATTTTGAGAATAAGATGCAATTTGAAATGAAATTAGCAAAAAGATTGCTGATAAAAAAATCGGCTGTTCCAACTATATATCCGTTCATTTCAAAGTCCCACTCTCAGACAGTGTCAGTGAAGTGGCGTGAAAAGCAAGGGTGATCTACCGATGCGATCTTTCTGACACTTTCTGACACCTCCTGCTTAAAACCCAAAAAGTCAGAAGGATCGTGAGGCCCCGCTTTCACGGTCTGTATTCATACTGAAAATCAAGATCAAGCGAGATTTTGCTCAAACTCCCCACCTGCCACTGTCCCCGGAGCGGGTCACACCCGGCATCAGGTCGTTTACGAGTTATTTAGCACCGGGTTCTCCACGAACATGCGTCCGTGAGCGGGGGGGGGGGGGGCGGCCGCCTTCCGGCCGTCCCCCAGCCTGGTCGCGAGAGCCCTTCCAGCACCGGCCGGGGCCGGCTATCCTAGGCCAACCTGGGATATCCTTATCTTTCTGATCAACCTTATCTTTCTGACAGCAATCTGCTGTCAGAAAGATAAGTAAACAGGGTAATTTTTCTTTTTTAAATATTCACTGCCAATATTTACTAAAATTATTTACAAGCAATGAATTTCATTGCCTTAACAACTTATCAAATATTAGAATTTTAGGGTATTCATACTAATCAAATATGAAATATTCAGTGCTGTATAGGGAGGTGGTTGTGCCTGTTTGCTCAAGTTATATTTCTATATATGTAATCCAATTTGACACCTCTGGAATGAAATTATGTTGATCTACTGTTTTTGCAGATGTTATCCACTGTCACTCAACCTTCAAATACTGTGGATTTTTTTTTTTTAATTTGATTATTAAGGAATTGTCCTCATTGCAGTCATCCATGTGAGGTAACAAGTCACACTAAAGGCTCTCTGTTGGTGATCAAACAACATTGTCCACATTGTGTTGAGGATCTATCCTGGCACAGCCAGCCGATGATCAGGGACATGCCAGCTGGTAACATACAGCTTTCATCCGCCATTCTCTTCACTGGGGCATCATATGTCAAGGTCCTCAGAGTTCTAAATGCAGTCGGTATCGTTGGAATTTCCACGACCACTTACAAGGAGCTTTCGATTTCTAATTTTTATTAAATTAATTTTATTTCAGAATATGTGGATGATCTGATGAATACTCTTTTCGACAAAACCTTGGTTGATCCAACCCACTTATTGGAGCAGTGGCACTCTGTACAAGCCAGAGTTCCAGCAACATTGAGTGCCAAATTTCAGTGTCCCATCAAAGCTGATGCTGTTGAGCAACATGTATCTAGATTTTCAAAATCAAACATGTAAAAGTAGAATAAATTTCCAATTAGCAATGAAAGTTCAGCTTTCTATTGTTAGGGAAGCAACATATTTTGCTAAGACAAAAAAATATAAGCCTAAGATTTTTAGAGAAATGTGCTTTTAAAAATTGCACACGAATTTTACACCATAAAATGGTAGAAAAATTACTCTAATGTATATGAGATCCGACTTTGATGAATGCTGAAATATTAGAATTATAAAATTGACATGCACATTAATAAACTCAATATATGATTTTAAAAAACTTTATTTAAATAACATTGATCACAAATCTAATCTTGGTAGGCAAAATCCCTTGTAGTGATCAGATGGGAATGTTTCTCTGATGAGGCTCACAGCACAGGCAGGCAACATAACCCTCACTTCTTCACCTTCAATACCTCCTGGCAGCACCGAGATTCAGTTGATGTTGGCATAATGTTGCATTTCTCACAAGTGCACCTGTTAAAAAAAATGGTATAATCAGATGCTTATAATAAACTAATGGTTCGTGGGAGTGCTATGTAAATTGGTCTATGAAGTTTGATTAGAAAATATTTAAAACATGTAAAAAATTTTGAGCAGAAAGAGAATGTTTATAAGTCGCCAAGTAAGGCAGTGAGGGAAAAATTGGCAGTTTTATTTTGATGATTAAGTGTGTGACCGTGCATATCGCCTAAAAAAAAAAAAATCAAAGCATATTTTACCAATATAAATCGGCGAGCCTCTCGTTCTTGCCTCTCGTCCTCTCGTTCTGCTCCGGTCGCTGTTTCGTCCGCGTCTTCCGCCGCACCCTCGGGCTCGAACAAATACGGCTGAATAACCCCATCAGCACCACCCAAAACTACTTCATCATCAGATTCGTCAGTTTCAATATCATCACTTATATTGCGGTCGTCATACTCGATAAAATAATCGCTGTCCGAATCACTCTGCTGTCGTTCAGCCATTTCCTGCAGCCATTTCCTGTTTCTCCCTGACCTGACGTCACTGCTGCACGCCCCTATCGAGAGATGGCGGTACTGCAGCATCACTAAGTGAAATATGGGCTATTAACAAATGAAGTCATTTATGGAGGCTGGTGACACATTTTAAATCACGGGAATGGCCAGAATGGAATATTTTCATACAATCAGTTTATTGGTTCAATAAAAAAGTGTCACCGTCCAAGGACTTTAACATGAGTTTGAATGTGATTGGTTAATTCTGAACACAGCCGCATCTCCATTTATAACAGGGTGTGCATATTTATGCAAACACGTTATTGTAAGCTTTATATTTTATTTTTATTTTTATTGTACAGGTTTTAGGTCACATAAATGGTGGAAAAAGTTTTGAAATGATTTATCTTGGTCTCATTTTTTTACATCACAAAAACCTGGCGTTTGAACAGGGGTGTGTAAACTTTTTATATTTACTGTATAACAGCTATGACATATACAGTGGGTAAAATAAGTATTGAACACGTCAATATTTTTCTCATTTTCTCATTTTTCTCATCTGATAGAGCATTTGACCTGAGATTTTCACTAGATACAGGATCGGTAACAACCCAAGTATTCCATACATACAAAGAAATCAAGGCAACTGTGTCCACAAAATAAGTTATATTTAATAAAGTGGAATGACACAGGGAACAAGTATTGAACATGCTTAGTGAAATTCATTTAATATTTAGTAGAAAAGCCTTTATAGGTAATAACAGCTTCCAGATGCCTCCTGTAAGGAGAAACTATAAAGGCATTGCTCAGGAGTGATTTTAGCCCATTCTTCCACAAAATCTGTCAAATCTTGAACGTTCTGTCGGTGTCTTCTATGAACTCTGATCTTCAGCTCGTTCCATAGATTTTCAATTCAATTCAGGTGAGGTGGCTGACGGGGCCATTCTAGCAGCTTTATTTTCCTTCTCTGGAGCCAGATGAGAATTTCCTTGGCTGTGTGTTTGGGATCATTGTCTTGCTGAAATGTCCACCCTCATTTCATCTTCACCATCTTGGCAGATGGCAGCAGGTTCTTATCAAGGATGTCTCTATATCTTTGTCCGTTGATCTTTCCTTCAATTATAGGAAGTCTGCCTGAACCATGTGCTGAAAAACACCCCCACCCCATGATGAGATGTGAAGTGTCATTTCTCCTCCAAATATGCTGTGTGTTGTGGAATCTGACAAGACTATATTCTTCCAGTATTTTAGTGGCTTGCCCAAATGTTGTGTAGCAAACTTTAGATGAGCTTCAATATTCTTTTTCTTCAGCAATGGAGTCCACCTGAAACCATCTTCCTGTATGGCCTCAAATCTACTACAGATCATAAAAATGTCTCTGCATTCAGGTGCCTTCCCTCAGTGCTTTGAAATTGCTGTTATCAAGCAGCCACTTCTAAATAACAGCAACCTAGACCCCTCACTCATGAACAGCTATAGGCCCAAACAGCTATAGGCCCAAATCAAACTTCCCCGTTCTTAGTAAAGTAATAGAAAATGCTGTTTTTCAACAATTGTACAACTTCCTGACATTGAAAAAAAAACAAAAAACAAAACTGTTTTGCTCTCTTCCACTCAGGTTTTTGGCCACACCTACAGCAGTGAGACAGCTCTAGTTAAGGTCTTAAATGACATACACTCCAATACAGATCATCATTCATCATCAGAGCAGTCTGTCGTGGGCAACAATGACTGTTTCATTTAGGTCTGATCAGATTCCTCCACGCAGCTCTGTCCTTTGCCTACTGCTGCGAGGAACTCCTGTCTATATCCAACTTCTTCAGGTTTCTTTTTACAGTGTCTTTAAATCTGAGCCTTGGTCTACCCTGATTGCGTTTGCCCTTGCATAACTGTGAGTAGAGTAACTGCCGAGGGAGACGCTGGTGATCCATCCTCTCAACATGTCCGAGCCATCTCAGGTTCATCTGTATTAGCATGTCCTCCACTGATGGTAGGTTAGACCAGCTCTTTTCAGCATTTCTACGTTGGATATCTTGTCTTTCCATGAGATGTTCATTATGGCTTGAAGGTGTCTCATCATGTAGCTGTGGAGTTTCTTTACCTGCACCCTGTAGACAGTCCAAGTTTCAGCACCACACAATAGAGTAGCCAGTACTGTCGCTCTGTACACTTTGCATTTCACATGGATAGACACGTCAATTGTTTCACAGTCTCTCCCTCCAGTATCCAAACACAGCACTCGCTCTTCCCATTCTGAGAGATAGTTCATCCTCCAGCCTAGCATCCTCTGAAACAGTACTCCTGAGATACTTGAAAGTCTTACGCTTGACTCGTGGCTCTTTACCAGTGCTGATCTCTTCTGGTAGTTATGTTTATAACTGGAACTTTGGTAGCTGATAAAGGCACTCTGTCTTCTTGATGTTGATTTTAAGGCTGAATTGGCTAGCTGCTCTTGCAAATTTCTCCACTAAAGATTGCATATCTTCTGCACTGTGTGCAACCAGAGAACTTCTTTTACTAACTTTGTTTAAAACAAAGTTTGTTTAACTTTATGTCTTACTCTTGGCTTTAAACTGTGCCACATTGAACAAGTCTGCTTCTTTCCTTATTTATCTTTTGTTCTTATAAAAGACAAAAATAAAATAGAAAGGAGATGTCTTTACCTTCTTAACATGTTTTGACTGTACACTGCAGCCTTCGTCAGAAGAGTCAGCTGAATGTTGCCAGGTGACATTTATCAGCTGACTTTTGTAGGCAGGGCCAGCTCAGCAGATCTGTCAGATCCACCGATCATGTCAGATCATATATATTGGGGAGATCATATATATATATATATATATATATATATATATATATATATATATATATATATATATATATATATATATATTTATTTATATATATAATATATATTTATTTATTTATTTATATATATATTTATTATTGCATAAAATAAATATATACTGTTGGTTTTAATGTTTTGATGTTTTGCTGCTTTTATCTACTTTGTAAAGTGTCCTTCAGTTCTTTGGCACTTATAAATTACATGCATTATTAAAGACTATTAAACAGTTGCAGACCATTATATGTTTTATCAGAATCAGAATCAGAATCAGCTTTATTGGCCAAGTATGCACAACACATACAAGGAATTTGACTTTGGCTAAAAACTTGCTCTCGTTGTTCAGGTGAAGGATTTAAATAAGGATTCAATGACAACCAGAGTATGTACAGTAAATTACAGTCTGTCCACGTTTCTATAAAAGGATGCAAATATATACAGGAATATATGCAGTTATTTACTCGGACTAACCACACTTTGCAGAAATATATGAAAAAATATACAATCACACAGTATTTCAATGTGGACTCAGATTCAGTGATATAATGTGAATGAAGTAAAAAGCAGTGTGAGAGTTATGTGCAATGTAATAATGGATGAAAAGTCATGAGTACAGCAACAGGTAGGACTAGGTAAATGTTAGGAGTTCATCAGAGTGATGGCTTGAGGAAAGAAACTGTTCCTGTGACGGGTGGTTTTGACCTTCAGTGATCTGTAACGACGACCAGAAGATAGAAGTTCAAACAGTTTGTGGCCGGGGTGTGATGGGTCAGCACAGATGTTTCCCGCCCGTTTCCTGGTTATGGACCGATATAAGTTCTCAATGGAGGGTAGGTCGGTACCAATGATCCTCTCCGCAGACTTAATGATCCGCTGCAGTCTGGTCTTGTCCTGTTTAGTGGCAGATCCAAACCAGACAGTGATGGAAAAGCAGAGGACAGATTGGATGATGGCGGTGTAGAAGACAACCAGCAGCTCCTGAGGCAAATCAAACTTCTTGAGCTGACGCAGAAAAAACAACCTCTGCTGGGCCTTTTTCCGGACAGTGTCAATATGGGAGGACCACTTCAGGTTCCGGGAGATTGTGGTACCCAGAAACTTGAAGGAGTCCACAGTGGACACTGTGCTGTTGAGGATGGTGAGTGGGGGGAATGAAGGGGGGTGTCGCCTGAAATCCACAGTCATCTCCACCGTTTTGGCTGGGTTAAGTTCAAGATGGTTCTGGCTGCACCAGAGGATCAGCTGCTCCACCTCCCGCCTGTATGCAGACTCATCATCATCCCGGATCAAACCGATGACTGTGGTGTCGTCCGCAAACTTCAGGAGCTTCACCGAAGGGTCCTCTGAGGTGCAGTCGGAGTAGAGGGAGAAGAGCAGTGGGGAAAGGACACATCCTTGGGGGGCGCCAGTACTAATTTTTCGGGAGCTGGATGTAAATCTCCCTAGCTTCACCTGTTGCCACCTGTCAGTCAGAAAGCTGGAGATCCACTGGCAGGTGGAGGGGGGCACCTTGAGCTGGAGGAGTTTCTGATGAAGAATGCCTGGGATGATGGTGTTGAACGCTGAGCTGAAGTTGACAAACAGGATCCTGGCGTACGTCCCTGGGGAGTCGAGGTGTTGCAGGATGTAATGTAGTCCCATATTCACTGCATCATCCACTGACCTGTTTGACCGGTAGGCAAACTGCAGTGGGTCCATCAGGGGGCCTGTGATGACCTTCAGGTGGTTCAGCACCAATCTCTCCAAGGATTTCATGACCACAGAGGTCAGGGCAACAGGTCTGTAGTCGTTTAATCCTGTAATAGAGGGTTTCTTGGGAACTGGAATGATGATGGAGCGTTTGAAGCAGGAAGGCACTTCACGCAGCTCCAGTGATCTGTTAAAGATCCGGGTGAAGATGGGGGCCAACTCGTTGGAGCAGACTCTCAGGCAGGACGGAGACACACCATCAGGTCCTGCAGCCTTCTTGATCTTTTGTCTCTGAAAGACCCGGCGCACCTCCTCTTCACAGATCATTAGTGCTGGTGGGAGGTCAGAGTGGAGGAGGGATGGAGTTCCTGGGGCTGCAGATAATCCTTTTGTGTGGGTGGGAGGTGAGAACTGTAGGTTCTTTTCAAACCTGCAGTAAAAGCTGTTTAGGTCATTAGCCAGCTGGAGGTTTTCCGCAGGGTGGGGGGATGGTCTCCTGTAGTTGGTGATATTCCGTAGGCCTCTCCAGACAGAAGCAGAGTTGTTAGCTGAGAAGTTTTTTTAACTTCACACTGTAGCTCCTCTTAGCAAGCCTGGTCTCCTTCGTCAGCATGTTTCTGGCCCGCTTGTACAGAGTCCAGTCACCAGTCCTGTAGGCCTCCTCCTTGGTCTGACTGACGTAGCTGCTTCAGTTTAGGAATGAACCAGGGTTTATTGTTGTTGTATATGCAGAAGGTCTTGGTCTGCACACACATGTCCTCGCAGAAACAGGTGTATGATGTCACAGTGTCAGTGAGTTCATTTAAGTTAATGGCTGCAGCTTCAAAAACACTCCAATCTGTGCAGTCAAAGCAGGCTTGTAACTTCAGCTTTGATTCCTCAGTCCATTTCTTCACAGTCCTTACAACAGGCTTGGAAGTTTTTAGTTTCTGTCTGTATGTTGGAATAAGATGGAGCAGGCAGTGGTCAGAAAAACCCAGAGCTGCACGGGGGACGGCATGATAGGCATTTCTTAAAACTGTGTAACAGTGGTCAAGTGTATTTGTGTCCCTGGTGGGACATTTAATATGCTGTCTGTATTTAGGAAGCTCATTTGTGAGATTAGCTCTATTGAAATCACCCAGAATGATAAGCAGAGAGTCTGGATGTTTTTCCTCCACCTCTGCTATCTGGTCAGCGAGGAGCTGCAGTGCCTCCGTTGTACAAGCAGCAGGCGAGATATAAATTCCGACCAGAATAAATGAGGAGAACTCTCGCGGTGAATAAAAGGGTTTACAGTTTATGAACAGTGACTCTAGGTTAGGGCTACAAAACTTCTTCAACACTGTGACATCAGTACACCAACCTTCGTTTATGTAGAAGCAGATTCCACCACCCTTAGTCTTTCCAGAAAATTCTCGGCTGCGATCAGCGCGAAACAGTTGAAATCCGTCCAGACGGACCGCGCTGTCCGGGATGTGTTCACTCAGCCAGGACTCCGTGAAACAAAGGGCGCCAGATCTGCTAAAATCCCGGTTTTTGTGAGTCAGGAGCAGCAGTTCATTACTCAGTATCAGTTTACTGAGTAATACTGATAAAATGCAAACTGTATATCCAAAACATCTGACAGGTAGTCTCTCACTATCCCCAGTTGCTCCTTACCATGCCAAAGCATGTTTGTCCCTTCTCCCTGATGGGATTATTTATCATCCCACACAATATCTGGGGGAAAAGGTCCATGGAGAAGAAATGCACTACTCACAAAACGTTAGGGATATTTGACTTTCGGGTGAACTTTTAAGATGCACCTAAAATGCACTATAACCTTTACAGGTGAACTTAATTTTGCCTTCTCTAACTAACTAACCTGCACTTATATAGCGCTTTTCTAGTCACAAAGACCACTCAAAGCGCTTTCATTAATACTAACCCTCTATTCTAAGGGCCTATAGGAAACAAATATCTAGGGACAATTTAGAACAGCCAATTAACCTAACATGCATGTTTTTGGCATGTGGGAGGAAACCGGAGAAATCCCGGAGTAAACCCACGCAACACGGGGAGAACATGCAAACTCCACACAGATCACTGTTGGTCGGGGGCTGGGATCGAACCCACAATCCCACGATCCCCACAATCCCCCGGCCAAGGGTAAACTGTGCTGCCGCAGTGCTAACCACTGCGCCACCGTGCAGCCCTTCTCTAACCTTTTGAATGCACATGTCCAACTGTTCAGTGTTTCAGTACTTTTTTGCATAACTTGCTGTTCTCTAACAAGGTGCTTAACGGCAAAATTCATAACAGGTGTTTGATCCATGAATCGACCAATACATTCTTTGGTTCAATTAGAATTGGTATTTAAACAGTTTCTCTTCATCATGCTGGTCATATTTTGACATCATGAGACCAAGAGGACAGCTTACAATTGATCAACATTACCTCGCCATTGTGAGGCTTCAAGCAGGATGTTCTCAGAAGTGAGGTGGTCACTGATCTTAGAGTGTCAGAGTGTCATCAGCAGGTTTCAACAGAGATAGAGAGAGACTGGAGGAGTCACAGAAAGGCACAGAAGTAGACGTCCTTTGGTCACATCCCACACTGATGACTGCTTCATTGTGAACAGTGCCCTGCAGAACAACATGATAAATACCATTCAACTCCAGGCATATTTAAGGGAGGTAAGAAGCACCCAAGTGTCACGTCAGACCATTCTAAACTGTTTACATCAGTGTGGTCTGCATGTCAGATGACCTGCAACCTGACCACACCACCAGGCACAGGCATCATCATTTGCGTGGGCAATGGAGCATTTATGCTGGACAACAGACCAGTGTGCCTCAGTGCTGTTCTCTGATGAAAGTCAATTCATGTTGAGCAGCAATGATGGCCACCAACAATGCTGAAGACGTCAAGGGGAGTGCTATGCATCAGCCACTGTTGTCACCTTGTTACAATCTTGGCAGGTGTGTCTAGTCAATACAGACCTGCCCTTCACCTTGTGAATGGTACAGTGACCAGCTGATACTACCTTAATAATATCATTAATCCAGTCATTGTGCCCCTGCATGAACAACACAGGTCTATTTTCATCTTCATGGACAACAATGCTGCAGCTCATCAAGGTCACATAATTAGGGAATGGAGGCTGGGATACCTCAAAAGGAGTGGCCTGCACTTTCTCCAGACCTGAATCTCATAGAAAAGCTATGGGATCAGCTGAGTCGCCGTGTAGAGGCTTGTAACCCTGCACCCCACAACCTCAAGGACCTAAGGGCCACCCTTCAAGAAGAGTGGAATGCCATGCCTCAGCAGACACTAAGTTGATCTGTGAACAGCATGAGATGTTGTTGTCAAGCTGTAACTGATGCTCAAGGGCACATGACAAGTTATTGAGACACTGACATTTTTTGTTGTGGTATACCCACCACTGTTGTTGGCTTTTGTTTCACTAAATTGTTTGCAATGTGGAAATCACCATTAGATGCTTCTACTTAAATGCCCTACTTTCACAAATAATATATCTGCCACGTGAACTTTTTACATTTTCCATAAATTTCACCTGAAAGCCAAATTGACATGATTGCTTGACCCAGGAGACAGACACTGACACGAGTAGAGTAGTTTTGACAATTATTTATTAACTCAATGTGTAGTTTGTGTGTGTGGATGTGTGGGTGAGTGCGATGCTGGAGGACAGCTGGAGCTGAGCGAGTCCCGCTGTGACCTGACAACCCTGGGAACACACAAGCACAGGGGATTAATCCAGCTCGCAGCAGAGGGATATTCTAATGTGTGCTGCTTACTTGCAGGTGCCGCTGAGAGACTCCTGTCTGCTCCGTGACTTGGCGTGACCAGGTGAGCGTGCAGCTTGGTGTCGTGACGACGAGGAGGAGATCCGAGGAGGAGGAGGAGAGGCTCCGTTGCCAGGGGAGACAAGTCCGCCGCCAGGGAGGTCCACCTGTGCACAGGGGAGAATACTTTGACAAGATAAGGATTGCTGTGGCTTATGTGACGAGGCTTGACGGAGAGGCTTGGCAGAAGCTCTGGCTTGAGGCCGTGTCCGTGACGCGTTGCGTAACGATGAAGACAGACGACTCTGTGCTGAGCAGTCAGTGACACCGGCTTTTAAGGCCTGCTGGTTATTGGTGGCAGGTGTGTGCGCAGCTGGAGCTGATGATGGCCCGGCGGCCGCCATGACAGTACTCCCCCCTCTAGAGGTGCCATCTTACCTGGATGCGCCCGATGGAAATCGCGGATGAGCTGCTTGTCAAGGATCAACGCTGGGCGAGTCCAGGAGCTGTGTTCAGGGCCGAATCCCTCCCAGTCGACCAGGTACTGAAGACCCCGGCCCCGCCTGCGGACATCCAAGATGGTGGTAACCCCCCAAGCCGGGTGGTTGTCGATCATCCTCGGGGGGGGGGGGGGCGCAGGGGGGCGGGCACAGAGGGTCAGAGATTTAGGGCTTTACCTGGGAGACATGAAAGGTGGGGCAGATGCGCATGGAAGGGGGGAGAGCTAGGCGCACAGCCAGCTGGTTAACAATCTGGGAAATCACATATGGACCGATGAAACACTTGGTTAATTTGCGTTTCTCAGCCGACACACTGATATTTTTTGTCGACAGCCAAGCCTATTGACCCACCTTATAATCCGGGGCAGGTCTCCTGTGACGGTTGGCCACCTGAATGTTGCGTTCCGTGGTATTGAGGAGGGCTCTGTGGGTGATGGTCCACATCCGGTGACAACGCCTGGCGTGAGCCTGCACAGAAGGGACAGTCACCTCCTTCTCCTCCTCCTGGAACAGCGGTGGATCATACCCCAAAGATGCCTTGAAAGGGGACATCCCCGTTGCTGAAGACACCGTAGCGTTGTGTGCGTACTCGATCCAGGTCAGGAACCTTCTCCAGTAAGCGGAACATGAGGATATGACACAGCGGAGCGCAGCCTCCAGCTCCTGATTGGCTGGCTCACACTGGCCGTTACTCTGCGGATGATACCTCGAGGAGAGACTCGCTGTGGCCCCCAGCGCCGTGCAGAACGCCTTCCAAACCTGGGAGATGAACTGCGGGCCTCGATCTGAGACAATATCCGCAGGGATGCCATGAAGGTGGACCACATGCTGCACCAGGAGATCCACCGTCTCCAGTGCCGAAGGCAGCCCCCGGAGGGGAACAAAATGGGCTGCCTTGGAGAAGCGGTCCACTATGGTCAGGACCGAGGTGAAGGGGTCAAAAGGGGGCAGGCCTGTCACAAAGTCCAACGCCATATGGGGCCAGGGGCGGGAAGGGACCGGCAGAGGATGGAGAAGGCCTGCCGGGGGGGAAGATGAAGATTTCCCGGTGGCGCACTGGGCGCAGGCCCGGACATAGCTGGTGACATCCTTCCTCAGCCCTGGCCACCAGAAGGTTCTCTGGAGCAGGTCGATGGTGCGAGTGATTCCTGGATGGCACGCCAATTTAGAAGCATGACCCCACTGGATGACCTCACTCCTGACCGAAGAGGGGACGAACAATCACCCCGGGGACCCCCACCCGGGTCGGGCTCACTCTCCTGCGCCTTCCTGACCTTGTCCTGGATCTCCCACACGAGGGCGCCCACCACACAGGATGAAGGCAGGATGGTCTCTTCCTGATCCCCAGAAGTCTCTGCCTCGAACTGCCTGGAGAGGGCGTCTGGCTTAATGTTCTTGCTCCCTGGCCGGTAGGTGATCCTGAAATTAAACCAACCAAAAAAGAGAGACCAGCAGGCCTGGCAGGAGTTCAGCCTCTTCGCCGTCCGGAGATACTCTAGGTTTCTGTGATCCGTCCAAACGACGAATGGCTGGGCAGCCCCCTCCAGCCAGTGCCTCCATTCCTCCAGGGCGAGCTTGACTGCCAGCAACTCCCTGTCACCGATGCTGTAGTTCCTCTCGGCAGGTGTTAGACGGTGGGAAAAGAAGGCGCATGGACGGATCACCCCATCCACAGGGAAGTGTTGAGAAAGGACTGCCCCCACACCAGAATCCGAGATGTCCACCTCCACCAAGCACTGCAGGTCCGGGTCCACCTTGGTCAAGACGTGGGCAGAAGCGAACTCCTCCTTCAATTTCCCGAATGCCGCACCAGCCTCCTCGCTCCAGCGGAAGGGGGTCTTGGGGGACATGAGACTGGTCAGGGGCTTGGCGGTGATCCCAAACTTCGGCACAAAACGATGGTAGAAGTTGGTGAATCCCAAAAACCCCTGCAACTGTTTCCTGGACGTGGGAGTGGGCCAGTCCACCACCGCCTTGACCTTGGCCGGGTCAGGGAGCACTTGGTTGTGTGCGATAATAAACCCCAAGAAGGACGTCGAGTTGGTGTGAAATTCACATTTCTCGGCCTTGACGAATAACTGGTTCTCCAGGAGGCGCTGCAGGACCCAACTAACATGCACCTGGTGCTCCTCCAACGTGCGTGAAAAGATCAGAATGTCATCCAAGTAAACAAACACGAATGAGTTCAGGAAGTCCCGGAGGACGTTGTTGATTAAACGCTGGAAGACAGCCGGAGCGTTGGTTAACCCAAACGGCATCACCAAGTATTCAAAGTGGCCGCTTGGGGTCCAGAAGGCCATCTTCCACTCGTCGCCCTCCTTGATGCGCGCCAGGTGATAGGCGTTGCGAAGGTCCAGTTTCGTGAACCATGATGCCCCCCTGGAGAGAGTCAAAGGCCGAGTTCATCAGGGGCAGCGTGTACTTGTCCTTGATGGTAATTTCATTAAGACCTCGGAAATTGATACAAGGACGTAGCGAGCCATCCTTCTTCCCCACGAAGAAAAAACCTACCCCCACAGCTGAAGAAGATGGTCGGATGATCCCGGAGCTGAGGGACTCCTAAATATACATGTCCATGGCCTCACGCTCCGGAGCTGACAGGCTATATAATCGACTTGCTGGGAGAGGGGCCCCCGCCCGGAGGCTGATCGTACAGTCGTAGGGGCGGTGGGGGGGAGGGACAGCGCCCATGACTTACTAAAGACTGCTCCCAGATCGTGGTAGACCTCTGGTACCCTGGACAGGTCCGGGGGCAGTGTCGTGGGGGGGTCATCGATACAGAGGGAGCACATGCTGCAGGCTGGAGGCAGGCACTGAGACAAAAGGAGCTCCACGCAGTGATGTTTCCCGCCTGCCAATCGAAGGTGGGGTTGTGTAATCGTAGTCATGGATAACCCAGGATAACAGGTGAGGAGGAGATGGGCAACACCAAAAACCGGATATCCTCCCGATGGTTTCCAGAAATAATCACCGACACAGGGGCCATCTGGTGGGTGACAGCGGTTAGCGAGGTCTTTGACAGCATGATGAGGTTGACAGGCGGGCGAAGGGGTTGACAGCTGAGGCCCAGACCAGTTGCCAGTTCTCCTGAAATGAAGCTTTGCTCAGCTCCAGAATCAATGAGAGCATGTGTAATGTATACCTTGTGTTTATAAATTATTCTAATGGAAATGAGGCAACAGGTGAGGGGCTTTTTCTGGTTTACGTCCGCGAGTCCCCCTACTGTAACCCATGGACCTCCCCTTTTAACCAGTTGGCACACCCAGCTACCCCGTGGGACTCACTACCACAGTAAAAACACAGGCCCAGATCCCTTCGGCGCTGTCTCTCAGCCGCCGAAACACCCGACTGCCCCATAATCATTTCCTCCTGCCCCGGAAGTTCCTCTGGCGGGGGCAGAGTCAGGAGAGGTGGCCGAGAGGAGCGGGGGCGTGGTTTGACCGAGCGACTGGCAGCCCTACGTTTGGCTGCCCACTCCTTCAGTCTATTGTCTAGACTAATGGTGAGTGAGATCAGTTCACCTAATCTGTCTGGCTTGTCCCGTGTTGCTAGCTCATCTCTTAGCTCAGAGCTAAGACTGCGGAGAAAAATACTGCAAAGAGCAGAATCCTCCCACCCCACCTCCGTAGCTAACACCCGGAAGTCTACAGCGAAATCGGCGGCAGATTTGCTGCCTTGCCGAAGGTTCAGCAAATGGTCTGTTAACACCGTGTCCCGGTCAGTATGATCAAAAATTTCAAAAAACTCTGCTACAAATTGCTGGTATGTTAAATGGGCATAGCTGGGCTTGGCCATAACTGTGCATGCCCAAGCTAATGCTCTCCCCTTGAGCATGTTAGAAATATACCCAATCTTGCTTTGATCTGTGGGAAAATCTCCAGGGACACGGTGAAAAACTGTTTCAGACTGCAGCAAGAAACCCCGTGTCTACCCCCGTGCCTACCTCACTCTCGTGCCTACCCCCGCCCGCTTCAGTGAAGCGGGCGGGGGTAGGCACGGGAGTGAGGCGAGGTAAGGGAGGCTGGTGTGTTTGGCTAGTAGGTGGATTGGCAGGGGCTGGTGGTGCCCCGGCGGCCGGGGGGAACGCCTGGCGTCCATCCAGGCGATCCAGCCGGGTGTTAATTTGAGTTAATTGATTGAGGATAACTGTCTGTTGATGGGAAATTAGGTCTACTCCTGCGTTGTGTTAAGACGGCCCGTCAGCGCGTTGTCTGCTGGGTTGTCTTGACGGAGTTGTACTGACATGATTGCTTGACCCAGGAGACAGACACTGACACTAGAGTAGTTTTGACAATTATTTATTAACTCAATGTGTAGTTTGTGTGTGTGGATGTGTGGGTGAGTGCGATGCTGGAGGACAGCTGGAGCTGAGCGAGTCCCGCTGCAACCTGACAACCCTGGGAACACACAAGCACAGGGGATTAATCCAGCTCGCAGCAGAGGGATATTCTAATGTGTGCTGCTTACTTGCAGGTGTCGCTGAGAGACTCCTGTCTGCTCCGTGACTTGGCATGACCAGGTGAGCGTGCAGCTTGGCGTCGTGACGAGGAGGAGGAGATCCGAGGAGGAGGAGGAGAGGATCCGTTGCCAGGGGAGACAAGTCCACCGCCAGGGAGGTCCACCTGTGCGCAGGGGAGAATACTTTGACAAGGTAAGGATTGCTGTGACTTACGTGACAAGGCTTGACGGAGAGGCTTGGCAGTAGCTCTGGCTTGAGGCCGTGTCCGTGACGCGTTGCATAACGATGAAGACAGACGACTCCGTGCTGAGCAGTCAGTGACACCGGCTTTTAAGGCCTGCTGGTTATTGGCGGCAGGTGTGTGTGCAGCTGGAGCTTTTTTTTTTTTTTTTTTTTTTTTTTTTTTTTTTTTTTCCTCTCGGCGCCACACCAGTCGGCTGCCTTTTGCAACAGCGGCTCGATTCCGAGTTTTTTTTTCCCTTCCTCTCTCTTTTGATCACTTTTTTTTTTCACCCCACTTATATCACGGACACACAGATCATCCCAAATGTCTCCTGAGCCGGTGCACTGTTTATAGCAGGATACGATATAACAGGGAAGAGCTGCTAGCATTTAACCGCCACCCGGTCCCACTGGAAAAACTCGACATACCGAGAGAACTGAGGCGAAAACGCCGCGGCTGCCGGGCTGGAGTAAGGCGGAGGACAAAAAATATAAGGTACAGACCCTCCCTTCCATCTGTTGTCATGGGAAATGTACGGTCGATACTGGGAAAGTTAGATGAGCTAGCGGCTATCTCCCGTTATGATAGCACTTACCGGGAGTGCTCTCTCCTTTTGTTTACTGAGATGTGGCTAACTGAACTAGCAGCAGATGCTAACATTGAGCTGGAGGGTTTTCACACGATACGAGCTGACCGAACACCAGAGAGTGGCAAAACTAGGGGCGGTGGAGTGATCATGTATGTTAACAACAACTGGTGCAGACCGGGACATATCACTGTTAAACAACGACACTGCAGCAAAGACATTGAGTTGCTAGCTGTTAGCATGAGGCCTACATATCTCCCGAGAGAACACTCACACGTGATCTGCATTGTTGTTTATGCAAATCCGACGGCGAACGCTGGGACAGCGCGTGACGTCATCCATTCAGTAACCAGCAGGCTGCAGACAGAACACCCAGATGCTCTTCTCCTCATCTCAGGCGATTTCAACCACGTTTCACTGTCTCCCATTCTGCCCACTTTCACCCAGTATGTCACATGCCACACTAGAGACAATAAAACACTGGATTTGTTCTACGCAAACACTAAGGAGGCGTACACCTCATCACAACTCCCCCCACTTGGGAGATCGGATCACAACTTGGTTCATCTCCGACCGGTGTACAAACCCCTAGTGCACAGACAGCCTCCGGCCATGCACACTGTGGAGTTATGGTCTGAGGAGACAATGGACACTCTAAAGGACTGTTTTGAAGCCACTGCCTGGAAGCAGCTCTGCGATCCACATGGTGAGGACATCGATGGCCTCATTCACACCTTCACGGGCTACCTCAGCTTCTGTGTGGACAAATCCGTTCCCACCAAGACCATACGGCGTCACTCAAACAACAAACCCTGGATCAACCCTGAGATAAAAACACTTCTGAGAGAGAAGAAGAGGATCTTCAGGTCGGGGAACAGGGAGATGCTGAAGTCCGTACAGAGGGAGCTGAGGAGAAAGATCAGAGAAGGCAAGGACAGCTTCAGGAAGAAGATGGAGGACAAGCTGCAACAGAGCGACATCAGCGGGGTCTGGAGAAACCTCAAAACCATCTCGGGGCTCCAGAATACCTCCCCCCAGGCCACGGGGGGCAGGGAGTGGGCGAACAACCTGAATCTGTTTTTCAATAGATTTGACCAACCGCCCTCCCCCCTGTCTGCACAACAACCACTGCTGCCTCTAAGAAATCAAGTCCTGCTACCCACTCCCCACTCCACCGCCCCCCCCCCCCACTCCCAACACACAGCCCCCCATCCTGACCCTGACCAAGACCCAGGTGAGGACGGAGCTGAGGAAGATCAAGGCGAGGAAGGCGTCGGGACCGGACGGCATCAGCGCAAAGCTCCTCAAGTCCTGTGCAGACCAGCTGTGTGGGATTGTGACGTATATCTTCAACATGAGCCTGAAACTGGGGAGGGTACCACAGCTGTGGAAAACATCTTGTGTGGTACCTGTACCAAAAACTTCCCACCCCAAAGACCTGAACAGCTTCAGACCGGTGGCCTTGACGTCCCACTTGATGAAGACCCTGGAGAGACTGCTCCTTGCTCATCTCCGCCCCCTGGTGGAACCAGCGATGGATCCACTCCAGTTCGCCTACCAGCATGGCATTGGGGTGGAGGATGCGGTGATCTTCCTCCTTCACCGTTCTCTGTCCCACCTGGAGAAGCCCGGGAATATGGTGAGGATCATGTTCTTTGACTTCTCCAGTGCTTTCAACACCATCCAACCGATGATCCTGAAGGACAAGCTGCTGCGCGCAGGGGTGGACCAGCACCTGTCATCATGGATCCTGGACTACCTCACGAACCGGCCTCAGTTTGTGAGAACCCGGGACTGTGTTTCCGACACGATCATCAGTAGCACGGGGGCCCCCCAGGGAACGGTGCTGGCTCCCTTCTTGTTCACTCTTTATACTGCGGACTTCTCACACAACACAACACATTGCCATCTACAGAAGTTCTCTGATGACTCTGCGATCGTTGGTCTCATCTCCAGCGGAGATGAAGCTGAGTACAGAGGGCTTATCCAGGACTTTGTGGACTGGTGCCATCGGAACTGCCTCCAGATCAACGCGAGGAAAACTAAGGAGCTGGTGGTGGACTGCCGCAGGCATGGGCAGCCCCTCACAGCACCAGTAAATATACAGGGAACAGACATCGAGATGGTGACATCCTACAAGTACCTGGGTATTCATCTGAACAATAAACTAGACTGGTCACACAATACTGACGCACTCTACAAGAAGGGACAGCGCAGGCTGTTCCTGCTGAGGAGACTCAGGTCTTTTGGTGTACAAGGGGCGCTGCTGAAGTCATTCTATGACACGGTGGTGGCATCAGCCATCACTTTTGGAGTGGTCTGCTGGGGCAGTGGCATTACTGCAGCCGATAGGAAGAGACTGAACAAACTGATTAAGAAAGCTAGCTCTGTCCTGGGGCAACGCCTTGATCCGATGGAGGAGATAGGAGAGAGAAGGACGGTGGCTAAACTGTCATCTCTGCTGGAGTCCGAGTTCCACCCTATGCAGGACATACTGGATGCACTGAGGAGCTCATTTAGCAGCAGACTACATCATCCCAGGTGCACAACCGAGAGGTTTCGTAGGTCCTTCCTACCAACGGCTGTCAGACTGTACAACCTAAGCAGGGCTGCTCGCAGAGATAGCAAAAAGACGTAACAAACTAATAGTTTCTTTTTTTTTTTTTTTTTTTTTTTTTTTTTTTTTTTTTTTTGAATGCAAAAGATGCAATAGACTTACACAATGGTCCTCTCCGGCATACAACTAGGAACATACCGGTCGCTATGGAGGGTGAGAATATGTATGGGCACATAATCATACCATGTAGGATAACTAAATAGACGGTTATGCTGTTTCATCCCACCTAGCAACAATGCTCTGCACTGTGTGTGTTTATATATTTACATATTTATTCCATCTAGCAACAATGCTCTGCACTGTGTGTGTTTATATATTTACATATTTATTCCATCTAGCTACAATGCTCTGCACTGGGTGTGTTTATATTTATATGTCTATATATTTATTCCATCTAGCTACAATGCTCCGCACTGTGTTTTTATATATCTACATATTATTCCATCTAGCTACATTGCTCCGCACTGTGTGTGTTTATATACTTGCATATTTATTCCACCTAGCTGCAATGCTCCATACTGTGGGTGTTTATATATTTACATATTTATTCCATCTAGCTACAATGCTCTGCACTGTGTGTTCATATATTCATATATTTATTCCATCCAGCTACAATGCTCTGCACTGTGTGTCTGTGTGTCTGTGTGTGTGTGTATATATATATTTTATAGTAATATGTACATATGTATATTAGCTGCTCTTGCTTGCTTGTTTTTTCTTGCCTTCTGATTGTTGCTCTGAGTGTTGCTATCCCTGTGCTGTTGCAATCCTGGAATTTCCCCGTTGTGGGACTAATAAAGGCTTATCTTATCTTATCTTATCTTATGACGGCCCGGCGGCCGCCATGACACAAATATCCCTAACTTTTTGTGAGTAGTGTATGTGTATAAACCATGACTAGTGCAAAATAGCAAATATGTTTGCACATATGAGTAAAATAAAAAATAAAGCTATTTGATTCTGTATTGTGCTCACTGTGCTGCTAAGCAACATTCAAGGGCCTCAAAAACAGAACTCTTACCCAGAATTTCCATTGGCTCAGGATGGGGTTCGTTTTGGGTGCAGTGCGGATGGAGCCTTGTGGTCATTCCTACAAGCTCCATTTATGTTTTTAAGTGGCACAGATCAGAACAGTGTTTGAATTACAAGATCACAAAAGAACTATATAAAATAATTTAAGATCTTGAGAAAAACCCAAGAGAGACCAAGGAGGACCGATTGTTATCACTGGATAACAACAAGGAATAATGATGTACTGGTGTAACAGGCCAAAATTCACCCCTCTTCGTTTTCCCGTGCGGGTAAAAATTAAAGTTTAGACAACGCTGTTTAGCAACCCCCTAGACCAGAGGTCAGTAACCTTTGTCAACTGAAATAGAAGTAGCTGAGGGCCACAATGGCAATTTGACCTTTAAAATAAAGATTATGCGGCTTATACAGTTTTATATATACAGTGGGGCAAAAAAGTATTTAGTCAGCCACCAATTGTGCAAGTTCTCCAATTAAAAGATGAGAGAGGTCTCCAATTTTCATCATAGGTATACCTCAACTATGAGAGACAAAATGAGAAAAAAAATCCAGAAAATCACATTGACTGATTTTTAAAGAATTTATTTGCAAGTTATGGTGGAAAATAAGTATTTGGTTACCTTCAAACAAGCAAGATTTCTGGCTCTCACAGACTTGTAACTTCTTCTTTAAGAGGCTCCTCTGTCCTCCACTCATTACCTGTATTAATGGCACCTGTTTGAACTTGTTATCAGTATAAAAGACACCTGTCCACAACCTCAAACAGTCAGACTCCAAAATCCACTATGGCCAAGACCAAAGAGCTGTCAAAGGACACCAGAAACAAAATTGTAGACCTGCACCAGGCTGGGAAGACTGAATCTGCAATAGGTAAGCAGCTTGGTGTGAAGAAATCAACTGTGGGAGCAATTATTAGAAAATGGAAGACATACAAGACCACTGATAATCTCCCTCGATCTGGGGCTCCACGCAAGATCTCACCCCGTGGGGTCAAAATGATCACGAGAATGGTGAGCAAAAATCCCAGAACCACATGGGGGGACCTAGTGAATGACCTGCAGAGAGCTGGGACCAAAGTAACAAAGGCTACCATCAGTAACACACTACACCGCCAGGGACTCAAATCCTGCAGTGCCAGACGTGTCCCCCTGCTTAAGCCAGTACATGTCCAGGCCCGTCTGAAGTTTGCTAGAGAGCATTTGGATGATCCAGAAGAGGATTGGGAGAATGTCATATGGTAAGATGAAACCAAAATAGAACTTTTTGGTAAAAACTCAACTTGTCGTGTTTGGAGGAGAAAGAACACCATACCTACTGTGAAGCATGGGGGTGGAAACATTGTGCTTTGGGGCTGTTTTTCTGCAAAGGGACCAGGACGACTGATCCGTGTAAAGGAAAGAATGAATGGGGCCATGTTTCGTGAGATTTTGAGTGAAAACCTCCTTCCATCAGCAAGGGCACTGAAGATGAAACGTGGCTGGGTCTTTCAGCATGACAATGATCCCAAATATACCAACCGGGCAACGAAGGAGTGACTTTGTAAGAAGCATTTCAGGGTCCTGGAGTGGCCTAGCCAGTCTCCACATCTCAACCGCATAGAAAATCTTTGGAGGGAGTTGAAAGTCCGTGTTGCCCAGCGACAGCCCCAAAACATCATTGCTCTAGAGGAGCTCTGCATGGAGGAATGGGCCAAAATACCAGCAACAGTGTATGAAAACCTTGTGAAGACTTACAGAAAACGTTTGACCTCTGTCATTGCCAAAAAAGGGTATATAACAAAGTATTGAGATGAACTTTTGATATTGACCAAATACTTATTTTTCACCATAATTTGCAAATAAATTCTTTAAAAATCAGACAATGTGATTTTCTGGATTTTTTTTTCTCATTTTGTCTCTCATAGTTGAGGTATGCCTATGATGAAAATTGGAGATCTCTCTCATCTTTTAAGTGGGAGAACTTGCACAATTGGTGGCTGACTAAATACTTTTTTACCCCACTGTATTTGTAGCTCTCAATATTATTTGGCATTTGTGAATTCATACTACAAAAGTAAAAAAAAAAAACAAAAACTGTCAAGTTTTATATATAGCTTCATCAACAAAATAGTAAAAGTATTACAAATACATTACAAATTGTTGTGCTGAAAAATAAAGGCTATAGCGCAAAATCTGACTTAGTTTTTTGTATAGTTTTATCAGCACATGCATAAATCATTTACAGTGCATTCGGAAACTATTCACAGTGCTTCACGTTTTCCACATTTTGTTATGTTACAGCTGTAGCAATATTTAATAGAATATAGTGTAATAAGGTACAGGAATTATTTTATTTAGAAGTGGGTGCGCGTGGGGACTGAGGGTTAAACAATCACCACAACACTCACTAAATAAGACAGAAAAGCACACGTAAATAAGGGGCACCAGTTCCAAAAGATCAAATCATTAATTAATTAATTTATGTACCTTCAATCACTTAATGAATCAGTCTCAAACATGAGTGAGTTATTTACTGCCGTAACCCAGGAAAGTGTATATGCAAAGGAAAACTCTTCAACTTCTCTTGTTTACAAGTTTATTATTGAAACTAATTCAGGTTACATGACATTGCATTCAAATTATTTGAAAGCAGGTTCAAATGATCAACAGGTGTCAAATATCACATCAACTGTTAATGGATTCATGAGCATAAAAGCTACAGTTAAACCTTTGTGGAACCAAGAAGGAACCAGATTTTATATTTCAACTGGTATGCAATGGAAGGCTGAGGTAACAAACAAAATCATACATAAAATTGAGCGCAATTTTGTGGGGAAAAAATTCCATAAGCTGATTATCTGAAAAAGGAAACTTCTGAATTTAATCAACAAAAATGAACGGAGGTTATGGAAAAGAGAATAGGAATTTTCCATCAGCTTAACTTCTCCTACGGCTGGTGGACTAACTATATCATGAAATATTGGTTGTATTCAATTATAATTTTGGACATCACATTTATCAACCTGCAGCTATTCTAAGTGTGGCTAGCTTAGCCTGCCTGGAGTCAACCTGCTGCTCCTGAGTGTGGCTAGCTTAGCCTCCCTGGAGTCAACCTGCTGCTATTCTGAATGTGGCTGGCTTAGCCTCCCTGGACTCAACCTGCTGCTGCTCTGAGTTTGGCTAGCTTTGCCTGCCTGGAGTCAACCTGCTACTCTTCTGAGCGTGGCTAGCTTAGCCTCCCTGGAGTCAACCTTCTGCTGCTCTGATGGTGTCTAACTGGGCCTACCCAGAGTTAACCTGCTACTTCTTAATCTAGCCTACCTGGAGTCCAAATGCTATTGTTGCTCTGAGTGTGTCAAGGTAATGTTTGGAGAGGGGTGAGCACTGGATTGCAGATAATAGTCCACAGTAAGACCGCTTGATTCCACAAAGGTACTGTGCAGATATGATGGGCATTTGGTTCAAATGGTGGCAACAGCAGACAAGGTAATGAGTTAGAGTGATCCATATTAACCATAATCTATTTGAATCAATTGGCACCAATAGCAACACAATGCTACCTAAAAGGAATGTAACATATGATGAGGTTGAGGAATTTAAAAAAAAATCACTTGACTTTCTCTCAGAAGAGGTAACTGTGGTGAGAAAAAAAACAAAAACAGATAATTGATTTGGTGGAAGAGGTCAAAGCCTTGAGGCTGAAAAATGAGAAGAAAGACAAAAAGATTGCTTTTCTGGAAAACAGGGTGGACAACCTGGAACAGTACACTCGAATGAATGACATTATTGTTTCAGGATTAGAAACACAGCCCAGATCCTATGCCCAGGCTGTAGCAAGAATGGATGATACAGACCTTCGTGAACTGGACGTCAGATCGGTGAAAGAACAGGTGACAACCTTCCTCCATTCTAAAGGCAAAGAGACAGACAGTAACAATATAGAGGCTTGTCATCCTCTTCCTAAAAGAAGGAAGGGTGAAAAATCAGCAATAATCATCCATCTTAAAAACAGAAAGTATAAAATGGATCTGCTGATATAGGGCAGGAAGCTGAAGGGGACAGGAGTATATCTGAATGAGCACCTGACCAAGAGAAATGGAGACATCGCCAAAAAGGTGTGTTTCTTGCAAAAACAGAAGAAAATCCAATCAACATGGACTTTCCACTGCAAAGTTTTTATAAAACCGAATGGAACACCAGAGGAGTCCAAAGTGCTGGTAATCAGAAATGTGGAGGAGATAGATAAATATATGTAAGGAAGCAAATCACAAATCGTGAGGACAAATGTTTACTTTAAAAAAACAAAACAAAGCAAAAAACTTATGACTGACTTTAGTAGACATCTATCATCCCCAGTTGGAGGAAGTCATTTGACACAGAGTGAGGAAACTTAGACTCTGAAAATATGCCATTATGCTGAACATAAACCACAAGAGATAGAGAATGATACTGATCCTGATAACCACTTCTTCAATAATATTCATTATCTCTGTGAATATTATACTGAAAAGCAATTCAAAAGTCAAGTGCAATTAGATGGTAAACAATCAATAATAGACTTCAAAAGCAGAAGCCTTTACAAAAAAAAACTTTCCATAGATTAAGGACTATTTAAAACAGAGCTAGATAGAAAATTTACAGCTATCACAGTCTCTGAAACTTGGCTTAATGAAGAGCAGGCATCTCTGATGACAATTAAGGGGTATCAGATGTTTTATATTAATAGATCCCCAAAAAAGGGTGGTGGTGTTGCACTGCATATTGATGACCTGTATAGGTGTAAACTTGTAAATGGAATGTCCTTTGCACTACCATGGATTCTAGAATGTGTTACTGTTGAGATTGACCAAGATAAAACAAAAAATCTAATTATAAGTTGTACATATAGAATGACGGGAACTTGCATTGAGACATTCAGAGATAAGTTAGTCGAGCTGTACAATAATATAACTAGTAAGAATATGGTTGCAATCTGTGGAGACTTCAATATTGATTTACTAAATCCATTTCAACAAAATGTAATTACAGAGTTCATGAATTCTATACACGGGATGAGTCTATATCCCACAATAACACATCCCAGTAGAATCGCAGTTCACACTGCTACACTTATTGATAACCTGTTTGTTAATATTATTGATAAGAAAATAGAAAGTGGATTATTGATAAATGACATAAGTGACCATTTGCCAGTCTTTGCACTTATCCATGGCCACACGGGCTAATACAGAAAAAAACTTTAAAATCTTTCAGATACAAATCACAAAATGCAATCATTTCTTTTAAAGAAGACCTGCTGAAGCAAGACTGGACAAAAGTCTATGTATCAGATGTAAATGAAGCCTACAACACATTCATGAACATTGTAACCACTCTTTATGAAAAAAAAAAGTCCATTAGTAAAGAAAAAACTTAAACAGAAATTTGTTGACAAGCCATGGTTAACCAAAGGATTACAAACAGCGTGTAAAAAGAAAAATTAATTCTATAAAGGTTTTCTAAAGAAAAGGACAAAAGAAGCAGAGCAGCGGTATAAAACTTACAAAAATAAGTTATATATAATGATATGTAGTAAAAGAGACTACTTCAGTAATGAACTGGAAAAAAAAGAGATAACATTAAAAATACATGGACAATACTTAACAATATTCTTGGAAATAAAAACAGAAATACAAGCTACACAACCAATCTTTCAAAAAAAAAAAAAAGACTCAGAGTGTGAATGCAGTCTCATCTGCAGATGAATTTAATAAATTTTTTGTTAACATTGGTCCTAATTTGGGTCGAGAAATACCCATTACGGTATTAACAGGTGATACAATAAGAAAAAAACATTGATATAAAAGACTCAATTTTCATAAAGAACACACACGAGAGAGAGGTCATTGAAATTGTTAAATAATTTAAAAGTAAAACATCTACGGATTGTGATGGTATTGACATGCTTTTAGTCAAAACTATCATTGAATGCTTAGTGAAGCCACTGACGTATATTTGTAACCTGTCTCTCCAAACAGGTATATTTCCCAGTGCAATGAAAATAGCTAAAGTAATTCCAATATACAAGACGGGTGACAGAGGGGAATTTTCAAACTATAGACCAATTTCACCATCGCCACAATTTTCCAAGATACTTGAAAAAATATTCTGTGAGAGAACTGACAACTTCATAATGAAGAATAATTTATTGTGTGAGCAGTAATATGGGTTCAGACACAAAAGGACAACTGCATTTTCTCTAATGAAATTTACAGAAAAAATATCAACTGCCGTTGAAAATAAAGAGTATTCAGTTGGGGTATTCCTGGATCTTGAAAGAGTATTTGATACAGTGGATGATAAATTATTATTAAAGAAACTACAAAATTATGGTATTCGGGGGGTAGCACTGTCCTGGTTATGTAGTTACTTAAAGAACAGATATCAGTATGTATGCGTTGGTAGCAAAAGCTCACAGATACTGAAGGTTATTTGTGTAGTCCCACAGGGTTCAGTTTTGGGGCCATTGTTATTCAATATGTATATAAATGACATATGTAAAGCTTCAGAAAAAAAATGGATTTAATATTGTTTGCAGATGACACTAATTTATTATGCAGTGGAAGCAATTTGGAACAACTTTTGAATACACTTGGAAAAGAATTAGGAAAGCTTAAACTGTGGTTTGATTCAAACAAATTAACGCTCAATTTAAGTAAGACAACATTTATAATTTTTAACAACCATCACAACAACTCAGTATCTAAACTCAGTGTAAGTGGTGTAGAGATTGAAAGGGTATCCAAAATTAAATTTCTTGGAGTAATAATTGATAATAAACTGTGTTGAAAGTCACATATTAATTATATTAAAGGTAAAGTATCCAAATCAATTGCAATACTACACAGAGTGAAATATTTGCTTAATTAACCCACACTATATACTTTGCATCATTCATAATACTCCCATACATGACATATTGTACTGAAGTATGGGGAAATACATATAAAACAAACATATTTCAAATCTTTATACTTCAGAAGAGAGCTATTAGAATAATAAACAAAGCTGCTTACAGGGAACCAACAAACCCACTTTTTCTTAAATTAAAAGCTCTCAAGTTGAAAGATCTGGTTGACTTTAAAACTGCAGTAATAATGTTTAAAGTGAAGAATCTATCACTGCCCACAAATATCCAAAAGTTGTTCCATATAAGGGAGAAACAATATCATTTCAGAGGAACATCTATATTTCAAAAACCTTCAATGAGAACTACTACCAAGCAACACTGTGTCTCAGTGCAAGGAGTCAGATTGTGGAATGCTTTTGGACCTGAATTAAAATCATGGCCAACGCTTGGACAATTTAAACAAAAACTATAGGAAGAAATACTCTAAACATATATACATGATGACATGTAAAACCACGTAAGAATTATCATATTCAGTCTGTGTTGTGCTGTTGCATAGTTGTTTTTTGTCACATTTTGTTTTAGCTTTCCTCTAAATTGTTATCGCTCCTGTTTTGTTTTTCTTTTGAATTCTTGGATGGAATATGGGTGGGAAATACAGTATAAGCTGCTGCTTCAGCAATCAGCCATTTCGGATAACTTATGTTGAACTGTATAATCTGATGACTTATTGTTAAATTTGACTTTGTTAGATTTTTTTTTTCCTTTCTTTTAATCTTTACTTTTTATCTATCCGAAATAAAGATTCATTCATTCATTCATCCAAGCAGATAGGATGATGCAAGGATGGCTTATTTGTACAGCTGAGTCAGAAGATTTCCAGTGGTGATCGTGAAATGCCAGTCAGTGGCGAATAGGGAAGGTGGTTCCCAGCCGTCCTTCCGATGGTTACAGCTGTGAGGTCCGAGACTCTGCTGGGGGTGTAAACGGGGCATGCGGTGAGGAGCCGGCGACAGAATGAGGCTGGCTCCAGAGCAGGCATGACGTCTTTGCGGCAACCAGTCTGAAATTTAGGATGTCCAGAACCCACAGGACAGCTAAAGGCTGGAGGAAAAGTGCATTTGGGTCACTTCACCTATCAACTCCTGGTTTCTTAACCCTTTGAGTGTGTGAATTTGCGTGCCCCTAGTGGCAGAGCGCAGCACTGTGCCTGTTGTCTCACTCTCACATGATCGCCTGCATCGGGGCCTCCATTGGGGATTTGTACTGATTTGTACTGATTTGCCAGTTTCAAAAGGTGGCAGACATCTGTTGGAGGACTCAGTGAATGACACACAATACACCAAAGAAGAAGAACTCATTTTGTTTCCCTGTTTTTAGCATTTTAGCCCAGAAAGCTAATTTGTCCGCAATCGGTCACCGTTACATTTATCGGCTTTGTACGCAGAAAATAGCTGTGGAATACAAGCAAAATTTATGTGGGATAATCATAACACTTTGTAGATTTGGTGGAGACTTTAACATTTACCAACAGAACGCAAAAAAACAACCATGATTGGTGAAAACGCAGCGGCCACGCCAGCCAGCCAGCCAGCAGGCCAGCCAGCCAGCCAGCCCCCCTTTGTCAAAAGTAAGTGAGAATTTTCTGGGTTTTTTTGTGTTTTTCTTTATATTGTACTGACTTCTTGTTCATATACTTTGAATATAAGATGATGACGTACCTCTGTACAAAAAACGGTGTCAAAAGACTGAACCATTAATTCTGTAAATATGTCCAAAGTCCAGTTTTGACTGAGTTATTGAATTTAAAGAGGTGCCGTGGCATTATGCAAATTAGGGGGGCTGCACGGTGGCGCAGTGGTTTAGCACTGTGGCAGCACAGTTTTACCCTCGGCCGGGGGACCGCGGGGATCATGAGATCGTGGGTTCGATCCCAGCCCCCGACCAACAGTGAGCTGTGTGGAGTTTGCATGTTCTCCCCGTGTTGCGCGGGTTTACTCCGGGATTTCTCCGGTTTCCTCCCGCATACCAAAAACATGTAGGTTTAGGGCGCTCGCGCACGCAGCGACCAGCAGCCGGTGGCTTATCACCAGACTGCAAACCAAGTCTACCTACGGGTACAAATAAGTAACAAAATAAAAAAAAAAAAGATGTGTAAATTTATTCCTATCTGAAACTTTGGATCATATTTTACATCTTTCTAATTGACAGTAAGCCATTATCTCTTACCACTTTGAAGTTATAGCCTTGGAAATCTGAACTATTTTATTGACAAAAAATATTTACCACTCTTGACCACGAGGGGTTATGTCACAATTTGGCGACAAACACACTCAAAGAGTTAATGTTGTGATGCTTGGGTGAGGCAGAGAAAGATTAAAAGTCCCAAAATCTCTATCAGTCCACTTTGAAGGCAGGAAAAATTAACCCTCTAATTGCCCTAGGCACCATGTGGCGCCTGGGGAAATGCAAGGCACTCATCCCCCCCCCCAGTGGTCAAGAGTGGTAAAAAAATTTTGTCAGTGAAATAGTTCAGATTTCCAAGGCTATAACTTCAAAGTTACTAGAGATAATGGCTTACTGTCAATTACAAAGACGTAGAATATGATCCAAAGTTTAAGATAGGAACAAATTTGCATGTTGTCACAGCAGCTACGTCCATCGTGGCCAATGTTTCGTGTTTACTTAGTAATTTACACCTGCTTACACATCTACAAACCCTTATGATTATCCCAAGTGAATTTTGTTTGTATTATGCGGCTATTTTTTCTGTTTGGTGCATATTTCCTGTGGGAATCCAGCCACTCGTGGGCGCCGCCATCTTGGTAATGGGAGCTCAGTTTTTCGTCCATTGTGGCCTGTCATGGTGCAGTCCTGGCGGACCACTAATGAGACACTATAGGCGACCAGTGACTTTGCGTATTTATTAAAGAAAGAAACAACGGTACAAAATAATGAGCCACGTGGGGCAAAACATAAATAAAGGCTAAGACTGGAACACACAAACAATACACTGAGAACGAGGAGAAACTTACTGGGAACATGGGGAATCAAGGGAGTGACTGAAGCTAGGGTTAGGAGCTTCAGCCGAACATTGGGGAAACCAGCGTTATCCGTATGTGAGGTCGCAGCCCGGAGTAACAGAAGCTGCTCCCTTAAATAGGGCAAGAGGATTAATCAGCTGATGAGAATGTCATCAGCTGAATGTAATTCAGCTGTCACTACTGAGCTCAGCACTGACAGCCGGAAGCCCCTCCGAGACGCTGTAAGAATAAAAGCTCGGAGAGGCCCATAAGGAAAACTACTACAGAACTGGAGGAAAATACTGCATGACCCGAGCGCGGACGATATCGGGGCTCAGACCATGACAGTACTTCCCCCCAAACGACGCACTCTGAGCATACGTAACATCCAAGCCTCCCCCCCACCCAAAAGGCTAAGAAGGCCCACCCAGGGTGGAAGGCAGGGGGGAAAAAAAGGCCAGGAGGGAGAGTCAAAAAACAAAAAACAAAAAACACACCAAGGAATGGAACTGGGAAAAAATGACAAGGGCCAATACAGAAAAAGTATGAACATGATGCAACAACAGAGCATGGGGAAAAAGAAAAAAACAAAACCACAAATATACTCCATAATGCACAGGAGAAAATGCAGAAACAGAACAATGGAGGCAAATAACAGATACTATGCCCAAAGACCATGATACACAGGCAATGGAAAACAAACAAACAAAAAAAAAAAACAACCACAGAGCATCTCTCAAACAGTGGAAGGGAAAATAAAAGGACATGCTAAACGGCGACGAAATACAAATAATTCAATAAGTCCAAAGAAACTGGCAGAGGCAACAACAGCGCATAACTCAGACTACAGAGGAAGAGAAAAAAAAACACACTGAAGAGCAGCAAACTACAGACAGTACAGATAAATACAAATAACCAGGCATAGGCAACAAAAAGAACCTCTCAAACAATAGAGGGAGAAATTGAAAGCCAGGCACATTACGAAAATACAACATACCCTAATACCAGACAAATAATACAAATAACCAGGCATAAGAAACAAAAAGAACCTCTCAAACCATAGAGGAGGGAGAAACTGAAATACAGGCACATACCAAAAATACAACGTACCCTAATAATACTAGGCAAAAGGAGAACGAAAAACACGCTAAAGAGCGGCGATATACACAGTACAATATAGTTCATAGAAAAAAAGAAAAACACAAGGGCATCCCACAACTACAGGGGAAGGAAAAAACCTACAGGGGTGACGGCAGGCAGAGCAAAAAGAAATAATAAAGAAAAACAATAAGTTCTGGTGGTCTACCTGCACCCAGCGTCCAGATCGCTAGCAGGGGGAAAAGAAAGAGTTCAGGCGGTCTACCACAGTCCCATGCCCGGAGAAACAGTACCTCTGGCAGCCAGACCAGGTCGATGAACAAAAAGTCCAGTTTGTCGAGTGGTAGACCCAGAGCGGCAAATTGGTGAAGCAGTTTCCCAGGAGGCTGACCCGCATCATCAGGCCACCAGGACCGCAGGGGAGAACTCAGAGACAGCCTCCCTATCTCAAGGAAGAGCGAGAAAGAGCCGAGGCGATTACGGGGAATCCCCGCGGCACCCGATGGAGGGAAAAAGGAAATGGGGAAACAATGAGGGACCAGTCCGGCGTCAATTGGCGGAGGATCTGCAGCTCCTTCTCCGAACTCCACACGGACTGGCGCTGCACTCTTGCCGGATCCCGAGCGGAACCGTGCTGCACCCATGACGGTCCCCAACTGGGCCGGAACAGCGTCCGTGACGGACCCTGATTGGGTCCGCGTTGCACCCACGTCGGACCCTGATTGGGTCAAAGTAGCACCCACGTCGGACCCCGATTGGGCCAGAACACTACCCACAACGGACCCTGACTAGCGCAGCACCAGGGACGACCTCCAGCCATGAACCCAGAACCTCCAAGGCAACGACCGGAGCAGGCTCATCACCGGTGACCCTGGGAGAAGGCTCAGAGGAGAAAAGAGAACCGGGATCAGAATCACCGGCAGTGGCAGATCACAGCGAGGCAAGCTCGGACGCTGCGGATGGCTGCGCCCGGCTGCGCCCGGCTCGTCTCCCCGAGAGACAGGCAAAAATGCTCCAGAATAGAAGAAAGGAAGACAAAATAGAGCACTTTCCTTATCTCGGGCTCTACCGCAGCCCAGGACTTCAACGATCCGGGTTCAGCACATTGAAGGTCCACCTCTGGTTCCCACTTGACTGCGGCGGGCTCCGCAGCCGGCATGATGGTGTCCTGAATCTGGGGATTCCCTGACGCTGACATCAATGCCGAAAACCCGCACGGCGTGTGGCAGGGGATCCTTGACCTTCTGGGTCGAACCGCTCCTCCGTGGAGACCCGGGGATGCTTAGTTGTCGGCGCAGGCTCCAGTTGGCAGTCCGCCCTCCTCCTCTGCCAATGATGTGGCTGCAGGGCTGGAACTAGGCACTCCAGGGCTGCAGGCTCCTTCCTCGTCCGGCGGTGTAGTCCTGGCACCAGAGAACGCTCAGGGGAAGGAGACACACAGGCAGCAGCTTCAGGATTAATGATTACAGCAGGTTGAGTGGGCTCGGGGGACTGAGAACCCCGAACTCCACCCCCAGGGATCAAACAAGACAATTCACCCAGTGAAGGAAAAGAATGAAAAGCCACTTGCCTGATCCGCTGAGGGCCGATGGAAGCTGCTGCGATGGGCTTCATTTTCTCCCTTCCCCTTTGGATGGTGATGGAGCCCCCCCTATGAGAATGTCATCAGCTGAATGTAATTCAGCTGTCACTGCTGAGCTCGGCACTGACAGCCGGAAACCCCTCTGAGACGCTGTCAGAATAAAAGCTCGGAGAGGCCCATAAGGAAAACTACTACAGAACGGGAGGAAAATACTGCATGACCCGAGCGCGGACGATATCGGGGCTCAGACCATGGCATGGCCGATGTTTCACGTTTACTAAGTAATTTACACCCGCATCCACATCTACAAACTCTTATGATTATCCCACGTGAATTTTGTTTGTATTATGTGGCATTTTTTCCCGTTTCATGCAGTTTCAGTCATCATTGCTGCTGCAATGACCAAACATGGCGGCATCCACATTGGTGTGTGAGCTCAACGCGGAAAAAGGAAGAATAATGAGGATTTCTTCTTCTTTGCTATATTCCATGTAAGCCATGATCCTTCAGTGCGTGTCTGCCACCTTCTAAACTGTCAGATCAATACAGATTAGTACAAATTCTCAGTATAGCCGGGGAATGTCAATAAGTTGACACATGCCGTTGCCGCGCTTTGCCACTGGGAACACGTGACCCGTCCATAAAATGTGGACAGTTAAAGGGTTAAAAGTCCACTTTGATGGCAGGAAATGTCAAAAAGTCCAGGAAAACCATTTAACTAAGATAAGATAAGATAAGATAAGCCTTTATTAGTCCCACAATGGGGAAATTCCAGGATTGCAACAGCACAGGGATAGCAACACTCAGAGCAATAATTAAGAAGATACGGAAGATATAAATAAGACCAGTGGATATACATACATACACATAAATATATAAATATATATACAAAGTGCGGAGCATTGTAGCAAGATGGAATAAACAGCATAACCGTCTACTTAGTTATCCTACATAGTATGAATATGTACCCATACATATTGTCACCCTCTGTAGCGACCGATATTGTCCTAGTTTTATATACTGGAGGGGACCATTGTGTAAGTCTATTGTGTCTTTTGCATTCAATACTATTAGGTTGTCACATTTTTTTGCTATCTCTGCGAGCAGCCCTGCTTAGGTTATACAAGCTGACAGCCGTAGGTAGGAAGGACCTGCGAAACCTCTCGGTTGTGCACCTAGGATGATGTAGTTTGCTGCTAAATGAGCTCCTCAGTGCTTTCAGTATGTCCTGCATAGGGTGGGACTCGGACTCCAGCAGAGATGACAGTTTAGCCACCATCCTTCTCTCTCCTATCTCCTCCACTGGGTCAGGGCGCTGCCCCAGGACAGAGCTAGCTTTCTTGATCAGTTTGTTCAGTCTCTTCCTATCGGCTGCTGTAATGCCACTGCCCCAGCAGACCACTCCAAAAGTGATGGCTGCTGCCACCGCCGTGTCGTAGAATGTCTTCAGCAGTGCCCCTTGTACACCAAAAGACCTGAGTCTCCTCAGTAGGAACAGCCTGCGCTGTCCCTTCTTGTAGAGTGTGTCGGTATTGCGTGACCAGTCTAGTTTATTGTTCAAATGAACACCCAGGTACTTGTAGGATGTCACCATCTCAATGTCTGTTCCCTGTATGTTTACTGGTGCTGTGAGGGGTTGTCCTTTCCTGCGGCAGTAAGCACAGCTTCTGATGTGAAGAAGAAAAGGCTTTTTGGAAGTTTGACTTCCACAGAGAGGTGAGCTCACTTAGAAAGGATGGTTTCTCCTCAGTTACCAGAAAAACAGGCAAAAGCTTACAAAAGACGAAAAACTAGCACAGGACTTGACAAGGTTCAGACATACACAAAGACAAAAACAACTTCTTAAAACTTTCAGAACTCTGCTGTTAGGGCGTTTTTGCCTCCTTTTAACGGTCGCGCTCCTAGAATCATAAAGATATGACTGGCCGCAAGACGGACCAATTATCGGCTACCATTATAGATTTGAATGGGCTAAGAGCCAATCAGCAAGCAGTTCTTTGTCTGTAGCCGACAAATAGGATGAAAGGAAGGGTGTCATCTAATCAGGGAAGCCTGTGGTTGGCTGATACTGGTTAGCTGACTCACAAGTTTCAGAAAACGTCCATTAAGTTCCTATGAAATTCATTATATACTCAATATAAAATCTAACTAAATTAAGTGACTCAATGCTGATATTCAGTGACAATAAATTTATACTGGTACTAATAAGTTTAACATTCATTTGAATAACATTCATAGTAGAAGAGCTTGAAATGATGAGGCGATTTGATATATAAACCAAAGTTTATTTATCAGCTCTCCTAACAAGTCTCATTCAGTGCAGAGGTAACAGAAGGAAAAGAGACCGAATATCTCCGGCTCACTGACTTTATACTTGCACATAACAAAAGACATGCATAACAAAGGCTGACATCCCTCATTATCTTAATCCCCCCATTGTCTTGGTATTTCCTCTCCTCGCCCAGGGGGTGAGGGTAGTTCCTCCGGTCTCCACCGCAGTGTCTGGGAACGTCTTTGTTCTTCACTTGGCGGTTGAGAGCCTTTGTCCTTTCAGAGGTGTGAAGTTACTTTACATATGTAATTACCAAACATATCCACATGCTTCAACATATGTAGGTTATGGAATATATGATTAATATAGCCCACAGCCCCCCCCCCCCAAACGACTAAGAAAAGACAATAGAAAGGTTAACAGTCTAAGATAATTACTATGACATACTGTTAGATCTCTTGCCACAGAAGAAACTTTCCAGCAGCCATGACCCTAAGAGAGTTCAGTGGTAATCATAACAGCATAGTAAAATCATAAGTCAGTCCTAAACTGTTGCAGCACAATTAGTGAACAATTGTGGAGTAGTTTGCATCAGTCCCTGTGCTGTCTGGGTTTTAATCTTCTCCCAAAACTGCTGTGGGTCCGTTTAGGCGTCCTGCTGGGACCTTCTTGTGAGGAATCTGCAGTGTGGGAAGGAGAGTGGTTAATTGTTCCCTGCAGGGGGGCTGAGTCTTTTCTCTTGGGGGGTCTACCCCGCCGAGGTGCTCTCGCCAACTGTGCAGGCTCGTCTTTCAACAAGTAGGCAGGTTTAAGTCTGTCAATGCTGACTGTTTCTTTTCTATCCCCAAAATCAAGCACAAAGTGTTTATCACCATGTTCCAGCACTCTGAATGGCCCATCATATACTGGGCGGAAAGTTGGTTTTAAAGCTTCATGCCTAACAAAAATGAACTCAGCGTTTTTTAAAGCTTGAAGGACAAAAACCCGTGGAAAGGAGTGATGAGCTGGACCGGGGAGAGAGTCCGGTCCGTTGCTGCCTAAAAACCTTGGGACTGGAAGATGCCCTGGCTCTGGATTCTCTGGTAAAAATTCACCTGGGAGCCTGAGAGGTTGTGCAAAAACTAATTCTGCCGGAGAGGCGTCTAGATCTTCTTTAGGCTCAGCACGCAACCCCAATAAAACCCAGGGAAGTTTATTTACCCAATTTGTATCCGTTAGTGAGGCTCTGAGGGCAGCCTTTAAAGACCTGTGAAAACGCTTGCATAACCCATTAGCCTGAGGGTGATAAGCGGTGGTGCGGTGAATTGTTGCCCCTAAGCTGCTGGACATGGCTGACCAAAGCTCTGAGACAAATTGAGGCCCCCTATCAGACGTGATGTCCGATGGGACGCCGAAACATGCCACCCAGTTTGTCAAAAAGACGCGAGCGACTTCCTCCGCTGTGGTTGCCGCTAGAGGGACTGCCTCTAGCCAGCGCGTGGTGTGGTCTATCATTGTTAACAGGTGTGTGAAACCTTGGGAGGAAGGTAGTGGCCCCACGAGGTCGACATGAACGTGGTCGAACATTCTAGCAGGGATTGGAAAAGGCTCCAGAGGGGCTTTTGTGTGTCTGTGTATTTTGGCGCGCTGACAAGAAATGCAAGTTTTTGCCCATTCTTTTACGTTTTTGCGTAGGCCTGGCCACACAAACTTTTCGGCGACCATTTTAACTGAGGCGCGCACACCTGGGTGCGCGAGGGAGTGAATTGCGTCGAAAATACGGCGGCGCCATGCAGCTGGTACTAACGGGCGAGGTCGGCCAGTTGAAACATCGCATATTAGGGGGGGCACGCCGTCGCGTAAACCCTTTTTCTCCAGCCTTAACCCTGTTGGTCCAGACAGGAGTGCGCGCACGTCCGCGTCACTGCTTTGTTCCTCTGCCATGGCTGCATAATCTATCCCTGCATGGATAGGTGCTGCGTATGTGTCTGCGTTAGTGAAGAGTTCTGCTGCTGAGGCAGTATAATCTGTCTGCTCGCGCCCTGGTGGTGTCACAGCGCGAGAGAGGCAGTCTGCTCCCACGTTAAGTTTGCCTGCCACGTGTCGAATGTTTGTGGTGAACTCTGAAATTGCAGCCAGCTGTCTTTGTTGCCTGCCTGACCATGGTTCTGAAATTTTAGCCATAGCAAAGGTGAGCGGTTTATGGTCTACAAAAGCTGTGAAACTCCGCCCTTCTAACCAGAACTGGAAGTGGCGGATGGATAAATGAAGCGCTAGCAGCTCCCTGTCAAAAGTGCTGTATTTACGCTCAGTTTGGTTTAGCGATTTGCTAAAGAATGCTAAAGGTTGCCAGATCCCGCTGACATGTTGTTCTACAACTGCCCCTATAGCCAGGTCTGAAGCGTCTGTGGTTAGCGCGATGCGGGCCGAGGGATCTGGATGAACTAACAATGTGGCGTTAACTAGAGCGCTCTTTACTTCCGCGAAGGCGTGTTCGCGCTCCGGGGTCCATTCGACCGCGTTGGAAGCTTTCTTTTTTCTGAGCGCGTCATATATGGGCTGCATGAGCTGAGCTGCGTGGGGGAGGAAACGGTTTTAAAAATTAACCATTCCTAAAAATTCTTGTAGCGATTTGACCGTCTGTGGCCGTGGGAAACTTTTTATCGCGTGAACTTTGTCTGGAAGTGGAACTGCCCCCTTCGGAGAGACTTTGTGTCCTAAAAAATCAATTTGTGGCACGCCGAATTTGCATTTGGCTGGATTGATTATTAACCCGTGCTCTTCTAGTCTCTGAAAAACCGTAGTGAGGTGCTGCTCGTGTTCTTCCTCAGACGAGCTGGCTACCAGCATGTCGTCGAGGTAGACGAAGACAAAAGAAGGTCGCGTAAGACTGCGTCCATCATTCGTTGAAAAGTTTGAGCAGCGCCTTTGAGGCCGAAAGACATTCGCAGAAATTCAAAAAGGCCGAAAGGGGTTATTACAGCTGTTTTAGGAATGTCCTCCGCTCGGACTGGGACTTGATGATAACCGCGGACTAAGTCTATTTTTGAAAAAATGCGGGCACCCGCCAGATGTAGTGAAAAATCTTGAATGTGAGGAATTGGGTAGCGGTCATGCGCTGTAGCATTGTTTAATCTGCGGTAATCTCCGCACGGTCTCCAAGAACCGTCGGATTTCGGAACCATGTGAAGTGGTGAGGCCCAAGGGCTCTTCGAGCGTCTAACAATGCCCAATTTTTCAAGGGTCGTAAACTCGTCCCGTGCTATGCTGAGCTTGGCCGCGTCTAAGCGGCGAGCTTTGGCAAATACGGGTGGGCCCGTTGTAGGAATAAAGTGTTCAACCCCGTGTTTAGCCACAGTGGCTGAGAATTTGGGAATTGTGAGTGCTGGAAATTGGGTGAGGAGTTGCTCAAACTTACCTCCTGCCGTGGTGACGTTAGCCTGCACAGGTGGTGGAGAAACTCGAGCTGAGCATGGAATAGAGGCAAAAGACAGTGCATTAACCAAGCACCTATTTGCTAGATCCACTAATAACCCATATGCACACAAAAAATCTGCGCCTAACAAGTTAAAACTCACCGCCGCTACAACAAATGTCCATCTGTAGTTGCGGCCGTGGATGTGGAGGTGCAGGCTCTTTTCGCCGAAAGTGTCGATGTTAGAGCCGTTTGCTGCCACCGCTCCGTTGCCCTGGGTGCCCATGGCTCGATCTACGTGGGAGGGCGTGACGAAACTCAGCTGCTCTCCTGTGTCGATGAGGAACTGCTTGCCGGTGTGTCCATCCGTCACATACAACAGCTTATTCTTCTCGCCAAGAACCGCTGCCGTTAACGGCTCTCGGCTTTGGCGTTTCCCGAAATCATAAATCTGCAGGGGGGAACGCATTTGCGGGCCTTCTCGGTGAAACGGTGGTGATAATAACAGACGTCGCTCTGTCTGTTACGTTTTGGCCGTGTCGCTGTCACGGCGGGCTGGATCTGCTCAGTGGGTTGTGGCTCTTCGTGGTTCCGGGCATCTGTGTTGAGGTCCGCGGATGCTGCTGTGGGTGTCAGCTCCTTGCAGGCGTTGACGAGCCGATGAGCTTCATTGGCCAGCACGCGGAAGTCTTGGTGGTTGTTGCATCTCATGTTGGCGAGCGTCCCTCTGATGTGTGGCGGCAGTGTGCTGAGGAATATGAATTGGAAGAGGAAGTTGTCATTGTCCTCTTCTTTAAGCTGTAGCAAATCCTCCATGAGGGCTTTAGGTTTGCACCCTCTGTGGCCGTAGACCGCCAGGATCTTCTCGGCTCTCTCTTCAGCTGAGGGGACGTAATTCGCCACGATGTTTGCTTTAAGAGTATCATATTTGTCTTGGGCCGGCGGCCGCCAGATCATGCTCCGCACACACTTCGAAGTGGCGGCGTCGAGTTTGGAGACGATATGGTAGAATTTGGTATTGTCAGCCGTGATGCCCGCCAGTGCAAACTGGGCTTCAGCTTGCTGAAACCACGAGGCGGGGTCTTCTTGCCAGAAGTCTGGCAGCTTGACAGCGACGGCATTCGTGTATACCATCACTGCTGTGTCCGCAGGGTGAGAGTGCCTTGCTTCGACTCTCACAGCGGTGCTGGTGCTCGGTTGAGCCCTCTCGATCCCTTCTGCTGGGGGGGACAGTCGTCCATCTGTCCCTCCGTCTGCGTGGTCGCTGGTGTCTGCCTGGGTCGCCACGGATGAGTCGATTGCGGGGGTATGCCTCAGGACCATACTCGTGTCAGGGGTCACCAGTGTAGAAGAGCTTGAAATGATGAGGCGATTTGATATATAAACCAAAGTTTATTTATCAGCTCTCCTAACAAGTCTCATTCAGTGCAGAGGTAACAGAAGGAAAAGAGACCGAATATCTCCGGCTCACTGACTTTATACTTGCACATAACAAAAGACATGCATAACAAAGGCTGACATCCCTCATTATCTTAATCCCCCCATTGTCTTGGTATTTCCTCTCCTTGCCCAGGGGGTGAGGGTAGCTCCTCCGGTCTCCACCGCAGTGTCTGGGAACGTCTTTGTTCTTCACTTGGCGGTTGAGAGCCTTTGTCCTTTCAGAGGTGTTAAGTTACTTTACATATGTAATTACCAAACATTTCCACATGCTTCAACATATGTAGGTTATGGAATATATGATTAATATAGCCCACATCATGAAAAAAACAACAAACATTCCTAAGACATGCATTCACATTTAAGTCAAGAATTAATGAACTATTGCAAATCATTATTGTCCATCACAATGGCAATTATCTTCACATTGTCCAGAGTTATCCTGAGGAATTAGAGCTTGACAAAAATTAATGTTCAGTCATAAGTAACAGTCCCAGATTGTAATGAACATATTCCGTAGATGTCCACTAGGAGGTACTGTTGAGCTGTAGATAATTTTTAGGTGACCTTAACATGCCCCCCCCCCCCCCCCAAGGATCTGGCATGAGTTTATGGATGTTCTGTGGAGGATCAAAGTGTTCTGTCAGCATAGACCTGACAGGTTAAGGGGTAAAATTCGGGAGTTTATGACTTTTTAGGAGGGCCAGATCCTGGTATGAAGGCTACTTATCTGCTTAGGAGGAAGCTTGAGAGATTTTATGACTTATTTTAATCCTTTGAAAGGGGGTCCTGATGATGAAAGAAAAACAGTTCTGGTGCAGTCTTTTGGGATGAAACAATCTCGGAGAGGGGAAGAGTAATTTTATTGATGCCAAGGGTGCTGATGCTACACAGCCTTATTCCAAAATGGAATTATTATGTTTGGTTTTTTTTTATCTCAAAATTCTACACACAATACCCAATAATGACAGATTTATTTTTTTTTTTTTTAGATTTTTGCAAATTTATTAAAAATAGAAAACTAAGAACTCACATGTACACAAGAACATCCGCCGGCCCTTACAGCCTTCGCTCAATACTTTGTTAATGCACCTTTGACAGTAATTACAGTTGTAAGTCTTTTTGAATTTGATTCCACAAGCTTGGCACACCTATCTTTGAGCAGTTTCACACATTCCTCTTTGCAGCACCTCTCAGACTCCATCAGGTTGGCTGGAAAGTGTCAGTGCAAAGCCATTTTTAGATCTCTCCAGAAATTGTCAATTGGATTCAAGTTCGTGTTCTGGCTGGGCCACTCAAGGACATTCAAAGAGTTGTCCTGAAGCCACTCCTTTGATATCTTGGCTGTGTGATTAGGGTTGTTGTCCTGCTGAAAGATGAACCATGACCCCAGTGTGAGGTCAAGAGTGCCCTGGAGCAGGTTTTAATCCAGGATGTCTCTGTACATTGCTGCATTCATCTGTCCCTCTATCCTGACTAGTGTCCCAGTTCCTGCACCTGAAAAACAGCCCCACAGCATGGTGCTGCCACCACCATGCTTCACTGTAGGGATGGTATTGGCCCGGTGATGAGCTGTGCCTGGTTTTCTCCAAACATGACACCTGGCATTCATGCCAAAGAGTTCAATCTTTGTCTCATCAGACCAGAGAATGTTACTTCTCATGATCTGAGAGTCTTTCAAGTGTCCTTTGGCAAACTTCAAGCAGGCTGCTGTGTGCCTTTTACTAAGGAGTGGCTTCCGTCTGGCCACTCTACCATACAGGCCTGATTAATGGATTGCTGCAGAGATGGTTGTCCTTCTGGAAGGTTCTCCTCTCTCCACAGAGGAACACTGGAGCTCTGACAGAGTGACCATCGGGTTCTTGGTCACCTCCCTGACTAAGGCCCCTGTTCCCTGATTGCTCAGCTTAGACGGCTGGCCAGCTCTAGGAAGAGTCCTGGTGGTTCCAAACTTCTTCCATTTCCAGATGATGGAGGCCACTGTGCTCATTGGGACCTTCAAAGCAGCAGAAATTTTTGTGTATCCTTCCCCAGATTTTTGCCTCGAGACAATCCTGTCTAGGAAGGCTACAGACAATTCCTTTGATTGCATGCTTAGTTTGTGCTCTGACACGCACTGTAAACTGTGGGACCGTATATAGACAGGTGTGTGCCTTTTCAAATCATGTCCAGTCAACTGAGTTTACCACAGGTGGAGTCTAATTAAGCTGTAGAAACATCTCAAGGATGATTAGTGGAAACAGGATGCACCTGAGCTCAATTTTGTGCTTCTTGGAAAAGGCTGTAAATACTTATACTGTATATGATTTCTTAGTTGTTGTTTTTTTTAATTTTTAATAAATTTGCAAAAATCTAAAAAAAAACAAAAACAAACATTTTTCACGGTGTCATTATGCGGTGTTGTGTGTAAAATTTTGATGAAAAAAAGAATTCAATCTATTTTGGAATAAGGCTGTAACATAAAATGTGGAAAAAGTGAAACACTGTGAATACTTTCCGGATGCATTATAAATCTGAAAAAGTCATCCATCTCCTACTTCCCACAGTGATCACATAGCTTTTGTGCCTGATATTTTATCAAATTTGAGTCTACAGTTTTAGCTAGAAGAAGCTACATTTCACCCTTTTTGTGTTTCCTCAAAATGTTCCTTATTTAGGTCCTTCAGCTGTTCTCTGGATTTTCAGTTTGATAACTAGTGGATTGGTTGTCTGATCAGTTTTGCATAATCTTTATTTATTGTGGAATCAAACAAAAATAACACTAAACAACTTTCTGATTAACTGTAAACCATTATCTGTTGCAAATTAAGCCAGTTGAAAATAATTACAGCAGATTGAAAAACAAAGGTCTAAAAGTACCTTCTTCTGCTGAGTTAAACGTTATGCTTTTGCAATTAAAAAAATGTGTTTCATTGACAGTCTGCACATATAATTCAGTTTCCCCAAAACCCTATTAACAACATCAGGTAGCAAGCTAACAGTTATCCTGCAGATAAGAAGATGAAAACATCCTTAAAATATAAGGCTCATGTCTACGCCACTGTCAGAGAATCGTATCTTCTCTCTTTTCACTCATTTTAACTCCTTTAACTATTTTTTTTTCTTTTTAATTTACAGATTATGAGGAAAAACTGTCAGTTGTAAGTAGATTGAGACTCCTTTTGCATATGCTTATAATTGTGCTCTTTATAAATGGCTCCCTTTATTATTTTGTCAGTTTGATATCCATTAATATTGTATTTTGTTTAATCACTTTTTCTCCCACAGGTTATAGAGACAAACTCTTATCTGCATTTATTCTCAGAATTCTTTCATAATGATACTGATTTTTTTTCTTTTTTTTTAATTTTGATGTCTACATTCCTAAAGGGAATATTTTATGCTTGCATTTACTCAGTGTTTTGAATAGTTATCTCCAGTGGAATAGTTCAGCATATTTAGAAATGAGAAATATTTTTTTAATGTTCATCAATTTATATAATTTTCCTACACACACTTTTAAAGAAACTGTTGTCTTTTAATGTCAGAAAAAAATTGCTTAGGATTTTTTAGTATGCTTTTATTGAGAGTGTTTAACCTTTCAATTATTTGCTTGTTTGGCAATGTTACGGAGGCACAGAAAAAGACTCTCCGAAAGACAATCTCAATCACCAGTGGGATAATTGGAAGTCCTTTTCCCAGCCTGGAGATCCTATACAAGAAAAGAACTATGACAAAGGCCTATGGCATTGCCGGTGATCGGAGGCATCCACTGGCTTCATAATATGAATTACTGCCTTCTGGACATCGGTATCGGCCCCCTCCATTCACAAACAAAGTTCTCTTTTTTCCTTCTTACCCCAGGCTATTAAGTTTTTAAACACCTAATGTCTGCTGTGAGGTGTGTGTACTGTACTCTGTGTGTTTTTGTGTAAGCCATTTTTGTGTATGTTGTTTTTGTGATGCTGCAGCACAATAATTTCCCCATGGGGACAATAAATAAATGATTGAGATATAATCATGTGCTCAACATGAATTTGCTGGCTTGATGCTGAATCATACAATTTATCCTGTAGAAAGACCAAATTGATTATGTGATAATGTATGTAATAATGTTATTATCTCACATTATTACTTTCTTAAATTTCACTTTACAGACTCCCATCTCTGATTGGTTAAGGCTGTCATCACACCCACAGTAAACCTCTAATCATTTGCTTAAACAGGCTGATATCACTTCCTTTCCAGCCTTCACACACTCTCTTTAAAAGATGTTACAGCTTGCTCTTTCTCTTCTGTCTTAGTTCTTCCATCGTCTTTCTCTTCTTGCTCTTTGGTCTCTTCTTCTCTTGACTCAAGAGTCATCAAACCTTGTTTTTCATCAGTTTTTGGATAATATTTGAATTAAGGTTTTTTTAAGCATCACCAGAAGGATATAGGAGCTGAACCACTGCTCCTTCAAGAGACCAGCTTCAGAGACAGACCCGCTCCACTTGACTGAAGGGCTACAAGATGAGACTGCGATGACCCAAGAGGGCCAGCTGGGGCCTTACCTACTTCGGGCCCCACCTAGGGCAGTGTGGGTGTCTGAACGGAACTGCCCCCCCCGCCCCCCCAAGCCTGTATGGGACACCCTTCTCATTTCTCTGTCTTTAGACCTAGAGTGTGCGCTATAACCCAAATTCTCTTTCTATCTGTCTGTCTGACCAAAAAGGTGATGTCTTAAATCTTTTATCTATCTAGGCAAGGCAATTCTGGCCTTGGCTCAGAAAGTGGGTCATAATAATTATTATTATTATTACCAGAGTCTCTCTCAGAGATACCATGCTACTGAGTGTGAAGCAGCTGGAATGAGAATCAGCACCTCCAAGTCCGAGTCCATGATCCTCAGCCGGAAAAAGGTGGATTGTCCTCTTCTGGTTGGGAACAAGCTCCTGCCCCAAGTGGATGAGTTTAAGTATCTCAGGGTCTTATTCACGAGTAAGGGGAGAACGGAGCGAGAGATTAACAGGATCAGAGCAGCATCTGCACTGATGCGGCTGTTGTACTGGTCTGTTGTGGGGAAGAGGGAGCGGAGCTCTAATGCAAAGTTGTCAGTTTACAGGTCAATCTATGTTCCTACCTTCACCTATGGCCAGGAGCTTGGGGTAATGACCGAAAGAATGAGATTGCGAATGTAAGTGGCTGAAATGAGCTTTCTCCGTAGGATTGCTTGGCTCACCCTCAGAAATAGGGTGAGGAGTTCAGTAATCCGGGAGGGGTTCAGTGTAGAACCGCTGCTCCTCCATATCAAAAAGAGCCAGTTGAGGTTGTTTGGGCATCTGATCAGGATGCCTCCTGGACATCTCCCACTTGAGGTGTTTCAGTCACATCCCACTGGGTAGAGACCCCGGGGCAGACCCAGGACATGCTGGAGAGACTATGTCTCCCAGCTGGCCTGAGAACGCCTTAGTATCCTTTGTGAAGAGCTGGAGCAGGTGGCCGAGGAGAGGGAAGTTTGGGCTTCTCTGCTTGAGCTGCTGCCTCTGTGACCCGGACCTCTGGAAAAGCGGTAGAAAATGGATGGATGGATGGATTATCAGTGTCATTATTTTCACTCACTATTATTGTTTCTGTATGGACTCTTATTTTGACAGTACTCTTTGTTCACTTCCCTTTTAGCATCATGCATTTTCCGTTGTGCCCTTCTTATGTTGTTAATCATTCACAGCTGCCCCTTCTTTTACTAATCACTGTTTCCCTATATATGTTGGCGGCGGGCATTAATCCCAGTGTTGTACTTATGTTACCTCCACATTATCTACACCCTCTTGTTGGAATTATTTGCGCCACTGTGTTTGGATTACTACAGCCAGTGTTTTCTGCCCTGGTCCGCTCGCTTTTGTGTTTCCCACCTACGAGCACAGTCTTAATTTCTTGTTAATAAATCCACAACTAGCATCACAGCATTTGGGTCCTCTCTTCTGCCCCACCCAGGCACAAACCACGACACTTATGGTGCCTTTTTTTTTATCAGGTTTAGTGCTAGCAGAATTTGAGTATAAGCTATAATGTCACACAAATGACCTTGACCCTGCCTTTGACTATGAAGATTGGTAGGGTCTGATTTTAATTTATCTGGACATTCCCATTACAATAGGGACTGAGATACCCAGAATTTACTATTGGCTTCCACCCCAAATAGGATAGGGGTCCAGTGTGTGGACATGCATTTCTGTTGACTGCAATTCTAGTTATACTAAAGATCAGTTATGATAAAACAATAGGTTTACCTCATTCCAATTTGTAATATTTGAATAAACACTGATTCATTTATATAACAAAGTCAGTATTGTTTGACATTTTTCACTCTTTGTGCGTCAGTGGAGGAACAGCTTTGTAGTACTGCATTAAAACAATTGGAGTAGGCTTTAGTAGCACCACAGGATATATTCCCCAAAAGAAGACTTATAAAAAAATCAAGAGCACTCTTCAGAGATGTGTGCCTCACATAAGAGTGGACCTTCTGTACATGTGCGTTTGCCATTTTGTGGGATTTTTTTTCTTGACACATGTAAGTGAAACTTTTGTGAAGTGTAAAATAATAAACACAAAACACATGCACACTGAAGACACATGTTCTAAAGTGTGGGAAAATGAACACAGAAAACTGTGTTTCCTTTAGTAGTCACTTGAGATTGACTTAAAGTCAGTTCAGTCCCCATGCTAAATGTGGCAAAATGCATGAAATGCACCACACTCCAAGAAAGCTCCTTACAATATGATCCAAACTCAGTATTTACTCTTTTTTTTTTCATTTTTTTCTGCAGTTCCAAAAAGTACCATGTGTCCATGCTTTGCATGCTAGTTCCCGTGCCAAGATTACTGGTTAAAAAGTACAAGGGAACATTCAGGACTGAGATAATCGAATATTCAGCTAACCTTGAGAGCTGTGATTATTCTATGTGTTTAAAAAACGTGATTTACGGTGACTCTTTATCCGGAAAGTAAGCAGTAATGGGTGCCGTGATGATTTTGCTAGTTTTCTTTTCGACATCACAAGGCCAATGGAGCATTTTCTCCTTGGCTCATTGAGTCTTGGCTTAGAAATTTTAGGAGCCCCATGTACACTGCAGGAACCAGGGACCAGTTTGACTGGAACATCCCCTGAGGTATGTGTCTCCACTACAGGAACCTCCCCAAAAGCAGAAAATTTCAGGAACTTGTAGCAGCCAAAATAAGGCTGCATTTTTATTTTTTTTTTTAGCCAAAGAGTTGACACAAATGGTTGGAAAGCTGGGGACAGAATTGCCCCACTGGTACTGTTCATACAGCTCCCCTCTCTGCAATTACTAAATAACTAGCAAGTTGGTCCCATGTACTCCACATTATATTCATTCTTCGCATAATCATTTCTGTCTGATTCCAAAATATTTTAAATGTATTTTATTTTGCCACACTGCCTCATGGCCAAAACTGTCATGAGCAAATCCTCTGGAGATTGATGGTTCCTACCCCCATAATGGAGTAACGGCAAGAGAGAGGACCAGTTACAGGGCTGGCTCTTATCAAGTTCCTGTATCCTAAAATTGTTTCCTGGTTCCTGTAGTGGAAATGGGGCTTGAATGATGTTTCCATTTCTCCATCTAGCTGCTGTTCAGCCATGAGGATAACCACCACAACCCCCTCCTCCACCCACTGTCCCATAATCACATCCCCTGACTGAAGAGTTTGTGGCAAAGGCTTGTGCCTATAATAGGAGGCCATGGTGCATACAAGAATATATTGTATGCATGATTTCCTTTGAGTGGTTTCTGGGGAGATGCCGTGGTTCTCTGTGCTGTAATATATTATCAAAGCAAAGGGTTTGTGAAAACTTCAAGGAGCGCCCAAATGCCAAGATTGAGGTGAAGAGCAATACATGCTTTTGGAGATGTCTTTTATAAGAAGCATAAAAAAATTACAGTATATGGTGCTGTAAGATGGCTAAACAATGACCTAATAAAATAAATGGACAGGATCTTCAGGAAGCATATCAGATGTAGCAAAACAGGAGTGTTCAGCTGACATTTTCCTTTGATTCCTTCACTGTGCAGACACAGTGCATGGGGGACAGATACAGCTCAAGGTAATGCAATAACACTCACAGTGCCCTTACAACCACATTTCCGTTTTCCTATGTGTGCATTCTCTTTCAGCCTTTCATGCTGGCATGGCATTTTGTCTTTGCCGAGTCTCTCATTCTGTTTGTGAAGTGACAACATAGCTTCCAGTGACACTTAACCACTTGGAGGAGACATCAATGCCACATCACACTGTTGCATTTTCCCCATCTCCTTTGTTTTCTTTCATCAAGATCAAAAGGCCGAGTAGAGTGGAAAAAATTGCCATTTTGCATATTTGGTCATGCGATTTCTTTACCGAATCACTTATATGGTTAAAATGAGAATCAGGGAGTAAATTAGCTTCTATGTTACAGTAGGCAGACAAATTGACATCAGTGGGAGATTAGCTCCACCACCCTAAATCTGTTACCAATCACATGTAAGAGATGTCCTTTACTAAGATAAAGATTATTATTCCCAATAGACCTATAAGAGATCTATTAGAAAGAAGAAAAAAAAGCCCAACATGAACTGTGTCTGCTTTACAAACAATAACTTCCTTTCACTGATTGAAGGTTGGACCAGAATCAAAAGTTCAAAATATATCTAATGCCATATCTGTAAAGAAGTTAGACTTGTGGGTTTTAGCATGTATTGGATGCATATTTGGGATACCTCCTTACTTCCAGGTGACCTTGGCCTTGAAGCTGAGTAGTGTGCGAGTAGGGTGTAACTGTAGTAGCTTTAAAGCCTATAGACGTCATCCTTCAGGAAATAGTTGCTATTATTATTAATAAGTATCTTGTTAAATAAAGTACCTCTTGGCATATAAAAAGGAGAGTGAAAAAATGCATTTTATCTTCAACTTCCTGTCAATCACAAACAGTACAAAGCCTGTTTTCTCCTCAATCCCAACAAAATGACCTCTTTCTAGATAGAAAGGCCCGACTCCTATCCTTAATTGTGCACACAAGATCTTGTTCGTTTAGACAAATTCAACTTAACATCACTCTTTGCACCGTATATCTAACAAAAAAATGCTCTAAACTTTGGTTTGTGGCATGATTCACATGGCCACTTGAGCTTGTGTTCTTGAAAAAAACACTTCTTTAATAGTCTTAATGTTAATCTTTTTATTTTTTTAATGTTCTTCTTCTGAACTTCTGAGCAAATGTTACCCAGGGGCCAAGTGACTGCACATCCCAAATGATTTTTTTTTTCTTTTACATAATGCTCTGCACTGTGTGTGTTTATATATTTACATATTTATTCCATCTAGCTACAATGCTCAGCACTGGGTGTGTTTATATATTTATATATCTACATATTATTCCATCTAGCTACATTGCTCCGCACTGTGTGTGTTTATATACTTGCATATTTATTCCACCTAGCTGCAATGCTCCGTACTGTGGGTGTTTATATATTTACATATTTATTCCATCTAGCTACAATGCTCTGCACTGTGTGTTCATATATTCATATATTTATTCCATCCAGCTACAATGCTCTGCACTGTGTGTCTGTGTGTGTGTGTATATATATATATTTTATAGTAATACGTACATATGTATATTAGCTGCTCTTGCTTGCTTGTTTTTTTTTTTTTTCTTGCCTTCTGATTGTTGCTCTGAGTGTTGCTATCCCTGTGCTGTTGCAATCCTGGAATTTCCCCGTTGTGGGACTAATAAAGGCTTATCTTATCTTATCTTATCTTATAATCGGTTATCACTCAGACTCACTAGTTTGTTCCATATCATGAATATCCAACTTAATCAGCATACTGTACATGGCTCCCACCCCATGTCTTCTTCAAGTGTTACAAGGAAGGTGAACTTATTAACTCCCCAAAAGTGTCAAATTGCTCTATTTTTAATCTGCTGACATTATTTGTACAATTTATAGCCCCATATCTTGATGCATAATATAATATAGGGCAGGGGTCTTCAACCTTTGCCAAGCTAAGAGCCATTTTGTGCTTTGCTGGCTAAAATAGAATTAGCTGACAGCTGCAACTGCTTTTTGACCAGTAAAATAAAGATAATTCTGCTTATAAAGTTTTATAATGAATATACAACAAATGTAGTTTATGTAGCATTAATGAATTCATTCTACAACAGTGAGGAAAACTGATGGGACTAGTGTGTTACAAGAAATGAAAAAGCCAGACTCTTCTGAAAAATGGTATATTGTGCAGTGTGTAATCTAGTGTAATCTAGCAGTCAGATATCAAAATGCAAATATTTCCCTTCATACTGGTAATTACACCTTTTTTAAGCATTTACAATAACCTACAGAAATAATTTGCATTGATAGAATTAAGCATAAAAGCTTAGAAAGACATTACGGCGATCCAAGATGGACGCTTATATGGAGATGGACCTGTGTGTTAAAAAGTAATTTTAAAATGCAAAAAAATACTATTTTTACTTAAAATGATTATATAAGAGTGAAATATCCGCTCATGGATGGTCACCTTATCCTCACAGATCGTCATGAGGTGACGATCCCCTCATGGATCCTCACCTTATCGTGGTGGGGGGTTTGTGTGCCCAAGTGATCCCAGGAGCTATGTTGTCCGGGGCAATTTGCCTCTGGTAGGATCACCCAAGGCAAACTGGTCCTGGGTGAAGGACCAGACTAAGAATGATCCAACAGACTCTCATGATAAATACTAGAACAAGGATTCAGTGTACCCTGCCCGGTATGGGGTTACCGGGGCCCCACCCTGGAGCCAGGCCTGAGGGAGGGGCTCAGTGGCTACCGTCTGGTGACCGGGTTTCCGCCCATGGGACCCGGCCGGGCTCAGCCCAAAGGAGTTACATGGGTCCACCCTCCAGTGGGCTCACCACCTGCAGGAGGGATCATGGGCTTCCAGTGCTATGTGGATCAGGTGGCGGTCAAAGGCGGAGACCTTGGTGGTCTGATCCCAAGCTTCCTAAACTGGCTTTTGGGATGTGGAATGTCACTTCTCTGGTGGGGAAGGAGCCTGAGCTGGTGCATGAGGTCGAGAGATACCGTCTAGATATAGTCGGCCTCACCTCAACACACAGCTCCAGTTCTGGAACCAGTCTCCTGGAGAGGGACTGGTGCTTGGCCTACTCTGGAGCTGCCCAGGGCAAAAGGCGACAAGCAGAGGTGGGCATTCTTGTATCCCCCCCGCCTTGCTGCCTCTATACTGGAGTTTTCCCTGGTGGACGGAAGGGTTGTTTCCCTGCGCCTTCAGGTTGGGAAACGGATCCTGACCATCATTTGTGCCTATGCACCAAATGATGGTTCAGAGTACCCCCCCTTTTGTGAGTATCTGACTGGTGTGCTGGAGAATGCTTCTCTTGGAGACTCCATTGTCCTACTGGGGGACTTCAATGCACACGTGGGCAACAACAATGAAACCTGGAGGGGGGTTACTGGGAGGAACGGTCTTCCAGATCTGAACCCGAGTGGTGTTTAGTTATTGGACTTCCGTGCTAACCACAGTTTGTCCATAATGAACACCATGTTCAAGCATAAGGGTGTCCATATGTGCAACTGGCACCATGACACCCTAGGTCGCAGGTCGATGATTGATTTTGTTATCATTCATCAGACCTGCAACCGTATGTCTTAGACACTCGGGAAAAGAGAGGTGCAGAGCTGTCAGCTGATCACCATCTGGTGGTGAGTTGGATCCAATGGCAGGGGAGGAAGCCATTCAGACCTGGTAGACCCAAATGTATAGTGAGCGTGTGCTGGGAACATCTGGCTTAAGCCCCTGTCCGGGAGGTCTTCAACTCTCACCTCCTGAAGAACTTCAACCACATTCTGAGGGAGTCTGGAGACATGGAATCTGAATGGGCCATGTTCTCCACCTCCATTGTTGAAGCAGCAGCCAAGAGCTGTGGCTGCAAGGTCGTCGGGGCATCTCGTGGTGGCAACCCCCGAACAAAGTGGTGGACACCAGTGGTGAGGAGGGCCATTAAGCTGAAGAAGGAGGCCAATCAGGCTTGGTTGGCTTGTGGGATTCCCGAAGCAGCTGAGGTGTACCAGCAGGCCAAGCAGAGTGCAGCTCGGGTGGTTGCTGAAGCAAAAACTCGGGTATGGGAGGAGTTTGGTGAGGCCATGGAACAAGACTTTCGGTTGGCCTCAAAGAGATTCTGGCAAACTGTTGGGCGGCTCAGGAGGAGGAAGTAGCTCCCTGTCCACACTGAGTATGGTGCGGATGGTGTGCTGTTGACTTCGACTGGAGATATCATCGGGCGGTGGAAGGAATACTTCAAGGATCTCCTCAATCCCACCGTTACTCCTTACACAGAGGAAGCAGGGTTTGTGGACGAGGGGGATGACTCGCCTATCACAGGGGCTGAAGTCGCCAAGGTGGTTAAAAATCTCTTTGGTTGCTGGGCCCCGGGGGGTGGACGATATTCAACCTGAGTACCTCAAGGCCGTGGATGTTGTAGGGCTATCATGGTTGACACGCCTCTGCAACATTGCGTGGAGGTCGGGGGCAGTGCCTTTGGCATGGCAAACCGGGGTGGTGGTTCCTGTCTTCAAAAAAGGGGTCCGGAGGGTATGCTCCAACTTTAGAGGGATCGCACTCCTCAGCCTCCCTGGGAAGATCTATGCCAAGATACTGGAGAGGAGAGTCCGGCCGTTGGTCGAACCTCGGATTCAGGAGGAACATTGTGGTATTCAACCTGGCCGTGGCACATCGGACAAGCTCTTTACCTTCTCCAGAATCCTTGAGGGTTTGTAGGAGTTTGCCCAACCAGTTTACATGTGTTTTGTGGACTTGGAGAAGGCATTCAACTGCATCCCTCATGGGTTTTTTTGTGTGGGGTACTTCGGAAGTATGGGGTATCGGGCTTATTGTTACGAGCTATTCGGTCTCTGTACGACCGTTGTGAGAGTTTGGTTCATATTGCAAACACTCGATTGGACTCATTCCCAGTGAGAGTTGGACTCCACCAGGGCTGTCCTTTGTCACCAATCCTGTTCATAATTTTTATCGACAGGGTTTCTAAATTGTCCTTAGGTATGACTGTGAGAGTGAATGGTTGTCTATCTCTCTGTGTTGGCCCTGCGATGGACTGGCGATCTGTCCAGGGTGTACCCTGCCTCTTGCCCAAAGAGGCTGGGATAGGCTCCAGCCCCCCCGGGACCTGAAAAGGATTAAGCTGAAGAAGATGAATGGATGAATGGATGGATTTCTAAGCACAGCCAGGAAGCGGAGAGTGCCATGCTTGGTGACCACAGGATCTCATCTCTGTTGTTTGCAGATGATGTTGCCCTGCTGGCTTCATCTAGCAATGACCTATGGTTCTTACTGGGACTGTTTGCCGCTGAGTGTGAAGCAGCTGGGATAAGAATCAGCACCTCCAAGTCCAAGTCCATGGTCCTCAGCCGGAAAAAGGTGGATTGTCCTATCCGGGTTGGGGACAGGCTCCTGCCCCAAGTGGAGGAGTTTAAGTATCTTGGGGTCTTATTCACGAGTGAGAGGAGAATGGAGCGAGAGATTGACAGACAGATCGGGGCAGCATCTGCAGTGATGCGGACGTTGTACCGGTCTGTTGTAGTGTAGAGGGAGCTGAGGTCTAAAGAAAACTGTCGATTTATCAGTCAGTCTACGTTCCTACCCTCATCTATGGTCACGAGCTTTGGGTATTGACCGAAAGAACGAGATTGCGGATACAAGCGGCTGAAAATGAGCTTTCTTCGTAGGATCACTGGACTCACCCTCAGAGATAGGGTGAGGAGCTCAGTAATCTGGGAGAGGCTCAGAGTAGAACCGTTGCTCCTCCACATTGAAAGGAGCCAGTTGAGGTGGTCTGGGCATCTGGACAGGATGCCTCCTTGACTCCTCCCACTTGAGGTGTTTCGGGCACGTCCCTCTGGGAGGAGACCCCGGGGCAGACCCAGGACTTGCTGAAGAGACTATGTCTTCCAGCTGGTCTTGGAACATCTTGGTATCTCTGAAGAGATGGCGCAAGTGGCTGGGGAGGGAAGTCTGGGCTTCTCTGCTTGAGCTGCTTCCTCCACAACCTGAACCTCTGGAAAAGCAGTAGGAGATGGATTGATGAAAACTAAATATTGATTTTATACTGCATTTAATTTCATAATTTACTAAAAATATTAGATGCTGCATATTTAAAATCAAACAATGCTGGTCAATATTGAAATCATTCTGATATTTGGGGAAAATAGCCAGATTTGAAATAAGCAAATAAACCATAACATATTTATAGGCTAACACAAAAAGAGATATTTTTTAAGAGACCAATTTGTCAAAAAGTCAGTAATCTTCAGCTATGTAGTGTACAGAAATCAACCACCCTGCTTTAACATAGAACAGTACCAGCTGTACTTCTCTCACCTTGAGGATGTTTGTTCAACAAGTTTAGATGATTTATCATTGCCACCATGAAGTGTTGGCCTGCATGTGTGTAGAGTATTCAGGCACAAGAGTCAAGGAAGGTGGTAGACAAGCAGACTCAGATGGCATTTTTCAAGTCCAAGAGGTGCAGTTTTATTTACAGTGATCTCCATTAAAGAAACTAAAATAAAAATAAAAACTTAACAAATAAAAAATGTGACTCGAAAAAACTAAATCATACTAGATGTTTTAATGGCAGCACAGCCTCACCTCTCTCATCAGAGGAACACACCAAATGGATATACAGTATACAGGTATCTCAGTTGAAATCAACTGGACCTTGTTATATCATTACTTCCAACAGGTGGACCTTCATATAATATTAGGACCCAAAAACTATAATCTAAATAATTTAGTGATAAATTCATTTACATAACTAAATGAGATTAAGGTAAATGAATAACACTAGCAAAATATCATAAATTCCAAAAAGTAAACTATAGAAAGAGTCCTATGAGGAAAAAAAAATACCTCTTCTTGGTTCAAACCATTAATATCATGTGACCTCACTCAAACCTATTTTAACCAGGAAATTCAGGGTGGACCCCTACCCAAACAATCTCTGCATGATGGATTAAAAGTTTAAAGAAAACAAAAACAAACATTTTCAATCTGCAACTAAATAAAGTTATTTAAAGTAACTTAAGGCTATGTGTTTGCTTTAACTTACTCCTATACTTTAATGTAAACTGTACCTCAAAACTCTTATTGTTCTATTGACATTAAGAAGTATGCTGTGGGTGTGTTTATCGACTTCAAAAAAGCATTTGACACAGCAGATCATGATATCCCCTGAGAAAATTCAGTTATGATTCTCGTCTCCTTTGGAACCAGCTGCAAATCTGGATTCAGGAGTCATACTCCATCTCTGCTTTCAAGAATAGGGTTAAAACTTTCCTTTTTGATATAACCTATAGTTAGGGTGGGATCAGGTGCCCCTGAACGCTCCTTTAGTAATGCTGCTAATAGGTTTAGACTAGGGTTGGGAATGATCCCTAATTTCAAGAATCAATTTGATTCCGATTCTTGAGATTGTGAATTGATTCAATTCCCATTTGATTTGATCCAATCCGGTCCTGATTTGATCTGGGAAATTATCATTTTAATAGCCATTTTACTTGCTAGGAAAACAAAATATTGGTGACCTATTGCTGCAAATTGTACCAAGAATACTCTAACTTTAATACATAAATTAACACTTACAGAACTGACCCAAATAAGATACAATAATGCACGTTTTATTATTTAACATGATTTCACAAAGTGCAAACAAGTGCTTTCTTTAGTGCAAAAGGTGTGTAGTGTGAAGTTAACAACCCAGAGTCAGTAAACAAATTCAGTACATGAAGCATGTTGACATAATCTCACTGTATTTCAGTCCCTCCTGGATTTCGTTGGTTGTTTTTGTGATTGTTGTGGCCCAAAAGCCTTAATTTGTGTGAGCTTTTCCAAAAAGTTGACATTTTTAGGTTTGTTGCACTGAAAGTTGTGTGAGGAAGTACAGATTTTAAAGTAACTGTTTTTTCCATAGTTTACAGTGATGCTGTTCTATGTAACACCACAAGAAAAGCACAGGATTGCCAAAAATTTCCTGTTAAACAATGATTTATGTAGAATTAAATGCTCAGTAAAATTGTCAAAAAATGGCCAACACTGTATTCTTGCTGAGAACTTAAATTAAAAAAAAAAAGAAATAAAAGAATTAGTCATTACAACAATTAAATTGCATTGAATGCATATTAGAGTATGGAGAAAATTATGGCGGCATCTTCTTTTATCTTGAATTTACAAAGCGACCCTGAAAAATTTGAGGTCTTCTTCTGTGCTGAAATCCACAATAAAGCAGGGATGGCTCCTCCACTGAAAACCTCTTCCCTTCAGAAGGTCTCAGTGCAAGATAGATCTTGGAGTGGAAACCCAGTCTTCATAGATGTGAAGGGGAGATGAAAAGAATAGATTTCACAGTAAAATTAATAATCATATTTTTAAATCCCCACACCACAGTAGGGTTTAATAATTTAGTTTCTTTTATTTTTTTGTTTATATTTTAACTACTGATTAACTTTCAATTTTTGTAAAGGGTTTCAATTCATTTCCTAGGAAGATTTGATCATTTCAGTTCAGTTCTAATGAGTAAAAATGGCTTGTAGGGTAGCCTTTATTAATTGTGCCATTTTCATTTTATTGTGATTCATTATTATCTTCAAATCTCTCACTCAAGTGCTTGAAGTCTGTAATCTCATAAAATATACCTTTATTCTGCATTTATTTGCAGCACTTAACCAACAGTTAACTCTGCATCCATAGTTTGTCAAAGGAACCACCATAATGCTGGATAAATTATTAATTTACCACACAAATGTTAAAACAAACATTTACCTTTTGGTCTTATTAAAGACAAAAATAGAAAGGAGATATTTTTACCTTCTTTACATGTTTTGACTGTTCACTGCAGCCTTTATCAAAAGTGTCAGCTGATTGCTGCCAGGTGTCATTTTATTGGCTGACTTTCATAGGCGGGGCCAGCCCAGCAGACCTGTCAGATCCACCGAGCAGGCCCCGCTTTCCGCCGTCCGATGGTCTCGGGAGAATGTAGTCCCAGGTGTGGGAAAGCATAAAGGCCCCTTCATCCCGGTTCATGCTATCTTTTCCCGCTTCCTGATTTCTATGGCCTTCTTGATCCAGTGTTTGTGTCTATTGCTCTCTGATCCAACAATTTTTGCGTTGTCCCAGTCTATGATGTGATTATTTCTTTTGCAGTGTTCTGATATTGCTGATTTTAATGTTTCTTGTTCTGCCTTTTCTTTTTGTGATCTTGTGAGTCGTCCTTGTGTTTCCTCTCACATTCCTTCTGGTGTTCTTTTTTCCTTGTGGTGAATGATCTTCCGGTTTCTCCAATGTAGGTTTTGTTGCATGATCTGCATGATATTTCATATATTACATTGCATTTTTTGTCTTGTTCTGTTTTTTTCCTTGGGGTGTGCTAATAACTGTCTTAATTTTTTGTGTGGTTTTACTGCTGTGTTTATTTTGTATTTTTTCATGATGCTTTGAATTGGTTCTGTTATCCCTCGGATGTATGGTATAGTTATGGTGTCCTTGTTTTTGATTTTGACTTTTTTTCTGTGTCTTGCTTCCTGTTTGTTTTCTTTGTTTTTGACTTGCTGTTTCCCTTTGTTTATGGCCCATACTGGACTTTGGCAGCGTATGAGTGCATGTTTAATGTGGTTTTTTCTCCTCCTGTCTGTCTTCTTGGTCTGTGATGATGGTGGACCGTTCGTATAATGTACTGACAATTGATAGTTTGTGTGCTGTGGGGTGTTCTGATGTTGATGATGGTGCCATTTTCTTCCTCTTTGTGTGTGAATTTTATATTCCCAGTGCTGTTCGTGCTATTCAGATGGTCAGTGAGTTCTTGTGTGTGTCCTTTCCTTATTTTCTCCAAAATGTTGTCCACGTATCTCTTCCAGAGGGTGGGTTTACATTGTGTGGGTGCTGTGTTAATGGCTTTGTTTTCCAGATTCTTCATGAAAAAGCTGTTCATGATGGCTGATAGTGAGTATCCCATTGCAAATCTTTCTTCTTGTCATTAGATTTTTTCTCTGTATTGAAAATTGGTGGATTTTGCAACAAATTGTAATAGTTCAGTTATGTCGTCAAATGTGAGATTGGTGTGTCTTTTTAGGGTTCTGTTATTTCTGAGGCGTTCTTGCATTATGTGTAGTGTGACGTCAACAGGGGTCTTTGTGAATAATGAAATGATATCATGTTAAATGTTGATCTCTTCTGATTCTATTTTCATATTTTTGAGTTCTTGTACCAGCTCTTTTGAGTTTTTGCAGTGGTATTCTGATAGTCCAAGGGGGAGTTTGATGATTTCAACCAGGGCTTTTGATAAGTTGTATGTGACTGATCTGATACTGTCTATTATTGGCAGCAGTGGGATATCCTTCTTATGTATTTTGGGGGTTCCATAGATCCAGGGGGTGATGCTGGCTGTGGGTATCAGGTGATCGTGTGCATCCTTTGTGATTTTTTTGCTTTCTAATAGGGGTTTGAGAAGGGCTTTTAGCATTTTTTTCTTTTCTTCTGTGGGGTTTGGTTTTATGATTTCATATGTGCTGCTGTCTGCCAACATAGTTTCAATCTGTTTTTCATATGTTTCCGTGTCCATAACTACTGTGGTTCTGCCTTTATCTGATGGGAGGATTGTGATTGTTTTATCTTTCTTGAGTGAGTTTAATGCTTTTTCTTCTTCTTTTGTAATGTTGCTTTGTGGTAATTTGGCAGTTTTGAGGATTCCTGTGACTGCGTTCCGGAGTGCTGCCTTTTCCCCTTGGTGCTGGATTTTTTCACATGCAATTTCTGTTGCAAGGATGTATTCTTCATGGGGTATTTTGGCTGATGTGATGGCGAAATTCAGTCCTCTGCTCAGCACTTTTTTTTTCCGTATCCGTGAGTGTGCGTTGTGATAAGTTTTTGACCCCCTTAGCGTTCATTTCCGTGTGAGTTTGTCTTCGTTCGTTCTTCCTTTCTGTGAGTTTTTTTAGTTTCTTGAAATGGCGGTTTTTCATTATAATGAATTCCTTTTCGTGTGCGTGTTTTAATAGTGCTTTTATCTGATCCTGCATTTCCTGGTCGGTCGGGTAGTGTTCCTTGAAAATGTCCATTTCCTCCTTGATCTGGTTGTTGATTCTGTCCACTTTGTTTGCTGTCATTCTTATCCGTTCTTTGATCAAATCGTTCCATGCATTATTGATTATTTTCTCTGCGTTTTTGGTTGAGATCAGATTTTTTATGTTGAGGCTTGCTGGTGTGACATCCTCATCTCTGCAACGGAGGTTAAATCTGAGGTGGTTTCTGTAGCGTGCCCATGTTTTGTCTAATTTCTCCAGCCGGCGGAAGTCTTTGATGCAATTTTGTCCATAACTTCCACGTAATATCTCAAGTAGGTTAATTTTGTCTTCTTTTTATTATTTGCCTTTTGTTCTTATTAATGACAAAAATATAAAGGAGATGTTTTAACATTCTTTACATGTTTCGACTGTTCACTGCAGCCTTCATCAGAAGTGTCAGCTGATTGCTGCCAGGTGTCATTTTATCAACTGACTTTCGTAGGCGGGGCCAGCCCAGCAGATCTGTCAGATCCACCGAGCAGGCCCCACTTTCTGCCGTCCGATGGCCTCTGGAGAATGTAGTCCCAGGTGTGGGAAAGCATAAAGGGAGGCCTTGCTTTGTGGACTTGGAGAAGGCATTCGACCGTGTCCCTCATGGTTTTTCATGGCGGGTGCTTCGGGAGAATGGGGTATCTGGCTTGTTACTATGAGCTATTCGCTCTCCATCCGACCGTTGTGAGAGTTTGGTTTGTATTGCCAACATTCGGTCGGATTCATTCCCAGTGAGAGTTGGACTCCTCCAGGGCTGCCCTTTGTCACAGATCCTGTTCATAATTTTTACGGACGGGATTTCTAGGCACAGCCAGGGAATGGAGGGTGTCATGCTTGGTGACCACAGGATCTCATCTCTGTTGTTTGCAAATGATGTTGTCCTGCTGGTTTCATCTAGCAATGACCTACAGTTCTTACTGGGACAGTTTGCCGCTGAGTGTGAAGCAGCTGGGATGAGAATCAGTGCCTCCTAGTTAGAGTCCATGGTCCTTAGCCAGAAAAAGGTGGATTGTCCTCTCCGGTTTGGGGACAGGCTCCTTCCCCAAGTGGAGGAGTTTAAGTATCTTGGGGTCTTATTCACGAGTGAGGGGAGACTGGAGAGAGAAATTGACAGATGGAACAGAGCAGCATCTTCAGTGATGCGGACATTGTACAGGTCTGTTGTGTTGAAGAGGGAGCTAAGCTCTAAGGCAAAGCTGTCGATTTACCGGTCAATCTATGTTCCTACTCTCACCTATGGTCATGAGTTTTGGGTAATGACCAAAAGAATGAGAATGCGGTTAAAAGCGACTGAAATACGCTTCCTTCGTAGGATTCCTGGACTCATCCTTAGAGACAGGGTGAGGAGCTCAGTCACCCAGGAGAGGCTCAGAGTAGAACCGCTGCTCCTTCACATTGAAAGGAGCCAGTTAAGGTGGTTTGGGCATCTGATCAGGATGCCTCCTTGACGCCTCCCACTTGAGGTGTTTCGGGCACATCCAACTGGGAAGGGACCCTGGGGCAGACCCAGGACTCGCTGGAGAGACTATGTCTCCCAGCTGGTCTTGGATCGCCTTGGTTTCCTCTCTGAAGAGCTGGAGTAGGCGGCTGGGGAGAGGGAAGTCTGGGCTTGTCTGCTTGAACTGCTGCCTACACGACCTGGACCTCTGGAAAAGAAGTAGACGATGGATAGATGGACGGATGGATGGATGGGCAACATAAAAAAAAAAAAAAAGTTTTTGTTGAGATTTTTGCAAATTTATTAAAAATAAAAACCTAAGAAATCACGTGCACATAAGTATTCACAGCCTTTGCTCAATACTTTGTTGATGCACCTTTGGCAGCAATTACAGCCTCAAATCTTTTTGAATATGATGCCACAAGCTTGGCACACCTACCTTTGAGCAGTTTAGCCCATTCCTCTTTGCAGCACCTGTCCAGTTCCATAAGGTTGGATGGGAAGTGTTGTTGCACAGCAATTTTCAGATCTCTCCAGAGATGTTCAATTGTATTCAAGTCTGGGATCTGGCTGGGCCACTCAAGGACATTCACAGAGTTTTCCTGAAACCACTCCTTTGATATCTTGGCTGTGTGATTACGGTCGTTGTCCTGATGAAAGATGAACTATCGTCCCAGTCTGAAGTCAAGAGTGTTCTGGAGCAGGTTTTCATCTAGTCTTCTAGTTCCAACTGCTGAACACACCCCCACAGCATGATGCTGCCACCACTATGCTTCACTGTAGGGATGGTATTGGCCTGGTGATGAGCGGTGCCTAGTTTCCTCCAAACATGTCTCCTGATGAGACAAAGAGTTAAATCTTTGTCTCTTCAGACCAAGGAATTTTGTTTCCCTTGGTCAGAGAGTCCTTCATGTACCTTTTGGCAAACTCCAGGCGGGCTGCCATGTGCCTTTTACTAAGGAATGGCTTTTGTCTGGCCACTCTACCATACAGGCCTGATTGATGGATTGTTGCAGAGATGGTTGTGCTTCTGGAAGGTTCTCCTCTCTCCACAGAGGAACACTGGAGCTCTGACAGAGTGATCATTGGGTTCGTGGTCACCTCCCTGACTAAGGCCTTTCTACCCCGATCACTCAGTTAAGACGGCTGGCCAGCTATAGGAAGAGTCCTGCTGGTCCAAACTTCTTCTATTTACTGATGATGGAGGCCACTGTGCTCATTAGGACCTTCAAAGCAGCAGAATTTTTTTTGTACTCTTCCCCAAATTTGTGCCTCACAACAACCCTGTCTTGGAGGTATACAGACAATTCCTTTTACTTCATGCTTGGTTTGTGCTCTGACATGCACTGTCAACTGTGGGACCGTATATAGACAGGCTTGTGCCTTTCCAAATCATGTCCAATCAACTGAATTTACCACAAAGGGACTCCAATTAAGCTGTAGAAACATCTCAAGGATGATCAGTAGAAACAGGATGCACCTGAACTCAATTTTGAGCTTCTTGGCAAAGGCTGTGAATACTTCTGTACATGTGATTTCTTAGTTTTTTTATGTTTAATACATTTGCCAAAATCTACAAAAACAAACTTTTTCACATTGCCATTATCACATATTGTGTGTAGGATTTTGAGGAAAAAATGAATTTAATCCATTTTGGAATTAGGCTGGAACATAACGTGGAAAAAGTGAAGCACTGTGAATACTTTCCAGATACACAGTAAGTACAATATTGAAGGGTAGGACTTTAAAAGCTTTTGCTTCTTCCTACTCTTTTTTTTCAGGCACCACAAAAAAGTATTTCATCACTTTTTACATTTGTTATTTTATATCTTTTGATATATTTGTTAAATATTCTTCTTTTTTTTTCCTTTTTGTAATAGCTTACTTTTTTTGTCCAAAATCATTAAATAATTCAATAAACATAAGACTATTACAAACAAATGCAGAATACAAAGTGATAGAATGCTACAAAAACACTGGCAAATTAAAGTAAACAAGCAAGAAAGAAGCACCTAGTGTAATACATATATTAATGGGAAAAGTGATGAGTTGAAAAAGGTTCTCACCCACTTTGTCACAATCTGTCAGTTCACTCATTTTTGTTCATCTCCAGCTTTTTACTTTTCAGCAAAAGGTGTGCTTGTATTTCTTTTTCCTTGGTGATTTTTTCTTATTATGGATTTGTCTGCCCCTCATGGATCATCACCTTTCGTGGTGGGGGGTTTGGATGCCCCAGTGATCCCAGGAGCTATGTTGTCCAGGGCAATTTGCCTCTGATAGGGACACCCAAGACAAACTGGTCCTGGGTGAAGGGCCAGACTAAGAACGATCCAACAGACTCTCATGATAAATTCTAGATCAAGGATTCAGTGTACCCCGCCCGGTATGGGGTTACCGGGGCCCCACCCTGGAGCCAGGCCTGGGGAAGGGGCTCGATGACTAGCGTCTGGTGGCCGGGTTTCCACCCATGGGACCTGGCCGGGCTCAGCCCGAAGGAGTTACATGGGTCTGCCCGCCAGTGGGCTCACCATCTGCAGGAGGGATTATGGGGGTCCGGTGGTATGTGGATTAGGTGGCGGTCAAAGGCGGAGACCTTGGCGGACTGATCCCAAGCTTTCTAAACTGGCTTTTGGGATGTGGAATGTCACTTCTCTGGTGGGGAAGGAGCCTGAGCTGGTGTACGAGGTTGAGAGATACCGTCTAGATATATTCGGCCTCACCTCAACACACAGCTCCAGTTCTGGAACCAGTCTCCTGGAGAGGGGCTGGAGCTTGGCCTTTTCTGGAGTTGTCATGCACGAGAGGCGATGAGCAGGGGTGGGTATTCTTTTATCCCCCCACCTTGCTGCCTCTATACTGAAGTTTTCCCTGGTGGATGAAAGGGTTGCTTCCCTGAGCCTTCGGGTTGGGAAACGGGTCCTGACCATCATTTGTGCCTATGCACCAAATGATGTTTCAGAGTACCCACCCTTTTTGGAGTCTGTGACTGGTGTGCTGGAGGGTGCTCCTATTGGAGACTCCATTGTCCTACTGGGGGACTTCAATGCACACGTGGGCAACAACAATGAAACCTGGAGGGGGGTGGTTTGGAGGAACGGCCTGCCCGATCTGAACCCAAGTGGTGTTCAGTTATTGGACTTCTGTGCTAACCACAGTTTGTCCATAACGAACACCATGGTCAAGCATAAGGGTGTCCATATGTGCACCTGGCACCAGGACACCCTAGGTCGCAGGTCGATGATTGATTTTGTTATCGTTCATCAGACCTGCAACCGTATGTCTTGGACACTTGGGTAAAGAGAAGTGCAGAGCTGTCAACTGATCACCACCTGGTGGTGAGTTGGATCTGATGGCAGGGGAGGAAGCCATTCAGACCTGGTAGACCCAAACGTATAGTGAGGGTGTGCTGGGAACGTCTGGCTGAGGCCCCTGTCCAAGAGGTCTTCAACTCCCACCTCCGGAAGAACTTCATCCACATTCTGAGGGAATCTGGAGACCTGGAGTCTGAATGGACCATGTTCTCCACCTCTGTCGTTGAAGCGGCAGCCCAGAGCTGCGGCCGCAAAGTGGTTGGTGCATCTCGTGGTGGCAACCCCCGAACCAAGTTGTGGATACCAGTGATGAGGGGGGCCATTAAGCTGAAGAAGGAGTCTTATCAAGCTTGGTTGGCTTGTGGGACTCCCGAAGCAGCTGAGGTGTACCGGCAGGCCAAGCGGAGTGCAGCTCGGGTGGTTGCTGAAGCAAAAACCCGGGTATGGGAGGAGTTCGGTGAGGCCATGGAACAAGACTTTCGGTCGGCCTCGACGAGATTCTGGCAAACTGTCCAGTGGCTCAGGAGGGGAAAGCAGCTCCCTGTCCACACTGTGTATGGTGCGGATGGGGCGCTGTTGACTTCGACTGGGGATATCGTCGGGCGGTGGAAGGAATACTTTGTGGATGAACAAAATACGTTCAGGCGAGACACGGCGAGCTGAAGGTTTAAGAGTTTTATTCCTCCATCACACTGCAGCACTGTGTACTGTGTGTGCACTAGTGAGGCATGTAAAGTCAGCTCTTTTATACAGACAAGAGAGAATGCATGGCACATTTACATATTGATATACATATCAGAGGGGCTCTCTGTTCATATGCAATCCCTGCTGACCGTGAATATTATCAGTCTGCATTGTGCTGGGTGCCCACACCGCTCCCCCCAGAACGGTCAGAAGGGGTTGTGACCCCCCCACCCCCGGTTTGGCTCCAGCTCCGGTAGAACTGTCGGAGGGCATGTCAGTCCTTGAGGGGGACGGGGGAGGGGTGGAAAGGGCAGTGTGCTCTGCTCCGAGTTCCAGCATGTTGAACGGCCGTGGGTCGTGGGCACACGGGCCGGTGTGCAGTCGTGCGTAATGGAACCAGACAACGATCAGCCGGCTTTGGGAGTGAGGTGCTGGAAAAGCGCTGTGAAGGAGGAGGTTGAGGGGGTGGGAGTAAGCGAGTGCCAGCCCGGGACGTCAAAGGTGTCTGGGCCGTGCAAAAATTGCGTGTGGATCCACGATGGTGAGGAACTTTTCCCGTTAAACGTGGTGGAGATCCACAGCAGCTGTGAAAAAATTATATCTCTGACTTCTTTAGTGTTTTGGTCCAGCGAGGATGTGGGGAAGGCAAGTGGCCAAATTCCCCGAGGATGCGTAGTGGCTGTGATAAACTGAAGCTGTGTCAGGGACTCGGCAGTTTGGCTTTAGGTGTGGGAAACAGCCCTAAAGTCATGTGGGAAAGCAATCAGCTAAATTCCCCTTGTGCGCCATGGCTGGAAAACTCATACAAAGTCCTGTGTGCTGGCTGCACGTATGCTTCAGGTGCGCGAGCCGCCCTGAAGGTTCCAAGGGTGGCGATCGGCCATTTAACTCGGGCATGTGAAGCGGCGGAGGACACTGTATCAGTCTGTGGAGCCGGTTTGTCCCTGGTGCGTGGCGTGCGCCTGGTGCATTGACCACATAGCTGGCAGTTGCACTGTCCTCGTAACCCCGCGATGTGCGTGCGTGGCTTCTGTGCGTGGAAGGTCTGTTGTCAAGGGGTGAGTCAGGGTCAGGGAGCTTGATTGAAATCAGCGCAGTCAGCATCGATGATTGTCCCCATTCAGGCTGCTTCCTTAGTATGCTCGTGTTGCTCATGGTCCTGGAAAAAGATCAGGTGAGGGTCGCACCATGACGCGTGCTGAGGTTTTTCGTCCGGGTCATCTTCGGGTTGTTCGCCTGGTGTTCCATTCTTCGTCAAGGGTCACCAGTGTGGAGGAACAAAATAAGTTCAGGCGAGACACGGCGAGCTGAAGGTTTAAGAGTTTTATTCCTCCATCATCATGAGACACACTGCAGCACTGTGTACTGTATGTGTGCTAGTGAGGCATATAAAGTCAGCTTTTTTATACAGACAAGAGAGAATGCATGGCACATTTACATATCGATATACATATCAGACAATACATATCAATCGCATGATTAACTGGCACCAGACTCCTCTCCTTACTCCGGGGATGAATAACAATAGTCATTGTTCTGGTTGTCCCCTAGGCTTCTCTGTTCGTATGCAATCCCTGCTGAGCGTGAATATTATCAGTCTGCATTGTGCTGGGTGCCCACACCTTCGAGGATCTCCTCAATCCCACTGATACGCCTTCCACGGAGGAAGCAGGGTTTGTGGACGAGGGGGATGACTCGCTTATCACACGGGCTGAGGTCACCAAGGTGGTTAAAAATCTCCTTGGTGGCCGGGCCCCGAGGGTGGACGAGATTCGCCCTGAGTACCTCAAGGCCCTGGATGTTGTTGGGCTGTCATGGTTGACATGCCTCTGCAACATTGCGTGGAGGTCGGGGGCAGTGCCTTTGGCATGGCAAACCGGGGTGGTGGCTCCTCTCTTCAAAAAAGGGGACCGGAGGGTGTGATCTAACTTTAGAGGATTCACACTCCTCAGCCTCCCTGGGAAGGTCTATGCCAAGGTACTGGAGAGGAGAGTCTGGCCATTGGTCGAACCTCAGATTCAGGAGGAGCAATGTGGTTTTCGTCCTGGCCGTGGCACATTGGACCAGCTCTTTACCCTCTCGAGAATTCTCGAGGGTTCGTGGGAGTTTGCCCAACCAATTTACATGTGTTTTGTGGACTTGGAGAAGGCATTTGACCGCGACCCTCGTGGTTTTTTATAGGGGGTGCTTTGGGAGTATGGGGTATCGGGCTTGTTGTTACGAGCTATTTGGTCTCTATACGACCGTTGTGAGAATTTCGTTCGTATTGCCAACACTCGGTCGGACTCATTCCCAGTGAGAGTTGGACTCCGCCAGGGCTGCCCTTTGTCACTGATCCTGTTCATAATTTTTACGGACAGGATTTCTAGGCGCAGCCAGGGAATGGAGGATGTCATGCTTTATGACCACAGGATCTCTTCTCTATTGTTTGCAGATGATGTTGTCCTGTTGGCTTCATCCAGCAATGACCTACAGCTCTTGCTGGGATGGTTTACCACTGAGTGTGAAGCGGTTGGGATGAGAATCAGCACCTCCAAGTCCGAGTCCATGGTCCTCAGCCGGAAAAAGGTGGATTGTCCTCTTTGGGTTGGGGACAAGCTCCTCCCCCAAGTGAAGGAGTTTAAGTATCTTGGGGTTTTATTCACAAGTGAGGGGAAAATGCAGCGAGAGATTGACAGACGGATCGGACCAGCATCTGCAGTGATGCGGACGTTGTACCGGTCTGTTGTGGTGAAGAGGGAGCTTAGTTCTAAGGCAAAGCTGTCAATTTACCAGTCAATCTACGTTCGTACTCTCACCTATGTGTAACCCAGCTGAGAAAATGACACTTTTTCTCAGATTTCATTTGTATTAATACAATTGTGTGATTTTATTTTGAAAAAGATAAAATCAGTGGCTCAGGAGGTAGAGCAGGTCGTCTAATAACCCGATGGTTGGCGGTTCGAATCCTCCTCTCCCCAGATATCCTGCCGTTATGTTCCTGGGCAAGATACTTCACCCGCATTGCCTCCAGTGCCCATAACACTGGGTATGAATGTGTATAAATGTTCGGTTGTGGAGGCCGTTGGCGCGGATTGGCAGCCACGTTTCCGTCAGCCTGCCCCAGGGCAGCTGTGGCTTCAGTTGTAGCTTGCCACTACCATTGTCTGTCTGGAGTGAATGAATAATGTATCTACTTGTAAAGCGTCTTTGAGTGTCTATGATAAAGCGCTATATAAATCTGATGCATTATTATTATAAAAACGATTATTTTGGGAAGAGGAAGTGTGATCCTCGTTATCCAACTTTTATGGTGGTCGTTATCGACCACCGTTTCATGGTCACGGTGGGCGATTTCGGTCTTTTCATTCGTTAAGAGCGATATTAGCCCCGCCTTCCGAGCAGAGTGCCGAGGCGCGCACCCGGGTTTTCGGTCTTTTGCGATCTGAGAGCGGACGAGAGAGGCTGTGGACGATCTGTGTGGAGGCCTGTGGGTCTTCTTGGTAAGTTACTACTGAAAGATGCTATAAATGGAGCTAAACACTCTCCAAACGCTAATTTGAAACCTTTATTATCCTAAGTTGATGGGAGCACGAGCTTGAGAGGCCGTGAGGCTGTGACTTTTGCTGTGTTCATGCTGATATCTCATCTTGGTGAGTGAAAACCGAGTGTGTACTAAATGAAGCATGCTAACGTTAGCGTTATGCTAATGCTAATCGCGAGTGGATTTTTTTTCTGTTTAAAAGCAATAGAAAGGGCTATTTTTGTGCCTGTATGGTTTTCCTAAATGTGATTTCAGTTCCCAACAGTATGCTGAAGTACTTTTAGTTCTTTTGCACTATTTCTGTCGAATGTAATGTGTAGTTTGATGCTAAAAGCACATTTTGTTGGTTTCCTATGTAAATTCATAGGTTATGCTAAACCCAGTAGCTCAGACAGGGTTTTACTGATTTTAAAAGGAAATAATGGAAGTAATGGGACAGTATATTCCCTGGTTATGTGATAAATTAATTGCATTTCATTTCATGATTTACAAAGACAAGGTTAAAAATATTAATCATTATTTCATGGTTAAATGGTGTAGAGATAAAAAGAGAAATTAATTTATTTGGTTACATGAGAAAAAAAAAATCATGTACTACCAGAGAGATTTTGAGAAAAGAAAACTTGCATGTAAGATGTGAAATGTGAAATGTGAAATGTAAGATATTACTATATTACTGGATTGTAACAATAGTAATATGAGAGAAGAATTTAAACACTAAGCTATGGTGTTATATGAGAAGAAATTGAAAAGTGAATTACTTCAGCTGTATACAATAATATCATTATTGTTGTGCAGGCTAGGTTTTTTTGGTTGATGATTAAGAACCTTCTGGATCCTGGATTCTCTTCGAATGGAGATGGCGAGCCTGACCCGAGACCTGAACCGAGACTGAACCGAGATCTGAACCAAGATCTCGATTGAAGAACACCCTTCCTCTCTCCAGTGCACAAAATTCAAAGTGGTAGCAACTCGAGCCACCGCTTTAAAAGAGGAAAAGAAACCTGAGTCTGGAAATACAAGATATATTGACTGGTCAAACGACTAAAACAAAAAGACAAACAAACACTGAGCTCAGTAGGACATTTTTGGGGTTTTATTTCATGCCGGCCGTTATTATATTTGTATAGTTGTAAATTGTCTGTATATTCTGTTCCCTTTATCTTTAAAAATAACAGCCATTATTGCTCATTTCTTGCCTCCAGCTATTTCATTCCACACTCATTTTAATTCCCTATTGTAATCCTTACGAACCTAGCAACTGGTCTACACTTAATAATTTCCCTTACCTAATTAACGTAAGGCAAGGGTTACATATGGTCATGAGCTTTGGGTAATGACCGAAAGAACAAGATCGTGGATACAAGCGGCTGAAATGAGCTTTCTCCGTAGGATTGCTGGACTCACCCTCAGCGATAGGGTGAGGAGCTCAGTCATCCAGGAGAGGCTCAGAGTAGAACTGCTGCTCCTCCACATTGAAAGGAGTCAGTTGAGATGGTATGGGCATCTGATTAGGATGCCTCCTGGACTCCTCCCACTTGAGGTGTTTCGGGCACGTTCCACTGGGAGGAGACCCCAGGGCAGACCCAGGACTCGGTGGAGAGACTATGTCTCCCAGCTGGTCTGGGAACGCCTTGGTATCTTCTCTGAAGAGCTGGAGCAGGTGGCTGGGAAGAGGGAAGTCTGGGCTTCTCTGCTTGAATAGCTGGCTCAGCGACCTGGACCTCCGGAAAAGCGGTAGAAGATGATGGATGGATGGATTTGTCTGTATCTTACGGAGGACTGGAGGCTCAGCAGCCAGCTGGTTTTTACAGTGCACCTCTCCATGCTTTTGAGCCTGCATATGAGCCCATTATTAAATTTGGTCAGAAGTGGCCCATATTTTAGTTGACAACCAAATAAAACTACTTCTTCTTTTTGTCTGTTCCCTTTAAGGGTCACCGTAGCAGATCATCTGTCTCCATCTCACCCTGCATTTTCCTCTGTACCATCAACCCTCTCCATGCCCTCCTTCACATCATCCACAAATTTTCTTTGTGGTCTTCCTCTGTGGTCATGGTGCCCCCTGAGACAGACATGTTTGCTCGCTCCGTTCTCCAATGCTGGCTTTTTCTTCTTTTTTGCATGTTTGTTGCTCTTTCTACAGTGCATACACGTCACACACTGCTAACATACAACCGACAGGCACTGCTGGACATCGCCAAGACAAACAGCCATATGGAATTTATAAGATAAGATAAGATAAGATAAGATAAGCCTTTATTAGTCCCACAATGGGGAAATTCCAGGATTGCAACAGCACAGGGATAGCAACACTCAGAGCAACAATCAGAAGGCAAGAAAAAACAACATCTAGTAAACATATGTCCATATTACTATAAATGTATATATATAGACACACAGTGCAGAGCATTATGGTTGGTTGGTGAATGTGCAGCAGAAAGTCTAAGCTCTCTGTCCGCGGATGCGGCGGGCCAGCTGGAAGTCTCTGGGCATGATGGTGACCCCCTTAGCGAAGAAGAGACCACCAGGTGGGCCTCGCTGGTCTCCTGCAGAGCCATGACGGCGAAGCTCAGGAAACGCAGGACGGTCTTGAAGTCCTGAGCGATCTCCCTCACCAGGCGCTGGACGGGCAGCTTACGGATGAGCAGCTCCGTGGATTTCTGGTAGCGACGGATCTCTCTCAGAGCCACGGGCCTGTGACGGCGAGGCCTCTTCACTCTGCCGGTGGCCGGAGCGCCTCTCCGAGCAGCCCTGGTGGCTAGCTGTCTCCTGGGGGGCTTCTTCCTCCAGTAGATTTTACGGGCGATCTGCTTGGTTCTTGCCATCGCTCTTTATTATTCTGTCTTATATTTCTTGCACGCCGCCTAAACTCCAGCCCGGCACCCACGTCGTTTTCGCTACAGCTCCCGGTATGTCGAGTTTCCCATTAGCACCGGGCGGCGGCCAAGTGCTAGCTAGCACTAGCTCCTCCCCGCTGTAACGTCTCCCGCTGCAAACCGTGGCTCCGTCCGCCGACCCGGGAGACCCACGGGGCGATCCGTGCATCCGTGATATATATACAGAGTGAAAGGTGTAGAAAGAAGAAGGAAGATAAAAAAAAAGGCTGTTGCAACGGGCAGCCTACTCGTGTGGCGCCACCGGTCCAGCAGAACCGGAACCGGAAATTATTGACTTTATACCACCAAAACTACAATGCATTGTCCGCTCCCACAGCGATCGCCACCACCCCCAGGAAGGCCCTGAAGTACCAAGCTCTAGTAAACATGCTGATCCCAAGAGAGCGCTTTGGAGGTAGCGCTGCAAGTGAAACAAGACGGGAGGGCTCCATGCTAGGCTAAGAGCTCACACTAGCCAGCCACCACTACCTAGCCTCCTGATAGCCAACATGTGGTCTCTGGAAAACAAGCTAGATGAGCTAAGAGCAAGGATCAAAGACCAGCGGGAGATAAGAGAGTGCTGCACTCTAATTTTTCTGTGAGACCTGGCTCTCAAACAAAGTCCCTGAGTGCGCCATTCAGCTACAGAGCCACTCCATACATCGGGCAGACCAGACATTAGCCGCAGGTAAGACGAGAGGGGGAGGCGTGTGTGTGTTTATAAACAGCTCCTGGTGTGGAGATGTACAGGCTGTTTACAAGCACTGTTTGGCTGATGTGGAGTTTTTACTGCTGAAATGCCGTCCCTATTATCTACCGACGGAATTCACTGCTGTGTTTTTGGTCGATGTTTAAATTCCCTCGAGAGTCAACTACACAGCAATGATCCGCAAACTCCATGATATTGTCAGTGCATTAGACATCTCATCCCAATGCTGTTTTTATTGTTGCTGGTGACTTTAACCAGTGCAATGTATGGACTGTACTTCACAAATATTACCAGCATATGGACATTCCCACCCGTGATAAGAACACACCGGACAATGTTTACACCAACATACGTGGTGCACACAGAGTGGCACCCCGCCCCCACTTCGGACAGTCAGACCACATCTCCTTGTTCATGTACCCGGCCTACAAAGACTGAAACAAACAAACCCTGTTATTAAACAAATTAAGCGCTGGACTCCAGAGGCTGAGAACACCCTGCAAGAATGTTTTGCCTGGACAGACTGGGATGTGTTTAAAGCTGCAGCAATCTGGGAGGACTCTTCTGTAAACATACAGGTCTATGCTGAGTATGTGACTGGGTACATTAGTACTTGTGTTGATACCATCATACCCACCATAAGTCAGCAAGTTCCCCAACCAGAAGCCCTGGATCAACAGTCAGGTACGTCAGATGCTGTGCGCTTACTCTATTGCATTTAAATCAGGCAATAAGGCCGAGTACAAAGCTGCAAAGTATGGACTGAGGAAGGCTTTAACAACAGCAAAAAGGCAGTACAGAGAAAAGCTGGAAAGCCTCTACTCTACTCCTGACCCTTGGTGCATGTGGCATAAGAAACAACAAGCAACACCACCAGCTCCACAGACAGCCTACCGGATGATATCAATACCTTTCACACCCAGTTTGAAACCTCCAGCTTCAGTGCAGAGAGGAGACACACACACACACACACCCTCCCCCTCCCCCTCCCCAAAAGTCTTATCAGTCCAGGAAAACAAAGCACTGAGGAATATCAAGCCCGGCAAGGCAGCAGGAACATACAACATCCCTAGGGGGGCTCAGAGCATGTGCTGCCAAGCTGACTGATGCTCTCACAATAATCTTTAACCTCTCCCTCAACCAGAACATAGTCCTCTCCAGCTTCAAAACCAAAACCATTTCCCCCCTCCCAAAAACAGCCCGCCGACCTGCCTGAATGATTACAGGCCAGTAGCACTCATTCCAATCATCATGAAGTGCTTCGAGAGAGTGGTGCTGTCCCTCATTCAGGACAGCATACCGGATACCCTGGACCTCTTGCAGTATGCCTACCGGCCCAACAGGTCCACCTCAGATGGCATTGCTGCTGCATTTCATATTCTCTCTTCCACCTGAAAGATAAAGACTCCTATATAAGGATGCTCTTTGTCAACTACAGCTCTGCCTTCAACATGATCATCCCCCACAAACTGACCTACAAACTGTCTTTATTTGACCTACACCACACCCTCTGTGACTTGGCTCCTGTACTTTCTGATTGGCAGGCCTCAGCTTGTCAGGATTAGCAACAGGACCTCAGCCAGCATCATTACAAACACAGGTGTCCCACAGGGTTGTGTTCTCAGCGCCATCCTCTACAGCCTCTTCACCCATGACTGTGTCGCCTCCCACAAGGACAATGTCATCTTAAAGTTTGCAGATGACACAGCAGTGATAGGACGCATTACTGGTGGTGACGAAGCGTCCTACAGGAGGGAGGTGGCCAGCCTGGTGTCATGGTGTGAGGACAACAACCTCACCCTCAACATGGACAAGATGAAGGAGATGATAGTGGACATGAGGAAGGGGACAAGACCTCATCGGCCGCTGTTTATTCGGGAGCTTGAGGTGGAGTGGCACTTTACACCACAGAGCTGGTTAAGAGAGCTCAACAGTGGCTATGCTTTCTGAGGAAGGTGAGGAAGTTTGATATGTCCCCCAAGATCTTCAACAACTACTACAGGTACATAATCGAGAGCATCTTGTCCAACTGCATCACTGCGTTGTACGGCAGCACTACTGCTTTGTACTGCAGATGCTTGCAGAGAGTGGTGAAGACAGCTGAGAAGATCATCAGGACTCCACTCCCCTCTCTGCAGAGCATCTATCACCACAGAATCCAAAGGAGAGCTACCTCAAACCTCCAGGACCCACCCACCTCCAGCACAGAATTTTCACACTTCTGCCCTCAGGCAGGAGGGACAGAAGTGTGAAATGCATGACATCCAGACTAAAAAACTCCTTCTTTCCCACTGCCACCAGACTCCTGAACAAAAAAAAACACAATTCCGGACACAAAATTGCAAATAGGAATTCACACACTGGATGCTAAATTTGCACATTGTTCATTTGCAAATTGTACATAGTCTCACCCTGTCTCATGTCCATATCATCTCTGCTTCTAAATTATCATTGTGCAGTCTACTCGGTATTATCAGGGCACACAGCTTTACACAGAGGAATTCTCACACTGGATGCTAATTTGTACATTGTTCATTTGCACACTGTACACAGTCTCAGGCCATCTCACATTCATACCATCTCTGATGGTAAATGGTAAATGGCATTCACTTATATAGCGCTTTTATTCTCATCTCTTGATGACCAAAGCGCTTTACAGATCCTGCTATCCACCCATTCACACACATATTCACACACTGATGGTGGCATTGATGGTGGCATTATTGATATTAAAATTACTATTGTACAGTCTATTGGGTATTATCAGAGACAAGTCATACTCATTCAGTGACTTTTTATTTACTCAGGGTCAGTTTATAGTCACCCAATGAATTTCCATTCTTCTTGTTTCCTTTAGTTTTAACTGCTTTAACTGTCCTAATTGCTTTTGATGTGCATTTATTAGTAATAGTATTCAGGATTCAAAGAGTCAAAGGCTTTACTTCCATGTGCACAGTTAAGAAATGCTACATTTCCTGAGCACTGAAATTCTTACTTTGCTCTCCGAATGAATGCCAAGGTAAAAGGTACAGTAACAACAATTCTAATAAGTCATAGCACACTTACACAGTAACTCAATCCTAATACTATTGGATGCTAATAACACACACACACCAACACACAGTTAGGCAGTAGAGGATTGAAATTTAAAATTCACTGGATGACTAAAGTGATAGTAGTATATTGATGTCAGAGATGATTTAAACCTGAGATGGCATGAACCTATGTACAGTGTGCAAATGAGCATTGTGCAGCCTAATATGAACTTGAGATTGCATAGACTTACTGTATGTACAGTGTGCAAATGAGCATTGTGCAATGAGCAGTGTATAATTACAAATTATTTCTGAAACAATAGTACCAGTAGACTGTGCATGATAAGTAGCAGCAGAGATGATATGGACATCAGACGGGTGATACTATATCTACTGTACAGGTGAGCAGTGTGCAAATTTAGCGGCTGGTGTTAGAGTTCCTATATGCAAAGCTGTGTTAAGGAGTTTTGGGAGTTGTTATCTGTTCAGTAGTCTGATGGCAGTAGGAAAGAAGGAGTTTTTTAGACTGGTTGTCCTGCATTTCGCACTTCTGTAGCTCCAGCTTGAGGGTAGAAGTGTGAACAGTCTGTGCTGGGGGAAAGGGGGTCCCGGAGGATGGCATCAGCTCTCTTTTGGACTCTGCGGTGGTAGATCCTCTGCAGAAAGGGGAGTGGAGTCCGGATGATCTTCTCTGCTGACTTCACCACTCTCTGCCGGTGTTTGCACTCCAGGGCAGTGGTGCTGCCAAACCACGCAGTGATGCAGTTGGTCAGGATGCTCTTGATGATGCTGTTGCAGAAATTGTTGAGGATCCTGGAAGACTTGCCAAACTTCTTCAACCTCCTCAGAAAAAATAGTCGCTGTTGAGCTGTCTTAACCAGCTCTGTGGTGTTGAGTGTCTACTTAAGGTCCTCACTGATGTGGATGCCCAGGTATTTAAGGCTGCTCACCCTCTCCACCTCAAGCTTCCGGATGAACAGCGGCCGATGCGGTTTCATCCTCCCTTTCCTCATGTCCACTATCATCTCCTTTGTCTTGTCTGTGTTGAGGGTGAGGTTGTTGTCCTCACACCATGACACCAGATTGGCCCCCTCCCTCCTGTAGGATGCTTCGTCATCACCAGTGATGTGTCCTATCACTGCTGTGCCATCTGCAAACTTTAGGATGATATTGTCCTTGTGGGAGACAACAGAGTCATGGGTGAAGAGGTTGTAGAGGATGGCGCTGAGAACACAACCCTGTGGGACACCTGTGTTTGTGATGATGCTGGCTGAGGTCCTGTTACCCACCCTGACAGACTGGGGCCTGCCAGTTAGAAAGTCCAGTAGTCAGTCACAGAGGGTGGGGTGCAGGCCAAGTGAAGACAGTTTGTCGGTTCGTTTGTGGGGGATGACTGTGTTGAAGGCGGAGCTGTAATCGACAAAGAGCATCCTACTGTAGGAGTCTTTATCTTTCAGGTGGGAGATAGAATAATGGAGTGCTGCAGCAATGGCATCTGAGGTGGACCTGTTGGGCCGTTAGGCGTACTGCAGGGGGTCCAGGGTATCCGGTATGCTGTCCTGAATGAGGGGCAGCACCACTCTCTCGAAGTACTTCAGGATGATTGGAGTGAGTGCTACCGGTCTGTAATCATTCAGACATATCGGCGAGCTCCTTTTGGGGAGGGAGATTTATTTAGTATTAAGGTGTGTTTATTACCTTTATTAGTATTTGTATTGATGTGCATTTATTACCTTGGCATTCGTTGCTACACAGAGAAAGAATTTCATTGCTCAGGAAATGTTGCATTTCTTAACTGTGAACATGATAATAAAGCATTTGAATCTCTTGAATCTATTTTCCACCTGCCTATTTTCCTCCTGCCTGACAGAGCCATCTTCAACATCTTTTATCCAATATATCTATGATCCCTTCTCTGCACATGTCCAAATTATCTTAGTCTTCCCTATCTTACTTTGTCTCCAAACAGCTAAATCTGAGCTGTCCCTTCGATGAACACATTTCGAATTATGTCCCTTCTAGTCACTCCAAAGAAAATCTTAGCATCTTCAACTCTACCACCTCTAGCTCTGACTTCTGTCTTTTTGTCAGCGCCAACGTTTCTGACAACAAACTATGATATATATATATATATATATATATACAGTATATGTGTGTGTGTGTGTGTGTGTGTATGTATAGATAGATAAATAGATAGATAGAAGAAAATAAGTATTGAACACATCAACATTTTTCTCATTACCTCCGCCAAGGAGGTTATGTTTTCATCGGCGTTGGTTTGTCTGTTTGTTTGTCTGTCTGTCTGTCTGTTTGTTTGTTAGCAAGATAACTCAAAAAGTTATGGATGGATTTTCATGAAATTTTCACAGATTGTCAGAAATGGTGTATCCTTCAGATGATTAGATTTTGGTGGTGATCCGGATCACCGTCCAGAAGAAAACCGCCATTACGGAAAATGACATTTTCGTCAATAACTACTGAACCACTAATCCTATCATTGTGAATCCAATTGCTAGTCATATGTTTTCATGGTCAAGGAATCTGAAAACGTACACACAAACACTGTATGGGGGGAACTTTGGCGCTAAACCGCCATTACGGAAAATGCTATTTTCATCAATAACTACTGAACCACTAATCCTATCATTGTGAATCTGAAATCAAGGAATCTGAAAACATACACACAAACACTGTATGGGGGGAACTGTGGCACTTTTTGGATGCCACAACACATAAAATGTTTGAAGGAAAAATGACACTGCACATCCCATCATGGTATGGGGGTGTTTTTCAGCACATGGTACAAGCAGACTTCATATAATTGAAGTAAAGATGAATAGGCAAATGTACAGACATCCTTGATAAGAACCTGTTGGCATCTGCCAAGAAGTTGAAGATGAAACAAGGGTGGACATTTCAGCAAGACACTGATCCCAAACACACAACCAAGGAAATTCAACTGGCACCAGAGAAGGAAAATAAAGCCACTAGAATAGCCCCGCCAGTCACCTGACCTGAATCCAATTGAAGATCTATGAACAAACTGAAGATCAGAGTTCATAGAAGAGACCCACAGAACCTTCAAGAGTTGACAGTATGTGTGGAAGAAAGGGCTAAAATCACTCCTGGGCAATTCCTGTGCCTAGTTTCTCGATAAAGGAGGCGCCTGGAAGCTGTTATTACCAACAAAGGCTTTTCTACTAAATATTAAATGGATTTCACAAAGCGTGTTCAATACTTATTCCCTGTGTGATTCCACTTTATTAACTAGAAAAGCACTCGGAGAGCGCAGACCTCCGCCAAGCGCCACAGTTCCCACCATACAGTGTTTGTGTGTACGTTTTCAGATTCCTTGACCATGAAAACATATGACTAGCAATTGGATTCACAATGATAGGATTAGTGGTTCAGTAGTTATTGACGAAAATGGCATTTTCCGTAATGGCTGTTTAGCGCCACAGTTCCCCCCATACAGTGTTTGTGTGTACGTTTTCAGATTCCTTGACCATGAAAACATATGACTAGCAATTGGATTCACAATGATAGGATTAGAGGTTCAGTAGTTATTGACGAAAATGTCATTTTCCGTAATGGCGGTTTTCTTCTGGACGGTGATCCGGATCACCACCAAAATCTAATCATCTGTAGGATACCCCATTTCTGACAATCTATGAAAATTTCATGAAAATCCATCCTTAACTTTTTGAGTTATCTTGCTAACAAACAAACAGACAGACAGACAGACAAACAAACAGACAGACAAACCAACGCCGATGAAAACATAACCTCCTTGGCGGAGGTAATAAATATATATTTTTTATGAACACAGTTGCTTTGATTTCTTTATAAGTATTGATTCAAGATTCAAGATTTTATTTGTCAATACTACCGTACTGTACGTAGAGGACATACAGGAGAATCAAAATGACCTTTCTCTCTCTTTTCAATGGTATGCACAATATAAAAAAAGAAAAAAATAAGGCAGGAAAAACAACAACAGCAGTCTATGTACAGGGATGCCACCCATAGCACCAGTAGCACCCTGTTACTTGGGTTGTTACTGATATCTGGTGAAAATGTCAGGTTAATGGCTCCTTCAGAAATATGTTTAATGTTAATAATAATAATGTTGACGTGTACAAAACTTATTTTCTCTGCTGTAAAAAAAATATGTGTGTGTGTGTATGTGAAAAAGTTTTTGCCACCTTCCTGACTTCTCATTTTTTTATGATTGTCACGCTTAAACATTTAAGATTATCAAATAAATTTAAATATTAGACAAAGATAACACAAGTAAACACAAAATGCAGTTTTTACATGAAGGTGTTTATTGCTAAGCGTTTAAAAAAAACAAACCTACATGGCCCTGTGTGAAAAAGTGATTGCCCCCTGTTAAAACTTAAATTAACTGTGGTTTATCACATCTTTGGAAAGCTGACTTCACTTTCTCCAGCCACACCCAGGCCTGATTACTGCCACACCTGTTCTCAGTCAAGACATCACTTAAATAGTAGCTGCCTGACAAAGTGAAGTAGTCCAAAAGATCGTCAAAAGCTAGACATCATGCTGTGATTCAAAGAAATTCAGCAACAAATGACAAACTAAGTAACTGAGATTTATCAGTCTGGAAAGGGTGCTTTGGGACTCCAGCAAACCACAGTGAGGGCCATTATCAACAAATGGTAAAAAAAAATGGAACAATGGTGAACCTTCCCAGGAGTGGCTGGCAGGCCAAAATTATCCCAAGTGCGCAGCTGCGATGCATCCAATAGGTCACAAAAGACCCCACAACAACATCCAAAGAACTGCAGGCCTCACTTGCCTCAGTTAAGGTCAGTGTTCACCATAAAAAAGAAGACTGGACATAAATGGCCTGCATGGAGAACTTCCAGGATGAAAACCACTGCTGAGCAAAAAGAACATAAAGTCTCATCTCAGTTTTGCCAAAAAACCATCTTGATGATCCCCAAGACTTTTGGGAAAATATTCTGTGGACTGAGACAAAAGTTGAAGTTTTCTGGAGGTGTGTGTCCCATCACATCCGTCGTAAAAGTAACACAGCATTTCAGAAAAGGAACATCATACCAACAGTAAAATATGGTGGTGGTAGTGTGATGGTCTGGGACAGTTTTGCTTCTTCAGGACCTGGAAGACTTGCTGTGGTAAATGGAACCATTAATTCTGCTGTCTACCAAAAAATCCAGAAGGAGAATGTCCGGCCATCTGTTAGTGACCTCAAGCTGAAGCTCACTTGGGTTCTGCAGCAGGACATTGATACAAAACACACCAGCAAGTCCACCTCTGAAAGGCTTTAAAAAAAAAATGTTACGTTATTCTAGTAAATTTGAAGCTTTTATTGTATCCACCTTATTCCTAGCCCCCATGAGGCCTTGCGTGAATTATGGGCTCAACTTCTGGCCCTAGTTTACAAAATGGGATTCTCACAGAAACGGGACACTTCCTTGTTAAAAAACAATGACCTCGGCATCAAAAATTCGGCAACACGGCCTACTGCACCTCAAAACGAGTAATATAATCATTCCACTTCCCATGACTATGAAGGGATGAGAAGATGACCTTAAATAAGTGGCCTCACAGACAGCAGCTCCGTTACTTAGCTCAGCTACTAAAATGCTAATGCTGTCAACAAATAAAAGCTCAGATATATCAATGTCTCCACAGAGCTGGTTAAGAGAGCTCAACACCGGCTGTACTTCCTGAGGAGGCTGAAGAAGTTTGGCATGTCCTCCAGGATCCTCAACAATTTATTTAGCTGCATCATTGAGAGCATCCTGACCAAATGCATCACTGCGTGGTATGGCAACACCACTGCCCTGGACTGCAAATGCCCGCAGAGAGTGGTGAAGACAGCGGAGAAGATCATTAGGACTCCACTCCCCTCCCTACAGAGCATCTACCACCGCAGAGTCCAAAGGAGAGGTGACGCCATCCTTCAGGACAGCATCCACCCCCAGCACAGCGTGTTCACACCTCCACCCTCAGGCCGGAAGTACAGAAGTGTGAAATTCAAGAAATCCAGACTGAAAAAAAAAAAAAAAAAACAATACCTTCTTCCCCACTCCCATCAGACTCCTGAACAAATAACAATTCCAAACTCCACAACACAGCTTTGCATATAGGAACTCACAAACCGGCTGCTAAATCTGAACATTGCTTACCTGAAGAGTGTATATAGTCTCAGATATCTGATTTCCATATCACCTCTGGTGCTAATTATCATATCTGCTGCTATTTATCTTGTACAGTCTACTGGTACTAACATTACAGAGAAATTAGCCCAGGGTGCTAATTTGTAAATTGTAATTTATAATTATATACTGCTTGCTGCACAATGCTCATTTGCACACTGTACAAAGGTTTAAGCCATCTCAGGTTCACATCATCTCAGATATCAATATACCACTATCACAATAGCCATCCAGTGAATTTTCAGTTTCATTCCTCTTGTTTGACTGCACTAACTGCTTTAGCTGTTGAAATCGCCTAATGTGTGTAATTAGTACTCATCAGTATTAATATTTAGTATCAAGACGTGTTTAGGAGTCCTAATTGCCTAACTGTGTGTTGGTGTGTGTGTTATTAACATCCATTAGTATTTGGATTAAGTTATTGTGTTACTGTGTTATTACCTTATTTGTATTGTTGTGTACCTATTACCTTGGCATTTGTTCGGAAAGCAAAGATTTTCACCTCTCAGGAAACGTAGCATTTCTTAACTGTGCACATGATAATAAAGCCCTTGAATCCTTGAATCCTTATATAGATTTTGGTATGACCCGGCCGGTGCTTGAACCCGGTTGTGGGGTGGATGCTCTACCAACTAGGCCACCACTGGAGTTGTGGTCTACTTGGTCCTAGTTGATATCTTTCTTAAATCGTGAAGCATTAGGAAGCAAACTGTTTCTATTTTTTATTTATTATTTTACTTCATGCAGCCTTGCATCTGGTGACGTATTTACCTTTTGTTCTTATTAAAGACAAAAGTAGAAAGGAGATGTCTTTACCTTCTTAACAGGTTTCGACTGTTCACTGCAGCCTTCGTCAGAAGAGTCAGCTGATTGCTGCCAGGTGACATTTATCAGCTGACTTTTGCAGGCGGGGCCAGCTCAGCAGACCTGTCAGATCCACCGAGCCGGCCCCACCTTCCGTCATCAGATGGTCTGTGGAGAATGTGATTCCAGGTGTGGGAAAGCATAAAGGCCCCCTCATCTTGGTTCATGGTGTGTTTTCCCCGCTTCCGGATTTCTATGGCCTCCTTGATCCAGCGTTTGTGTCTGTTGCTCTCTGATCCAATAATTTTTGTGTTGTCCCAATCCATGATGTGATTATTACCTCCGCCAGGCCGAAAAGGCCAGGAGGAGGTTATGTTTTTGCCGGGGTTTGTCTGTGTGTTTGTCTGTCTGTCTGTCTGTCTGTTTGTCTGTTGGTTAGCAAGATAACTCAAAAAGTCTTGGACGGATTTCCATGAAAGTTTCAGGCGTTGTTGGAAATGGTACAAGGAAGAACTGATTAAATTTTGGGGGTGATCTGGTTCACCGTCTGGATACAGGAATTTTTTAAAGCATTTTTTTTCAACACTGTGACATACGGCCATTTTCAACATGTGCGCAGGCGCAATGGAGGGCGCTGGTCGTCCTGTCTGCAACACAAACTCTGCGTTGTTCAACGTTTTAGGCACAAAAGCATGCGGAAAACACTGCTGGCCTGGGCCCGCCAGCGTACCTGTGTTTGCGCGCAACTGCAAAACCTCACACGGGCAGCTGTCCGCCGACGGATTCTTTGGCAGAAATTCCCCGGACAGCCATAGGAGCTGCGCATTTGGCAGAAATTCCCCGGCCAGCCATAGGCGCTGCGCATTTGGCAGAAATTCCCCGGCCAGCCATAGGAGCTGCGCATTTGGCAGAAATTCACCGGCCAGCCATAGGCGCTGCGCAAAAACGAGCTCTCTGCCGGCGAAGCTTCTAAATTCTCGTTTGCCGCGGAGCGCAACCTCCAAAAAAATAATATAATATAAAACCCACGGCAACCTGTCTACCCAATTTGCATCCGTCAGTGGAGGAGATGGACACAACAGCAACACTTTAGTTTATTACCTCCGCCAAGGAGGCAATGCTTTTACTACTGAACCACTAATCCTATCACTATCACATTGATTGTCATTGATTAATTGTGTGTTTATTGCACTGTCCCTGTCAAATAAACAAATAATCATTGTGAATCCAATTGCTAGTCATATGTTTACATGCTCAAGGAATCTGAAAACGTACACACAAACACTGTATGGGGGGAATTGTGGCGCTTGGCGGAGGTCTGCGCTCTCCGAGTGCTTTTCTAGTTTCTTTTGCAGTGGTCTGATATTGCTGATTTTAATGTTTCTTGTTCTGCCTTTTCTTTTTGTGATCTTGTGAGTCGCCCTTGTGTTTCCTTCTCACATTCCTTCTGGTGTTCTTTTTTTCTTGTGGTGAATGATCTTCCAGTTTCTCCAATGTAGGTTTTGTTGCATGATCTCCATGATATTTCATATATTAGATTGCATTTTTTGTCTTGTTCCATTCTGTCCTTGGGGTGTACTAATAACTGTCTTAATTTTTTTGTGTGGTTTTACTGCTGTGTTTATTTTGTATTTTTTCATGATCCTTTGAATTGGTTCCATGATCCCTCGGATGTATGGTATTGTTATGGTGTCCTTGTTTTTGATTTCGGCTTTTGTTGTGTGTCTTATTTCCTATTTGTTTTCTTTGTTTTTGACTTGCTGTTTCCCTTTGTTTATGGCCCATACTGGATATTGGCAGCGTATAAGTGCATGTTTTATGTGGTTTACCTCCTCATGTCTGTCTTCTTGGTCTATGATGATAGCGGCCCGTTCATATAACGTCCTGACAACTGATAGTTTGTGTGCTGTAGGGTGTTCTGATGTCCATAGTAGGTATTGATCTGTGTGGGCTGGTTTCCTGTAGACTGTGATTTTTATGCTGCCGTCATTGTTGTGGTGGATTTTCATGTACAGAAAGGCTATGGTGCCATTTTCCTCCTCTTCGTGTGTGAATTTTATATTCCCAGTGCTGTCTGTGCTGTTCAAATGGTCAGTGAGTTCTTGTGTGTGTCCTTTCCTTATTTTCTCCAGAGTGTCGTCCACTTATCTCTTCCAAAGGGTGGGTTTGCATTGTGTAGGTGATGTGTTGATGGCTTTGTTTTCCAGATCCTCCATGAAAAAGCTGCTCGTAATGGCTGATAGTGGGTCTCCCATTGCAAATCCTTCTTTTTGTCTGTAGATTTTTCCTCTGTATTGAAAATAGGTGGATTTTGCAAAAAATTGTAATAGTTCGGATATGTCGTGAACTGTGAGATTGGTGTGTCTTTTAAGGGTACTGTCATTACTGAGGCATTCTTGCACTATATGTAGTGTGATATCAACAGGTGTCTTTGCGAATAATGAAATGACATCATGTGAAATGAGGATCTCGTCTGATTCTATTTTCATATTTTTGAGTTCTTGTGCCAGCTCTTTTGAGTTTTTGCAGTGGAAATCTGATAGTCCAAGGAGGGGTTTGATGATTTCACCCAGGGCTTTTGATAAGTTGTACTTGACTGATCCAGTACTGTCTATTATTGGCAGCAGTGGGATATCCTTTTTATGTATTTTTGGGGTTCCATAGATCCGGGGGGTGATGCTGGCTGTGGGTATCAGGCGATCATATGCGTCCTTTGTGATTTTTTTTACTTTCTAATAGGAGTTTTAGAAGGGCTTTTAACGTTTTTTTTTTTTTTTCTTCTGTGGGGTTTGTTTTAATGATTTCGTATGTGCTGTCATCTGCCAGCATGGTTTCCATCTGTTTTTCATATATGGTTCCATGTCCAATATTACTGTCGTTCTGCCTTTATTTGATGGGAGGATTGTGATTGTTTTATCTGTCTTGAGTGAGGTTAATAATTTTTCTTCTTCTTTTGTAACATTGCTTTGTGGTAGTTTGGTCATTTTGAGGATTCCTGCGACTGCATTCAGGAGTGATGCTTTTTCCCCTTGGTCCTGGATTTTTTCACATGTGAGTTCTATTGCGAGGATGTATTCTTCGTGGGGTATTCTGGCTGGTGTAATGGCGAAGTTCAGTCCTCTGCTCAGCACTGTTTTCTCCATGTCCGTGAGTGTGTGTTCTGACAAGTTTTTGACCCACTTAGCGTTCGTTTTCGTGTGTGTTTGTCTTCGTCCGTTCTTCGTTTCTGTAAGTTTTTTTAGTTTTTTTTAATTGGCTGTTTTTCGTTATAATGAATTCCTGTTCATGTGCGTGTTTTAATTGCGCTTTTATCTGCTCCTGCGTTTCCTGGTCAGTCGGGTAGTGTTTCTTGAAAATGTCCATTTCCTCCTTGATCTGGTTGTTGATTCCGTCCACTTTGTTTACAGTCATTCTTATATGTTCTTTGATCAGGTCTTTCCTTGCTTTATTGATAATTTTCTCTGCGTTTTTGGTTGGAATTGGATTTCTTATGTTGAGGCTTGCTGGTGTGACATCCTCATCTCTGTAACGGAGATTAAATCTCAAGTGGTTTCTGAAGCGTGCTCGTGTTTTCTACAATTTCTCCAGCCGGTGGAAGTCTTTGATGCAATTTTGTCCATAACTTCCATGTAATAGCTCAAATAGGTTCATTTTGTCTTATTTTAATCATTTACCTTTTGTTCTTATTAAAGATAAAAATAGAAAGGAGATGTCTTTACCTTCTTAACATGTTTCGACTGTTCACTGCAGTAAATGTCACCTAGCAGCAATCAGCTGACTCTTCTGACGAAGGCTGCAGTGAACAGTCGAAACATGTTAAGAAGGTACAGACATTTCCTTTCTATTTTTGTCTTTAATAAGAAAAAAAGGTAAATAATTAAAAGAAGACAAAATGAACCTACATGAGCTATCTGGTGACGTATATAAATATCACATCTATGACATTCATACAAGTGAAAACATACCTTGTGCTGTTGTGTCTTTCCTGTGTCTGTACCACCAATCACACCAACAGTCCTTTTTAGTTTTCACTGCATGATCTACTCATTACTGTTGAAGCCACAGATTTAGCTGTGCTTATTTGTGAGGAGCCTCACACTACAAACAGCAGCAAGTGCCAGAACTACGCAAAAACATTCAAATCTAAAAGTGCTGAAATTATCTTTCACTTGACTGCAAAACTGGTATGTAGACTATACATTAAAATGAATTTAAAGCACTTTTAAAAACACTATTTTAAATGCCCCACTACTCCACGCTTGTTGACTGATTTAACACTACTTCAGCCAATATTAGAAGTTGCCCCATAATCGTTTCTACAGCAGCGCCCTCAGAATAAGGTTGATATATGTTTATGATCTTTTTTTCCTTCTAATTGTGTAGCTTTTTCTCAAAATTTTGCACCTTTGGAAAACTTTGAGACTTTCAAATTATGACAAAATATTTACGCAAAATGAAGTAAGTTTCTTTCTTTCTTTCTTTCTTTCTTTCTTTCTTTCTTTCTTTCTTTCTTTCTTCAAAACCACAGGGATTCACTTGTTAAGGGCAAAAGTGGGATAATTCTGACCTGTGTTTGACAAAGGGTGTCCAATCATGTGTCATGGAGGAATAAGACCATGCGGGCTTTACCTCCAAGCAGTGTCTTCAACAGCAGATTTCTATGAACTTCTTCCCACGATTGCTGATCAGTGAAAACACCTGCTGAAGATGCTGGGTAAAGGAGAAAACCTGCATGGTCTTAGCCCTCCATGGCACATGATTGGACACCACTGTGTTAGACCATTAAGTGTGGTGGTTGAATGTTGCTACTTAACAAATTGGACCAAAAATGTCAGGGCTGATTTTTTGGTCCCAGTCTAGTCCTGGCTAAGACAGCTAGTAGCAGACATTTTTCTTTAATGGTTGCATTGTCAATCAACCACTGTGTGCTGTTTGGATTTGAGAGAAAGAAGCTGTTGTCGTTTCGGTATAAACAAAATATTAAATCCAAGCTGTCACTGTTTTTAATGTATCATCACCTACCATATTCACTAACTAGAAGCCAGGGAGGAGATGTAAGAAAGATAACTCTAACAAAATAGTGTGCATACGTGTGTGTGTGTGTGTGTGTGTGTGTGTGTGAGAGTGTGGTGGAGCGTTTTGGGTGCTCAGCATCCTTAAAGGTCTGATCCTAGAACCACCCCTGGAGTCCATCACCACAAAGGTATTGTGTTTTGTAAATCAAGACAATAAACAAACTCTAGCATTGTCTGTTTTTTTCAAACAGACGTGAAATTGCTTAATGATCTTAAAATGACCGGGTAGACAGAAGTAGACCTTTGAAAAAGGGTGGGACTTCTGGGCCACAGACGTATAATTTCTTGTCAAACAGCGCTTCACTGTGGAAATTAAGGTATCCAAAACAATACTGGAATTGTCAGAGTTGATAGAAAAATACTGTTAGTAATTAAAATTACTACAACACCACTGAAGTGGAGGGATACATATCTAATGAAATTGGAGTGCAATTATCGCGGATTATAGAATCCGCAATAGGCATAGGCAATAGGCAATAGGCATAGGCAACAGGCATCTGCAATGCCTATTGCCCAATCAAATTGCTCAATCAGAACTAACTGTTGTATAATAATTATTTTTTTTTAATTCATCTGTAGAAGTCTGGTGTAACCTGAATATGTAGGCAGTTGCTTAATTCAATTCAATTCAATTCAACTTTATTTATATAGCGCCATTTCACAACAACAGTCATCTCATAGCACTATCAACTGTAGGGGGGAACCCCCACAGTTGCAGAAAGACCCCAGCAATCAGGCGATCCCCTGTGAGCAAGCACTTGGCGACGGTGGAGAGGAAAAACTCCCTTTTAACAGGAAGAAACCTCCAGCAGAACCAGGCTCAGGGAGGGGCAGTCATCTGCTGCGACTGGCTGGGGGGTGAGGGGATAGAGAAGAAGAAAAGAACAGACATGTAGAGAGCAAACAGCACGATGGGGACTCAATCTATGGGAGAGAACAAACAAATGTTAATGACCAGCAAAAAAATATTTCATAGAGAGTGAGGAAAGGAGTGAGGCCCAGTGCATTACTGGAGGTCCCCCGGCTGACTAAACCTATTAGCAGCATAACTAAGGGAGGGTTCAGAAACACATGATCCCTCCCTAATTGTAGGCTATATCAAAAAGGTAGGTTTTAGCCCTATTCTTAAAAACAGAGATCGAGTCTGACTCCCGAATCCAGATTGGCAGCTGATTCCACAGGAGAGGAGCTTGATAACTGAAGGCTCTGCCTCCCATTGTACTTTTGGAGAGTCTAGGTATTACAAGTAATCCTGCATTTTGGGAGCGTAGTGCTCTGTTAGGATAATACGGTAGTATCAGATCTTTTAAATAAAAAGGAGCCTGATTGTTTAGAGCTTTGTAAGTAAGAAGAAGGATTTTAAACTTAATTCTAAACTCTATGGGAAGCCAATGAAGGGAGGCCAGAACCGGAGAGATATGAGCTCTCTTTCTAGTACCTGTTAAAACTCTTGCTGCAGCATTTTGGATCAGCTGAAGACTTTTTAAAGATGTTTTAGGACAGCCTGATAATAAAGAACTACAATAATCTAATCTCGAGCTAACAAAAGCGTGGATCAGCTTCTCAGCATCACTCTGAGACAAGATGCTCCTAATCTTGGCAATATTACGCAAATGATAGAAGGCAGTCTTAGAAACAAATTTAATATGTGAATTGAAGGACAAATCCTGATCAAAAATAACTCCAAGGTTCCTCACAGAGCTATTAAGAGAAAGAGTAACTGCATCCAAACTGAAAGTTTGATTTGGAAAGGAATTTCTAAGGTTTTTTGGACCAACAAGAATGACTTCAGTCTTATCTGAATTTAATAGCAGGAAATTACAAGTCATCCAAGCTTTGATTTCCTTAAGACAGGCTTCTAACTTGGCTAATTGATTACTATCATCTGGCTTCATTGACAGGTATAATTGTGTGTCATCTGCATAACAATGAAAATGTATACAGTGCTTTCTAATAATGTTGCCTAACGGAAGCATATATAAACTAAAAAGAGTAGGGCCTATCACAGATCCCTGTGGAACTCCATGACTAAGCTTTGAGCTGAAAGAAAACTCATTATTTACATAAACAAACTGGAACCTATCAGATAAATAAGATCTAAACCACTGCAACGAAGTTCCATTAAGTCCAACATAGTGTTCTAATCTATCAAGTAGAATATTATGATCGATAGTATCAAAAGCTGCACTAAGGTCTAAAAGGACAAATACAGAAACTAGTCCATTATCAGATGCAATGAGGAGGTCGTTAGTGACCTTCGCTAAGGCTGTTTCAGTACTATGATGGATTCTAAACCCAGATTGAAACTCTTCAAGTAAACCATTTCCCTGCAGGTGGTCAAATAATTGCGTAGCAACAACTCTTTCTAAGATTTTTGAAATGAAAGGGAGATTAGAGATTGGTCTATAGTTAGCTAAAGCTCCTGGATCTAGCGTTGGCTTTTTGAGTAAGGGTTTAATTACAGCCGTTTTAAAAGCCTGCGGTACATGGCCTAAAGTTAATGAAGAATTGATTATATGAAGAATAAAGCTACTAATAAGTGGGAAGACTTCTTTAAATAACCTGGTAGGAATAGGGTCTAAAAGACAAGTTGAAGGTTTGGATGAGGAAACTATTTTGTCTAACTCACAAAGGTCGATTGGAGTAAACTCATCAAGACAGACATCAAAAGAAGGAGTTGTAGTAGTTACAGTATTTAAGTTAACTGTGGGAAGAATCTGATTGATTTTTATCTCTGATGGATGAAATTTTATTATTGAAAAAGTTCATAAAGTCCTGACTAGTAAGCTCTAAGGGAATGCTAGGATTAACAGAGTCCTGGCTCTTTGTCAACCTGGCTACAGTACTGAAAAGAAACCTGGGATTATTCTTGTTCTCTTCTATTAATGCAGAGTAATAACTTGTTCTAGCTTTTCTAAGAGATTTTTTATAAATTAAAAGATGATTTCTCCAAGCTAAATAGATTTCATCTAAATTAGTAGAGCGCCATTTTCTTTCTAATTGACGAGTCTTCTGTTTTAAGCTACAAGTTTCTGTGTTGAACCAAGGAGTTAGAAATCTCTGATTAGACTTTTTCTTTTTTAAGGGGGCCACCAAGTCTAGAGCCTGATGCAGAGAAGCTGAAACACTATCCACCATGTTATCAATTACAGAAGGAGCAAACTGTCTATAGCTTATTTCCATTGTGTTGACACATGGCATAGAGGAAACAATCTGCATAAATTTGGAAACAGCATCATCTGAGAGGCATCTACTGTAATAATATTTTTCTTTAGGAGCCAAATAGTCAGAAATAGTAAAATCAAAGGTTAACAGACAATGGTCTGACAGTACAGGGTTATGAGGAGACACTACAAGATTTTCTATTTCTATGCCATATGTCAGAACAAGGTCCAATGTATGGTGGAGGGAATGAGTAGAATTTCCTACTTTCTGAGAAAACCCAATCGAGTCTAATATTGAATTAAAAGCCACATTAAGGCAGTCACTATCTACATCCACATGTATATTAAAGTCCCCTACTATAATTATTCTATCAGATTTCAGCACTAAATCAGCTAAGAAATCAGCAAATTCGGATAAAAATTCTGAGTAGGTTGATGGGGGACGATAAACTATGGCAAATAAAATTGGGTTTAACCTAAAATTGCTAAAGTGCCCAATACTGAGGACCAGGCCCTCAAAGGAATTATAACATGTTTTTTGCTTTACATTAACTAGTAATTTGGAATGGCAAATTGTTGCTACTCCTCCTACACGACCAGAACTTCTGGGATTTTGACAGTTTAAATAACCAGAGGGAGTTGATTCATTTAAACCAACATAATCCTCTTGCCCTAACCAAGTCTCTGTAAGGGAAATTAAATCAGATGATCAATTAACAGATCATGGACTAACAGAGACTTGGGAGTTAGAGACCTAATATTTAATAAACCACATTTAATTTTTAAATTATGAGGAGGAACAGAGGCCAAATCATTCAATTTAGAGGCTTTATGTTTAATTTGAGTTTTACCAATATTTTGCTTTATCACTTTGGGATGCTTATACATTATATTTTTATTCACTTTGGAGGGAGCAGACAACGATTCTCTGATGGGGAAGTCAGGGGCTAAGCTGAGGGGTGGCGGATGAAGAGGAGCTGCAGAGAGGCGTGTAAGACTGCGACTCTGCTTCCTGGTCCCAACTCTGAGCAGTCAAGGTTTTGGAAATTTGGATAAAAAAGATGCCAGATTGTTAGATAAATGAGAAGCACCATCCAAAGTGGGATGAATGCTGTCTCGTCTCATAAGACCAGGTTTTCCCCAAAAAGAGCTCCAATTGTCAATGTAGCCCACGTCATTTGCAGGACACCACACAGACAGCCAGCGGTTCAAGGATGACGAGCGACTAAACATGTCATCACTGGTCAGATTGGGGAGGGGCCCAGAGAATACTACAGTGGCAGACATCGTTTTTGCAAAGTCACACACCGATTCTACATCAAGTTTTGTGACTTCCGACTGCCGGAGACGGATGTCATTAATGCCGGCATGAATAACAATTGTGGAATATTTACAGTTACTTTTAGCCAGCATTTTCAAATTTGACTCGATGTCGCCTGCTCTGGCCCCAGGAATGCATTTGACTATGGCCGCTGGAGTCTCTAGGTTCACGTTTCTGACTACAGAGTCGCCAATGATCAGAGTTTTTTCCTCAGCGGGTGTGTCGCTGAGCGGGGAAAAACGATTAGAGACGTGAACAGGTTGGTGGTGAACCGGGGCTTTGCGACTAGGCTTCCTTCTCACCGTCACCCACCCAGTCTCCTCGCTGCTGAGGAGAGCCGAGGGACCGCTGACAGGGGGGCCTAAGCTAGCTAGCTCCGCTGCAGCTAATGGGCGTCCGTCAAGATTAACTGGCGCAGACGGTGTTTCAATGCAGCGGAGCCGGAATTCCAAATCAGACAACCTCGCCTCGAGCGCCTCAAAAAGACAACATTTATTACATTTACCGTTATCACTAAAAGAGGCAGAGGTGTAGCTAAACATCTGACAGAGAGAGCACACCAGAGGAGGAGAGGAAAGAGAGCTAGTAGCCATAGCTAATGGCTGGAGAGCAAACCACACAGGCAGACAGCAAAACAGGAAGTGACGATACGTTACCACAAGGAAGTGACGATCCAACACCTTCACTCAGAGCAATAATTTAGCTTACCATTTGGAATTGTTCTTTTTTTTTTTTTTTTCCAGAGTGAATGTCTAATTTCAAATTATTTTGAGGTGGTTTTACGGTATGACTAATCCCAGGCTCATGCATCTGCAGTCTTCTTTCTTAAGGCCTAGGAGAGCTAGTTCAATCTCACTATGCTGATACCACAAGCAAGAGCCAACTAAAGTAAATGGGGGTTAAATAGCATAGGTTCTTCCAAAATGCTCTTCACCACATTTTAATCATTTGTAACCAATGCAATGCACCTGAATCTGTCAATTAGAAATAAATGTGAAGGTGTCTTAAAATATTCCCTGTAAGAACGACCATCTTTGTAAATTTATTTTGTGAACAGGTGGATTTATTATTTTTTTGTTTGTTTTTGTCATGATTGGTATTAATTGACAGTTCATGTGCAGGGAGTGAAAACAGAGAAAACACACTATGACAAAGAGAAGCAAATTTGACTTGAACTTTAATAATGCAAGAAGGAAAGCTTCGCAAAGGAAAAACGCCAGTCACCAGAGGAACCCCAAGCCTGAAGGGAGAGACGAGAGCAGCTAGATTAGGAGGGAGACTGAGGTAGAGAAAATAGGACCACACTCACGTGGGAGAAAAAGATAGCCTGGCAGAGGAACCCAGCACTTATGGCAAACCAGGATGAATTGCAGGAGGGCAGAAGTGGAGCTGGGTGAGGTGTCTGACTGGGTGAAGATGGTTGCTGATGTGGTGATGGTGATGAGGCAGATGAGCCCACAACAACCCCGGAGATGCACCACGAAGGAGGTAGCAACCTGTGGAGGAGCCGACAAAGGATTAGTAAGTTTTTCTTATAAGAGGGAAACCACAACTTTCTTGCTGAACTGGTAGTACACCCAACGAGCCAGCGCTGAGCTGTTGAAGAGAAGGTCTGTTTAAGCGCTGGCAAGTCAGAGATAACAGGTGCGTCTCATCACGCAGGTGAAGATGATTGCCCGCAGAGTAGGGAAAAGTTGAACAGAATGGGCAGGGTAGAGTGCGCTCACCAGAACATGACAGTGCCCCCCCAACCCCCCAAGGAGCGCCTCCTGGGGGTCCACTGGGATTGTTGGGATGTGCCTTGTGAAAGGCCCGGACCATCCCCTTGTTGTGGAAATTCTAACCAGGAATCCACGACCTTTCTTCTGGTAGCCCTTCCGGTGGATGAGGTATTGGAGCCCACGGCCTCAACGGCGAACATCCAGGATCCTCTTGACTGTGTAGGTGTTTTGGCCATCGATGATCCAAAGGGGGGGGGGGGGTTCGGGTGAGGGCAGAGAGGGCTAGAAGAGAGGGGCTTGAAACGTGGAAGGTGTCTGCATCACCGGCGGGAGCTTCAAGTGGACCATGACATCGTTGATGACCCTAGAGGTGAGAAATGGGCCCAGGAAATGAGGAGAGAGCTTCCGGGAGCTTCCGTCTTCAATGGCACTTGGTCCGCTGACAACCACACCTGCTGCCCGATGGAATACTTTGGAGATGGGGTCCGCCTGCAATCAGTGTACTGTCAGTTGCGTTTGGCTGAACGGGCGAGGGCAGCACGAGTGGCCCTCCAGAGCCAGCGACAGAGGTGTGCCTGGGCCCCCACTGATGGTACTGCCACGTCCCTCTCAGCCATTGGTAACAGAGGGGGGGTATACCCCAAAGATGCCTCAAATGGGGTCAGACCGCTGGCTGTTGAGATGGCAGAGTTATGTGAATATTCCACCAAGGTCAGATGAGTACTCCACGAACTCGGATTGCAGGCTGCCATGCACCTAAGGGTGGCCTCCAAGGATTGGTTAGCATGCTCAGCCTGCCCATTATTCTGTGGATGGTACCCAGATTTGAGGCTAACGGTGGTGCCTAGGGAGCGGCAGAAGGCTTTCCAGATTTGAGAGGTGAATTGAGGGCCCCGGTCAGACACAATGTCCACAGGAATACCATGTAAGCGGATGACATGGTTGGTGAGGAGGTTCGCCGTTTCTAAAGCAGAAGGTAATTTGGGAACAGGCACCAGGTGGATAGCCTTAGAGAAGCGATCCACACAGGTGAGGATAACAGTGTTACCTTGAGAGGGAGGAAGTCCAGGGCAATGTGGGACCAGGGTTGGGAGGGGATGGGGAGTGGATGGAGGAGGCCAGAAGGGGGTGTGGAGTCTGATTTGTTACAACAGCAGACTTGACAGGCATTGACATAATCCCGGACGTTGGTCCACAGAGTGGGCCACCAGAACGCCCGACAAATGAGATTGATAGTCCTAGTGATCCCAGGATGGCATGCAAAAAAGCTGGTGTGGCCCCACTTGATGAAGTCACTGCGGAGAGTGGCTGGGACAAACAGACGACTGTCAGGGCCCAATTCTGCTATGGGTTCCATGGATTGAGCCTTGTGGTGGAAATTTACTGTCTATGCATTAATCTGTTGAGTAACTAGGGATCGTATGTTTTATGAGTGTGTCTCCATATATGAATTGTTCTGTAAACTGCCCATTGTAATCTTATTAGGGCATAAGCGGCATAGTGTTTATTGGCCTTCATAGGTTTTAGAAACTGAAGGTCAGTATAAGCTTTAAGGATGATCTAAGCTACATTAATAATCTCTTTGACATGCCTGCTTTACTTTGTGTTCCAGGATCAGCTTTGAGGTCACACTGACCTGTTAGGTATTTGAACTGTTTTCTGAGATGTCTCCGCTCTCCCCCGCTTCTCCTCCTTTGACTCCCCATTTCTCCTCCTTTCACTCCTCTGTCTTGTATTAACATCCCTGTTGTAAGGCAGTGTACTGAAGGCTATTAAACCTGTTGCTTCCTCTATGAGGGCAGAGTAGAGCAAGCTAAATTCCTTTTTGTTCCATTCTCCTGCATTGCAGAAATAAAGGACCTCCAACTTGGCAGATCTGTCTCTTTTATTCTTCCAGAACCAGAGTATATGAGATAGATATTTTTTTCTTTCATAGCCTGCCGGACCCTCCTCTCAATGTCCCACATGAGCGCTCCAAGGAAGCAAGAGGGTGAAACAATGGGTTGGTCAAGGGAATGATGGGTGGGGGGGTCGGGGCAGAACTGGAAGGAGAGAGCATCCGGTTTAATATTATGGGAGCCAGGCCTTTAAGTGATGGTAAGATTTAATCTAGCAAAAAATAAGGCCCAGCGGGCCTGCCTGGAGTTCAGCCTCTGGGCCGACCGAAGATATTCTAAATTTTTATGGTCGGTCTACATAATTACCGGTTGGGCGGCTCCCTCCAATCAGTGTCTCCACTCCTCAAGGGCCAACTTAATGGCCAACAGCTCACGGTCCCCTACGACATAATTCCTCTCAGCAGGCATGAGCTGCCGAGAGAAATATGGATAAACAAGGATAGAGCTTCTGATCTGAGGCTGAGTGCTGTGATAGGACAGTGCCCACCCCTGAGTCAGAAGCATCCACCTCTAAAATAAACTGGAGCTGTGGGTTGACCTGGGCCAAGAAGGGGCGTTAGAGAACAGACCTTTCAATTTACGAAAGGCCTGTTCATTTGCCTCAGACCAACTAAAGGACACTTTAACCGAGGTCATCTGGGTCAGAGGCTGCGTGACCCCACTATAGTTTCTAATGAAACGGCGATAAAATTATGCAAACCCCAAGAAGCGTTGAAGCTACTTGCGGAAGTGGGGCGTAGGCCAATTTAGCACAGCCTCTACCTTGGCTGGGTCAGCCCTCAGCTCTCCTTCAGCTACGATAAAGCCTATGAATGAAGTAGAGCAGGTGGAAGACTCACACTTCAAGGCTTTAATGTAGATCTAATTCTCCTGCAGCCATTCTAAAATGGCCCTGACGTGGATGCATGCTCCTCTGGGATGCGTGAGAAAATCAAAATGTCGTCAAAATGCCGTCAAGGTAAACAAAACCAAATTGATTAACCATATAGCGGAGGACATCATTGATCATACAGTGGAAGATGGTAGGGGCATTGGTGAGCCCGAAAGGCATCACCAGATATTCAAATTGTGTGTTTTGAAGGCCATCTTCCATTTGTCCTCTTTACGAATGCAAACCAGAGGATCAGCATTCCGCAGATCCAATTTAGTAAATACTCACACGTGCTGAAGGAGCTCAAAAGCGGAGTTTATCAGGGGCAGAGGATATTTGTCCTTAATCTTGATAGCAATGAGTTCCTGATATTCAATGCACGGGCATAGGAAACCGTCTTTCTTTCCGACAAAAAAGAATCCTGCCCCAAGAGGAGCCGATGAAGGTCGAATGAGGCCGGCGTTCAGAGAATCTTTAATATAGCGCTCCATCGCCTCGCTCTCCAGCTCAGAAATGCTGTAGAGCTGGCTGGATGGCAACCGTGCACCCGGGAGAAGGTCTATAGCACAATCATAAGAACGATGGTAAAGAAAGCACTCTAGATTTGCTAAAGACCTCTCTGAGATCGTGATAGACCTCGGGTACTAGGCTGAAGTCCGGTGTTTCTACCGGAAGGGAAGAGATGGACAGCGCTGGTGAACACTCGGCTGAGCTAAGACAGGATGCCAAACACTACAGGCTCCAGGAAGAAATGAAGTTTTTCACCCAATTAATGATAGAGTTATGTTTACCCATGGGTAACCAAGAACTACTCAGTGATCAGATTTAGGGAGAATATAGAACGAAATAGTCTCCTGGTGATTGCAGGAAAGAAGGACGGACACCGGCTCCATTTTGTCGGTAATGGTGGCTACTTTTTTGCTCGACAATGTAGTAACATTAAGGGACATGGGCAATTTGATCGTGGGGATGCCTACATCCCGCACAAAGCGAACAAAGATGAAATTCGGCTCTGCCCCTGAATCAATTAACGCCATAGCTCTCCTCTTGACCCCAGTGGGGCGGCAGTGGCTAAGGAGGTAGAGCATGTTGTCCAATAACCGCATGGTTGGCGGTTCAAATCCCGCTCTCCCCAGATATCCCGCCGTTGTGTCCCTGGGCAAGACACTTTACCCCCAATTGCTCCTGGTGGGTCTGGAAGCACCATGTTAGGCAGCATGCCGCCATCAGTGTGTGAATGGGTGGATAGCAGGATCTGTAAAGCGCTTTGGTCATCAAGAGATGAGAATAAAAGCGTTATATAAGTGAATGCCATTTACCATTTACCCCCAGCAACTAAATGAGGGCCGAAATGGAGAAGTTACCGGGGGAATAAATAGATTTCCTGCCCGTCAGACCCCCCATGGCTGCTGACGGGCCGCATCTTATTTGCTTCAGATGGCACTCCTGCAGTGTGTGCTTTAGGGAGCCACAATACATGCAGGTGCCAACTCTCCTCCACCTTTGGTGCTCTTCCGGAGTCAGACGGACTCAGCCGAGCTCCATAGGCTCGGAGGAGGAGTCGGTTCCACTTGTGTCAGAAGCCAAAGAGGGTGCGCGTGCACTGGGCAGGATGGAGGAGGCTTGCGCTCCCTCGCGCGCTCATGGTATCGGTTGTCGAGATTGACAGCCTGATCATTTAGACCATCCAAGGAGGAGGGAACGGTATGGACCGCTAGGTCATCTCGGAGGATTTCGTTCAAACCTTGGAAGAAGACTCTTCGTAGTGAAACGTCATTCCATCCAGAGTCCGCTGCAATGACCCAGATCTCCACAGAATAGTCGGCAGAAGACCGGCTCCCCTGACAGAGTGACATTAATTGGCTCATGATGTTCCCTTCACTTTCTGTATGGTGAAACACGCGAGTGAATTTGGCCACAAATCTCTCAAATGAATAAGTGGAGCCCTCCGGACTGTCGAGAATAGATTGGGCCCAGCTGAGGGCCCTATCTCGCAGCAGGAGGGTCATAAAGTGATTTTTTTCTGTATCGTCCGAGTACTCCCCACCGACCTGGCCCAAATAAAGCTGAACATGACACAAAAACCCTTTACATTTCCCCACCTCCACTGTGTACAGGGCAGGTGAGGGAAAGGAGGTGGTTCTGCACATGGTGGCAGAAACTGGGGCAACAGGCGGAGGGGTGGAACCCAGACGAGACAAATGGGCCAAATGTTCGGCGATCATGCCCAGCTGCTGCGTAATAGTTTGCAGCTGTTGAATAGAGCACAGCCACCTGCCTCTCTGCGGCATCTAAACAGTCTAAAGCGGAGTGTTCCGCTGATGCCACTCCCGCTGAGCTTGCACTATGGCTTGCTCGTTCTGCCGTGATTGGTATTAATGGACAGCTCATGTGCAGGGATTGAAAACAGAGACAACACACTATGACACTGAGAAGCAAATTTGACTTGAATTTTATTAATGCAAGAAGGAAAGCTTTGCAAAGGAAAAACACCACTCGCCAGAGGAAAGCCCAGCCTGTAGGGAGAGACGAAAGCAGCTAGATTAGGAGGGAGACTGAGGTTGGGAATATAGGACCACACTCATGTGGGAGAAAGAGAGGGCCCAGCACTTATGGCAAACCAGGATGAATTGCAGGAGGGCAGAAGTGGAGCTGGGTGAGGTGTCTGACCGGGTGAAGATGGTTGCTGATGTGGTGATGGTGATGAGGCAGGTGAGTGCACAACAACCCCAGAGACGCACCACAAAGGACGTAGCAACCTGTGGAGGAGTCGACAAAGGATTAGTAGGTTTTTCTTACAAGAGGGAAACCAGAACTTACTTGCTGAACTGGTAGTATACCCAACAAGCAAGCCCCGAGGTGTTGAAGAGAAGGTTTATTTAAGCACTGGCAAGTTAGAGGTAACAGGTGCATCTCATCATGCAGGTGAAGATGATTGCCCGTGGAGTAGGGGAAAGTTGAACAGAAAAGGTGGGGAAGAGTGCGCTCACCAGAACATGACAGTTTTATACATAGAATATTGTATTTACTGTAACTGTTGACAGTTTGGAAAACAGATCAAGTACTGACATGATGATATTTCTTAATTTAATAAAAGAACTAAATATTTAATCATGCGTCCTATTTTAACAATTTATTTAGCTGTTAAGAATTCAGATTTTTTAATCCTATCAATAGAGTATACTAAGATCACGCCTCAGTATGTGCTGTACATGTGCATAGTCTTGTCACTGATAATGAAGGACATGCCAGCCTCCTACAACAATGACTTATTAAAACAGTGCCATGCCAAATACTGGTAACTAAATTAGTTATGGGTGACATGGTTGGGTGCTTTGAAATGATTTTATAAAAGAATCCTTTCATCTTTTCTCTTTATTGAGTTTCTCAAATCATAGACAATTAAATGAGAATGAAATCATACGTCTATAGTTCACATGTCACCAACTCACGGCATTAACTCTGCACAGAGGAAAATCCCGTCAGTTAAAATCCATGTTGATCTTTTAAAAAGTAACCCATGACATTTAAAATTTGGCTCTCTGCTAAACTCCAGCTTACTCCCGGAGAGGGAAAAATAAGAGGAAGAGAGGAAAAGATAGAAAAAGTGGACAGTTACATCATAAACGCATAAAGTGGCACTGTTCTTTTTCCCCTAAATAAAATTCTAGAACATCAGGGCATAAATTAATACCCTTCACCCCAGGCCTCTCATCTACATAAAAACTCAATCATCTAATTGTTACTCAAGATGAAGGTGGAGGATAGATTTATCAGATCCTACTGTCTCTCTACTCTGTCATTATAGTGGTAGCAAGAGTTTCTGCATGGATTGCTTTCAGAATTGGAGATGGCACTAGCTCCAAAGGCATGCATTTTTTTTTTTTTCTGAGACAAAGGAAGAAACAGTGATGGTAATTAAACTCAAAGGCACTTACCTTGAATTCAGACATATAGTATTTTACTATGCCTCCCTTTATTTACTGACATACAGTATATGGTTTAGTATTTAACAGATTTTGTTAAATTTGTCATCTAACTGGGTATATCTCAATATTGACCACATGTCACTGTTTAATATAATAAAGACATTTTGGATAACCCATGTATCATAGTTCAACAAAACTGCATAATTGTGTGCAATAAAAAAAAGGCACTCTTCCAATGAGAATTTAGCTACAGTAAATATAAAGTATATGCAGTTAGATTCATAAAGTATATATTTGAACATGTTACTTTAGCTGTTTACCAAAACACATTCAAGATACAGTTATAAAATTAACATGCCCTTAAAGTGCAGACTCTCAGCTTCAGTTTGGGACCAATAAAGTACATCTATCTAGTGTGTCTGTCGCCGAATTGCGATACAAGCCCTACTGGTCAAGAGTAGTAAATATTTTTTTCCAATAAAATAGTTCAGATTTCCAAGGCTATAACCTGAAAGTGATAAGAGATAATGGCTTACTGTCAATTAGAAAGATGTAAAATATGATCCAAAGTTTCAGATAGGAATAAATTTAGGCATCTAATTTGGATAATGTCGCGGCACCTCTTTACATTCCATAACTCAGTCAAAACTGGACTTTGGATGCATTTACACAAAGAATGGTTCAGTCTTTTGACACCGTTTTTTGTACAGAGGTACCTCATCATCTTGTCTTCAAAGTATATGAACAAGAAATCAGTACAATATTAAAAAAACAGAAATTTCTCTCTTACCGGTGGCTAAGGGGACTCGCTCGCTACTGTGGTCACTGCGTTTTCACCCATCGTGGTCATTATTTTGCATTCTGTCAGTCATTTACACTCTCTACCACATCTACAAAGTCTTAAGATAATCCCATATAAATTTCACTTGTATCCCGCGGCTATTTTCCGCGTACAAAGCCAACTAAGTGACGGTGCACAATGACGGACGGCAGCCATATTAGCTTTCTGGGCTAAAATGCTAAAAACAGGAAAAGGAAATGAGGAGTTCTTCTTTGGTGTATTACATGTCATCCATTGAGTCCTCCAACGGATGTCTGCCGCCTTCTGAAACTGGCAGATCTGTAGAAATCAGTACAAATCCTCAATGGAGCCGATCATGTCAGAGTGAAATGATAGGTGCAGCGTCGTGCTCTGCCACTAGGGGAACGCAAAATCTCACACTCAAAAGGTTAATTTGAGGGTATTCACATCCATTTTTTTTTTTTTTGTAACAACAGACAACTCCAACTAACAAACAAACCAATCGCCCATGAATTCCCACCACCCCACCAAGGAAGAAGCACCCCCTCCCCCCCTTCTAGGGGCCCCAAAACAAAGAAACCAGCCCGTGGCCTTGCCCCTGCTAGTGGCAGCAAGCACATGACCCATATCTATGAGACGCACAGCCAAGGGAGCCCCAGCCAACACCAAAGTAGCTCCATATGACCACAGCCGAACCCCTAGCAAGCCCGGCACTGGCAGGACCACCACCAGCAGAATGCACCAAGCAAGAATGCCGTCCCACCATTTGCTACAATTGGCACAGCCGCCCCACACCAGGCACAACAGAGCACAGATCCACCACTAGCACACACAAAACAGGAAAGGCACTCAGGTTTGATTGAAGTTATATTTTAGGAATTGTAAGCATTTTAACACAAAATCTTCTCATTTCATGGGCTCAAAAATGAGATGAGATGAGATGAGATGAGAGAAACTTTATTTCGAATAAAAAAGCAAAAAACAAAATGAATGACAAGTGCAATAAAAGTGACAGTGTACAGTGCTCGAAAGGGAGAAGGAAGAAGTTAACACTTATTTACCTCAACTCCTCTTTTCCCTAAATACAACCCATGTAAAGTACATACATATTATCTCAATTAAGAACCCCAAGTAGACAATTATCTATATTTCATACATATCAACATTGACACCCATCCATCCCAACATACACAGAGTCCATACATCTATACTCAACACAGCTTTACACAGGTATATACAGTACTGCTCCACCTATCATACCATAGTGTCCCAGAGTGAGCTTAGCGCATCATACATATTAATACTACACCTCTAACATATATTCTTTTAGCAAATAATGTTTATACCTCTTTTTGAATTGAGTTCTGTTTGTACATGGTTTTAGTTCCAGCTCCAGACTGTTCCACAAATCTACCCCTCAGACAGATATGCACATACCTTTCTTTGTTGTTCTTACCTTAGGTTTCGTAAAGTTTAAGTCTCCTCTCAAATTATAATCATTCTTTTTTTTTATATTTTTTGTATATTATTTGGGAGTTGATTATTAATTGCTCTGTACATTATTTGTGCTGTCTTAAATTTAACTAAATCCATGAACTTTATTGCATGTGATTTTTAAAACAACTAGTTGGTATGGTCTCTATATCCTACATTATTTATTATCCTTATAGCTTTTTTTTTGTAATGTGCATATCGGTTGTAGGTTGGTCTTGTAGGTGTTTCCCCAGACCTCTACACAGTAATTAAGATATGGTAAAAACAGTGAATTGTACAGTAAGTATGATGAGTTATAGTCCAAAATGTGTACATACATGGGTATACATGTGTATACATGTCATGAACCTGGGTTTGATGGTTTCAAACCAAGTTCTGACTTATGGTTACTTTGCCCTATTTTCCACCAGACGCTTTAGGGAGCTTTTGGCCTTCGCTGCCTGACAGCTCGGGCACGCCCCCTCCTCCTGTCAAGTGCCATCAGCTGTGCGTCATTAGGGGTGTTTCCACACACATACACGCACACTCCATTCATTCCCATTTAAACGCTCATTTACGCACTCATACACATATCTCTTTCCTCTTTTGCATCATGATTATAAATATGCTGCATTTGTGGAGAGAGATTGTCAGAGCATTCACCCTCATTTGTGGCAACGTGTACCTCCATGAGTGTTGGATTACTTCCTTCATGTTTTCAGCCTGACATTTTAAGACGGAGGATTCCTTGATGTTAGTGTCTGACTCTGCCTTTCTTCCCCATCCACCAGACGACTCCTCTCGCCAGGCTCTGCCGCTGCCGGCGACCCTAACCTTTCCTCCTCTCCTATCCTCGTTGAGCTCCTCCCTAGGGTCGCCGGAGAGAAGCTGCCACTACCGGGGTTGCCTATAGACGACGATGCAGGGCTAGCGGTCCCAGAGGAGGTCGACGAGGGTACATCACCATGCGAACCGACGGAATCTATGCACCCCAAGTTGCTGGAGTCCTGAACGGTGGTGGATCCCGAGTTCAGGCAAGTGTGCTCCATTGTGTCAATAATGTCTATGTTGATGTCACACTGCCCGACTCATGGCAAGGAGGGCCCGGGGCAGCTCATAGTAGCCCTCGGGGCTGCCTCACCAGGCTCTGCCGCTGCCGGCGACCCTGACCCGGTCTCTCTTTCTCTCCCTCTGGGTTTGGAGCCCCCTGCCAGAGTTGCTGGAGAGCAGCGGGTCTTGCTGGAAGCCGCCGAGGATAGGGGCCCAGCGCCAGGGGTCGTGAAGAGCATCACCTCCCTTGCTGGGGAGGCCACCGCAAGTGCAACAGTGCTCCAGCTGGAGCCCACCACCGGTGCAGCAGAACTCCAGCCGGAGTCTACCGCTGGTGCAGCAGAGCTCCAACCAGAGTCCACCGCCAGTGCAGTAGAACTCCAGCTGGAGTCCACCGCCGGTGCAGCCACATCTCAGAGCAGGACCATCGCGGGTGCAGCCACGTCCCAGACCGGGACCATCGCAGGTGCTACGGTTCCTCCGCTCCAAGCTTCAGAGAGCAGGGGGGCTCCTGTTCCTTGGTTTGGCCATCGAGGTTTCTGGGTGGGTAGACTGCCTCTCCGCCTTCCCCTCCAGCTCTGGTGGCTCCACCACATGGGTCGGCGACCCAAACGACTTGGCCTTCAGGTCGGGTGGCCCATCGGTCTGGGCAGGCTGCCGGACGCTATTCTGTGGGCCGTCTGCTGGACATGGGACTTGGGCAGGCCACCCGATCAGTCACCCCTAGCCATGCTGGGGGCCTGGGGCTCTGGTCGACCCCCTGAACTTTGGACTTCTGGGGAGGGGGGTTAGTGTCCTAGGTGGGGGCTGTTAGGAGGATCACTGTTCTGGACTTGCTGATTATGTGTTATATTTGTCACTGGTTGCTTCCCTCCTAACCGGTTTTCCCCCACCTCCCACCCTGGGTAATTGTTTGTTGCTGGGGGTGGGGGGTCCCTTGTGGTGTGTTTTTTGTTTTCAGCTGATGGTTCTGGGGCTTCTGGAATCCACTCTTGGGGGACAGGGGCGGGGGGGGGGGCTGTCATGAACCTGGGTTTGATGGTTTCAAACCCGATTCTGACTTATGGTTGCTTTGCCCTATTTTCCACCAGATGCTTCAGGGAGCTTTTGGCCTTCGCTCCCTGACAGCTTGGGCACAACCCCTCCTCCTGTCAAGTGCCATCAGCTGTGAGTCATTAGGGGTGTTTCCACACACATACACCCACACTCCATTCATTCCCATTTACACGCTCATTCATGCACTCATACACACCGGCGTTAATTATGTTCAGCCCACGTTTCCTCACACCGGCAATCTCTTTCCTCATTTACATCATGATTATAAATACGCTGCATTTGTGGAGGGAGATTGTCGGAGCATTCTCCCTCATTCGTGGCAGCGTGTACCTCCATGAGTGTTGGATTACTTCCTTTGTGTTTTCAGCCTGACATTTTAATAAGACGGAGGATTCCTTGATGTTAGTGTCTGACTCTGCCTTTCTTCCCCATTCACCAGATGACATGGACAGCTTGGGTCTTCACAGCCATAAGTACATTTGCCTCTCTCTGTGTGCCCAGCGTACATCGGCACTTGGCATCTCTCCAGGCTGTGGAACATCCGGGCGGCTTCCCCGTTTGTCTGGTGGCCATTATTCCATCTACACAACTCTCTGTATTTTTGTGGGCAACTGGACTAGTTATTTCATTGTGGTTAAGTTAATAAAATGGCACGTTCTACTCCTGCTCTTGGGTTTTTTATTCCCTCCTTTGCGTGCCATGGAATGGCACACGAGGATTCATGACAATACATTTGCCAACTTGGCCCGGATGTGACTGATGTGAGGTTTCCAGCAGATTTTGTTTTCTAGCATCACCCCCAGAAACTTATTTTCCTGTACTATTTCAATTCTGGTATCATTTATCATTACCATTATTTCATGATTTATTTTATAATTTCCAAACAACACAGTCTTTATTTATTTTTTTTTTTTTTCAGATTTAGAGATAGTTTATTTTTGTTGAACCACTGCATTAACCTTTTCATTTCTGTTGTTACCACCTCTAAAACCTGCTGGAAATTCTCACCAGTGCAAAGGATATTTGTGTCATCCGCAAATAAAATTAATTTCAGAATTTTTGATACTTGGCATATATCATTTATATATAAGATAAAGAGTTTGGGTCCCAAAACTGACCCCTGGGGCACACCACAAGTGATGTCCATGAATGATGATTTGTGCTCACCCATTTGTACAAATTGTTGTCTGTTAGTTAAATATGTGATGACTTGCTCTCTTCCATTATCTGCCACAGCTGCACGCACACCTGCTCCCCATCACTCACGGGCTATATAACCTGCTCTGCCTGCAAGACCGGTACGGGGCCGTTTGTCTCCCTGGCTACGTGAAGCTCTGTGCTCTTCGTACAGCCAAACATTCAGCCCTCGTCATCCCTGCCGTGTCGGCTTCTACCTGGAAGGATTCTCCTCAAACTCCAAGTAAGCTCATACTGACCTGTTCAGCATTGTCTCCAGTGCACAGGGGGAACTCCCAGGCGGCAGAATCCTTTCCTCCAGGCGGTGGACTACGCCAACCTCTCACCTTCACACCGTCTCTCGTCAGCAATGCTGGGTGGCAGACGCTGTCCTTCGGGATTGCCTCCACGCCGACCTTCATTCTCCACTGCAGCTGGAACAGTAAGCCTCAGTTACTCCACCAATACACTCGTGTTGAACTGTGCTAACACCGTGTCTCTGCTCTGTTTTAGGGTTGCCAGACTGCACAGCACTGTGCTCACTCCCAGCTGTTACAAGTCTGCAGCTCCACGCACTCACATCCACATTCACTACGCACTTACGCATCCACACACGAACATTATCACAATAAAGATTATTGCACCTACTCTTGAGCTTGTGTCTGTTCCCTGGGTCTGCCAATTATGTCAGTATGGCTCCGTCAGAACAACCCAGTGAACAGCGCGCTAATGTGCCAAGTAAACAACTTAGAAGCTCGAATAGATCAAATAGCTTACCAGCAGCAAGTGATTCTTAATCAGCTGGTCCAAATTAACAGCCGACTGGATCGCCTGGCCGGACAGCAGGCGTCTCCTCCGGCTTCAAGTAGTGCTCCGGCGTCCGTTAGCTCTCCACCTAGCCAGGCTAGTCAGGTTCCCTTTGCCCGACTCACACCGGTCCCCACACCCACTCAGTTTAATGGTAAACTGGGGGAGGCCCGGGGTTTTCTTCTCCAGTGTGAGATAGTTTTTCAGCGGGTTCCTGGGGATTTCCCAACCGATGACAGCCGTATTGGCTATGTAGCTAATTTACTGGAGGGGCGGGCTCTTGCATGGACCTACGCAGTTATGGCTAAACCTAGCTACGCTAACCTTACCTATACCCAGTTTGTTAGCGAGTTTAACGAGGTGTTTGACCACTCCGACCGGGATAACGTGCTCACCACAAGGCTGCTAAATCTTTGACAGGGGGGCAGGTCTGTGACGGACTATGCTGTTGATTTCCAGGTGGTAGCGGCGGAGGTGGGGTGGGAAGACGCCTCATTATGCAGCATCTTTACTAGGAGTCTGAGCCCAAGTCTGCGGGATGAACTAGCCCTCTTAGAGAAGCCGGAGAGGCTAACGGAGCTAATTTCCTTAGCTATTAGTTTAGACAACAGGCTGAGGGAGCGGGCAGCCAAGCGGAACATGTCCGAATGCTCAGGCGCCCAGTTTCACCACTCTTCTCAGCCCCCTTTACTGGTCTTGCCTTCGGTAGAGTCAGCTGAGGAATTGGAGCCTATGGTAGAAGGACGAACTAAACCATCTTTGGCAGAAAGACAGCACCGTAGAGAGCTTGGCCTGTGTATGTACTGTGGTAGTGAGGAACATGACATTACGTCCTGCCCCGTTCGGCCAAAAGGGGGAGCCCGTGCGTTGGAGTAGGGAGTCTCACGGGCTCACCTCATTTAAATCCCCTCACTAAGTGTCTTTTACCCATTGGGTTCATGCATAATCCTACAGAACACTGCACACACGACTTGGTGGACTCGGGAGCTGAGCAGAGTTTCATCTCGGGGGAACTGGCAACCCGCTTCCCTGCCGTTCTCTGGAGACACCCCTGAGGCTTATTACTCTATCTAATACCCCGTTGATGGTGGTGTACAAGCAGACTGCTCCTACCCCTGTCATCATTTCCGGGAACCATCAGGAGGACCTGAGTCTTTTCGTCCTGCCGGTCACTGTCTCCCCAGTTATTCTGGGTTATCCCTGGCTCCGGCTCCATAACCCCTCCATCGATTGGCGCACCGGTAAGTAAGATTCCTGGAGCCCTTTTTGTCTAAGTGCGTGTCTGCAGTCTGCTGCTTGCTCACCCTCTAAGCCCTTGGCTACCCCCATCACCCCCTCCCCCCCGATCTCACTGGGGTCCCCTCTGAGTATCATGATCTGGGGGCGGTGTTTAGTAAATCTCGGGCATTGTCTCTCCCCCCTCATCGACCCAATGACTGCGCCATCAATTTCCGGGCTTGAGCCCCGCTGCTGGTGAGCTGCCTCTACAGCCTGTCTGCCCCAGAACGGGAGGCCATGGATGCGTACATTAAGGAGTCCCTCAGCCCTGGTATCATCCGGCCGTCATCTTCGGCGGTGGGGGCGGGGGGCTGGTTGTCAGGAAGAAGGATGGCTCCCTGAGGCCGAGCATCGATTTCCGTGCCCTAAATGACATCACCATCAAGGATAAGTACGCCCTCCCTCTGATGGACACGGCTTTTGATTCCCTCCAGGGGGCCTCCTATTTCTCCAAGCTGGACCTCCGCAATGTGTACCATCTGGTGCGAATCAGGGAGGGGGATGAATGGAAGACAGGTTTCCGGACCACAAGCAGCCACTTTGAGTACTTGGTGATGCCGTTTGGACTGACCAACGCTCCGGCCGTCTTCCAACGCCTGATTAACGACGTTCTACGTGATTTCCTGGGGTCATTCGTCTTCGTGTACCTCGACGACATCCTGATCTTCTCCCGATCATTGGAGGAGCATCGAGTACACGTGAGGTGGGTTCTACAACAACTCCTGGAGAATAAACTGTATGTGAAGGCCGAGAAATGTGAGTTTCAGGTTCAGGTTCAGGTTACTTTATTTGTACCCGTAGGTAGATTTGTTTTGAAGTCTGGTGACCTCCATATTTACAAGCCACAAATTACATTCAACATAGACACAAACACAGGCACACATGAAGCTGACTATAAACATGATAAAAATACTCAAGGCTCCATCAATCAGGGTATAAAAAGACAAAGAGATGGGAGAAAAACCAGAGGTAAGAGAGAAGGGTCATATTAAAAAGTTAAAAACTAGTCAGAGGTTAAAAACTCAAAGGTCTAAAACCCAATAAAATATTTAGAACCCAAATAACATCCTACAAAAATAAGTAAATATAAAATGGAGTTGATAAATAGGTACCTAAATTATGTGCAATATATTGTTACAACTTGTTCAACTCTTTGACAGCAGCAGGAACAAAGCTGTTTTTGTAGCGCTGGGTTTTACTTTTTGGGACAGCAAACCTCCGTCTTGAGGGAAGAAGCTGAAAGTTGCAGTGCAAAGGGTGGGAGTCATCATTTAAAATGGAGGTAGCCATCCTCTGTACTTGTCTGGTGTACAGGGATGTCAGGCTCAGCTGTGACTCACCAAGCAAATGACTGGACCATCTAACTACCTGATCCAAGGATTTCCTCTGTTTCAGTTTTATCTGACCAAACCATGACACTAAAGAAAAGGATAAAACAGATTCAATAAAAGCCCGATAAAACATTGTCATTATGGTTCGGTCACTTTGGAAGACTGCAAGTTTTCTCAAGCAATGCAAATGTTGCTGACCCTTTTTGCACACCCTTTCACAGTTCTTTTCAAACTTTAAATTACTATCAATAATCGTCCCAAGATATTTGTAGGATTGTACACATTCGGTCGTCTGGCCTTTTAGTACGGTGACTTTGTGCCTGGGAGTTTTCCTCCTAAAGTCAATAATCGTGTCTTTAGTTTTTGTCATATTCAGCTGCAGGTAGGAATCCTCACACCAGTGAACAAAATCATCAACTACTGGGCCGTGGCCACTCTCACCATCCTGGAGGAGACTGACAACAACTGAGTCATCAGCATACTTTATAATGTGTCTGTTGTCACGTCTGCTCCGACACATGTTTGTGTACAGGATGAAGAGTAGTGGTGACAACACACACCCTGAGGAGAGCCAGTAGAAGAGCACTTTAGGTCAGACAATGTACCATTGACCCTTACTCTCTGCGTCCTGTTGGTTAAGAAATCCAGAATCCAACCCACCAGATTATTGCTCAAATCAAATTGTTGCAGGAGCCTTTCAACTAAGATATGAGGTTGGATTGTATTAAAGGCGGAGGAAAAGTCCACAAATAAAAGCCTGGCATGTGTCCCATTAAAATCCAGATGATTAAAAAGCATGTTAAACAGAGTGGCAGTGGCATCCTCCACTCCTCTGTGAGGCCTATAGGCAAACTGCAGAGGATCCAATGCATGCTCAGTCTGCTTTAGGACCTCACATCTGACCAGTTTTTCAAAATTTTTCATTAAAATTTAAGTCAAACACATCTCTTTCACACCTCTAAAACATCATTTCTCGGTTTCATCATTTCTCACAACCAGATCATCCCGGATACCAGCAAGGTGAAGGCGGTGGTGGATCCCCCCCCCCCCCCCCCCAGGAAACAGCTTCAACAGTTCCTGGAGTTTGCTAATTTCTACCGGCTCTTCATTAACAACTACAGCATCACTGCTCTCCCCCCGACCCGCCTCCCCTCCCCCAAGACTGTTTTCCGGTGGACTGAGGAGGCCGCTGCCGCGTTCACTACCCTTAAGGAGCAGTTTTCTTCCTCCCCCATCCTGACGAAGATGGATCTCGCTCTTCAGTGCCTGGTGGAAGTGGACGCTTCGGACTCAGGGGTAGGTGCTGTGCATTTCCAGTGTTCCCCGGCGGATGGGGTGGTCCGGCCTTGTGCGTTCTTTTCTCGCCGGTTGTCTCCGGCAGAGAGGAACTATGATATCGGCAACAGGGAGCTTCTGGCAGTGAAACTTGCAGTGGAGGAGTGGCACCACTGGTTGGAGGGGACCACCCAGCTGTTTGTCGTCTGGACGGACCATAAGAACTTGGAGTACCTGAGGACGGCAAGACGCCTTAACGCCCGACAGGCCCGCTGGTCCCTGTTCTTCGGGTGCTTTAACTTTACCATCACCTACTGGCCTGGGTCGAAGAACACTAAGCTGGACGCTCTTTCCAGACAGTTCGCTCCTGACATGACGGAGACGCCCAAGCAGCCCATTCTCCCGTCATCTTGCATCGTGGGCACTCTCTTGTGGGACGTGAAGGAGAAGGTCTTGAGGGCGCAGGAGGTCGAACCGGACCCGGGCGGGGGGCCAGTAGGTAAATTGTTTGTTCCCTCTTCTGTTCGGGGGGAGATTATTCACTGGGCTCACTCCTTCAGGCTTGCTTGTCACCTGGGGGGGTCCAGCACGATCAGGATTCTTCAGAGGTTGTTTTGGTGGCCATTCCTCCGGAAGGATGTCACCAACTATGTCCGCGCCTGTCCTCAGTGCGCTACGGGGAAGACACCATCCTCTCCTCCCGCGGGGTTGCTCCACCCCCTTCCTACTCCTGGCAGACCCTGGTCACACATTGCACTTGACTTTGTTACTGGTCTCCCTCCATCTAACCATTACACTGTTGTTCTCACCATAGTGGACCGATTCTCCAAGGCCGCCCACTTTGTCCCCCTGCAGGGGCTGCCCACAGCAAGGGATACAGAGGACCTGCTGGTACATCACGTGGTGAGACTACACAGGATTCCCTCAGACATTGTCTCCGACCGAGGTCCAGAGTTTGTATCTCGAGTGTGGAGATCTTTCTGTAATGCTCTGGGAGCCACGGTGAGCCTGTCCTCAGGCTACCACCCACAGAGCAATGGACAGTGTGAGAGAGCCAACCAAGAGCTGGAGGCTGCGCTGCACTGCGTCATCTCTTCCAACCCTGCGTCATGGAGCACGCACCTCCCGTGCATCGAGTACGCCCACAACTCCACAGTATTGTCAGCGATCCGCATGTCGCCTTTTGAAGTCTCCTTGGGTTACAATCCACAGCTTTTTCCAGAGGAGGAGGGGGACATCGCCGTACCTTCTGTCTTGGTCCATCTAAGGCGCTGTCGACGGATTTAGAGGATGGTCCGGGCGGCGCTCCAAGGCACTGCAGACCGCAACTCCAGGATGGCTAATCGCCGCAGAAGACTGGCCCCACCCTACCAGGTGGGTCAATAGGTTTGGCTTTCCACACAGCATATTAACCTCAAGGCTGAGAATAGGAAGCTATCTCAGCGTTTCATTGGGCCGTTTCCTATTGAGCGGATTGTTAATCCAGTAGCTGTGCGCCTGACTCTCTCCCCCTCCCTCTGCATCTGTCCTACGTTTCATGTGTCACAGTTCAAACCTTTTTTCTCCAGCCCTCTCTGTCCCTCTCCCAGGCCTCCATCTCCACCAGTGGTGATCAACGGCGACCCGACATGGAAGGTCAACTCCATCCTGGACGTCCGCCGCTGGGGTCGCGGCCTGCAGTATCTGGTGGACTGGGAGGGGTATGGGCCCGAGTGGCGCTCCTGGGTGCGTCCATTCTTCGTGTTGGATAGTCAACTCATCAGGGATTTCCATCAGGTGCACCCAGGTAGGTTGGATCAGATGCCAAGAGGCACCTCTCGGGGGGAGGGGAGTACTGTGATGACTCGCTCTCTGCCATTATCTGCCACAGCTGTGCGCACACCTGCTCCCCATCACTCACGGGCTACATAACCTGCTCTGCCTGCAAGACCAGCATGGAGCCATCTGTCTCCCTGGCTACGTGAAGCTCTGTGCTCTTCGTACAACCAACATTCAGCCCTTGTCATCCCTGCCGTGTCGGCTTCTACCTGGAAGGATTCTCCTCAATCTCCAAGTAAGCTCATCATTCTACTGACCTGTTCAGCATTGTCCCCTGTGCACAGACGGAACTACCAGACCTTCCCAGACCTTCATTCTCCACCGCAGCTGGAACAGTAAGCCTCAGTTACTCCACCAATACACTCCAGTGTTGAACTGTGCTAACACCGTGCCTCTGCTCTGTTTTAGGGTTGCCAGATTGCATGGCGCTCTGCTCACTCCCAGCTGTTACAAGTCTACGGATCCACGCACTCACATCCACATTCACTACGCACTCACGCATCCACACACGAACATTATCACAATAAAGATTATTGCACCTACTCTTGAGCTTGTGTCTATTCCCTGGGTCTGCCAATTATGTCAAAATAACTTTCCACCCAACTCAGTCTGACCCCTCTTATCCCATACCTTTCTAATTTTTCTCAGTAAAATTAAATGATCAATGGTGTCAAAAGCTTTCTTTAAATCTATAAATACTCCTACAGCAAACTTTTTTTTATCTATACAACTAGTAATTTCTTCTATGAGTTCAATCAGTGCCAATGATGTAGATTTGTCTGCTCTAAAACCGTACTGGCTGTCTGTAAGGAGGTTGTGTTTTTCAATGAAATTATCCAATCTCTTAGTGAAGATTTTTTCAAGTATTTTGGAGAATTGTGAGAGTAAAGAGACCGGCCTGTAATTTGTGAAATGATGACTGTCTCTTTTTTGTATAGTGGTATTACTTTTGCCATTTTCATTTTGTTTGGAAATTTACCAGTCTGAAATGACAGGTTACAGATGTGGATGAGTGGCTTAATGATTCCTTCAATTACTTTTTCCACTATTGTCATGTCAATTTCATTCCAGTCAGTTGATTTTTTGTTCTTAAATTTACTTACAGTCTTGATAATTTCCACTTCAGTTACTGCACTCAAAAAGATTGTGTTTGGATTTCTATCTTCTATTTCATTTTCAGGCCCACTATAGTTTGTTTCTGGTGTCACTACTGTTTTTGCAAATTCTGGACCAACGTTTACAAAAAAATTATTGAAATCACTGACCACATCCTCCATATTAGTAGTAGTAGTAGTAGATTAGTTTATTTGACAGGGACAGTGCAATAAACATAGACAATTAATCAAAGACAATCAATCTGATGTGTTGCACATAGAGTGTATAGCTATTAGCTAATTTGCAACTCTTGTCCCTGGATGGGCTTTAGAAAAAAGAATCAAGTAAAGATGGGGAAAAAAAAAATAAAAAATATACACAATAACCACATACATCAATGCAGAACAATTATAAATACACAATTATAAATATTATAAATATTATAAATACACAAATATAACAGCCTGACTCACATTTAACATAAATATTATAAATACACAAATATAACAGCCTGACTCACATTTAACACATATAACATAACTCACATTTGCCTATTTCAGGCCTTCCTCCCTCTGTCACTCACTATAAACAAACACATTTATTCCTTCCCTTCATTCACTCTCACTTTGCAGACAATTAATTCATACATGAATTATTATTTATCAAATTGTCATATTCAATAAAATATTCTGGATAATTAGCATTCTTTGATCTGATACTAATAATTCCATTTAGCACTTGCCATATTCATCTTAAGTTATTTTTATTATCCTCTAATATTCTTTCTTACAAGTCCTCATTATATTAGTTAGCTTGTTTTTATATCTTTTATATTTGATTTCGGCCTCTACCATTCTACACTTAATGAAGTGTTTATATAATGTATTCTTCATTTTACATGTATTTAGTAGCCCCTTGGTGACCCATGGAATATTTTTCGTTTGTTGTCTGTCACTGTATTGTTTTATAGGGCAGTTTTTGTTGTACAGTGATTGAAATATTTGTAAAAATTCATCAAGCTTTATTAATCATTTATCATTTTAACCACAAACAATCTTCCAGTCAGATATTAATAATTCCTTTGCCAATAAATACGTAAGTTCTTCAGTTCTTATTGTTTTATATTTGATATTTTTCATTTAATAAAATTCCACTCACAATATTATTTTCCATAATGTTTGTGAATATGTTATCTATTAATGTGGCACTGTGTGACGTGATTCTGCTAGGTCTGGTGATTGTTGGATGTAAGCCCATACTGTACATTGTGTTGATAAATTCTTCTGTCATACTATGTTGGTTTGAGTTCTTTGAGTTCATAAGATCTATACTGAAATCCCCACAGATGAACATAACTTAATGAGTAAGTTTTGCATACATTTTTTTTCCATTCAGCCCTTAAAAAAATCAATATTTAATCCAGGTGTTCTATATACACAGCTCACTACTATTTTCTTCATACTGTCCAAACAGATTTCTGTTGTAATATATCAAATAAATCATCCACAGTCACTGACAAATTTTCAACAACCTTGTATTGCAAGCACTTGTCAACATGAGTTGCAACTCCTCCTCCTTTTTTTCACTTTTCTATTCATATAATTATCATAGCCATCCATTGTAAAATCCACCCCTTTCTCTTCACTGAGCCACGTCTCTGATATTGCCACTATATTGAATGGCTCTTTAAACTGATTTAAATAATCTTTAATGTTATTACAGTTGACATAGAGACTTCTGCTGTTGAAGTGGATCATTGATATATTAAAATCAGATATGACCATTGTGTTAAACTGTTCATTCGTGCAGTAACTGCTGTACAGTTATTATTGATGGGAGTAAATAAATTATTGTCAGGGTGTATGTAATATTCCACGTCCTGTGGGTTGTGATCTTTATATTCAACAACTTTCAGTTCCTGTTGTTCCTGTTTGTTGATCTTTTGTTTCAAGTAGTTATTTGTCCTATTGCAGATGAGTGTGATCCTTCAGTTTTCTACAATTGTCTCTTGTTGCTATTGACTCCAGTTCATAATGTTCATTGATACTTGTCCAGTTCCATAATATTTTGGATGTTAATGACTTTGGTTTCTTCAGACGATCCATTTAATTTGATGTGTATTTTACAGTTTAATGTCGAGGTGTTTTGAATCTTTTTTGCTTTCTCAGGTAAATTATTGGACAACTGACACAAAAGCTATTTTATGGGCTGTAGGGGCTATTCCCTCATTAAACAGTTATTTTAGCTGTTTACCAAAACATATTCAGATAGAGTTATATAGCCAATATGGTCTGAAATTGCAGATTATCAGCTTTAATTTGTGAGTATTCTCATCCAAATTGGAGAACTGTAAACATGGTTACACTAATTCTCCTCATTTCAGGTTTCAAAAGTAATTGGACAACTGACACGGATGCTATTTCATGGGCTGCATGAGCAATTCCCTCATTAATCCATCATTAATCAAACAGATAAAAGGTCTGAAGTTGATTCCAGGTGTGGCATTTGCATTTGGAAACTGTTGCTTTGAAACCACAACATGTGGTCTTCTTTTTTCATCTTTAGGCTGAAAAAAGAAGAAATCCATCAGAGATAACAGAAATGTTAGGAGTGACCAAATCAACAGCTTTGTATATTATGAGAAAAAAAAAGAGCACAGTGGTGAGCTCGGGAACTCAAACAGGCTTGGACCACAAGGTACAAACATTTAATAAGCCTCAAAAATACAAAGGTCCGATTACACTTTTCCACAAAAACACCTATAAAGAAGCCAGCCCAGTTCTGGAAGAGCATTCTTTGGACAGATGAAACAAAGATCTACCTGTACCAGAATGATGGAGAGAAGACATTACAAAGAAAGCTTTGAACAGCTCATGATTAAAAGCACACCACCATCCATCCATCCATCTTCTACTGCTTTCCGGAGGTCCGGGTCGTAGAAGCAGCAGTTAAAGCAGAGAAGCCCAAACTTCCCTCTCCCCAGCCACCTGCTCCAGCTCTTCAGAGAGGATACCAAGGTATCGCCAGACCAGCTGGGAGACATAGTCTCTCCAGTGAGTCCTGGGTCTGCCCTGGGGTCTCCTCCCAGTGGGACATGCCCAAAACACCTCAAATGGGAGGCGTCCAGGAGGCACCCTGATAAGATGCCCATACCACCTCAACTGGCTCCTTTCAATGTGGAGGAGCAGCGGTTCTACTCTGAGCCTCTCCCGGATGACTGAGCTCCTCACCCTATCTCTGAGGGTGAGTCCAGCGATCCTACAAAGAAAGCTCATTTCAGCCGCTTGTATCCGCAATCTCATTCTTTCGGTCATTACCCAAAGCTCATGACCATAGGTGAGACTAGGAACGTAGATTGACGAGTAAATCGACAGCTTTCTCTTAGAATTCAGCTTCCTCTTCACCACAGTAGACCGGTACAACGTCCACATCACTGCAGATGCTGCTCCAATCCGTCTGTCAATCTCTCGCTCCATTCTCCTCTCACTCGTGAATTTATTTATTTAGCGAATGCAAAGTCCTCAAGCCAAGCAGTTGCCTGCTGGTTTGCTGTATGGAGGGTGTGTAATCCTCCTTCCAGTCTTTGGAGCGGGCAAGCCTCTATGATGTGTTCCATTGTTTGCTCCTCTCCACATGCGCACAGTGGGCGAGGGCTACTGCCCCATCTGTGAAGGCTGGCCAAGCAAGGGCCATGTCCCGTCCTGAAGCGATTGAGTGTAGACCACTGTCTCCTTGGGAGGTTGGTGCCCGGGATCTGTTGGTTGGGGTTTGTCACCAGGTGTTTGTTTGGGACCTCCTTGGTCTCCCATTCCTCTTGCCAAGCTGTCTGGATGGTGAGGTCAGCTGGGGGAGGGTTTTTCCAAATCGGCCGTCTGTATGGAAGTCGGGCAGTGGGTGGGGTGTAGATATCTGCATGGATTGGTAAGTGAGGAGAATCTTTGGCTTTTTGAAGCATCCTTTGAGTTAGTGCTGCTCGCCGGATGTGTGTGTGGGGGGGGGGGGGGGGCTATGTTTGACAGTACAGGGAGCCAGGGGAGTGGTGTTGAGCGGATTGTCCCAGTTATGGTTCTCATGGTTGTGTTGAGCTGGGTGTCTACGTGGTGTGTGTAGGATGACCTGGACCAGACAGGGGCATAATATTCTGCTACAGAGTATGAAAGGGCCAGTGTTGAGGTGCGCAGGGTGGAGGCTGCCGCCCCCCATTTTGCATCAGCGAGCTTGCAGAGCAGGTTGTTTCATGCCTTCACCTTAGCAGCCGTCCCCTTTATATGTTCCTTGAAGGATAGGGTCCTGTCAAGGGTCACTCCAAGGTAGGTTGGATTCTAGACATGCTTAAGCTGAAGTCCACTCAGGTGGATGTTTAGTTCTCTGGCAGCTTTTACATTGTGGAGATGGAATACACTGGAGACGGTTTTTACTGGGCTTGGTTTTAGGTGCCAGGTTTTGCAGAACTGGTCCAGTTTGGCAAGATCTTCCGTGAGCACCCATTCCAGTTGCTCAAAGTCTGGTGCTTGGAGTGCCAAACAGATGTTGTCTGCATAGATGAATCTGCAGGATTTTGTAGTGGGCAGGTTGTTTATGTAAAGGCTGAACAGGGTTGGAGTTAGAACTGAGCCTTGTGGGAGTCCGTTTTTCTGCGTTCTCCATGCGCTTGTGTTCTGACCGAGGTGGACTCTGAACCTTCGTTTGGTCAGCAGGGTTTTTATAATTGCTGTTGCCGCAATTATACTCGTGAATAAGACCCCAAGATACATAAACTCTTCCACTTGGGGCAGGAGCCTGTCCCCAAACCAGAGAGGACAATCCACCTTTTTCCAGCTGAGGACCATGGACTCAGATTTGGAGGTGCTGATTTTCATCCCAGCCGCTTCACATTCAGCGGCAAACCGTCCCAGCAAGAACTGTAGGTCATTGCTGGATGAAGCCAGCAGGACAACATCATCTGCAAACAACAGAGGTGGGATCCTGTGGTCACCAAGCATGACACCCTCCGTTCCCTAGCTGTACCTAGAAATCATGTCCATAAAAATTATGAACAGGATCGGTGACAAAGGGCAGCCCTGGCAGAGTCCAACTCTCACTGGGAATGAGTCCGACTGAGTGTTGGCAATACAAACCAAACTCTCACAACAGTCATACAGAGACCGAATAGCTCGTAACAACAAGCCCGATACCCCATACTCCCAAAGCAGCCCCCACAAAAAACCACGAGGGACGCGGTTGAATGCCTTCTCCAAGTCCACAAAACACATGTAAACTGGTTGGGCAAACTGCCATGAACCCTCGAGGATTCTTGAGAGGGTAAAAAGCTGGTCCGATGTGCCACGGCCAGGACAAAAACCACATTGCCCCTCCTGAATCTGAGGTTCGACCAACGGCCGGACTCTCCTCTCCAGTACCTTGGCATAGATCTTCCCAGGGAGGCTGAGGAGTGTGATCCCTCTAAAGTTGGAACACACCCTCTGGTCCCCTTTTTTGAAGAGAAGAACCACCACCCCAGTTTGCCATGCCAAAGGCACTGCCCCCAACCTCCATGCAATGTTGCAGAGGCGTGTCAACCATGACAGCCCTACAACATCCAGGGCCTTGAGGTACTCAGGGCGAATCTCGTCCACTCCCGGGGCCAGGCCACCAAAGAGATTTTTAACCACCTTGGTGACCTCAGCCCCTGTGATAGATGAGTTGTCCCCCTCGTCCACAAGCCCTGCTTCCTCTGTGAAAGGCATATCAGTGGGATTGAGGAGATCCTCAAAGTATTCTTTCAACCTCCCGACAATATCCCCAGTCGAAGTCAACAGCGCCCCATCCGCACCATACACAGTGTGGACAGGGAGCTGCTTCCCCCTACTGAGCTGCCGGACAGTTTGCCAGAATCTCTTCAAGGCTGACCGAAAGTCTTGTTCGATGGCCTCACCAAACTCCTCCCATACCCGAGTTTTTGCTTCAGCAACCACCCAAGCTGCATTCAGCTTGGCCTGCCAGAACACCTCACCTGCTTCAGGAATCCCACAAGACAACCAAGCTTGATAGGACTCTTTTTTCAACTTAATGGCCCCCCTCACCACCAGTGTCTACCACTTGGCTTGGGAGTTTCCACCACGAGATGCTCTGATAATCTTGCAGCCACAGCACTGGGCCGCTGCTTCAACAATTGAGGTGGAGAACATGCCCATGGGACCTGGCTGGGCTCAGCCCGAAGGAGTTACATGGGTCAGCCCTCCAGTGGGCTCACCACCTGCAGGAGGGATCAGGGGGTTTGGTGCTATGTGGATTAGGTGGCGGCCAAAGGCGGAGACCTTGGCAGACTTATCCCAAGCTCCTAAACTGGCTTTTGGTACGTGGGACGTTACCTCTCTGGCAGGGAAGGAGCCTGAGCTGGTGCATTAGGTTGAGAGATACTGACTAGATATAGTTGGCCTCACCTCAACACACAGCTCCTGTTCCGGAACCAGTCTCCTGGAGAGGGGCTGGAGCTTGGCCTACTGGAGTTTCCCCAGGCGAGAGGCAACGAGCAGGGGTGGGTATTCTTGTATCCCCCCACCTTGCTGCCTCTATATTGGAGTTTTCCCCTGTGGACGAAACGGTTGTTTCCCTGCGCCTTTGGGTTGGGAAATGGGTCCTGACCATCATTTGTACCTATGCACCAAATGATGTATCGGAGTACCCACCCTTTTTGGAGTCTCATTTATCATGTTTAATGTTGCAGCATTGTACCGAGACAAATTCCTAGTTTGTGTACTACATGAACAATGGCAATAAACCTGATTCTGATTCTTATTCTGGTCTCTGACTGGAGTGCTGGAGGGTGCTCCTCTTGGAGACGCCATTGTCCTACTGGGGAACTTCAATGTGCATGTGGGCAACAACAGTGAAACCTGGAAGGGGGTGATTGGGAGGAACGGCCTGCCCGATCTGAACCCTAGTGGTGTTCAGTTAATGGACTTCTGTGCTAACCACAGTTTGTCCATAACGGACACCACGTTCAAGCATAAGTGTGTCCATATATGCACCTGGCACCAGGACACCCCATGTCGCAGGTCGATGATCAATTTTGTTATTGTGTCATCAGACCTGCAACGGTATGTCTTGGACACTCGGGTAAAGAGAGGTGCAGTGCTGTCAACTGATCACCACCTGGTGGTGAGTTGGATCCAATGGCAGGGGAGGATGCCATTCAGACCTGGGAGACCCAAACATTTAGTGAGGGTGTGTTGGGAACATCTGGCTGAGGCCTCTGTCTGGGAGGTCTTCAACTCCCACCTCCAGATGAACTTCAACCATATTCCTAGGGACATCACCTGTGTACGATTTGCCTCTGGTAGGGTCACCAAAGACAAACTTGTCCTGGGTGAAGGGCCAGACTAAGAATGATCCAACAGACTCTCATGATAAATACTAGAACAGGGATTCAATGTACCCTGCCCAGTATGGGGTTACCGGGGCCCCACCCTGGAGCCAGGCCTGGAGGAAGGGCTCGATGGCTAGTGTCTGGCAGTCGGGTTTCCGCCCATGGGAAAAGCACACCACATCTTCTGTAAAACATGGTGGAGGCAGTGTGATGCATGCGCATGCATAGCTTCCAGTGGCATTGGGTCACTGGTGTTTATTGATGATGTGACAGAAGACAGAATCAGGGAGATGAACTCTGAAGTGTATAGGGATATACTGACTACTCAGATTCAGCCAAATGCAACAAAGTTGATTGGACGGTGCTTCACAGTACAGATGTACAATGACCAAAAACATACAGTGGGGTAAAAAAGTTTTTAGTCTGCCACCAACTGTGCAAGTTCTCCCACTTAAAAGATGAGAGAGGTCTCCAATTTTCATCATAGGTATACCTCAACTATGAGAGACAAAATGAGAAAAAAAAATCCAGAAAATCACATTGAAGGATTTTTAATGAATTAATTGGTAAATTCCTCAGTAAAATAAGTATTTGGTCAATAACAAAAGTTCATCTCAGTGCTTTGTTATATACCCTTTGTTGGCAGTGACAGAGGTCAAACGTTTTCTGTAAGTCTTCACAAGGTTTTCACACACTGTTGCTGGTATTTTGGCCCATTCCTCCATGCAGATCTCCTCTAGAGCAGTGATGTTTTTGGGCCGTCTCTGGGCAACACAGACTTTCAACTCCCTCCAAAGATTTTCTTTGGGGTTGAGATCTGGAGACTGGCTAGGCCACTCCAGGACCTTGAAATGCTTCTTACGAAGCCACTCCTTCGTTGCCCGGGTGGTGTGTTTGGGATCATTGTCATGCTGAAAGACCCAGTGTAGCATCATCTCACTTTGGCTCAGCAATAATTATTCTTCTGCTTAAAGGTGAACTGAACTCAACGGCATTGAACGGCACTGGGTGATAGTACATACAATTATAAAGATAATTTATCATTGGCACCCCCTCCACAAATCCCGGAATCTTGGAGAAAATCGCGATTTAGAATTTCCCGCCCTGAAAAATCAGACAAATCCGCCGAAGCGCAGCCGGAGTTCCGCGTGACGTCACGAGTGTGACCCAGTCCTCATGTTTACCATTGCGAGCACGTCGACACTGGTTGTTTTTGATGCATTTTGTCGTGATAGTCGACTACAAAACACTTCCAACACCTGGGAAGATCTGTTCAGTGGCCAAGGAAAGCTGTCATGGCGACGAAAGAAAAGAAAGGGGGAGGAAAGGCGACCGGGAAGCGATGCGTTTCTAGATATACAGTGATCCATCACTTACCGCGTTTAATGGGGACCAGAACCGACCGCGAAAAGTGAAAAACCGCGAAGTAGCATCACCCCCCCCCCAAGGGTGTCACAAGCACTATTTTGCACAAAAAGGCACAAGAGAACAGCGAAAAGTGCCACTAAGCAACACGAGCGATAAAGAAGGCGCTCTGCAGGGAGAGAAGCTGGGTAAAACGTCTCGGCCAATCAGCTTGCGAGATTCCCGAGCGGTGAAGAGGTGGGCGGAGAGGAGTGGAGCGGTGGTCAGAGAGGTAGATTTTGAGCTGTGCGGGCTCTCCGTGTTGATACCTGATGTTCTAATGAGAAGGCAGGGAGACTACATTAGAACATCAGGTATCAACACGGAGAGCCCGCTCTCCCCAGCTCCCCAGCCCGCTCGGGAATCTCGCAAGCTGATTGGCTGAGACGTTTTACCTCGCAAGCTGATTGGCCGAGACGTTTTATCTCGCAAGCTGATTGGCGGAGACGTTTTACCCAGCTTCGCTCCCTGCCGAGCGCCTATTCCCAGCGAAGGAAGACCGCATTAAACGCGATAAGTGAGGGATAACTGTAATAAGTTGGAAAAATGCTGATGTTTTTTTCCCCTTTCTTTTTTATTGTTAATTTTCCTTATCCTGACACCCCAAACATGCCAAAGTAAAGACTCACCATTCTGTATTCAATAAGCGACTCTCCTCCCCATCACTGCTGCGGTCTGAGTCGGTGCTGGAATCCCCCGAAAATTCTGGCTCTAATCTGTACGGTTCGATGCCTCCCTTGCTCTCTTCCTGTAGACTTGACACTCCTGCATCCTCCTCTGTCTTGTCACCGATCCTGAATGCCTCTTTACTCTGAAAACTCTGGTGTTCTTGACTGCTGGAACTGCTATCATCTGCCATTGTTGTTTTGATAAGGATCACACTCGTGACGTCACGCAGCGTCGTCTGCACTACTTCCGGTTTGTTTGGCACTGCCAGCCAGAGGCAAAAGTTTATCGGCTTATAGCTTGGCCATCGCACGGCCTAAAAATTTCTTTTATGTGTTGAAAAATACAATAGGTAATAAGGAATTAATCTGCTATTCTACTTTTTTGGCAAAAAGGTGAGTTCAGTTCACCTTTAAAGACATTTTGTTTCATCCAGGAATAACACAAAGAAATGGATTTTCTTCCTCCAGGCCACAGCTGAAATCCCCCTTCTTTTGTTAAAAACAACCTAAGGAATGTCCCCAATATCCGGCTTCACTTTTATTGCCCCCATAAAACCTACACAGACCCACAACTCAGCTAATTTCCTTAAACTCTGGACATGCTGGATTTAACCAGTGAACTTTAAAGTACATTATTACAAACTCAATTCTAAACCTTCATTCTTTTCAGAACTATGAAAATGCAGATGGACTCTGATGTTTTTGATGTGGAAAATCAATAATATGTGTGAAATGCATTAATCTGTGATTTTATATATATGCATGTTAATGTTTAAATGAATGTTTACTCCTGCATGTTGATTTAGAAGCACTGCTTATAATTTATACTAATCACTAAAGTTATCTTAGTTTAATACATAAAGGGAAATACTAACTTCCAGTATGTATCAAAGTTTTGCCTCGATATCACATGTGACTCCAACAGCCAATCTCTGCATGACAACTCTTCATCCCAAAGAGCTCCAAACAATAGACTGTCATTGGATGGAAAGTTCATTGTGCCTCCCACGAAGGACTCTCATTGGCTGAGATCCCGGAAGCCCGCGGAACTTAAATAGCAGAGAGACCCCTGCTTCAGTCTTTTTTCGTCATCTCTTTCCCGGATTTGTCTTTCGGCTGGACTCTTTTGCAGATCCTCTGTCCGGCCCCCCTTTCTCTGATCTTCTCCATTGTCTACACACAGCGAGGAAGAACAAAGGACCGTCTGAACAAAGACTTCGACCACGTGTCGCTTTTCTGAACACAGAGCAGATAACTCGTAATTTGTTTATGCAACTGTATTTTAATGCCTTTTTTCTTTTTCTCTTAAATACCTAGGAATTCCTATTTCTTTGAGCTCAATTCTTAATCGGAGTTAAACTCCAATTTTTATTCATCACTTTTTCTTTGTTAAACTTTCTGTAAAACCACCGTTTGTTTAATTTTAATGTAAACTTTAATCTTGACTTTATTTTATAATATTTTTCTTGACCAAGCACCCACCAGAAGCTATAATTTTTATCTAAAGTCCGAAAGTTTTCTTTTCTAATTTGAAATCGGATTAGATATCTTTTAATTATTATCGAAGACCTCTGCAGCCGTTTGTCTACCAGGAAGAAAAGACGCAGCTGAGGAATCAACGCGCAGCTGTCCATGCTGAAGAAGCATCGGCACCATCTGGCTTAGAACCCAGTTTCAACTGTGGGTCATACGGCCAAGATCCAGTCCTTTGACCGCTTGAATTTAAAGGTCGAACTGTGGACCCTGAAATGTCTGCGGGCAGATATTTCCCCTAACATCCACGAAATCTTGGGCTGAGGACGACTACAGAACCATCATCACCGAGGAATCACGTGAGCTGCAAAACTTTAATTCATCTGCTGAATTAAAAATTTTGAGGTTCGGTAATAATTTGTATATCTAATCAGATGCAAATTAAGAAGCCCTTAACATAACTCTTCTTTTCATTAAAATTCCATTTTTATTTTCTTAAGATCAATCAAGGACTTTTCATATAATTAGTAAACTTTCTCCATAAATTTACATTTTTTTTAAATAATCTGTTAACTCAAACTGATAGAAATTCATTTCTCAGTTTAACCCTGGTTCCGAAAATATTGACATTGTTAATCTATCATTTACAAGATTGATTTTATGATTAAGGAAATTACTGCAATGTCTGTTAATCATTTCATTTAATAAATATTTAAAAATGAGAGAAGTTGTTGGGAATTTATTTCATTCCGAGTCTGTTTCAAGCCCAGGTATCGAATTCACAGAAATTTTTTGAGACTGATTATTGATTAATTTATTGAGTGATCAAACAGGTATAAAGTGAAATTAAAGATCAAATTGCTTCTTAAAGATAGAAGCTGGTGCCCCTTACGAGTGTTATTAACTTTTCTGATGTATATGAAATGAGATTTAAGCTCAGATTCCAATACATCAATATAAATTAAATAATTCATACCTGATCATATTTATTATTTATTAATATTTCCATTTTATGCTACACCAGACACATTTCATCTTCAATCCCCTTGCTGGTGGAAGGAGGTTTTCACTCAAAATCTCACGATACATGGCCCCATTCATTCTTTCCTTTACACGGATCAGTCGTCCTGGTCCCTTTGCAGAAAAACAGCCCCAAAGTATGATGTTTCCACCCCTGTGCTTCACAGTAGGTAAGGTGTTCTTTCTCCTCCAAACATGACAAGTTGAGTTTTTACAATAAAGTTCTATTTTGGTTTCATCTGACCATATGACATTCTCCCAATCCTCTTCTGGATCATCCAAATGCTCTCTAGCAAACTTCAGACGGGCCTGGACATGTACTGGCGTAAGCAAGGGGACACGTCTGGCACTGCAGGATTTGAGTCCCTGGCGGCGTAGTGTGTTTCTGATGTAGCCTTTGTTACTTTGGTCCCAGCTCTCTGCAGGTCATTCACTAGGTCCCCCCATGTGGTTCTGGGATTTTTGCTCACCGTTCTCGTGATCATTTTGACCCCATGGGGTGAGATCTTGCGTAGAGCCCCAGATCAAGGGAGATTATCAGTGGTCTTGTATGTCTTCCATTTTCTAATAATTGCTCCCACAGTTGCTTTCTTCTTCACACCAAGCTGCTTACCTATTGCAGATTCAGTCTTCCCTGCCTGGTGCAGGTCTACAATTTTGTTTCTGGTGTCCTTTGACAGCTCTTTGGTCTTGGCCATAGTGGAGTTCGGAATCTGACTGTTTGAGGTTGTGGACAGGTGTCTTTTATACTGATAACAAGTTCAAACAGGTGCCATTATTACAGGTAACGAGTGGAGGACAGAGGAGCCTCCTAAAGAAGAAGTTACAGGTCTGTGAGAGCCAGAAATCTTGCTTGTTTGTAGGTGACCAAATACTTATTTTACTGAGGAATTTACCAATTAATTCATTAAAAATCCTTCAATGTGATTTTCTGGATTATTTTTTTTTCTCATTTTGTCTCTCATAGTTGAGGTATACCTATGATAATAATTGGAGACCTCTCTCATCTTTTAAGTGGGAGAACTTGCACAATTGGTGGCTGACTAAATACTTTTTTGCCCCACTGTACTGAGAAAGGGAGGATGGGTGTGTGGGGGTTGTTATGTTTGGAATAATGAGCAGAAAACCATTGTAAGTTGAACTCTACTTTATTTACTCTTCAACTGAACAACATACAGAGGGGTGGCACTGTATGACGCCACCACCAGTTGGCTTCATGGTGACGTCACCTGTGTGAACGTCCTCATGTCCAAACACCACATTAAACCCACCTTGAGAAACCCAAGAACTTACAAGAAATAAGTGGGCACCCGGGTAGACTGTGGGTATGCCAACATGACTGTATGGATTTTTCTGCCATGTGCTCGGTCATGTCCTAACTGTGAACATAAAGTTCAAAAGCTAGTCACAAAGTTCTCCACGTGATGGAGTCTCTGTTCAATCCGAGCCGAGTAATGCTCTGGCTGTGCTGCTGCTGCAGGCACCAGTGGGAACTCCTCAGGAGCTGCGGGTTCTGCGCTGCCAAAGTCCTCGTCCAATCCTATCAAATCTGCCTCCGTCTCCTGATCTTTGATTGAAATCGGTGTCACCTTCCTAAGGCGGCTGGTACCCCACTGCAACCCATCAGTGAGACGGAAGGTGGCCAGCCCCAACTAAGTTGTGATCTGCATCAGCGTTGTCCAGAGTGACTGCAGTTTGTGTGTGTGGTTCGAGTACCATATCTGGACCCAGTTGTGTACCGCAAGTCAGGGCCGCTTTGCTCAGTGTCTCTTGTCAAACCTTTGCTTCATGTGTCAATGTTGCTCAACCATTCTTCCCCTAGGTGAGGGCATTTCCATCAAGGTGTTGTCCGGTGGGGATGCATTTGGTCCAGGGGAAGGCACATCTCATGTCCCAGCATCAAAAGGGCCGGGAAGCTACCCATCATGGTGTGTGGTGTCGCATTTAGTGTAACAGAGTGCTCTGAAGTGCAACTGAAAATGGAAGTCCATCTGCCAGGTGTGCCCTGAGACCATTCTTGAGGGTCTGATTGAATCTCTCGACCCCCCCCCCCCGCCCCCATTTGCCTGAGAGAGGTAGAAAGCAGTCTTTATGTGTATGATGCCTCATCCCTTCATGAATGCTGCAAAGTCCACTGAAGTAAACTGCGGTCCATTGTCTGTTGTGATCATGTCCGACATGTCCAAGCGAGCACACAGGGAGCAGAGGAAAACAGTGACTACATTGGTGGTGACAGATCCCATGAGCAACACCTCGGGCCATTTTGAGTGGAGGTTGTAAACTACCAGCAAGAAACTGTAGCATTGACTTTGGGTTCCAATCTATAAAATTATTCTTTGCTGAAGAAAAATTGTTTCAACTCAAAAGTCTGGTCATGAACTGCTTCTCTCACCCAAGGACAAGAGTTGTAACACTACCCATCGGCCATAGAGTGGAAGTTAATACCTTCTCCAGGACTTACTCATTCTCCCTTTTGTGCTCTTTGGCAAAGGAATGCCCCAAATTGACAGATTCATGGTTGATATGTTCCAGACTTGGAAGTCAAGATTCCTCATTAACCAACCAGACAGTTTTGCAGTGCCATCTGGTGGACAACACAGCTATATTTAATATTTTTCTCTCTCTCTCTGAAATAGAATCTCTGCAGTTGTGAACAATAAATTAATTCATATTATTTCTCTCAAGACAGCATCCACTACTGAAGACATGTTTGAACTGTGGAATGGACAATTGTGGTTTCAAATGCTTTTATTGATATGATTTGATATGTGTTGCTTTATTTTCTGGAAGAAACTAACTTTTGCCTACAAGAAATTAATCGCACGTAGAATGTAGACATTATGTGTTCCTTTTATGAAGTAGAATATCTTAGTCACTAAAATTTAAATAATTTATGCTTTCATAGGCAGCACACATACTTTATGAGGATTTCACTCTTCATATAAAATTTCTCTCTCTCCTCTGTCTGTGGGAGACCTCCACATCAGAATTTTGATCTGACCAATGGGCTTCCAAACCTAGCTTGTTTTCCTTTTTAGTCAGTTTATGACTTCTGCCTAACAAAGAACCTCAAATGCAATTGGTTTAGCCCAGTTGTCATGAAGTTTAGTACCATCCTTCCACACCCAAGAAAAATTTGCTTTTTTGTTTCCTTTGTTTCAGCTTTTGGGTGGTGGTCAAGCTTTTAGGAGTATTTTCTGCTATTTCATTTCTTTTTTCTTTTTTTTTTCCTGTCTTCAAGTAGGCCCAGAGCCTCACATGCTCTGTGAAAATTATTTTTCTTTTCTTTAAAGTTCACTTTTTCCTTATTTTAATCCTTTTCTTTAACTCAGCATGCAAGGAGATTTTGTTTGATTTTTCTAAGCTTAAACAAGCTCATTCCAGCCACAATACATTGGAAGAAATTGATCTGTGGTTTGTTTTTGTCCCAGTTTGACTTTCTGATCGGACCTTGTACAATAAATAAATTTCTTCTGCAATGCTTAAGAAGACCACAGCCAGCCTGCTGAAGAACCACCCACTTTGTGATCTCAGGAATAGGCCATAACCATGGTAAAGAGCCTGTCTGCCACTCTTCCAACAGAACCCACACCAGTCCAGTTGAAACAGAATCCAATGGACCGCATGCTACCCACTAGGACACAATGATTCTGCTTGACTGATGGCCTGTTGTTTAATTTAAACATAATTCTTTAGAATATAGCTGGTATAAGTTCTTTAAACTTAATTTCACGCAAATCCCCATCAGAATATAAAAATGCATTTTGTCCTTTCACTAATTTACATTCTTTTTCAGAGTAACACCGATGTTCCATTTTTATAAATTTTCTAATCATTATTTTCTTCATAAAATTGCATCCACTTTTCTTAACCAATTCTATTTTATGGTTTTCCAATTTCCAGTATACTGACAAGTTAAACTATGGTTTATTCAGTTCCATAAATGTTTGATTCACAGGTTACACTCTGTAACTCAATAACAGTCTATGATGCTCAAAATACATGTTGAATTCCCGGTCTCATTCATTCATCTTCTTCCGCTTAATCCTTTTCGGGTCGCGGGGGGTGGGGGGGGGTGGGGGGCTGGAGCCTATCCCAGCATCTTTGCGTGCGAGGCAGGGTACACCCTGGACAGATCGCCAGTCCATCGCAGGGCCAACACAGAGAGACAGACAACCATTCACTCTCACAGTCATACCTAAGGACAATTTAGAATCCCCAGATTGATGCCAATTAACATAACTTGCATGTTTTTGGCATGTGGGAGGAAACCGGAGAAATCCCAGAGTAAACCCACACACACACGGGGAGAACATGCAAACTTCACACGCAAGTAATCAGAATCAGAATCAGAAACAGAATCACATTTATTGTCTTTGTTCATGTAGTACACAAACTAGGAATTTGTCTCGGTGCAATGCTGCAACATTAAACATGATAAAATAAAAGAAATAAAAAACTATACATGCAATAAAGTGTAGAATAAGAATGAGTAATACTAGTCAAAGCAGTTTTTAAATATATTAGCGAGCAGCAGATATTGTGGAGTACCACATAGTGCAGTCGGTAATGCAAAAAGAAAACAGTGATGATTGACATGAGTCTGGTTGAGCTGCTGTACATAGTGCACGAGAGTCAATAAGTCATTTAGTGTTCAGCAGTCTGATGGCAGAGGGGAAGAAGCTGTTCATGTGATGGGAGGTTTTAGTCTGAATGGACCGAAGTCTTCTACCTGAGGGGAGGGGGGCAAACAGTACATGACCAGGGTGTGAAGGATCGGCTATGATCCGGCCAGCACGCCTCCGGGTCCTGGAGATGTACAGGTCCTGGAGAGATGGGAGCTTGCAGCCAATCACCTTCTCAGCAGCGCGCACAACGCGCTGCAGCCTTAGTCTGTCCCTGGCAGTGGCTCCTCCGTACCACACGGTTATGGAGGTGGTGAGGATGGACTCAATGATGGCTGTGTAGAACTGCACTAACATCTTGGTGGGTAGCTTGAGCTTCCTCAGCTGCCGCAGGAAGAACATCCTCTGCTGGGCCTTTTTGATGAGGGAGCTGATGGTCGGCTCCCACTTGAGGTCCCTGGTGATGGTGGTGCCTAGGAAGCGGAAGGAATCTGCAGTGGTGATGGGAGAGCCTGTGAGGGTGAGGGGGGGCAGAGAGGTTGTGACTTTCCTGAAGTCCACAATCATCTCCACTGTCTTCAGAGCGTTCAGCTGCAGGTTGTTGTGGCTGCACCAGGACGCCAGCTGGGCCACCTCTCTCCTGTAGACGGACTCGTCGCCGTTGGAGATGAGCCCGATGAGGGTGGTGTCGTCCGCAAACTTGATCAGCTTGACAGACTGGTGGCTGGAGGTGCAGGAGTTGGTATAAAGGGAGAAGAGTAGGGGGGAAAGTACACAGCCCTGGGGTGATCCGGTGCTGATGCTAACAGAGTCTGAGACAGTCCTTCCCAGCCGCACATTCTGCCTCCAGTCCGTAAGGAAGTCGGTGATCCACCTGCAGAGGGAGTCAGGCACGTTGAGCAGGGACAGCTTGTCCCGGAGCAGAGTGGGGCGGATGGTGTTGAATGCTGAGCTGAAGTCCACAAACAGGATCCTGGCGTAGGTTCCCTGGGAGTCCAGGTGCTGCAGGATGGAGTGGAGGGCCAGGTTGACTGCATCGTCCACAGACCTGTTGGCTCGGTAGGCAAACTGCAGCGGGTCCAGGAGGGGAGTGGTGATGGACTTGAGGTGGGGCAGGACCAGGCACTCAAAGGACTTCATGACTACAGAGGTGAGCACTACAGGTCTGTAGTCGTTAAGTCCAGTGATCCGTGGCTTCTTGGGGACAGGGATGATGATGGAGGATTTGAGGCAGGTTGGCACGTGGCACAGCTTAAGGGAGGTGTTAAAAATGTCTGTGAAGACAGGAGTCAGCTCATTCGCACAGTGTCTCAGGGTGGAGGGAGACACGCCGTCCGGACCGGGGGCCTTGCGCGGGTTCAGTCTGGAGAACTGTCTGTGCACGTCCTGCTCACTGATGACAAGGGCAGGGGGGGAGGAGGGGGGGAGCCTTTGATGAAGTAAGGACCATGGAGGCAGTGGAGCTGGGGGGAGGGGGGGAGTTGGACACAGCTGACGAGGTGTCAAAACGGGCATAGTCCAAATGTGTTAACCTCTTCTGACATTTCTTATTAAACCATTGAAAGACATATGGGAGTTATTGTTTCATTTCATGTCCATCTTCTTGATTATCAGCAGACCAGAACTCACAAGGGTTTTTTGGGTTTTTTTTGAGACTGATTCGTAATTGGTACAAATAAAGAATGGTTAATAAAACTGTCCATTATCTGAACTGGTGCACTTAGAGGATATGGTTGTGTAATAGTAGGAAATTTTCATCCCTACTCATATTCATATTTATATTAATACTTGTACCAACAGTAAAACACCTATAAAACCCATAAATCGATGACAAAACATTGATGCAGGGGGCCGCTGTGCAGCTCGCCACAAATGTGGATGTGTTTCTACGGGACTGACAGCCATGGCCTAGGCTGCAGAGGCAGTGGTGGCGGCACACCAGACTTACCACTATCTAGGCAGGCCATGCAGTCTTTCACCATGATATCCATGTCCTTGTCGATGCCTGGCCCCCAGACCAAGCTTCTACAGCACTGTTTGACCCTGATGACGCCCAGGTGGCCCTTGTGCACCAAGGTCAGCATGTGGCCTTTTAGCGCTTCCAGGATCACTGTGCAGAGCCCCCTTGCTACACAGACATCATTCCTGCATGATTAATTATCCCTGACTCTGTGGAAGGGTAATTTCTCTTCCGGCACATTGGACGGCCACCCCTCGCGTATAAAGGTGCGGAACTGGTATCCTGTTGAGACGAAGTTTGGAGCTCCTGCAGGGAGGCGGCGGCTTGAAGTGGGTCATGCAGCATGTGGATCAACTCCGGCTCTAAGGAGTCCCAGTCGGAGTTTGGTGAGGTGTTGAGCGTGGACCAGGATTATAGGTCCACCACTTACATTCTCTCTGCCCCACATGAACTGGGTGGTGCTTGTTACCTTTCTGTTGACCTGTAGATGTGCAGAGGTTTGTGTCCCAACCCCGATGTTTCCAGCAGCACCGTAAGGGCCCTATGGTCTGTCCAAAGAGTGAATTGTCGTCCATACAGGTACATGTGCCAGCGTTCGCATGCCCAGATGCAGGCTAACGTCTCCCTCTCCCCCACTGAGTACTTCTGCTCGGCCAAAATGAGTGACCTCAAAGTGAATGCCACTGGGCTTTTGATACCCACTTGAAGTTGGGACAATGCTGTTCCTGCTGTCATATTGGAGAAGTCACAGGTCACAAACATGGGGCTCTGTAGGTTGAAATGGGCCAGCACTGGCGGAGAAGTGAGCTGTGTCTTCAGTCATTGGATGGCGGAGGAGCATGCCAGGGTCCACACCCATGGAGCATTCTACTTCAGGAGGGCACGCAGTGGTTCTATCATCTCTGAGGAGCGGGAAATGAAGTGCCCGTAAAAGTTCGCCATGTCCAGAAAAGATGATCGCTGTGTGGGGCATGACGATTTATGTAGGTGCAGTTTCGCCTCTATGTTTGAATGTAGGGGGCTCAGGCCCTCGGCGGTCAGGCGAGCGTGAGGTCTTGTTTTGTTAGCGCTTCCATTACTCTAGCGAGCCGGGTGTCATGGGAGGCCGATATCGTACCGTGATCCACAATGCCATCTAAATACACCACTGACCGTGGGAGGCTGGCAAAAATGGTGGCAATGACTTTTTGAAAACAGCTGATGAAAGCTGTTAGGTTGTGGCTTTCCGGATGTAGGGGAACAGGTAATCTTGACAGAGGTCCAGCTTGGAAAAAACCTTTGAGCCGTTGATCGCTGCCAGCTCCTGTCAGCTCCTTCGTCGTGGGCAGAAGAAATTTGTCGGGAATCACCACAATGTTTACCATTCTAAGGTCCTCTTGGCCACCACCAAGTTAGAGATCCAGGGGGATGCGTTGACTCGCTCAATGATGCCGGCGTCCAAGAGCTTCTGCAATTCTGCAGTGACATTGTCCCACAGTGCAAGGGGCAGCTGACAAAGGTTTTTGATTTTCAGGGACACTGTGGGCTCAATTAGTGGCCGGTGGTTGAAGGAGGTGAGGCAGTCCAGTCTCACACAGAGCATCAGTGGAGTCAGTATGGTGGAGCCCATCTGGTTGGTAATGGAGAAGCCCAGCTTGCTGATTAAATCAGTGCCCAGAAGGTTGGCCCCTTTGTGTGTCACTTGGAATGTGAAAGCTGGGATAAATTTAGAGCTACAGCATACTGAAAAAGTGCCCGTCCCTGCCATGCCAATCTTTACATGCCCGTAGCCAAATAAGTCCTCCGCGTTAACTATGATAGTTTTCTGAGGGAACAGTTATATGACCGTGGCCTCGCTCTGAAGAGACCTCAAGGCTGCAATATCTAGTAGCAACGGCATGCCAATGCCATCCAGCTCCATTGTGTACCACTTCAACGGCCAGCTCTTAGCGCCCATGGAGTTAATGGTGGTGGGGCAGGGTGGGGGAGGTGTTGGCTTCCTGATGTTTTTGCTGCAAACTCTAGCAAAAGGGTTGAGCTTCTTACAGTGGTGGAATTTCCACCTTCTGGCTGGGGAGGCAGGCATGTGACCCCTATGTGTGTATAAACCACAGTCACCACAGGGCTGATGTTCTTCCATGAGAGTTTTCTTTCAACTCTTTTTCTTTCGGTTGTGGCAGGGGGGTGCAGGGTGGTGGTGCTGGGTGGTGGTGGTGGTGATGGCCTGCGAAGGTGTATATGTGAAGGAGGGATTTCATTTGTGTTTGTGTAGGGGTGTGTGTTTTAGTATGTGTAGATGTTCCATCGTGCCTGGGAGTACAATGTGATGGAAACGGTAGCTGAGATGTGGACATATCTCATGATCTGGGGTGGGTTGGCTTTCTTGGCTCCCGGCGGAGGGGTGGGATGCTACTAGTTTGTGGTGCTGGTTGTGCGCTGGGGTATGATGTTGGCGGGTCCTGGGTTGCACGGCCTGGTGCCCATCGCCCTAAGGTGAGATCTGGGAGCAGTGGGTGGCTTCCAGAGCCAGTTTGGTAACTGGCTTCTGGGGGGCATGGGGTCTCTTTGGGGCCGCCTCCCTCCCAATCTTACCTGTCCTTCCCATTCTGGGTGAATTAGACATCTTATTGGATACACTTAGGGTTTTGGGGTGGGGGGGGTGTCATGGGGTGTTGGTGAGGAGAGTCTGTCTGCTGTGATGCATGGCCATCCTCACCTCGATTTTAATTGCACTGTAGACACCAAGAGCCAGGACAGAGGGAGATGAGAGCTCTGCTGCCCATAGCAGTGGGCGGCAGTTGCCCATAACACCACCCCCCCAATTTTAACTGCACTTTTGCAGACCGTAGACCTGCGCCCAATCACACCACATAACTTGCACTCACTCATCATGATTCACTCACGGGGAGTGGGGGATAGGATGGGGGTCTTCCTCCACCCCTGCTGTCCTCCTTCTGCTGGGGACTTGGGGCCTGGTTGGTGACCTGGCATGTCATGTTGTCGTCATCCCTGGGGCGTTATCGGCCTACATGATGGTGAACGGGGATACGTTTGCAGGGTTTTATGATTGGATTGGCTGAGGAGGAGAACATATAGGTTTTTTTTGTTTGTTTTTGGGGTGAATGAGTGATTGAGTGAGTGAGTGAGTGAGTGAGTGAGTGAGTGAGTAAGTGAGTGAATAAGTGAGAATGAGAGAGTGAGTAAGGGAGAGTGAGTAAATGTGAGTGAGAGCGAGTGAATTTGAGTAAGAGAGTCAGTGTGAGAGTGGGTGAGTGTGAATAAGTGTGAGTGAATGAGTAAGAGTGAGCATGAGTAAATGTGAGTGAGTCAGAGTGTGAATGAGAGTGTGTAGATGAATGAGCGAGAGTGAGAGGAAGCATGAGTGAGTGCGGGTGACAATATGCATGCGTGGGAGTGTAAGCGAGAGTATGAGCAAGACTAACAAGTATGAGAGAGGGTGAGAGTGAATGAGTCTGAATGAGCTTGAGTGAGAGAGTGAGATAGTGTGCGTGAGGGTGTGAGTGTGACAGTATGTGCTGGTCAGAGGGTGCTGGACTGATAGGGGTGGTACCTCCTAGCCATGTGGGCTCCCTCCAGCGGGTGTGGGGTTGGCCTACCCTGGGGCTTCCCGCTCCTTGCTGTTGTCTCCCTGTCTAAATCTGTCCTGCCCTGGTGGAATGAGGAGGTAAGACAGAAGAAAAGAAAATACAGAGCACCAGAGAGAAGGTGGAGGAAAAACAAAACTAATTGTTCACTACCAAATTCTACCACAACAATTGGAATTAGTATATAATAACTCGGTCAAACAAGCTAGAAATTCCCACTTCTCCAAAATAATAAATACTCATGAAAACAATGCCAGAATCCTTTTCTCCACTATTGAGTTTAAGTTTAAGTTTGCTAGAGAGCATTTGGATGATCCAGAAGAGGATTGGGAGAATGTCATATGGTCAGATGAAACCAAAATAGAACTTTATTGTAAAAACTCAACTTGTCGTGTTTGGAGGAGAAAGAACACCATACCTACTGTGAAGCATGGGGGTGGAAGCATCATACGCTGGGGCTGTTTTTCTGCAAAGGGACCAGGACGACTGATCCGTGTAAAGGAAAGAATCAATGGGGCCATGTATCGTGAGATTTTGAGTGAACATCTCCTTCCATCAGCAAGGGCATTGAAGATGAAACGTGGCTGGGTCTTTCAGCATGACAATGATCCCAAACACACCACCCGGGCAATGAAGGAGTGGCTTCGTAAGAAGCATTTCAAGGTCCTGGAGTGGCCTAGCCAGTCTCCAGATCTCAACCCCATAGAAGATCTTTGGAGGGAGTTGAAAATCCGCGTTGCCCAGTGACAGCCCCAAAACATCACTGCTCTAGAGGAGATCTGCATGGAGGAATGGACCAAAATACCAGCAACAGTGTGTGAAAACCTTGTGAAGACTTACAGAAAACGTTTGACCTCTGTCATTGCCAACAAAGGGTATATAACAAAGTACTGAGATAAACTTTTGTTATTGACCAAATACTTATTTTACCGAGGAATTTACCAATTAATTCATTAAAAATCATTCAATGTGATTTTCTGGATTTTTTTTTCTCGTTTTGTCTCTCATAGTTAAGGTATACCTATGATGAAAATTGGAGACCTCTCTCATCTTTTAAGTGGGAGAACTTGTATTTAGTCAGCCACAATTGATGGCTGACTAAATACTTTTTTGCCCCACTGTATACACAACTCACATAATGTGAGTGGCTGTTACTTGCCATCAGTTCAGTAAGCCCACAGGCATGTGCACAGATAAGGCCTATAAGAAGTAACTTGCCTGTCCTCCTGACATGAGACGTCCTCCACGGCATTAGAGACGTCTCACCCTTCCGGGCGTTCCTCCTCGTGCAGCACCGGCGGGACCAGAGGCCTCCTCCGGCAGGGGTTCTTCCTCTTTCTCCTCCCCGACGGCTGAGGAATCAGGTAGTCTGGGACATGAAGCACCGTGCTGGACAGATCTGTTCCTCTGGAGGGGGAAGCAGGGTGGTTGCCAGGAGTTTGAGTGCTGGGGAACCCCTCGTCCGACCTCTCCTCGACCCGGCCGTTGAGCGCAGCAAGGAGGTCCGACCATTCCTTGTCCGTCGGCAGATCCGGAGATGGAACCTTCAAAGCCGAGAAGGGGCGTCCTTGGGCCTCCCTCTCGCGGTGCTCCTCCTCGATCCGGCAATTGAGAGTGACGAGAAGGTTCAACCACTCTTCGTCAGTCGGCAATCCTGTGGATTGAATAAGCGTGGGAGGTGAAATCCTCTACAACTGGCGAAGCGCGTCCTCGGTCCTCCCTCTCACGGCACTCCTCCTCGACCCAGCAGTTGATGAAGGCAAGCAGATTCACCCACTCCTCATGTGCCGGTGGGATTGCGGGGGAATGCCTCCATACAGGCTCCTGGGCAGGATCATCCAGGGCCTCAACCTCCTCCATCGTCAGGTGGGCCGGTTCTTGGACCGGCGGGCCCTCAGAAATTAATGGAGGAGACACGGAGAGGGGAAGGAAACAATCATTAATTGCAGCTGGAGGAGAGGACCCAGTGGACTGCTGATACTGGGCCCCTCCCTCGGGAGACAGGCAAGAGTCGGTGTTAATGAATGATTTACAATGAAAATATACTTGCCTGTCATCCCAGTTGATGACATCCAGAGCTGCACAGGGCGGAAACTCGTCCCTCTCCGTGCCAGCGATGACGTAGGCCCATCCGCAGACTTTTGGAGGAGGTGTCTCTCTGACAACAGAGGTGGGCGTGGCTGGGGTAAATCAAGCGGACCTCTCTGCAGGTGAAACAACAATGGCCGCTGCTACCGAGGTGGGCTTCTCCTGGTGTCCCCTTGCTGGATAGCACTGTCCCTTATGCTTCAGGATAGAACATGTCGGAGCGAGTGGAGGGTCAAGCAGAGCTCCACGGAGGCTGCCGGTGTGTGGGAAAACGGACTTCCATCTCGGTGTTGCTGGGAATGCCGGACCACGAAGGGAACGCTCGAGCGAGCAGACAGTGGAGAGCAGATTGGAGTACTGCGGGTAGGTCTGTAACCCAGGATGTGCTTCCAAAATGCCTACTGCAGCGTCCACATTTTCCAGTGTCTCCTTAGGACCCCAGGCGGCAAAGGCGCCATCAACGAATCCCTGCATGAACTCCGCAGCCCATTCCTCCTCCACCGTGGGGAACCCCGCTGCCATTCCTCTTTGTCGGCGAGACCGAGGCATGACGTTCTCCAACACAGGTGGGTCCAGAAACAAAAAAACAGTTTACAGTGAAAAGAGAAGAATGATGTGTGGGTGAACCCGCTAAATCCTTTTTGCGGGCTTGGTCATTCTGTCATAGTCTCTCCCATGTGCTTTCCAATGAGCACGGCGAGGGGAGAAAGGACGAGGATTTAAGCTCAGGTTAGACACCAACACACATTTATTTATATGACAAGCAGGCAAACAGTTACAGTTTATGTTTCCTCAGAGGCTAGGCAGTCCTGCTGGGCGCTCTACAGTCTACGGGGAGAAACTCTGGGGAAAAACACACACAGCAGTTACTCACAGAGCTGTAGCAGTCCAGCGATCCAAATTAGCCCCGAGGGAAACCGTCCTTTGTTGACATGACTCCATGCAAATCCGACAATGAAGTACAATGACCCAGCAATACATGATTGGAGACAGGCTCCTTAAAAGCATGCATTGCTGGTTTCCCAAATTAGTTACACCTGGGCGAGGAGCAGGAAGATGGCATACGGGAGTGGGAGCAGCTGGTAGCAATAGAGAGGGGGTGTGGTCCAACCGGCAGACAGTTAGACAGCGCTCACTCCAGTGTGAGGGCAAGAGGCTGTCTTCCCACTGCCGGCCAGAAGGCAGTGGCTATGGGCACGGCAAAACACACAGAAATGCATACTAACATACATACAATGTAGCATGTACCCATAGAGCGACCAGGACGGAGCCGGGGGAAGCCAAGCCAGCTCAGTTCTTGACAGAGAATCTGAAAATACTGACTTCCGGCGCTACACGAGTAGGCTGCCTTTTTGCAACAGTGGATCAATTTCTTCCTATTTCTATTTACTATCTGGCTCTCTTGCTGTCCTTTCTGGCCCAGCGACACCTTTATTCCATCCAGACACGTAGAATGCCCAAATGTCTCCTGAGCCAGCAGACGGAGCCACTGTTTCTTGCAGGAGGCAGTACAATAGAGACCAGCTGTTAGCACTTAACTGGCCCACGATGCTAACGCAAAAACTCGACATACAGGGAGAAATAAGACGGAAACGGCGTGGATGTTGAGCTGGAGTAAGATGGCGGGCGAGGAATATAAGGTACAGACCCGTCGTCCCATCCGTTATTATGGGGAATGTACGATCGCTACTCATTAAGACTGACGAGCTAGCGGCTATCTTCCGCTACGAGAGCGTCTACAGAGAGAGGAGTTTGATGTTGTTTACCGAGACGTGGCTAGCAGAACTAGCAACAGATGCTAACATCGAACTGGAGGGTTTCCATGCAATACGGGCAGACCGAACACCAGACAGTGGGAAGGCAAGAGGCGGGGGAGTGATAATGTATGTCAATAACTACTGGTGCAGACCTGGACATATCACGGTTAAGGAACAGTACTGCAGCAAAGACATTGAGTTGCTAGCTGTTAGCATGAAACCTACCTATCTCCCAAGGGAATACTCACACGTGATCTGCATTGTTATTTATGCAAATCTGACGGCGAACGCTGGGACAGTGCGTGACGTCATCCACTCAGTAACTGGCAGGCTGCTGACAGAACACCCAGATGCTCTTCTCCTCATCTCAGGTGATTTCAACCATATTTCACTGTCCCCCATTCTACCCACGTTCACCCAGTATGTCATGCCACAGTAGAGACAATAAAACACTGGACTTATTCTATGCAAACACTAAGGAGGCGTACACCTCATCACCACTCCCCCCACTCGGGAGATCGGATCACAACTTGGTTCATCTCCTGCCAGTGTACAAACTCCTAGTACACAGACAACCTCCGGTCATGCGCACATTGAAGTTATGGTCTGAGGAGGCAATGGACGCTTTAAAGGACTGTTTTGAAACCACTGCCTGGGAGCAACTCTGCGATCCACATGGTGAGGACATTGATGGCCTCACTCACACCATCATGGACTACATCAGCTTCTGTGTGGACAACACCGTACCCACCAAGACCATACGGTGTTGGTCAAACAACAAACCCTGGCTCAGCGCTGAGATAAAAACACTTCTGAGAGAGAAGAAGAGGATCTTCAGGTCGGGGAACAGGGAGATGCTGAAGTCCGTACAGAGGGAGCTGAGGAGGAAGATCAGAGAAGGCAAGGACAGTTTCAGGAAGAAGATGGAGGACAAGCTGCAACAGAGCGACATCAGCGGGGTCTGGAGAAACCTTAAAACGATCTCTGAACTCCAGAATACCTCCCCTCAGGCTATGGGGGGCAGGGAGTGGGCGAACAATCTGAATCTGTTTTTTAATAGGTTTGACCAACCGCCCTCCCCCCCCCGACTGCACAACAACCACTGCTGCCTCTAAAGTCATCGAGACCTGCTGTCCACACCCCACTCCACCAACACCCCCCACTCCTAGCACACTGCCCCCCAACCTGACTCTCACTAAGACCCAGGTGAGGATGGAGCTGAGGAAGATCAGGGCGAGGAAGGCCTTGGGACCGGACGGCATCAGCGCGAAGCTCCTCAAGTCCTTTGCAGACCAGCTGTGTGGGATTGTGGAGCACATCTTCAATCTGAGCCTGAAGCTGGGGATGGTACCACAGTTGTGGAAAACATCTTGTGTGGTACCTGTACCAAAGACTTCCCACCCCAAAGATCTGAACAGCTACAGACCAGTGGCCCTGACGTCTCACTTGATGAAGACACTGGAGAGACCGCTCCTTGCTCACCTCCGCTCCCTGGTGGGACCAGCGATGGATTCACTCCAGTTCGCCTACCAGCATGGCATCGGGGTGGAGGATGCAGTGATCTTCCTCCTTCACCGTTCTCTGTCCCACCTGGAGAAGCCCGGGAATGTGGTAAGGATCATGTTCTTTGACTTCTCCAGTGCTTTCAACACCATCCAACCGATGATCCTGAACAACAAGCTGCTGTGCGCAGGGGTGGACCAGCACCTGTCATCATGGATCCTGGACTACCTCACTAACTGGCCACAGTTTGTGAGAACCCGAGATTGTGTGTCCGACACCATCACAGGTAGCACGGGGGCCCCCCAGGGAATGGTCTTGGCTCCCTTCCTGTTCACCCTTTATACTGCAGACTTCTCACACAACACAACACACTGCCATCTATAGAAGTTCTCTAATGACTCTGCGATCGTTGGCCTCATCTCCAACGGAGATGAAGCTGAGTATAGAGGACTTATCCAGGACTTCGTGGACTGGTGCCATCGGAACTGCCTCCAGATCAATGCGAGGAAAACTAAGGAGCTGGTGGTGGACTTCCGCAGGCAAGGACAACCCCTCACAGCACCAGTAAACATACAGGGAACAGATATTGAGATGGTGACATCCTACAAGTACCTGGGTGTTCATCCGAACAATAAACTAGACTGGTCACACAATACCGACGCACTCTACAAAAAGGGACAGCGCAGGCTGTTCCTACTGAGGAGGCTCAGGTCTTTAGGTGTACAAGGGGCGCTGCTGAAGACATTCTACGACACGGTGGTGGCATCAGCCATCACTTTTGGAGTGGTCTGCTGGAACAACGGCATTACAGCAGCCGATAGGAAGAGACTGAACAAACTGATCAAGAAAGCTAGATCTGTCCTGGGGCAACGCCTTGACCCAGTAGAGGAGATAAGAGAGAGAAGGATGGTGGCTAAGCTGTCATCTCTGCTGGAGTCTGAGTCCCACCCTATGCAGGACATACTGAACGCACTGAGGAGCTCATTTAGCAGTAGACTACATCATCCCAGGTGCGCAACCGAGAGGTTTTGCAGGTCCTTCCTACCTACGGCTGTCAGACTGTATAACCTAAGCAGGGCTGCTCGCAGAGATAGCAAAAAAATGTGACCACCTAATAGTATTGAATGCAGAAGACGCAACAGACTTACACAAATGGTCCCCTCCAGTATACAACTAGGACAATATCAGTCGCTACGGAGGGTGACAATATGTATGGGTACATATTCATACTATGTAGGATAACTAAGTAGACGGTTATGCCGTTTATTCCATCTTGCTACAATGCTCTGCACTGTGTATATATATTTATATATTTATGTGTATGTATGTATATTCACTGCTCTTATTATTATTATTATTATTATTATTATTATTATTATTATTATTATTATTATTTTTTTTCTTATCTTCTTAATTATTGCTCTGAGTGTTGCTATCCCTGTGCTGTTGCAATCCTGGAATTTCCCCATTGTGGGACTAATAAAGGCTTATCTTATCTTATCTTAAAAAAAGAATTGCTGCACTAAATAAAGATGGCCTAGCCTAAAAGAAGACTGCCAACACCCTGAAAGTGAGCTGCAGCATGGTGGCCAAGACCATACAGTGGTTTAACGGACAGGTTCCACTCAGAACAGGCCTCGCCAGACGTCAACCAAAGAAGCTGAGTGCACGTGCTCAGCATCATATCCAGAGGTTGTCTTTTGAAAATAGATGTATGAGTGCTGCCAGCATTGCTGCAGAGATTGAAGGGGTGGGGGGTCATCCTGTCAGCGCTCAGACCATACGACGCACACTGCATCAAATTGGTCTGCATGAGTGTCATCCCAGAAGGAAGCCACTTTTAAAGGTGATGCAAAAGACAGCCCACAAACAGTATGCTGAAGACAAGCAGACTAAAGACATGGATTACTGGAGCCATGTCCTATTGTCTGATGAGACCAAAATAAACTTATTTGGTTCAGGTGGTGTCAAGCGTGTGTGGCGGCAACCAGGTGAGGAATACAAAGACAAGTGTGTCTTGCCTACAGTCAGGCATGGTGGTGGGAGTGTTATGGTTTAGGGCTGCATGAATGCTGCCAGCACTGGGGAGCTACAGTTCATTGAGGGAACCATGAATGCCAAAATGTACTGTGGCATACTGAAGCAGAGCATGATCTCCTCCCTTTGGAAACTGGACTGCAGGGCAGTATTCCAACATGATAACGACCCCAAACACACCTCCAAGATGACCACTGCCTTGCTAAAGAAACTGAGGGTAAAGATGATGGACTGGCCAAACATATCTCCAGACTTGAACCCTATTGAACATCTGTAGGACATCCTCCAATGGAAGGTGGAAGAGCACAAGGTCTCTAACATCCACCAGCTCCATGATGATTTCATGGAGGAGTGGAAGAGGATTCCAGTGGCAACCTGTGAAGCTCTAGTTAACTCCATGCCCAAGAGAGTTAAGGCAGTGCTGGAAAATGATGGTGGCCACACAAAATATTGACACTTTGAGCACAATTTGGACATTTTCACAGGGGTTTACTCACTTTTGTTGCCAGCAGTTTGGACATTAATGGCTGTGTATTGAGTTATTTTGAGGGGACATCAAATTTACACTGTTATACAAGCTGTACAGTTAGTACTTTACATTGAATCAAAGTGTCATATCTTCAGTGTTGTCCCATGAAAAGATATAATAAAATATTTACAAAAATGTGAGGGGTGTACTCACTTTTGTGAGATACTGTATATGGTGTAAATGTAATTCCAGTACAAATCTGCATTAATAAATCTGCAAAAATATGATAAAAGATGCTAATTGAAAAATTAAAAAGCCCCAAATTTACTATAAACAAGTCCCAAATTTACTAGAAAGTTATTTTTGTGAGAAAATACAGAACTTCCAAATGCCAAAAAAAAAAAAAAAAAAACATTTCCAAGAAAGAGTGATAAATTTACAACAATGAAGTCACTGATTTCTTCTTCTTCTTCTTCTTCTTCTTCTGGCTGCTCCCTTCATGGGTCGCCACAGCATATCATCTGCCTCCATCTCACCCCATCCCTTGCATCTTCCTCTGTAACACCAACCCTCTCCATGTCCTCCTTCAGTACAGCCATGAATCTTCTCTGTGGTCTTCCTCTTTTCGTCTTGTCTGGCAGCTCCATCTTCAATATACTTTGTCCAATATCTCCACTATCCCTCCTCTGCACATGTCCAAACCATCTCAGCCTTGCCTCTCTTACTTTGTTTTCAAACCACTCATCCTGAGCTGTCTCTTTGAAATACTCATTTCTTATCTTGTCCCTCCTAGTCACTTCCAATGAAAATCTTAGCATCGTCAATGAAGTCAAACATTTACAAGAAAAAAAATGCCAATTTTCCAGAGCATTTTAAGTTTTTATTGTACTTTTTTTTACCCTTTTCTTTCATAATTGTTCAGTTTTCTCACCAATTAGTGAAGCTTTTCCTGTAAACTAACATTTTTCTTTGAGGTTTGTTTTTTTTTTTTTTTTTTATAAATGCAGAACTTTTTCCTGGCACATTTATTGTTTTTGGAGGAAACTTTGTATTTTTTTTCTTTTAAATTCACCATGTTTTGTAAAAAACAAAAAAATGATCTTTCCCCCAGAACGATTTACGTAATCAAGTTTTTTCTACAAAATTTGCAACTTTTTTTTCCTGTAGACCTTGCAACAATATTCTTTACCCCTTCTTCACTCTTAATAGCATCTTAACAGTGCAATCAGTATTAACTGAGGTTAATCTAAGCGCTGAATGAGGCTAAATCACCATTACTCTTCACTCATTTCATTTTGTTATTAATCAGTTGTGGAGATTAACACATTTATTCTCACAGTGCTTCTTACCAAGCAGATGAACTAAGGACATTACTGTGATTTAGTCAGCTACACTATCAGAATCAGAATCAGAATCAGGTTTATTGCCATTGTTCATGTAGTACACAAACTAGGAATTTGTCTCGGTGCAATGCTGCAACATTAAACATGCCCCTCTGTTTGGATTCATCTTTACTTCAGCTCTAGTAAGTGGATGTTCTATAGTGCTAGGTTCCATCCTCGCTGCACCCTCACATTTTGATGTAAGCGTTTGTTATTTCGTGTTCTAGTTTATGTATTTATTTTTCCCCATGTGGCTCTTTACTTTATTCATTATTTAATAAACAGACAAACTTTTTGCTGGCTTCTGGTGCCTCATTAATGCCCTGAAAGGGGCATTCATGTCAAAAAAGAATGGGCAGAATAATTGGAGCCCCCAATAGTTGGTAGTGAAGACAGCTCTAACTTTAAATAAGTTTGTAATATGCTTTTAGGTGATAAAATATACAGTGCTGTGAAAAAATATTTGCCCCTCCCTGATTTTGTATATTTTTGCATATTTATTACATCTAAATGTTTCAGATCATCAAACAAATTTTAATATAAGACAAAGATAACCTGAGTAAATAAAAAATGCAGTTTTGAGGTGATGATTTCATTTATTAAGGGAAAAAAAAAACAAAAAAGCATAAAAAAACAACTATCCAAACCTACCTGGCCCTATGTGAAAAAAGTAATTGCCTATTAACTGTCCTGTAAACATAATAACTGGTTGTGCCACCACTGGTGCCAAAAACTGGCAATGAGTCTTTTACATCGCTGGTGAAAAATTTTGACCCACTCTTCTGTGCGGAATTGTTAATTGGAGGGCTTCATGAACTGATGGCCAGACATTGTCCTTCAGGATTTTTTGGAAGAGAGCAGAATTTATGGTTTTGTCAGTTAGGGCAAGTTGTCCAGATCTTGAAACAGCAAAGCAGCCACAGACAATTACACTACCACCACCATGTTTGACTGTGGATAGGATGTTCTTTTTATGAAATTTTGTGTTAGTTTTACAGTGGCGTGAAGAAGTGTTTGCGCCCTACCTGATTTTGCATTTTTTTTGTATGTTTGTCACAATTAAATATTTCAGATCATCAAAAAACATTAAATATTAGACAAAGATAACACAAGAAAACACAAAATGCAGTTTTTAAAAGATGTTTATTAAGGGAAAAAAATTCAAACCTACATGGACCTGTGTGAAAAAGTGATTGCCCCCTAAACCTAATAATTCGTTGTGCCACCTTTAGCAGCAACAACTTGCATCAAGTGTTTGCGATAACTGGCAATGAGTCTTTTACAGAGCTATAGAAGAATTGTGGCACACTCATCTTTGTAGAATTGTTGTAATTCAGCCACATTGGAGAGTTTTCAAGCATGAACCACCTTTTTAAGGTCATGCCACAGCATCTCAATGAAATTAAGGTTAGGCCACTCCAAAGTTTCCATTTTATTTTTCTCAACCCATTAAGAGGTGGACTTGCTGGTGCGTTTTGGATCATTGTCCTGCTGCAGAACCCAAGTGCACTACAGTTTGAGGTCACAAACAAACGGCCAGACGTTCTCCTTCAGGATTTTTTGGTGGACAAAAGAATTCATGGTTCCATCTACCACAGCAAGTAGTCCAGGTCCTGATGCAGCAAAACAGCCCCACACTACCACCACCATATTTTACTGTTGGTATGATGTTCCTTTTCTGAAATGCTGTGCTACTTTTACACTGGATGTAATGAGGCACTCACCTTCCAAAAAAGTTAAACTTTTGTCTCATCAGTCCATAGAGTATTTTCCCAAAAGTTTTGGGGATCATCCTTTATGTTCTTTTTGCTCAGCCGTGGTTTTCGTCTTGGAACTCTGCCATGCAGCCCATTTTTGCCCAGTCTCTTTCTTGTTAGTGGAGTCATGAACACTGACCTTAACTAAGGCAAGTGAGGCCTGCAGCTCATTGGATGTTGTTCTGGGGTCTTTTGTGACCTCTTGGATGAGTCGTCGCTGCGTTCTTGGGGTAATTTTGGTCGGCCAGCAACTCCTGGGAAGTTTCACCACTGTTCTATCTTTTTGCCATTTGTGGATAATGGCTCTCTTTCTGTGGTTCGCTGGAGTCCCAAAGCTTTAGAAATGGCTTTATAACCTTTTTTTCCAGACTGATAGTTCTCAGTTACTTTGTGTCTCATTTGTTCCTGAATTTCTTTGGATCACACCATCATGTGTAGCTTTTGAGGATCTTTTGGTCTACTTCACTTTTTCAGGCAGGTCCTATTTAATTGATTTCTTGGTTAAGAACATGTGTGGCAGTAATCAGGCCTGGGTGTGGCTAGTGAAATCGAACTCAGCTTTCCAAAGATTTTTACAGGGACCGGGGGGAGGGAGACAGGCAATCATTTTTTAACACAGGGCCACTTAAGTTTAGATTTTTTTTTTTTTTTTACCCTTAAAAATAAACACTGTGGTGACCCACCACACTCTGCACAGACATTTCTCACACTCAGGAGGTCTGGAGGAAGCAGAGGACAATTTACATACATAGGACAATTCACATGCGGACAGAGAGCCCCTGGGGGCAATCAGAACAATGGACTGTTGTATATACATCCCCTGGATGAGGGACAGGACATCCGGGCACCAGTTAATCACGCTAATGATATGTATTGACCGATATGTATATCACTATGCTAATGTGCCATGCATTCTCTCTCTGTCTGTATAACATGTATAAAAGAGCTTGCTAGACATGCCTCGGCAGGACAGTACTGCACAGAGCTACAAAGTGCGTCTCATTATGTTGGAGGAAATAAAACTTTGCACCCTTCCACCTCGTTGCATCTTGCCTGATCATTTTACCTCCACAACACCTTCATTTAAAAACTGCATTTTGTGTTTACTTGTGTTATCTTTGTATAATATCTAAATTTGTTTGATGATCTGAAACATCTAAGTGTGACAAACATACAAAAAAAAAAAAAAAAAATCAGAAAGGGGCAAACACTTTTTCACACCACTGTATATTTAAGTACCAGTGGCATAGATATTTTGTTTGTACTTGATAAATGTTCGGAGCTTCTAACATTTTGATGATTAATGAAACATGTAAATTTCACTCTAACAAATCACAATCAAATCCATTCTGCTCACATTTCATGAATGGTTAATACAATGCAAAGACCAAATTTGCATGAGAGAAGCTAATCATTTCTCAGATCAGCTAAATACTACCTGTCATATTGATAGAATGGTCAGCTCAGGTGAAGGGTGCCACACCAGAGAAAATACACACGACACAGAGAAGCTAAGTTTAAACAATTTATTAATCCAAAAAGTCTGCACAGTAAGGAGAAAAAAGTCACTCGCCAGTGGAAGACTCAGCCTGTAGGGAGGAGACGAGAGCTGGTTAATAGGAGGAGGGAGATCGGGAAGAGTGGAAAACCAATTGCCACTTACGGTAGATGAGCAGAGAACCCCAGCAGAAATAAACGGACCAGCGGGATGAGGTTGGCAGAGAGTAGGGAAGGAGAAGAGCTGGAGACGGTGTCTGACCGGGTGGTGACAGGTAGCTGAGCGGAGGTGAGGATGATGGGGCAGGTGTGCGCATAGTGATCCCTGGAGATACACTGCATGGATGGCAGCAACCTGACATAAGAAAAAGAGAGAGTAATTAATTTTAGCTTCCTCAAGTTTAGTATTAAAGGTACTTGCTTGTTACAGGCAGTATACCCATCGAGCCAGTGCTGAAGCATTCAAATGATGGTCCTTTAATGCACTGGCAAGGCAGAAGCAGCAGGTCCGTCAGCTCACGCAGGTGTAGTGATAACCTGCGGAGTCGGAGAATCTCTCACAGGAAAGGAGGGGGCATGCGCTCACCTGAACATGACACCACCAAGCAGCATTTATTCTGTGATGTACTCCCAAAGCTTTAACTCACATTAGCAAAGTAGCAACCAGCTAACTTCAGTCAACAATTCACCAACTAAATCAAAAATATGATTTTTTCCTCCTTTTGGATAGACGGGTTTGTCCTTCAATTTGACAACCAACAGTTTGAAATGGTGTGTTGCCCTTGTGGAGCGCTTTTCATTCTATCTCACTTGTGAGCAGAATGCATTCCACACTTAGACAACCGTCCTCACCTGCCGTCCCTACAAATGACTCCCAGTATTGACCAGAGAAGGCGCATGGACCAGTTGGGCAATACCAAGTCTGCAGGGAAGTGGGGTGAGGGGGTACATTGTCTGATTATTAGAAATGTTTCTTTTTGTTGCTTTCAAATGAAAAAAAAATGACAACTTCTTCATACTCACTTGTAGATGTTTTTTTTTATTAATAAAGTTATGTATATGATTATTGGGGGACTATATAAGATGGATTTGTTTTTGGGGGTTTACAACTCCCATCCCCCCATAAATTATGCCTATGAGGCAAGCGTGGGAATAAGTCTTTCTGCTGTGACAACCCACTTTCAGTCTTTGCTGGCAACATGATGAAATTTGGCCAAATTTCTCATTTTTTTGTATTTTTGTCACACATAGAAGTTTCAGATCATCAAACAAATTTAAATATTAGACTGTAGAGGCACATGGGGGAAACATAATATGTAACATCTTAGATAAGAACAAAGAGCAGAGTTTTCCTTGGAGATAACAGGGAGTTGTGAAAGATGAATGCAGTGTGATCTTTTATGTATCAGAGACTGCTAGCAGGATGTTAAAGGATTAAGGAAGTGAATGCAATGTGACCTTTGATGTGTAGAAGCTGCTGTAAGAAGGCCTGAGTATTTAAGAGAAGAGTTTTGTCTGAGATGCCCTCTTTCCTGACGATGCTTCTGTGTGAGAATGTGTAATAAACTGTATGAGTCAAATCCGCCTCGTTATTTACACGCTCCACACTGGTGACCCAAGACGAATCATGGAACACAACGAAAGATCCCCAGAGCCAACCTCAACGGGAGCCCCCAGCCACGCAGGTGCTGTTGCTATCCAGCTACCGGGTTTTTGGCAGCACAACCCGCGCTCCTGGTTCCACATAGTCGAGGCGCAGTTCGCCCTCCGGGGGATATCGACGGATGACACAAAATTCCACTACGTGGTTGCAGCGTTCGATGCCTGCACGGCTCAGCACGTGGAGAGCCTGCTCGATCAGTCACCAACCGACGACAAGTACGGCACGCTGAAGGCTGCACTCATCCAGCACTTCACACTCTCGGATGGTGAGAGAGCAGAGAGACTCCTGACTTGGACCGGGTTGGGAGATGGGTCGGCCATAGACCTGATGAAGAACTTGCTGAGGTTAAAGGGCACAGGAGATGACCATTTCATTTTTACCCACCTCTTCCTCCGGAACCTTCCGTCAGCAGCAATAGCGACCCTGGCCAATTCGCCGTTGATGGCCAAGCGGGACTATTGTGCGCTAGCCCAGGAAGCGAACCGGATCATCGTCGCCAGCAGGAAGTTCACGACCATTGCGGCAGCGACGGAGCTCGGCGCGATGGCCGGAGGAGGCGAGGAGCCATCGACGGTGACAGCAGAGCCACCGATGGCAGCAGCAGCGGGGGCCAAGGACCGCGAGGGAGACAGGTCTTGCTTCTACCACCGCTGCTTCGCAGAGAGGGCACGCAAGTGTATACCACCGTGCCAATTCAAGCGACTCAGGAAACACCAAGACCGGGGATCGGCAGCAGCCGCGACCCTCGGGGAGGAGAACAAGCTGCTCTACTTGACAGACACACGCTCGGGGAGACATTTCCTCGTGGACACCGGCACCCAGATGAGTTTCATCACGCCGACCTACGCTGATTGGCTGGCAGATCCTAGCGGCCCCAAGATGGCAGCAGCCAACGGCTTGCAGATTAAGACCTTTGGTGAGAGGACTCTACTTCTGTCTCTGCACGGCCGTACATTTGAGTGGACTTTGTCATAGCAGCATTGAATTTCAATATACTGGGGGCTGATTTTTTGTGCACACATGGGTTGTTGGTTGATGTCGCTAACAGGCGCCTGGTTAATGCAGTGTCCTTTGATTCTATCCACTGTACAGCTCGAGCGTCCCAGCCAACAGCACAAGCCAACGTCACAGCTGCTGGCGGTAAGTTCCACACACTGCTCACTCAGTTCCCAGCACTCACTGTCCCAACATTTTCGGCAGCCATCGCTAAACACGGGGTGGAGCATTTTATCACCACCACCGGGCCGCCCATTTTTGCAAAACCTCGACGCTTGGACGCAGCTAAACTGGCCAGAGCACACGAGGAGTTCGCCAACCTGGAGAGGTTGGGCATCATCAGGCGCTCAAACAGCCCATGGGCTTTCCCGCTACACATGGTCCCTAAAGCTGAGGGTTCATGGCGACCTTGTGGGGATTTTCGCAGGTTGAACAACGCTGCAGTGCACGACCGCTACCCAATTCCTCACATTCAGGATTTTTCCGTTCACCTGGCAGGAGCGCGCGTTTTTTCTAAAATAGACCTGGTCCGCGGTTACCACCAAGTCCCAGTGCGCTCTCAGGACATATCCAAAACAGCGGTGATAACTCCGTTTGGTTTATTCGAGTTTTTGCGCATGCCATTCGGGCTTAAAGGGGCTGCACAGACGTTCCAATGCATGATGGATGCAGTGCTGCGCGATCTCCCTTTAGTATTTGTCTACTTGGACGATATCTTGGTAGCCAGCACATCCGAAGACGAACACGAAACCCACCTCATGGCTGTTTTCCGAAGGTTGGAAGAGCACGGTTTAATAACCAACCCAGCGAAGTGTCAGTTCGGGGTGACGCAGATTGATTTTTTGGGACATCGCGTCTCTCCCGAAGGAGCGGTTCCGCTGCCTGACAAAATGCGCGCGGTAGCAGATTTTCCCCGGCCGCAAACGGTCAGGGCGTTACAGGAGTTTTTGGGAATGGTGAATTTTTATAACCGTTTCCTTCCCCACGCAGCGCAGCTCATGAAACCGCTGTACGCCGCACTAAAAAAACAGAAACCTGCGAATAAGATCGAATGGTCCCCGGATCGAGAGCGAGCGTTCTCGGAAGTCAAAGCAGCCCTGGCAAACGCTGCACTGCTGGCACATCCAGACCCAACGGCCCGCATAGCGCTCACTACTGACGAGTCAGATGTGGCCATAGGGGCGGTCATGGAGCAGCATGTAGCTGGGGCTTGGCAGCCGCTCGCCTTTTTTAGTAGGACTTTGCGCGATAGTGAACGTAAATACAGTGCGTTCGACAGGGAGTTGATGGCCCTCCATTTGGCCATTCGCCACTTCCAGTTCTGGCTGGAAGGGTGCTGTTTCACTGCGTTCGTTGACCACAAGCCACTAACATTCGCGATGGCCAAGGTTTCAGAACCGTGGTCGGGCCAGCAGCAGAGACAGCTGGCCGCGATCTCAGAGTTTACTACCGATATTCAGCATGTGTCGGGTAAACTGAATGTAGTGGCAGACTGCCTCTCGCGCGCCATGGCTGCCCCGGTCTGCGTGGGGATAGATTACACAGCCATGGCGGCGGAGCAGGTTAGTGACGCGGATGTGCGCGCGCTCCAGTCTGGACCAACAGGGTTAAGGCTGGAGAGCAGGGTGCTGCAAGACTGTATGCTCCCCTAATCTGTGATGTCTCCACGGGGCGACCACGTCCCGTGGTACCAGCCGCGTGGCGCCGCCGCGTTTTTGACTCGATTCATTCTTTGGTGCACCTGGGAGTGCGCGCGTCGTTCAAAATGGTAGGAGAGAAATTTGTGTGGCCGAGCCTTTGCAAACAAGTGAAAGAGTGGGCAGCAGCCTGCATGGCGTGCCAACGAGCCAAAGTACACAGACACACGAAAGCTCCTTTGGAGCCGTTTTGCATCCCGGCTAAGAGGTTCGACCATGTTCACGTAGACCTCGTGGGCCCCCTCCCGCCATCACAGGGGTGCACGCACCTTCTGACAATGGTGGACCGCACCACGCACTGGCCGGAAGTGGTTCCACTGGCGTCAACCACAGCCGAGGAGGTGGCGCGCGCGTTTATAACAGCATGGGTGGCGCGTTTTGGAGTCCCGTCGGACATTACGTCCGACAGAGGCCCTCAATTTGTTTCCGAACTTTGGTCAACAATGGCCCGCAGCCTGGGTGTCACAATTCACCGCACAACTGCGTACAATCCGCAGGCTAATGGGTTATGCAAATGTTTTCATAGGTCATTGAAAGCGGCTCTTAGGGCGTCACTGACGGATGAAAATTGGGTAGACAAGCTACCGTGGGTTTTATTGGGGTTGCGTTCTGCACCGAAGGAGGATTTGGAAGCTTCCCCGGCTGAACTCGTTTTTGCGCAGCCACTTCGGCTGCCCGGGGAGTTTCTCCCAGATAATCCTGCGCCAGGCAGCTCCCCATCTCAGCTGTTACAGCGTAGCATAGACACAAGCACGCTGCCGGGCCCTGTTCACCACAGTTTTCCACGCGTTTTTATGCCTAAAACTTTGAAAAACGCGGAGTTCGTTTTTGTCAGACACGATGCACATCGCCCCCCACTGCGCCCACCTTATGATGGACCGTTCAGAGTGCTGGAAACAGGGGACAAGCATTTTTTGCTAGATTTGGGAGGTAGGAGTGAAAAGGTTGGCATAAACAGACTCAAACCTGCTTTTGTGGTGGCGGACGAGCAAGTGCTGTTGCCGAGGGCCCGTCGGCGTGGAAGATCCCCACGGGGAGCTTCCCAGAGAAAAATTTCCCCAGAACACTCACAGGGACAGACAAAAGGTTTTCACCCCCAAACATCAGCTCCCCAGCATGACAGCGCCGCGGAGGCGGTGAATCCTGGTTACAGCAGATACGGGAGAAGACTGAAGCCCAAGCAGCATGAGGATTGATGTTTAATGGTTCTGTCACAATATACGGACTATTATTTTTTTTGTTCTATCCAATATGCTCGGGGGGTGGTGGTGTAGAGGCACATGGGGGAAACATAATGTGTAACATCTTAGATAAGAACAAAGAGCAGAGTTTTCCTTGGAGATAACAGGGAGTTGTGAAAGATGAATGCAGTGTGATCTTTTGTGTATCAGAGACTGCTAGCGGGATGTTAAAGGATTAAGGAAGTGAATGCAATGTGACCAGAGATGGCTAGGAGGATGTTAAGGGATTAAGGAAGTGAATGCAATGTGACCTTTGACGTGTAGAAGTTGCTGTAAGAAGGCCTGAGTATTTAAGAGAAGAGTTTTGTCTGAGATGCCCTCTTTTCTGACAATGCTTCTGTGTGAGAATGTGTAATAAACTGTATGAGTCAAATCCACCTCGTTATTTAAACACTCCACAAGATAATGATAACACAAGTAAACACAAAATCCAGTTTTTAAATGAAGGAGTTTATTATTAAGGGTAAAAAAAAAATAATCCAAACCTAAATCTCCGTGTGAAAATGTGATTGCGTGCCCCCCCCCCCCCACGGTTAAAACATAAATTAAATGTGGTTTATGACATCTTTGGAAAGCTGAGTTTGATTTCTCTAGCCACACCCAGGCCTGATTACTGACACATCTGTTCTTAATCAAGAAATCACTTAAATAGGACCTGCCTGAAAAAGTGAAGTAGACCAAAAGATCCTCAAAAGCTAGACATCATACTGCAATCTAAAGAAATTCAGGAACAAATGAGAAGCAAAGTATTTGAGATCTACCAATCTGGCAAAGGTTATAAAGCCATTTCTGATGCTTTGGGTCTCCAGAGAACCACAGAGAGATCAATTACCCACAAATGGTGAAAATATGGAACAGTGGTGAAACTTCCCAGGAGTTACTGGCTGACGAAAATTACCACAAGAGCTCAGCGACGACACATCTAAGAGGTCACACAACACCCCAGAACAACATCCATTGAACTGCAGCCTCACTTGCCTTAGTTAAGGTCAGTGTTCATGACTCCACTAATAAGAAAGAGACTGGGCAAAAATGGGCTGCATTGCAGACTTCCAAGATGAAAACCATGGTTGAGCAAAAAGAACATAAAGGCTGATCTTAGTTTTGCCAGAAAACATCTTGATGATCCCCAAGACTTTTGGGAAAATACTCTGTGGACTGATGAGTTAAAAGTTGAACTTTTTTGTAAGGTGTGTGTCCCATTACATCCGGCATAAATGTAATACAGCATTTCAGAAAAGGAACATCATACCAACAGTAAAATATGGTGGTGGTAGTGTGATGGTGTGGGGCTGATATGCTGCTTCAGGACCTGGACTACTTGCTGTGGTAAATGGAACCATGAATTCTTTTGTCCACCAAAAAATCCTAAAGGAGAATGTCTGGCCATCTGTTTGTGACCTCAAACTGAAGCACACTTGGGTTCTGCAGCAGGACAATGATCCAAAACACACCAGCAAGCCCACCTCTGAATGGCTTAAGAAAAACAAAATGAAGACTTTTGAGTGGCCTAATCAAAGTCCTGACCTGAATCCAATTAAGATGCTGTGGCATGACCTTAAAAAGGCAGTTCATGCTCAAAAACCCTCCAATGTGGCTGAATTACAATTCTGCAAAGATGAGTGTGCCATAATTCTTCCATAGCGCTGTAAAAGACTCATCGTCAGTTATCGCAAATGCTTGATTGCAGTTGTTGCTGCTAAGGGTGGCCCAACAAGTTATTAGGTTTAGGGGGCAATCACTTTTTCACACAGGGCAATGTAGGGTTAGATTTTCCCCTCCTTAATAAGCACCTTCTTTTAAAAACTGCATTTTGTGATTACTTGTGTTATCTTGGTCTTGTGGGAATGTGTGAATGATGAGACGGAGTTCTCTCTCAAGTCAGCTTTATTCACATCTCCAACATCTCGAAGCAGAAAAGAGAGCCACACAGGGAACTCTCGTCCTTAAATACCAGGACTCTTACAGTTCACAAGTCACATGTATCACAGACCACGTTGCATTATAATGACAGTAACAATGCATCCTCTCTCCGTGATATCGCCCCCACTGTCGACAATGCATCCCCTCTTTAATCCTTTAATTATACCCCCACAGTCTCAAGACTTGCATACCAAAGCTAACCCTCTTGCAGCTTCCTGTAATCACCAAGGAAGCTCTGCCTTTGTTCTGATCTAAAATGTGAGTCACAAAGCAGGTCACGTATGTGTGTCCACCACACAAAGCCCCCCCAACATTTTAGAACAAACAAGAGAATAACAACATGCATGCCGTGATAGTATCAATACACATCAGTCCACATGCTGTCTAGGCTTCAGTCTCCTGCCGCATCTGCTGTAGCTGGGATTCAACGTCTCTGCGGCGCTGCCACGCTGGGGGTTTGCCGTCTGGGGGTGGAAACCTTTTGTCAGCACCTGTGGGTGTTCTGGGGAAACATTACTCTGTGAAGCCCCCCGCGGGGGTCTACCTCGCCGCGGGGCCCTCGCCAACAGCACTTGCTCAGTTGCCACCACAAAAGCGGGTTTGAGTCTGTTTATGCCAACTTTCTCTTCCCTACGCCCCAAATCTAGCAAAAACTGCTTGTCCCCTGTTTCTAACACTCTGAAGGGTCCGTCAGAAGGTGGTCGTAGCGGGGTTCGATGCGCATCGTGTCTGACAAAAACAAACTGCGTTCTTCAAAGTTTTAGGCACAAAAACGCGCGGAAAACTGTGGTGCACGGGGCCGGGCAGCGTGCTTGATTCTATGTTACTCCGCAACAGCTGAGACGGGGAGGCGTCTGGCGCAGGGTTATCTGGGAGAAACTCCCCAGGCAGCCGGAGTGGCTGCGCAAACACGAGCTCCACTGGGGAGGCTTCTAAGTCCTCTTTAGGCGCAGAACGCAACCCCAATAACACCCACGGTAACTTGTCTACCCAATTTGCATCCGTCAGTGACGCTCTGAGAGCTGCTTTCAATGACCTATGAAAACGTTCGCATAACCCGTTAGCCTGCGGATTGTACGCGGTTGTGCGGTAAATTGTGACACCCAGGCTGCGGGCCATTGTCGACCAAAGCTCAGACACAAATTGAGGGCCTCTGTCGGACGTAATGTCCGACGGAACGCCGAAGCGTGCCACCCAAGCTGTTAAAAATGCGCGCGCCACCTCCTCGGCCGTGGTTGATGCCAGCGGGACCACTTCAGGCCAGCGTGTGGTGCGGTCCACCATTGTCAGAAGGTGTGTGCACCCTTGTGATGGCGGGAGGGGGTCCACGAGGTCCACATGAACGTGATTGAACCTCTTGGCTGGAATGTGAAACGGCTCCAAAGGAGCCCTCGTGTGCCTGTGTACTTTGGTTCGTTGACACGCCGTGCAGGCTGCTGTCCACTCTTTAACTTGTTTGCGGAGGCTTGGCCACACAAATTTCTCTCCTACCATTTTGACCGATGTGCGCACTCCCGGGTGCGCCAAAGAATGAATCGAGTCAAAAACGCGGCGGCGCCACATGGCCGGTACTACTGGACACGGCCGTCCAGTGGAGACATCGCAGATTAGGGGGGGCATACCGTCTTGCAGCACCCTGCTCTCCAGCCTTAACCCTGTTGGTCCAGACTGAAGCGCGCGCACCTCCGCGTCACCAACCTGCTCCGCGGCCATGGCTGCGTAATCTACTCCTACGCTGACTGGGGCCGCCACGGCGCGCGAGAGGCAATCTGCCACTACATTGAGTTTGCCCGCCACATGCTGAATATCAGTGGTAAACTCTGATATTGTGGCGAGCTGTCTCTGCTGCCGGCCTGACCACGGTTCGGAAACCTTGGCCATCGCGAATGTTAGCGGTTTGTGGTCAACAAACGTGGTGAAAGAGCGTCCTTCTAGCCAGAACTGAAAGTGGCGGATGGCCAAATGGAGAGCCAGCAGCTCCCTGTCGAACGCGCTGTATTTACGTTTGCTATTGCACAAGGTCCTGCTGAAAAAGACTAGGGGCTGCCAAACCCCAGCTACATGTTGCTCCACAACCGCCCCTATGGCCACATCTGATGCATCAGTGGTGAGCGCTATGCGAGCCGTTGGGTCTGGGTGTGCCAACAACGCAGCCTTTGCCAAGGCTGCTTTCACCTCCGAGAACGCTTGGTCCCGCTCCAGGTACCACTCGACCTTATCCGCGGGTTTCTTTTTTTTTGAGCGCGGCATACAGCAAACTCCTGCAACGCCCTGACCGTCTGCGGCTGGGGAAAATCTGCCACCGCGCGCATTTTGTCAGGCAGCGGAACTGCTCCTTCGGGGGAGACGCGGTGTCCTAAAAAATCGATCTGCGCCACCCCGAACTGACACTTCGCTGGGTTGATTATTAACCCGTGATCTCCCAACATTCGGAAAACTGTGGCCAGGTGTTTTTCATGTTCGTCTTCGGATGCGCTGGCTACTAAAATATCATCCAAGTAGACGAACACGAAAACGAGATCGCGAAGCACCGCGTCCATCATGCGTTGGGACGTCTGAGCAGCCCCTTTAAGTCCGAATGGCATGCGTAAAAACTCGAATAGGCCAAATGGAGTTATTACCGCTGTTTTAGGTATGTCCTCAGTGCGCACTGGGACTTGGTGGTAACCGCGGACCAAGTCTATTTTAGAAAAAACGTGCGCCCTGCCAAATGAATGGAAAAATCTTGGATATGCGGGATTGGGTAGTGGTCGTGCGCTGTAGCGTTGTTTAACCTGCGGAAATCCCCACAAGGTCGCCATGATCTGTCAGCTTTCGGGACCATGTGTAGCAGGGAAGCCCACGGACTGTTTGAACGCCTGATAATGCCCAACCTCTCCAGGCTGGCGAACTCCTCGCGCGCTATGGCCAGTTTAACTGCGTCCAAGCGCCGAGCTTTTGCGAAAACGGGCAGTCCGGTAGTGGTAATAAAATGCTCCATCCTGTGTTTAGCGACTGTTGCCGAAAATGTGGTGACCGTGAGCGCTGGGAACTGAGTGAGCAGTGTGTGGAACTTACCGCTTGCAGCTGTGACGTTGGCTTGTGCTGTTGGCGGGGCCACTCACGCTGTACAGGGGATAGAATCAAAAGAAAGTGCATTAACCAGGCGCCTGTTAGCGAGATCAACCAACAAACCATGTGAGCACAAAAAATCAGCCCCCAACATATTGAAATTTACTGCTGCTACAACAAAAGTCCACTCAAATGTACGGCCGTGTAGAGACAGAAGCAGAGTCTTCTCACCAAAGGTCTTAATCTTCGAGCCGTTCGCTGCTGTCACCCGGGGACCTCCGGAACCAGCTAGTCTGTCCGCGTAGGAAGGTGTGATGAAACTCAACTGGGAGCCTGTGTCGACGAGGAACTGCCTCCCCGAGCGTGCGTCCGACAAGTAGAGCAGCTTGTTCTCCTCCCCGAGGGCCGGGGCTTTTACCGACCCCCGGTCTTGGCATTTCCCGAACACCCGAACTGGCATGGTGGTACACATTTGCGTGCCCTCTCTGTGAAGCGGCGATGGTAGAAACAAAGGACGTCCGATCCGCGTTCCTTGGCCCCTGCCGCCGCCGTCGTCGGTGAGTCTGGTACCGCTGCCTCTGGCCTCCTGTCGTCTCTGGTCGTCGCGCCGAGTTCCGCTGCAGCGGCTGTGGCTGCGCACCGCTTGGTGGCTTTGACAATCCGCTGCGCCTCTCGGCCCAGCGCGCGGTAGTCCCGTTGGGCCAACAGTGGCGAACTGACCAGGGTCGATCTCGCTGCTGACGGTAGAGTCCTGAGGAAGAAGTGGGTGAAAATGAAGTGATCGTCGTCAGAGTCTTTCAACCTCAACAACTTCTCCATCAGGTTCGTGGGCATGTCATTTTCCAACTCCGTCAGCACCAGGAGCCTCTCTGCTCGCTCCTCCGCCGAGGGGGTGAATTGCTGGATGAGTGCAGCCTTCAACGTGCCGTATTTGTCACTGTCCGGCGGCTGGTTGATCAGGCTCTCCACATGCTGGGCCGTGTTGTTGTCCAGCTTTGCGACTACGTGGTAGAATTTTGTGGCGTCTACCGATATCCCCCGGAGGTTGAACTGCGCCTCAACCGCGTTGAACCAGGAGCGCGGATTGTTCTGCCAGAAGTCCGGTAGCTGGACTGCAGCGGCATTTGCTTGGCTGGGGGCTCCTGACGAGGCTGGCCTGGGGGAATTCTCCTCTTGCATGATACGTCTTGGGTCACCAGTGTGGGAATGTGTGAATGACGAGACGGAGTTCTCTCTCAAGTCAGCTTTATTCACATCTCCAACATCTCAAAGCAGAAAAGAGAGCCACACAGGGAACTCTCGTCCTTAAATACCAGGACTCTCACAGTTCACAAGTCACATGTATCACAGACCACGTTGCATTATAATGACAGTAACAATGCATCCTCTCTCCGTGATATCGCCCCCACTGTCTACAATGCATCCCCTCTTTAATCCTTTAATTATACCCCCACAGTCTCAAGCCTTGCATACCAAAGCTAACCCTCTTGCAGCTTCCTGTAATCATCAAGGAAGCTCTGCCTTTGTTCTGATCTAAAATGTGAGTCACAAAGCAGGTCACGTATGTGTGTCCACCACAGTCTAATATTTAAATTTGATGATCTGAAACATTTAAGTGTGATAAACATACAAAAAAATGAGAAATCAGGAAGGGGCAAACCCTTTTTCACACCACTGTACATGTAAGGTCCAGTGACACTGAGATTTTGTTTGCACTTGATAAATGTTCTTTGCTTCTAACATTTTGATGAGTAATGAAACATATGTAAACTTCACTCTAATAGCTGATAATGAAATCAGTTCTGATCACATTTCATGAATGGTTAGTGCAATGCAAAGACCAATTTTCCATGAGAAAAGCTAATCATTTCTCAGATCAGCTAAATCCTACCAGGCAGCATTTATTCCGTGGTGTACTCCCATAGCTTTAACTCACATTAGCAAAGTAGCAACCAGCTAACTTCAGTCAACAATTCACCAACTAAATCAAAAACATGATTTTTACCTCCTTTTGGACAGAGGGGTTTGTACTTTAATTTGACAACCAACAGTTTAAATGGTTTGTTGCCCTTGTGGAGTTCATTTCATTCTGTCTCACTTGTGAGCTGAATGCATTCTCCAGGCGCTTTGCCACTTGGAACCCAAAGGCCCCGTTTGGCCCCGATCAGCCTTCATTGCCCGGTTTCCCACTCGGAACCCAAAGGCCTCACAGTTCCCTTTTTCGGAACAGTTCCAGTTTTACCGACACTTTTTTCGGCACCGTAAAAAGCAGGTCCGAAGGGTACCGGCCCCGTTTCGTCACGCCACTGCTGGCCATTCGTTGGTCTGTGCATAGCGTCATCAGAGTGGGCGTTACGTGGGCGTTACACTGACTTTTGAGAATCGCTTGCTGGTCGCCATTTGCAATTTTTCGTCAGTGAGCCCGCGAACAAGTGATATTATAAACCACAATGAGAAAATGGCTTAACAGAAATCAGCAGAAATCCAACACCGCAGTCCAGCAGAGTTTCCTGTGCGTTTCGGCTGATGAGAGAATGCAGAGGGAAGCAGACTGAGCCTGCAGTGGTGCGCACAAACAGACGCACCAGAAATTACACGGAGACGCATCAGGAATTAGACCCAGCCACCCGAATTGAATTGAATGTGCAGCCGCGACGCACCCAACTTAAGCAGTTGAAGCCGTGATATTGTCATAGAAAGGCTTAACAGAAATCAGCAGAAATCTAACACCGCAGTCCAGCAGAGTTTCTTGTGCGTTTCGGCTGATGAGAGAATGCAGAGGGAAGCAGACTGAGCTTGCAGTGGTGCGCACAAACAGACGCACCAGAAATTACACGGAGATGCACCGGGAATTAGACCTAGCCACCCGAATTTAATTGAATGTGCAGCCGCGACGCACCCAACTTCAGCAGTTGAAGCCGTGATATTGTGATATACAGGACGGTGAGTGATGTGATATTCATGCTTTGTTATTTTTTCCAACAGTGGAAAGTTCACTTAGGACAGACGAAAACTTAATCGTGTTTAAACGATGACCTAGCTTAATGCTATGTCCGTCCTTGTATGTTGTTTTTTTGTGTCGGACAATATCTGATGAAATAAGCTAGTTGTAATCCTGGTAAAAAGTTTATTTTATTTATTTATTTTTTTTTACATGTTGCACTTTCGTGCTGTGCATGTACTTAATTTGTGTGTATTTCATTGTAGAGTCCAAACAGGAGCTGCTCAGAATGGCAACGTTTTGACACCAATGTATTTTGACAGGTAAACAACACATCATATTTATAGTCAAATCTTTTGCTTTTTAAAACAAGGTAGTCGGATACGCAAAAGCCGATGGTGTATAGAACATGTATATTAGGATGTGAAATGTCAGCATCGAAACTGCTCCCATTTAGCTATAATTAATATTCAAAAATGATATTTTCGGTAGGAAAGAATTCAATTTCAACAGCCACAGACCAAAAAACGTACATTTGCTCATGGAAGAGGTCATTCACACTTGCAGACAATCGCGCTATATGTGTCTGTAGGATTTTCTTTCCATGCACGCAAAAAAAGCATTTTTTTCCCGGATCCGACTACCTCGCTTTAAGTTAAAGTTTAGGTAAAGTGCCAAATTTAAAGTAGCACAATTTCCACTTCATATGAAAGGGACTGAACTGAGATTTATGTGTGTGAATATTAATTACAGACTAATTGAAAATGAATGGCACATCCAATAGTAGCCACCATAAAATAAACCGTTTGTTTATTTATTTTTATCAGATCATTTCTGTGATCCTTTATGAACTATAGTCATAATAGTGTATCTTGCACCTTGGGGAATGGGAGATGTTCAGTCACCATTAGAATTTAGTTTATATGTGTATAGTATTTCATCTTTAAACTCATTCAGTAATAGAACACATTACAAATATTTGAGAGCCAGTCTAGTGCTTCTGTAGCGGGTTGAATTCAACCCCCCCACAACACACAGAGACAGTCAGCTTGCACTCCTGGGTTTTTTCCGCTGCATGCTGCATTTACAGCTGTGAGGTTAAAGTGTCATCCATGCATTGTGTTCATGCATCCTGTCTGTACCTCTGATATGCAAATGCCCAGATCGACTGCTGTGAATGTCTTTGATGTATTGTCTGAGCTGAGTATATAAGCTGTCTGATTTTCATGTTCATTCTCTCATTCTGATTCTGCAACTGCTACTGCTGGACACACACACCGTGTGTCTCCTCTTCTCTGAGAGCCTTAGGACATCACCTCAGCCCGCAGCACGAGGGCTGGGGAGGTGTTCCGATGAAGGCGGTATGATTCAATAAACCAACTATAAACTCCATCGCTGTCTTTATTTTATCATGCCGCTTCACTGGTGACCCCGAACATGCACACGCTTTGTGCAACGCAACCTTCTGGTCTGGACAGCCACGCTGGTGACCCGACGCTGAAGAAAACGAGCTGCCAGCGAACGCAGTACCGGGCAGTGATGTTCCGCCGACGAGTGAACGCAGCAGCCTGACTGATCTGCCCTCCCTGCGGCTTCAGGGAGGCCTCAACGCAGGCGAGCTACTCTCCCGGCATCACCCACGACCGGGAAAACTGCAGAAAACGTCATGGCGCGACCCTCGCCTGAGATCGGGACGTCCACGCTGGACCGGCCAAGGGACACAACGTTTTCTCCCTCTCACCGCTCCTCCTCCCTCTCAGTGATCCTACTCATCTACCCGAGCCTGAGGAACAAAGATCGTTTATCTCCCCTCAACGCTCCAACGCACCATAACTAATGTGCAGCAACAGCCCATCATAGATGTTTAACGGCGCCGTCTGCGCCGATCTCCACCAAGTTTCCGACCCTGGTTACCTCTCCAGCGGGCCCATCCACGCAAGGAGCCCCGGCACATGCACCGGGGGTGACGAGGACGGCGCAACACGCACGGAACAAGAATGGCTCCAGAGACCGCCATCGTCCTGCGCAGCTGCACGCAGAACCTTCAGGGCTGCGCGCTCACCTGAAGCAAGCACACGCGCAGCGCGCTCACAGGATTCACTGATGATTTCAGCCACGGCGCACAAAGGATTCACCCGTCTGCTTTTCCCGAGGGCTTTAAGGCTGCGCACGCACCTAAAGTCAACACGCCAAGTTCCTCTGCTTTTGTTTACGCAACCTCGCCGCTCCTGTTTTTCTTCATGGCCACGAGAGGAGTCAGAGACTAATTTTTCTTCTGGTGATCTCCACAAGTTCAACGGGACAGCCCCTCGACATCGCGGAGCAGCAAACAATTTTTGGCGCGGCCCGAACGATTTCACCGCGCCCGGTCAGCACTTACTACCCACCTCCCCCTCCACCTGCACAGAGCTTTTCCCTGCTCGCTGCCCAACCTGCAACATCGAGGTCTCAGCCGCCTGCCGTGCCCTCTGGGGGGGGAGCGGTGTAGCGGGTTGAATTCAACCCCCCCACAACACACAGAGACAGTCAGCTCGCACTCCTGGGTTTTTTCCGCTGCATGCTGCGTTTACAGCTGTGAGGTTAAAGTGTCATCCATGCATTGTGTTCATGCATCCTGTCTGTACCTCTGATATGCAAATGCCCAGATCGACTGCTGTGAATGTCTTTGATGTACTGTCTGAGCTGAGTATATAAGCTGTCTGATTTTCATGTTCATTCTCTCATTCTGATTCTGCAACTGCTACTGCTGGACACACACACCGTGTGTCTCCTCTTCTCTGAGAGCCTGAGGACATCACCTCAGCCCGCAGCACGAGGGCTGGGGAGGTGTTCCGATGAAGGCAGTATGATTCAATAAACCAACTAAAAACTCCATCGCTTCCTTTATTTTATCATGCCGCTTCACTTCCTTTTATATTTTAGCAATACAAGCACAAAACACCACCCACACTTGAAAGCAGGGCGACACAGCTGTGGCTAAATTTTATTGATAACGTTATTTCACACCATCACAACAACTCAGTATTTAAACTCAGTATAAATGGTGTAGAGATTGAAAGGGTATCCAAAATTAAAATCCTTGGTGTAATAATTGATAATAAACTGTGTTGGAAGTCACATATTAATTATATTAAAGGTAAAATATGCAAATCAGTCACAATACTGCGCAGAGTGAAATATTTTGCTGAATCAACCCACACTATAGACTTTGTATCATTCATTAATGCTCCCATACATGACATCCATCCATCCATCTTCTATCACTTTTCCAGAGGTCCGGGTCGCAGAGGCAGCAGTTCAAACAGAGAAGCCCAGACTTCCCTCTCCTCAGCCACCTGCTCCAGATCTTCAGAGAGGATACCAAGGTGTTCCCAGACCAACTGGGAGATGTTGTCTCTCCAGTGAGTTCTGGGTCTAAGAACTACTACCAAGCAACACTGTATTTCAGTGCAAGGTGTCAGACTGTGGAACGCTTTTGGACCTGAATTAAAATCATGTACAAAGCTTGGACAATTTAAACAAAAACTAAAGGAATAAATACTCCAAACTCACACACGTGGACAAAATTGTTGGTACCCCTCAGTTAATGAAAGAAAAACCCACAATGGTCACAGCACAGTGACTACTTGTCACCCTTTAAATAGGCCGATTGATTACAAGTTTGTAGACACCTGTGATGTTAATTAGAGGACACATCTTGGTTGGACATGTCCCTATGATCATGTTCATATCCCTGTGGCCTATTTTCAATCTTTTCTAGGGGTACCATCATTTTTGTCCAGGTCTGTTTCATGAGTTTGTTTTTTACAATAATTCTCTTGAACCACAATTCAAAAGCAATGTCTGATTTTCATTGGTTAATTTTCATAGAATTTTTATTTATTACCACTTTTGTCAGATTCAAGTTATTTCTGTTACCATTGTGGGTTTTTCTTCGATTAACAGAGGGGTACCAACAATTTTGTCCACGGCTGTATATACAAAACGACATGTAAAATCACACAAGGATTATCATATCCAGTCTGTGTTGTGCTGTTGCTTATTTTTTGTCACGTTTTGTCTGTTTCTTTTTTTTTTTTTACAGTTTGAATTTTGCACATTCTAAATAATGTGTAATTTGCTGCTGATTGGAATAAACAATTTAGTGATTTATTTGTTTGCATCATGATTTTCTATTTTGTCTGTTCAGACACCGGTGGGAAAAGAGTCAACCATACGAACCATTTATCAGTGACTTTGAAAATAATGGCTCATTTTAAGAAAAGTAACCAAAACAATTATTTGCTGAAGACTGTAAAACAAAATAGAGACATCTGCAAAAGTACAAAGGTTTATTGTCAAAATTCCCAGGGCAATACTACATGAATACAAGTATAGTTCACTGTTGATGCAGAGAATATATATTTATACAGTATCTACATGTAGTCAGCAATACAAAATACGATATATTTCCAGTTAATCCACGTATTTCTCCATGTAACCTTGGGACTGCTTTATTTTAATTACTTCTAATCCTAGATCCATTTGTTTTGGCTAAAATGCATCATAATTGCTAAATATATCTTATGCCCAACTCAGTACTGTTTACCTGTTGAAATATATATTTAACGGCTCATATGGCACCTGATCCATGTTTTGCCACGACACCACTGGCTGGAGCAGATAAATTCCATGACATCTCAACAGTCTCTCCATGATTTTGACACAGATCATGTATTTTTACCTAACCATCTATTTGTCGAGAAAAGTAATTTTTGATATTCATGTGCTGTGAGCCAATAAATGATTAAAATCTAACAATACTTCACTGTCTGATTAATGATTCTGTATAATATATGGGTCTTACTTTCTGACATGAGTGTCCAAATATATTTAACTTTTGAATTATTTTTGGAGATGTATTGCTACATGTTTTGATGTTGATTTTACTGAACAGGAATATGGCGCCGCCTCATAGCGTAGCACCGCCTCTAACTCCCTTCAAATCCCGCCTCCAACTCCCTCCTTCTCCCACCCATGCTACAGTGAGCCTTGTGCTGTGGAAAACCATGGGTGCCGAACGGTACTGTTCGGTTCCAGGCCAAAGGAGGCCTTTGGGTTCCAAGTGGAAAAGCGCCTTTAGTTGACCGTCCTCACCTGCCACCCCTACAAATGGTTCCAAGTATTGACCAGAGAAGGCACATGGACCAGTTGGGCAATACCAAGTCTGCAGGGAAGTGGGGCAGAGGGCACTGGGGGGTTCATTGTCTGATTATTAGAAATGTTACTTTTTGTTGCTTGCAAATGAAAAAAACAACAACTTCTTCATACTCACTTGTAGATACTTTTTTATTAATAAAGTTAAATATATGATTATTGGTGGGTTTTATTGGATGGATTTGATTTTTGTTGGTGTTACAACCCCCCATCCCCCCATAAATTATGGCTATGAGGCATGCATGGGACTGAGTCTTTCTGCTGTGACAACCCACTTTCAGTTTTTGCTGGCAACATGATAGTTGGTCAAAGCTGTTTGCTTCAAGTGATATACAGTCTGCAGTTTAGGTTTAGGCAGTAAAGAAACACTGTTAAAATTTAGGTACTATTTCAGCACAGAAATTAAAGGCCAAAATAATCTCAAACTACAGATTCCCAGGTGATCAAAATGTAAATTAGACAAACAGATGCTTTCCAGATAAGCTTACAATGGGGTGTAACAGTACTGCAGAGCAAATACAAAGCATTTCAAATATGCATTCATATCTACAAATTTGATTAAAAATTACCTGGAACTACAGTGTTCCAATTCAAATACATGGCACTTACAAGATAAGCAAGACTTCAAAGTCGTCTTTAGTGAGTGCAATTGCAATTTTGAACATAAATTAAGGTGACACATTTTCTAAACTCTTAGTAACCAAGGTAACAAGACAAACTGCCAACTAAAATGACTTCCAATATAGTGCTGAGTGCCAGTTCACTTTGTGCCATTTAAAGCTCTGGGACCTGCTGACTCCCCACATGATTTCTCAAAGCTGCACTGCTCCACATTAATAAAAAATTGTGTTTATTCCACTGGGCAGGGATAAACATCCCTTGGGCCCATCAGTCACAGCAAGCAGTTTGAGTTCAGTCCAACATGGCCTCCACACACCAGCCCTCCTGGAGGGAGAGCCTGGAAAACCAGCATGCCCCATGAGAAGTTCCAAATGGTCCATTCTGCCAAGAGTGCTCGGTGTGAATCCCACATTAAACTTTCCCTTATTTTCAGAATTTGTTTTTCCACCCAGAGTCATGCTAGAGGAGAAAACCAGCTGCCACAACATGGGAAATCAAGCCTGGCCATGACCATGCTAAATTCAAAGTTGTGTTCCTTATTGACCAATTTTATCCAGGATGAATATGCGAAAAGTGAATTGATGTTTTAGTTAAAAGTCATTCTTAATCTCAGTGAACTGAGCGAACTCCAGTTCCTGGATTATCTCTGTCTGATACAAAAACTCTTTTATTCTCCCTCTACCAATATTTTACTCATCCATCCACCTGAAATATATTTATGCATTTGTTTTGCATTCATTCAAATAGTGAGTGGTGAAGGAAGTGACTGGCACAATGGACGAAATTTGCATACCAGAATTTCATCAAATAAAAGAAAAAAAATTGCATGTGGCATGTAAAAGCCAAACCTCCATCACCATATATCATTAGAGGTTTTGTCAGCTAAAGGTACCACTGATGACAGGAAATGAGACACTCGCCCACATTGCTCGACCCCAGTCTCGAATATAGGACACGTTCTCACAGCTTTTCTGTTATGCCCTGATCAAGCATGTCAAATCTCATTTGTGTACAAGTCAGTTTACCCAGTATTATAAATGCAAGTGAAAACATGATGTTGCAAAGAAGTCAGCAGGGTTCTGACATATTTCATTCCATTTCATCACTCTGTCCATTCTAATTCTTTTTTTTTTTTTTTTTTTTGAAGAGTGGCACCTTCAGCTGCTCTTGTAGATACATTAAACTCCGTAAACAAGTTTGTGCTACTACAAAATATCACATCCAAAATTCATTATGGCTTAATGAGACACCGCCCTCAGTATTGCTGAATATGATGTAGTATGGTGTAAAGCAGGGGTCACCAACCTTTTTGAAACCAAGAGCTACTTCATGGGTATTGAGTCATGTGAAGGGCACCAGCTTGACACACTCCTCTAAAATAACAAATTGTATATATATATATATATATATGTATATATAAATAATTATCAATAACTTAGAGTGGGTAACAGACAAGATCAATATTCAACACTTTATTTTTATTAATCTCAGCAATTGTTCAGATGATCACTTCTACATTTCATAAAAAAATGTCCAGTTTTCACCAGTCCCTTTTAACCATAAAAAACTAAACCCTTTTAATTCATGAACTATGTTGAACCATGTTTGAAAAAATCTGCTGCAATTCTGCTCAAAATCTGTTACATTTAATAAACACACTTTTGTGTGTTCTTCTTCACTGGAATTATATCCATGCAGTTCTTGCCAAGAATCATGATTGAGCAACCAGCACTGTCCTTTCATGAGAAGAAGCTAAACAGCACTAAGAGTGCTTATATGCACGGTGGCGCAGTGGTTAGCACGGCGGCAGCAATTTACCCTCAGCCGGGGGATCCGGGTTCGATCCCTGCCCCCGGCTAACAGTGATCTGTGTGGAGTGTGCATGTTCTCGTTTTTCATGCAAAAACATGCAGGTTAGGGAGTTAAGGGGCACTTGCGCACGCAGCGGCTGGTTGCTTGTCACCGGACTACAGAACAAATCTACCTACGGGTACAAGATAAGTCCAAAAAAAAAAAAAAAGAGTGGGTAGTGAAGTGGTGCTTCGCCGTCGCCCCGCAAATGAAACACACGCAGCTTCCTTTCACGGTAGTAAAAAAGAACTCTTCCTCCAGCTCACTTTGAAAATGATAAATTTTCTGTCTTTTTTTTGCCATGTTTTTGGGCTTGGAAACTGCACTCCGCTCACCATCTTAACTGCCCGCTAGCTTATGCTCCACAAGCGCGAAGGTTTTGTCATGCGCACAATACTGACCTTTGAACTAGGTCAGAGTTCACCTTAACTTTACGTACAATAAACATATTTTCATTTTTTTATTTTTAAGACATTGTCATTTTAAAATCTATATAAATGCAAGTGTGATTTTAAAAAATATAAAATAAAAAATACCGGCAGAAAAAATTACATCTTAGATGCAGCTCACTTGCGAGTTGTGCTATTTTTAGAACAGGCCTGCAGGCGACTCATGTGGTCCCTGCGGGCGACATGGTGCCCGCGGGCACCGCGTTGGTGACCCCTGGTGTAGAGGCTTGGAAATAGTTAATAGTTATGTAAGAGGTGCTAAAAAGACATTTGGATAAGAAAATTAAAAAAAAAAAAACAAAAACAAAACAGGCACCCCTACAAGTGGTCTTTGTGACTAGAAAAGCGCTATATAAGTGCAGGTTAGTTAGTTAGTTAGTAGTTTATTCCTTAATTGTTTTATTTTTCTACAATGCATTTGTAATCAACCTGGTTCCATTATAACTCATGTGAGTTGAGTGCAGTTCCGTACGCCGACCAATAGATGGCGAATGTCGCACAGTGATAGAGAGTAGACTCACGCACCGGAGGACGAAGAATAAACTCCATTGTGTGAAATAACGGCACGAAACGTGTTCTGCCTATTCTATCACAGGTTGGTAAATACTAATAATTCAAGAGTGCAATATAAACTGTAAGAGTCCTAAGATGTCCGAGATTATATTGTGATAAGTGTGAGGTGAAAAGCTGGTTTGTAAGGGTATTTCTGTTAAAGTTGATGTTGTGGGCGACACACATTGTGGGCTCACGTTTCCACAGAGACAGGACTGCATGTGTATTGAGGGTGTCACGTCTGCAAGGACAAAGGACTCGAATCCGCAGAAGATAACAAGGAGGTGTGAGATTTGTCTCTTTGTCCCACAGAAGATGCCCCGGAGAGATTTCCGGTTCATCAGGAAATGAGAGACAATGGTGAAGATTCAAAGGGATGCTTTGTGACTGTATGTTTACTGAAAATACCATGTGACTTGAATTCTGATGCTGGAAACATATAAAAGGGTGATGAGATATGATTCTTTCTCTTTCCTGCTTTGAGAATGTTAGAAGCTGTGTTCTGTCAATAAAGCTGGTTTACGACTAAACTCAGCCTCATCATTTGAGCACATCTTCTACACTGGTGACCTACGACGAGAAATGAGCAGACAGAATTCTCCCGAGCGGGGCTCAGCGGAAGCCAGCCTGATGGCCGCCTCCACGATCCGGCTGTCCGGTTTCTGGCAGCACAGCCCGCGCTCATGGTTTAGCGCAGTCGAGGCGCAGTTCAACCTCCGGAGAATCTCCAACGACGACACAAGATTCTACCACGTGGCAGCGAAGCTGGACAGCAACACGGTCCAGAGAGTGGAGGATCTGGTTAATCATCCACCAGACAGCGACAAGTACAACGCATTGAAGGACGCGCTGATCAGCCATTTCACCCCTTCAGTCCAACAACGAGCAGAGGGACTCCTGACGTTGACGGAGTCAGAAAACGATAGACCTGCGGACCTGATGGTGAAGATGCTGAAGCTCAAAGACTCTGAGGATGGCAAATTCATTTTCGCCCACCTTTTCCTTCGAACCCTGCCGCCAGCGGTGAGAGTGGCCCTGGCAGAGTCGCCCCGATTGGCCAGGCGAGACTACCATGGGTTGAGCAAAGAGGCGCAGCGGTTGGTCGACGCCCACAAGTGGAACGCGGTTTCGGCCGCGGCGGCTAGCCCGGGAACGGCATCCAGAGACAGCGCAGGTCCAGCGGCCGCGGCGCCAGACGCACCAACGACGGCGGCGACGGGAGCCAGACGACGCGGAGCGGAGGACGGCCCGTGCTTCTACCACCGCCGTTTTGCAGAGAGAGCGCACAGGTGCGTCCCACCGTGCAACTTTAAGCGCCAGGGAAACGCCAAGACCGAGGGCCAGTAGCAGCTGCGACCCTTGGCAACGAGAACAGGCTGCTTTACCTGACGGATGCACGCTCGGGGAAACAGTTCCTCGTGGACACGGGCTCTCAGCTGAGTTCCGTCACACCCACCTACGCGGAACGGCTGATGCCTTCTAAAGCTCCCTGGGTGTCAGTGTCAGCAGCGAACGGCTCCACGATTAAAACGTTCGGTGAGAGGACCATGCTTCTGTCCTTACAGGGCCGTTCATTTGAGTTGACATTTATTGTAGCAGCAGTCAGTTTCAACATGTTAGAGGCTGATTTTTTGTGCTCACATGGTTTATTGGTTGACCTTGCTAATAGACGTCTGATTAATGCACTGTCCTTTCATTCTATTCCCTGCACAGCTCGGGTGGCCCCGCCGACTGCACATGCCAGCGTCTCAGCTGCGGGTGGTAAGTTTCACACATTGCTTGCTCAGTTCCCAGCACTCACAGTCCCCACGTTTTCGGCAACGGTAGCTAAACATGGGGTGGAGCATTTCATAACAACCACCGGCCCTCCCGTTTTTGCAAAAGCTCGGCGCTTGGACCCAGCTAAACTGGCCATCGCGCGCGAGGAGTTCACTAATCTGGAAAAACTGGGCATTGCTAGACGCTCCAAGAGCTCTTGGGCTTCACCGTTACACATGGTCCCAAAGGCTGACGGCTCGTGGCGACCTTGCGGCGATTTCCGCAGGTTGAACAACGTTTCAGCTCATGACCGCTACCCGATTCCGCACATTCAGGATTTTTCTGTTCATTTGGCGGGGGCGCGCATTTTTTCTAAAATAAACTTGGTGCACGGTTACCGCCAGGTTCCAGTGCGCGCGCAAGACGTACCCAAAACAGCGGTCATAACTCCTTTCGGCCTTTTTGAGTTTTTGCGCATGCCTTTTGGCCTCAAAGGGGCCGGACAGACTTTCCAACGCATGATGGATGCAGTTTTACGCGACCTTCCTTTCGTGTTTGTTTATTCGGACGATATTTTGGTAGCCAGCGCGTCCGAGGGCGAGCACGAAAAACACCTCACAGCAGTTTTTCGGAGGCTGGCAGAGCACGGGTTAATAGTTAACCCAGTGAAGTGCCAGTTTGGGGTGGCGCAGATTGATTTTTTGGGACATCGCGTTTCGGCAGAAGGAGCGGTTCCTCTTCCAAATAAAGTGCGTGCCATAACGGATTTTCCGCAACCTCAAACGGTCAAGGCGCTTCAGGAGTTTCTAGGGATGGTTAATTTTTACAACCGGTTCCTCCCAAGCGCAGCACGGCTCATGCAGCCATTGTACACCGTGTTAAAAAAACAAAAGCCCGCAAATAAAGTTGAATGGTCTCCGGAGCGGGAGCGCGCTTTTGCCCAGGTCAAATCAGCCCTGGCAAACGCAGTTTTGTTAGCGCACCCAGTTCCAACGGCCCGCATGGCGCTCACCACTGACGCTTCCGATGTAGCGGTGGGGGCGGTAGTTGAACAGTTTGTGGCAGGTACCTGGCAACCCCTCGCGTTTTTCAGCAGGACTTTGCGCGATAGTGAACGTAAATACAGTGCGTTCGACAGGGAGCTTTTGGCCCTACACTTGGCCATCCGTCATTTTCAGTTCTGGTTAGAGGGGCGACGTTTCACCGCGTTTGTGGATCATAAACCGCTAACGTTTGCGATGGCCAAAATTTCAGAACCCTGGTCAGGCCGGCAACAAAGGCAACTAGCCGCAATATCGGAGTTCACTACTGATATTCAGCATGTCGCGGGTAAACACAATGTTGTGGCAGACTGCCTCTCACGCGCGGTAGCACCACCAAGCCCCATAGGGGCAGACTCTGTAGCCGTGGCTGCGGGCCCGGGCAGCGACGCGGGAGCGCGCACAGCCCCGGCCTGTGTTGGGTTAGATTATGCAGCCATGGCTGCGGAGCAGGTTAACGACGCGGACGTGCGCGCGCTCCAGTCTGGACCAACAGGGTTAAGGCTGGAGCACAGGGAGCAACAAAGTGGTATGCCCCCACTAATCTGCGATGTCTCCACGGGACGGCCCCGCCCCGTGGTGCCAGCCGCGTGGCGTCGCCGCGTTTTTGACTCGGTCCATTCTCTCGCGCACCCGGGGGTGCGCGCATCGATTAAGTTGGTGGGGGAGAAATTTGTTTGGCCCGGGTTGCGCAAACAGGTCAAAGAATGGGCGGCAGCCTGCGTAGCGTGTCAGCGAGCCAAAATACACAGACACACTAAGGCCCCGTTGGAACCTTTTCACATCCCCGCTAAGCGTTTTGATCACGTTCATGTTGACTTGGTGGGCCCGCTCCCATTATCACACGGGCACACACATCTTTTGACGATGGTGGATCGCACCACGCGCTGGCCAGAGGCAATTCCTCTGACATCAACCACAGCGGAATAAGTTGCGCAAGCATTTTTAGCAGCGTGGGTTGCGCGTTTCGGTGTACCGTCGGACATAACGTCCGACAGGGGTCCCCAATTTATTTCCGAACTATGGTCATCGATGGCCCGCAGCTTGGGGGTGAAGATTCATCGCACTACCGCGTATAACCCCCAGGCTAATGGTTTATGCGAACGCTTTCACAGGTCATTAAAAACAGCCCTCAGAGCGTCGCTGACGGATACAAATTGGGTGGACAAACTTCCATGGGTTTTATTGGGGTTGCGTTCTGCACCTAAGGAAGATTTGCATGCTTCCCCGGCTGAATTAGTTTTTGCACAACCTCTCCGTTTGCCGGGGGAATTTCTCCCCGATAATCCGGCACCAAATGGCCCCCCTGCTCAGCCGTGGCAGAGCGACTCGGGAGCAAACACGCTCCCTGGCCCGGTCCATCACAGTTTACCACACATTTTTGTGCCAAAGGCTTTAAAAAATGCAGAGTTTGTTTTTGTTAAACATGATGCTCAGCGTCCAAGTTTGCGGCCGTTTTATGACGGACCGTTCCGAGTGCTGGAGACCGGGCAGAAGCAATTTCTGCTAGATTTAAGGGGCAGAAGGGAGTTGATTTGCATAAACAGGCTCAAACCCGCCTTTGTTTTGGCTGATGAGGAAGTGCAGCTCGCGAGCCCCCCCCGCCGTGGCAGGCCGCCGAGACGACATTCTCCAAAATCTTCACAGAAAGGTGCTAACAGCTTTAATCCACAGGTGCAGAGAGATGTTGCAGGTGCAGCCAAGCCAGGTTGCAGCAGATTCGGCAGAAAGTTAAAACCTAGGCAGTTGGTGGATTGATTAGCGATGTATGGAGTGTTTTGTGTTTTTCTTTTTTTATGCCATGCAGGTTTTGCCTTACTAGACGTTTGGGGGGGGGGTAGTGTGGGCGACACACATTGTGGGCTCACGTTTCCACAGAGACAGGACTGCATGTGTATTGAGGGTGTCACGTCTGCAAGGACAAAGGACTCGAATCTGCAGAAGATAACAAGGAGGTGTGAGATTTGTCTCTTTGTCCCACAGAAGATGCCCCGGAGAGATTTCCGGTTCATCAGGAAATGAGAGACAATGGTGAAGATTCAAACGGATGCTTTGTGACTGTATGTTTACTGAAAACACCATGTGACTTGAATTCTGATGCTGGAAACATATAAAAGGGTGATGAGATATGATTCTTTCTCTTTCCTTCTTTGAGAATGCTAGAAGCTGTGTTCTGTCAATAAAGCTGGTTTACGACTAAACTCAGCCTCATCATTTGAGCACATCTTCTACAATGTGTTGTATAAGCTAACCTGCTAGTGTTAACGATCGACTGTATGGGACGTGCCACAACAGTGAAATCCGCCCACATGGTTAGGAACCATTTTCTTACTTTATTTAAAGACAGTTATGAAATGGGTTTCATACAGTATGACATTTACTGGTTTGATTTGTCACCAAGTGTGCATATTTCGGGTGTATTACCGAATACCAGGAATACTACTGTAAAAGTGTGTTAGATACACAGTGGCCAGGTCAGTGCATTGTTAAGAATAACACCACATGCTGTACATTTATGACAGTGCTTAAAATGATTAATTTAAATGTAAATTCATGGGTTCTTGTTTAAAATATAAATATTTGAACAAGTTAAAAGCTATATACATGGGAAGGAGATAAAAACAATAATTCATTTAATGTTAGGGTAATTGTTAAAAATGTTAAGTATACAGTTAATGTCACATCGAAAATTGTGATAAATGGACATGATTGTGTTTTGTTTAATGGTGATGTGATCAGATAATAAGAGAGAAACTATGGACTTTGATAGTAAATACTAGTCAGTTGATGTTGGTCATGTGAATGACTTGAACGAAGAATAAACTCCACTGTGTGAAATAACGGCACGAAACGTGTTCTGCCTATTCTTCTATCACAGGTTGGAGAGTTAACTTCCACATGCACGTTGCCTCCTCCTGGGCCGCTACCCAGGGGAGCAACAATGGGTTGTGCAATATTCACTTAAACCAATAAAAAAAAAACATTGTTTAATTCCATTAAAAATATATATATATATATTTTTAAAGTGGGTGATAAGAGCAGGCAGCTCGGTGGCACAGTTGAACAGTGGTTAGCACTGTGGCAACACAGCAAGAAGGTTGTAGTTTCAATCCCAGCGGTGACTGTTGTGTGTGGAGATTGCATGTTCTCCCTGTTTCTGCGTGGGTTTCCTCCCACAAGCCAGAGACATGCAGTTTAGGTTAGTTGACATGAATTGGGGATTCTAAGTGGTCCTTAGGTATAAATGTGAAATTGAACGGTTATCTGTCTCTCTGTGTTGGCCCTGTGATGGACTGGCCCAAAAATGTTGAGATATGCTCCAGGGCCCCTGCGATGAACAAAAGATTAATGAACAATAAGAGCATTTTTTTAATAATCTATTGTGACTAAAGAAAGGTGCATAACTCATGCAAGAGCATGTTAGTATTAGTATGTGTAAATCCCACATGTGTGGCTGGTAAGCCATGTTAGTATGAACAGACTACTCCAGATTCAACAAATGCTCATATGTCCTACAAAAGTTTAACAACCCCTGTTAAAATGGTGAATTCTACCCATGTGTAAGTGAGTATGTGCTCATGAATAAATTTGCACAATTGATGCCATAAAACTACCATGTAGGTCAATGCTTCTATGGATATGATAGAAATTTCATTGACAAAAATGGTGTCAAAATCTAAGAAAAAAAAAAGCTCACTTTGGTCATTTTGTGCCATCTGTGCACACTGTAGTGAAACTGTCCCACTTTTCTGAGTAGTATGACACTTTCAACAATTTGGGCTTAAAATGGGTGCATAAAAAATTGAAACAATTTTCTCAATGAGTGAGTGTTTATATCAGAACATAACTTAGTCTTTCCTCAGATTCATTTATCAAAATGGATCCTGCTCTGCACCCTAACCTAGAGGTAAAGCCCACACCTCATATGAAAACAATTAAAATCAGAATAATATCCATGTGATTTGCATTGTGATTATTGATAAGTCACTCATCAATCAGCCAGTTATCAGCATCACGTTGTGCGAAACAGTCCTCAGTGCACTCTTCTCTGTTATAACAAAGTTGTGCATTATATAAAATAGATAGAGCCATTTAGTGAAAACTAAGATTAGGGCAGCACGGTGATGGAGTGGTTGGCACTGCGGCAGCACAACAACTCACCCTTGGCCGGGGGATCCTGGGTTCGATCCTATCCCCTGACCGACAGTGATCTGCGTGGAATTTGCATGTTCTCCCCGTGTCTGCGTGGGTTTACTCCAGGATTTCTCCGGTTTCCTCCCACATGCCAAAAACATGCAAGTTAGGTTAATTGGCATCAACTGGGGATTCTAAACTGTCCTTAGGTATGACTGTGAGAGTGAATGGTTGTCTGTCTCTCTGTGTTGGCCCTGCGATGGACTGGCGTTCTGTCAAGGGTGTACCCTGCCTCTCGCCAAAAGATGCTGAGATGCTGGGATAGGCTCCAGCCCCCCCCCCCACACACACACACACACACGACCCGAAAAGGATTAAACGGAAGAAGATGAATGGATGGATGGAAGATTAGAATAACAACAAACTATTTACAAAAAACTCTCACAACTGGTCTGGAACACTCATAAATTTTGTTAGTCCCTGTACAAAATTTAAAAATACTAATTGAATGTTGAATCCCATAAGTTGGTGTTAATTGATCGTGCATCACTTTTACAAACAAATCTGTTAGTACTCATGTTTCTTGCATGACTCCCATTGTCTCTGAACTTGCACCAGGCCAATGAATAGCAACTACAAATTTTTGCAAAAGTTGAACATATTGGGCCCTATTTTGATGGCTATCTGCGCACTTTTCAGACAGACTTTCCACCGTACACCCATGTTTTTGCTAGTTTTTGTCAGTGCATTGTATGTTTTTTACACTTAGCCTCACACCATTAAATTACCAGTAGACAGTGTGACTGCGCTGCACTGAGAGGAGGAGAGTCATTTCAAAGAGGTGTGGCGGCATGCAAGCTAATGTGTATTACAAGTATAGTGTATTCCATAAAAATCCACTTTTGATCAGGAAAAAGGAGGTCTATTATCAGAAGCACATTGATTAATGATATTTCAGTAGCGTGTTTTGAAATTGCGCAGCTCCAGAGCTCATGAGGAGCATGCGCTGATCTTATTTTAATAGAGAGAGTTGTAACAGTTATCACATAATCGCCCGTCATTTTAATTATATGATTATCACACACTTTTTGGTTTTTTTTTTTTATTCCATCCAGACTCTCATTTTAATTGCGGACTTACTGTTGGAGTCTATATATTAGGCATTAATGTAGGATTTTTATTTATTTTTTTTTTTAGAGGAATGAATGAATGAAGAGAGAGCGTGTGTGCCAGTGTGTTCCAGTGTGATGGGGGTCGGGGGAGGTCATTTTCATCACAGAGTTATTAGGTATTAATGTGCTTATTTTTAGGGGAATAAATGAATGAACAAGGAGTCTGCAGCAGTTTACTATTCACTGTAACTCCCCAGAGGCAGGAGATGAATCCAAATCTGCCTCAGCCGTGCGCCCTTCAATCCCAGCAAGCTTCCCGACAGCCACCCATCAGCCCCTGGCAGAGGCTGCCCTTTAGATGTTTTTTTTTTTTTTTTTGACAAAGTCTAATCTTTCCTTTTTATTTTTGAGGCTGATTAATGGTTTGTACTTTGTGGTGAACCTACTGTATTTGCTCTCATTAAGTCTTCTGATGATGGTAGACTTAGATATTGATACACCTCCTTCCTGGGGAGTGTTCTTCACTTGGGTGAATGTTGTGAAGGGGTTCTTCTTCACCATGGAAATGATCCACCACTTTTGTTTTTGGACATCCAGGCCTTTTTGAGTTCCAGAGATCACCATTGCACTCTCTCTCTCTCTCTCTCTGTCTCTCTCTCTCTGCTCCTACAGGACAACACCTTTTGTCAGTATTTTGTGTGCTTCTGGGAACACTGGAGGACCACGAAAGCTCGTTTTGGTTCCCTCGAACAGTGGTGGGACGTTGGCAAAGTGCAAATTCGCCTTTTTTGTCAACGGTACACTGCGTACTCAACTGCCATCATCAACGCCAAGGTCAGTGAACTAGAGGACGCTGTCAAGAGGCTGGAGGCCAGCTTGGTTACGGGTCGGGATTCTACCGCTGGTCCTTTGCTGCAGGAGAAGAGATCGGCCCTGCGCACATTCATGCAGGGCAGAGTGGAGGGGGCGCTAGTGAGGTCGCGCTTCACTCGCCTGCAGGACATGGATGCACCAACGTCCTTTTTCTTCAATTTGGAAAAGTCTACTGCGGAAAAGAAGTTGATGGCTTGCTTGACACTCCCAGATGGTCGCCTGACTACGGACGCATCCGAGATGCGCCGCCATGCAGTGGATTACTACGGGGCCCTGTTTGCTGCGGGAACGTGTTGCAAAGAATCTCCAAATCAGCTCTTCGAGGCCCTTCCGGTGCTCAGCCAGGACGACAGGGCCGCTGTGGACTGTGCCCTGACTTTGGATGAGTTGACTGTGGCTGTGAATCAGATGGCGCTGGGACGCCCGCCTGGACTTGATGGCCTTTCTTCAGAATTTTTTAAGCATTTTTGGAATGCTATTGGACCAGACTTCTATGACGTTCTGACTGCCTGTTACAGGGAAGGAATGTTACCTGTCTCCTGCCGCCGTGCAGTGCTGTCTCTGTTGCCAAAGCAGGGGGACTTGGCCCTGCTGAAAAACTGGAGGCCTGTGGCTCTTCTTTGCACGGACTACAAGGTGCTTTCCAAGGCCCTGGCAAACAGACTGAACACTGTCTTGGGTTTGATCGTGGATAAGGATCAAGCATATTGTATTCCTGACCGGAACATTATGGACAATGTTTTCCTCATACGTGACGTTCTCCAGCTCAGTAAATGTCATGACTTACAGTTTGGAATTGTGTCTTTGGACCAGGAAAAGGCCTTTGATAGGGTTGACCATTCCTATTTGTTTTCTACCCTGAGGGGGTTTGGTTTTGGAAATATGTTTTTGAGGTGGGTCAATCTGTTATACACTGGAGCTGAGTGTTTGGTGAAGGTGGGGGCGGGCCTGAGTCGGCCAATCCCTGTACACCGGGGAATACGCCAGGGGTGTCCACTCTCGGGTCAGCTGTACAGCTTGGCTATTGAGCCTTTGCTGTGCAGGTTGCGCGCTCGGCTGGGTGGTCTGGTTCTGCTGGGGCCATCAAGCTGTGGCCGCCCGATTGTCTTGTCTGCTTATGCGGATGACGTCAACGTTTTCATCACCTCCCACGGGGATGTGCAGCGTCTGGTGGACACTTTGACAGTTTATGAAAGGGCATCTTCTGCACGGGTTAATTGGGCCAAGAGTGAGGGTCTATTGGTGGGCCACTGGTCGCGTCAAGGCATCCCTCGCCTACCCGGCGGCCTTCAGTGGGGGACGTCTGGTCTCAAAGTGTTGGGGGTTTTTCTGGGTACGGAGGCTTTTGAATGACAGAACTGGGACGGTGTTAAGGACAAGGTGTGTGCTCGCTTTTCTAAATGGAAATGGTTGCTACCACAGCTGTCATATAGGGGCAGGGTTCTGGTCGCCAATAATCTGGTCGCCTCGGCTCTCTGGCATAGGCTGGTGGCTTTGACACTGCCCAGGAGCCTCGTGGAGGAGATTCAGAAGACAATCGTGGACTTCTTTTGGTCTGGTCGGCACTGGGTCCGTGCGCCAGTTCTCTACCTGCCTGTGGCCGAGGGGGAACAGGGCCTGGTGGACATACATTCCAAGATCGCCAGCTTCAGGCTTCAAACTGCACAACGACTCCTTTATGGATGCGGACCCTGCTGGATGGACACTGCTAAGCTGCTTTTGAGGAGAGTTGGTCGCTTGGGCTATGATAAGCAGCTCTTCCTCGTGACATCTGGGGAGGTGGACCTTAGTGGACTATCTGATTTTTACACGTCCATTTTGCATGCATGGTGAGTCTTCAACGTGGCCCGCTTCCGTGACGAGACGCCGGGCATGTGGCTGTTCAACGAACCACTGTTTTTCAATCGATTCATCGAAGCTGAGGTGCTGCAGTCTATCAGTCTGCGGAGTTGTTTGCGGGAGGCACGCTGTACCAAGCTTGGTCATCTTATGAGGATGTCGACCACATCGATGGATACACTGAGGCGGAGTGCCAAAATTACATCTGTCAGACTGCTGTGAAGGGTGGTGGAGGATGTGTGCGCCGCTCTGCCACAACCGCTTCGAGCGTTTGCGACGAACCGCACTCTTTCCAATCAATGGGATGACGACACTGCGTCCACCTTTCCTGCAATTTCCATAACTCCAGCTGTGGGGGAGTGGCAGGGAGGAGAGGATCACCTACTGACCTTCAGGATTCCTCGCCTGGGCAAGTTCCAGTTTGTCGGGACAAGGGCGGTGTATCACATCTGTGTGAAGGTTCTGAATCTGCGCTCTCTGAAGGATGTCACGGAGTCGAGGTGGGCGGGTTGTTTGGGGCCAGGGGTCTCCCCAAAAGGCAGCTGGCGGTGCATGTACAAGCAACCTATTGAGAAACGCACAGCAGATCTCCAGTGGAGGATTGTGCATGGGGCAATAGCCACGAATAAATACAGGGCACACCTTGATCCGACTGTGGGGGGGGGGGGATGTTTGTTTTGTTCCCAAGTTTAGACCCTTGACCATTTGTTTGTCCACTGTTTTCCTTTATCTGGACTTTTTGAGATTTTGCGCAAGTGGTTTCGGGCTTTGGGTGAACATTTCTCTTTGGGTCTGTTCATTTACGGTCCGAAGTATAAAGTGGCAAGGAAGGCTGCCCACACTTTGATGAACTTCCTATCTGGTACTGCTAAGCTTGTCATCTGGCTGACGAGGAAAAATTGGGCAAGCAATGCTGGCAATGTGGATCCTGTGTCCACTTTCAAGGTCTTGTTGAAAGTCAGACTCCGGGTGGAGTTCTCTTACTATCAAATGGTGGACAATTTGGAGGCATTCATCAATAGATGGGCTGTAGGGAATGTTTTGTGTTCAGTGGATCGGGGGATGAGTTATGTTTGCACTTTTGAGATGTGACACACTTGGACAAGTGATATTGGTCTTTTTGCAATTTCGGAATGTGCAATAAAGCCTTTTTTAAAAGTCGAAAGTCTCTCTCTCTCTCCCTCTCTCTATTGTTGGGCCAGTGGTCGTGTCAAGACGTCCCTCGGCTACCCGGCGGTCTTCAGTGGGGGACGGCTGGTCTCAAAGTGTTGGGGTTTTTTCTGGGTTCAGAGGCATTTGAATGAAAGAACTGGGAGGGTGTTAAGGACAAGGTGTGTTCTCGCTTTTCAAAATGGAAATGGTTGCTACCACAGCTGTCATATAGGGGCAGGGTTCTGGTCGCCAATAATCTGGTCGCCTCGGCTCTTTGGCATAGGCTTGTTGCTTTGACACCGCCCAGGAGCCTCGTGGAGGAGGTTGAGAAGATCATTGTGGACTTCTTTTGGTCTGGTCGGCACTGGGTCCATGCGCCTGTTCTCTACCTGCCTGTGGCTGAGGGGGGACAGGGCCTGGTGGACATACACTCCAAGATCACCTGCTTCAGGCTTCGAACTGCACAACGCCTCCTTTACGGATGCGGACCCTGCTGGATGGACACTGCTAAACTGCTCCTGAGGAGAGTTGGCCGCTTGGGCTATGATAAGCAGCTCTTCCTCGTGACATCTGGGGAGGTGGACCTTAGTGGACTTTATGCTTTTTACACGTCTGTCTTGCATGCATGGCGAGTCTTCACCGTAGCCCGCTTCCATGACGAGACACCGGGCATGTGGCTGTTCGAGGAACCACTGTTTTTTAATCGATTCATCGACGCTAAGGTGCTGCAGTCTGTTAGTCTGCGGACTTGTTTGCGAGAGGCACGCTGTACCAATCTTGGTCATCTTATGAAGATGTTGACCACATCGATGGAAACGCTGAGGCGGAGTGCCAACATTACATCTGTCAGACTGCTGCAAAGGGTGGTGGGGGAAGTGTGCGCTGCCCTGCCACAACCGCTTCGAGCGTTTGCGACAAACTGCACTCTTTCCAATCAATGGGATGACGACACTGTGTCCAACTTTCCTGCCATTTCCATAAGTCCAGCTGTGGGGGAGTGGCAGGGAGGAGAGGATCACCTGCTGACCTTCAGACATCCTCGCCTGGGCAAGTTCCAGTTTGTCGGGACGAGGACGGTGTATCACATCTGTGTGAAGATTCTTAATCTGCGCTCTCTGTTGGACGTGACAGAGTCGAGGTGGGCGGGTTTTTTGGGGCCAGAGGTCTCCCCGAAAGGCAGCTGGCGGTGCATGTACAAGCTCCCTATTGAGAAACGGACAGCAGATCTCCAGTGGAGGATTGTGCATGGGGCAATAGCTACAAATAAATACAGAGCACGCCTGGATCCAACTGTGGGGGGGGGGGTGCTTGTTTTGTTCCCAAGTTGAGACCCTGGAGCATTTGTTTGTTCAATGTTTTCGTTTATCTGGCCTTTTTGATCTTTTGCGGGAGTGGTTTCAGGCTTTGGGTGAACGTTTCTCTTTTGGTTTGTTCATTTACGGTCCGAAGTATAAAGTGGCAAGGAAGTCTGCCCACACTTTGATGAACTTCCTATCTGGTACTGCTAAACTTGCCATCTGGCTGACAAGGAAAAATTAGACTACCAACGCTGGCAATGTGGATCCTGTGTCTGCTTTCAAGGCCTTGTTGAAAGTCAGACTCCAGGTGGAGTTCTCTTACTACCAAATGGTGGACAATTTGGAGGCATTCACCAATAGATGGACTGTAGGGAACGTTTTGTGTTCTGTGGGTCAGGGGGATGAATTATGTTTGCACTTTTGAGATGTGACACACTTGGGGCCGTGATACTGGTGTTCTTGCATTTCTGAAATGTACAATAAAGCCTTTTTTTTTCAAGTCAAAGTCTCTAACACTGGCAATGTGGATCCTGTGTTCGTTTTCAAGGCCTTGTTAAAAGTCAGACTCCAGGTGGAGTACTCTTACTATAACATGGTGGACAATTTGGAGGTTTTCACCGATAGATGGACTGTAGGGAATATTTTGTGTTCTGTGGGACAGGGGGATGAGTTATGTTTGCACTTTTGAAATGTGAGACACTTGATGGAATGATATTGGTGATCTTACATTTTTGAATTGTACAATAAAGGGATTTTTTAAAACTCAATCTCTCTCTCTCTCTCTCTCTCTCTCTCTCTCTCTCTCTCTCTCTCTCTCTCTCTCTCTCTCGTGCGCATGCGTGAGCGTTTGTGGGAGCAGGGGTGTGGAGTGGCGTTGAGTGAGTACTCTAAACTTTGTTTTTTTTCTAACTTTTCTCTATCGTGTGTGTTTGAGGTGTGTGTGTTTAGTATATAGTGGTTTGAGTGTGTGTGAGTGTTGGTGTGAGTGTGTCGGGGAACGGTAGCTTCTGCTGCCTGTTTTTCCCGGCCGGCATCATGCCGGTGTTTGATGGTGGTGTGGAGTTTGAGCGCTTGACCCGGCGGCATGGCGTGAGAATCCTCCCGACAGTTCCCTGTTCTGTGGAGGAGGCCGGCCTCGCTGTAGGACAGGTGGTTGGGCATGACAGCATAAAATCAGCATCGAGGCATCAGCGCAATTGTGATCTTTCTGGATTCAACTGAAAAAGCTGATCAGGTGGTGGAACAGGGAGTGGTCATAAATGACACTTTTACTCCTGCTCTACCACTGGTGAACCCTTCTAGGAGGATCACCATCTCAAACGCTCCTCCTTTCATTAAAAATGATCAGCTGATAAGAGAGTTGTCCCGTTTTGGCCAAGTTGTTTCCCCCATCAGAATGGTCTCTCTGGGTAGTAAATCACCCCGGCTGAAGCATGTCGTGTGTCACAGGAGGCAGTGTTTTATGGTGTTAAAAGACAGCTCTGCTGAACTGAACGCATCTTTTAACTTCAGGATTGACGGCTTTAGCTACTTGGTGTTTGCAACATCTGAAACCATGAAGTGTTTTGCGTGTGGTGCAGAGGGCCATCTCATTAGATCATGTCCTGAAAAGGCGAACACAAAGAACACTGGCAGTAAGAAAGGTGACGCCGCTGTTTCTGGTGGTCCGGAGGGTAGCGCTACATGTGGTGCGGCGGATGCCGCTGCGGCGTCCGCTTCTGCTGGGGCGGTCGCATCCACTTTCGCTGGGGCGGCCGCGTCCACTTTCGCTGGGGCGGCCTCGTCCGCTTCCGCTGGGGCGGCCGCGTCCGCCTCTGCTGGGGCGGCCGCGGCGGGCACGGTAGTTGCCCCTTCAAACAGTGATGGTGGGGAGTTTCTGTCTGGCGGCAGCTCTGATCATTGTGACGAGCCTGTCACCCGGAGTAAAGAGGTGGAGGGCGAAATGAGTGCAGTTAAACGAAGGAACGTGAATGAACAGACTTTGCAGGCGGGGGAGGAGCGGATTGAGGCTGTAGCGGACACACAGAGTAAACACTGCATGACAAACGTTGCGTTTCACGAAGAAATGCAGGAATGTAGTTTTGTTGAAGAGGATCCTTTTAAAGCTGCACAAAAAAGAAAAAGTGTTGAAAACTTGCAGAGCTCTGCTAAATCTAGTAGGGTTGGGAATTTAGAAATACTGGATGAGAGCGCTTCTGACGAAAGTGGAGCTGAGTCTGAACTGATGCAGACGCAGGAGGAGCAAAGCTCCTATTGTTTTACCAAGATTAGGAAATTTCTTCAGGTGACTAAGGGGAGCAGAGCTGTGAAAGTGGAAAATTACTTTCCAGATCTGGAGTTATTTGTGGCATCAGCTCGCAAGTTTATGAAACTGAATGATGGGAATGAGACTTTCACTGATCAGGAAATATATCGTTTAAAGAAACTGGTTGTTAAACTGAAATCGCAAATTACTAACAGTGATGTTGACTCTTAGTTTGTTTCTTCCCTTTTATGCTATGTGTGTGTTTTTTTACTGTACCTTATTTTTATCCTTTTTAATGCCCCACCTTAGAATTGGCACTCTCAATATTAATGGGGCCAGGGATGACGTAAAAAGGGCCTCTTTATACAAGTTTTTTAATTTAAAGAAACTTGACGTGCTGATGGTCCAGGAGACTCACAGCACTGTAGACATTGAGAGCCGTTGGAGAAAAGAGTGGGATGGCTGCATTTTTTTTTAGCCACAAATCCAATAGCAGTGGGGGGGGGGTGGCTGTACTTTTCTCTAGGGGTTGTGTGCCTGTCTCTTATGAGGTAGAAGAGGTGGTGAAAGGTCATTTCCTCTTATTAAAGGTACAGTTTGAAAACGTGAACTTGGTTTTTATAAACGTGTATGTGCCAACACAGAGAGCAGAGAGGATCAGGGTCTTTGACGTGCTATCGGATACGGTTAGGTCCTGTAATCCAAATAGTTTTTTTATTTCTGGGGGGTGATTTTAACTGTACATTAAACCACAGACTAGACAGGAACCATCAGGAGCCTCACCTTGCTGCTGCCAATAGGCTGAGGGAACTGGTGAAGACACATGAATGGCTGATGTGTGGAGATCATATCATGGGGACCAGAGGCAGTACACCTGGAGCCATGTTAAAGATAACCTTTTATCTATGGCTAGGTTAGACCGTTTTTATGGTTTTAAACATCAAATGAGTGTTTTTAAAAATAGTTGTATCTGTCCTGTTGGTTTCACTGATCACTGCCTGCTGTTTTGTTCTGTGTTTATTGAAAATGTAAAGTGTAAGAGTGCTTTTTGGCATTTTAATAATACACTTTTAAATGATGTGTTTTTTAAAGGAGTTTTTCATGATGTATGGAAGTCGCACAGGGAACAAAAACCTTCTTTTAGTTCTTTCCAAATGTGGTGGGATTTTGGTAAGGCCCAGATAAAACAACTCTGCCAACAGTACACTCAAAATGTCACTCGTAGCTTGACCCAATCCTTGAAAGTTCTGGAGACTGAGGCGGTAGAGCTAGAGGAGTTGCTCAGTTCTACAGGAAAACAAGAGCACTTAGAGGCTCTCAAGTCAAAAAGGTCAGCCTTGGCTAGCTTGCTAGGGGTCACCGCACAGGGTGCTCTGGTCCGCTCACGCTACATGGATGTAGCTCTGATGGACTCGCCCTCCCAGTACTTTTTTGGACTGGAGGGGAAAAATGGACAGAGAAAACTCATTCACTCCTTGTTGGACAATGACGGGAGAACAATCTCCACAGCAGCAGAGATCAGGAAATACGCTGCTAGCTTTTACAGTGAATTGTTTAGAGCAGAGTGGAGGGAAGACACGTCACTGGGCCAGGTTTTCCTTGATGGTCTTCCAGCGCTCTCAGAGGACCTTGTTGCCGGCTTGGATGCTCCACTGTCTCTGTCTCAGCTGCATACGGTGCTAATGAGCCTCCAGAATGGAAAATCACCAGGCATAGATGGTCTCTCTGTGGACTTTTTTAAGGAATTCTGGCCCCTGCTTGGTCCAGACCTGCTGGAGGTTCTCCAAGATAGCTTGAAAAGGGGGACCCTACCCACGACCTGCAGGAGGGCCATCATCACACTGTTGCCGAAAAAAGGGGACCTCCAGAGCCTAAAGAACTGGAGGCCAGTCTCTCTGCTCTGCACGGACTATAAGATTCTTTCAAAAGCTCTGGCCCGAAGACTGAGAAAGGTGATGAGTGAGCTCATTCATGTAGACCAGACTTACTGTGTGCCTGGCAGGCTGATTAGTGACAATGTCACTTTAATTTGGGATGTTTTGGAGGTCTCTGGTTCATTGGCGGTGGAAACTGGTTTGATTTCAATTGACCAGGAAAAGGCATTTGACCGGGTTGAACACCAATATTTATGGACAGTTTTAGCAGCTTTTGGGTTCAGCCCAGGCTTCATAGCCAGGATACGGGTCTTGTACAGTGACATTGAGAGTGTGCTGAAGATAAATGGGGGCCTGTCTGCCCCTTTAAAAGTCCAGAGGGGGGTTCGGCAGGGCTGCCCTCTCTCAGGGATGCTGTACTCCCTCGCCATAGAGCCTTTGCTTCACTACTTGAGAAGGAACCTATCAGGAGTTACTTTTCCTGGCTGTGAAGCCACGTTCAAGCTGTCGGCCTATGCAGATGATGTAGTCATTCTGCTAAACAAGCAGAGTGACATTGACGTTTTGATTAGGAGTGTCAATCTTTTTGGCCAACTTTCCTCTGCAAAAATAAACTGGGGAAAAAGCGAGGCTCTGATGGTGGGGGAGAACCTAGAAAATCAGCTTACGCTGCCTGGTGGGCTGATTTGGAAAAAAGGAGGGTTTAAGTATCTTGGTGTCTTTATTGGAAATCAACAGTTTGAGCAAAAAAATTGGGACGGCGTCATAGAGAAAGTCAAGGGGAGACTAAATAAGTGGAAGTGGCTAATGCCAAGAATATCTTTTAGAGGAAGAGTGCTCATTTTAAATAATCTTGTTTCCTCATCCCTGTGGCACCGCCTCATGTGCATGGACCCCCCTGCTGGTTTGTTGTCAAAAATTCAGTCTGTTTTGGTGGACTTTTTTGGGGGGGTGGACTCCACTGGGTCCCTCAAGCCCTGTTATTTTTTCCCAAAGAGGAAGGGGGGCAAGGAGTGGTTCATTTAGCTAGTAGAGGTGCTGCTTTTAGACTGACTTTCATACAGAGACTGCTGACGGGCCCCCAGGACCTGGTATGGAGGCCTTTGGCCTGTGTTATTTTACAGAGAGTCCTTGGGCTTGGGCTAGACCTCCCTGTGTTTTTAATGGATTTTAAGAACTCTAGTGCACTGTCTTTGCCCAGTTTTTACCGCAGTCTTTTTTCAGTGTGGACTCTTTTTAAAAAACAAAGAGGGCCATGCGATTCCCTCCACTGGTTGTTGAGGGAGCCGCTGGTTTTTGGTGGTCGCCTTGGTGTCCTGCCGGGAGTTGGAAGGACCTTCCTTGATAGGCTGTGTTCCAGGAATGTTCTCACCCTGAAGCAAGTGGTGGAACTGGCTGGTCCTGGCCTCAACAACGCCTCAGCCTTAGCAGCTCATCTTGGTGTCAGATCAAATCGCTTCATCAATGGCCTTCTTGCACACTGGAAACAGAAGCTTCATGGACTTGAGCGCTCCCTACTCATGAACTTTGGCAATGGCACGCTGCAGCCAGAAAGCACGGACCCGTTTCCCTCTCTCACACTTTGTATGGACTTTGACTTCTCTCCTTGCTCCTTACTGGCATTCTGTGCTCCCACTAGTGTGGACTTTGGAGGAGCCAGTGGTAAGGCACTCTACAGACTGGTGGTGATGGCACTCAACAAAGACAGATTGAACACCTGTGTGGACACTCCATGGAGAGCCTATTTTAGACTAGGAAAAGGGCATCGGCCTGCCTGGAGGGCTCTTTATAAAGCCCCTCTCCCTAAGAGGCATGGGGACTTACAGTTGAGGGTCCTGCATGGCATTATAGCTGTCAATGCTTTTGTTTCTGTGATTAACAGCAGTGTCAGTGATCAGTGTGTTTTTTGTTCCTCTAGGGAGACAGTTTTTCATTGTTTTACTGAATGTCAGCGCCTGAGTGGTCTCTTTGAACTTCTCACAGAACTTTTTCACATTTTTAAGTAAGTTTTCTCTAAGCAGGTTTTCATTTGTGGTTTTATGTACAATTGTCGTTTTAAGCAGAAGTGTCAATTACTGAACTTTGTTTTAGGGCAGGCAAAGTTGGCTATTTATGTAAGCCGGAGAAGAAAACTTGAGAATGTTGAGAATGATGTTGATGTCAAAATTTTATTTGTGAGGCTACTTAAAGCCAGAATCAGGCTGGACTTTCAGTTTTTTATGGGGAATGGGGATGTGGAAGGTTTCAGGACCCTCTGGTCCCTGGAGGATGTCCTCTGTTTAGTTCGTGATGGGCAGCTTTTGTTTGGGCGTTTTTTGGGGGAATAATTTTCTGTGTAATATAGCATGGCATAGAAATTGTATTGAATGATGGACAAGTGTGTTTATTAAAGATCCTTTAAAAATCAATCTCTCTCTCTCTCTCTCTCTCTCTCTCTCTCTCTCTCTCTCTCTCTCTCTCTCTCTCTCTCTCCCGAATGAATAGAGCTGTGGTTGTGTTTCTGGCGGCTGAAGACGATGTTCACACCCTGATTGTAAGCGGTGTGGTTATCGGGGAAACGTATGTACAGGTGTCCCCCTTATCTGTCCCATCAACGACAATCACTGTCTCAGGTGTTCCACCTTTCATCACTGACGAGCAGCTGGCGACGGAGCTCCACAGATTTGGGAAGTTTGCAGGCCCATTTACGACTCTGCCTTTGGGATGCAAGGGCTCCAAGTTCAAACATGTGAAATCGCTCAGGCGACAGGTGTTCATGTTTCTCGACTCGCCCACTCAGACTCTGGAAGTCTCCTTCAGGGTCAAGCACGAGGATGGATCTTACATGGTGTATGCGAGCTCAGGACAGATGAAGTGTTTTGAATGTGTTGTTATGTGTTAGCCATAAACGGTTCGCTTGTCCGCACAGACAGCGGGCGGAGGGCCCTGATGGGGCCACGGATGGTGCCGGCGGCGAGCCCTCCGCTCACGCCGCAGCTGCGGACGGCGGTGCGGCCTCCGCTCCCGCTACCCCTGCTCCGGAGCCTGCCACTGTGTCTGTGGATGGTCCGGCTGCGCCGCCCGCGACCCAGCTTGCGGTCGGGAGCGTGGATGGCGATGGCGCCAAACAGGTCACTGATGGTGCGTCACAATCATCTCGCTGTGTGACGTCAACAGCTGTGCCGCCGGCAGCTGCCACCGCTTCGGAGGAGGGGATGGAGCACCGACCTGTTGGTGCGTCACAATCATCTCGCTGTGTGACGTCAGCGGCTGTGCCTCCGCCAGCGGCTGCCGCTTCGGAGGAGGGGACGGAGCACCGACCTGATGGTGCGTCAGAATCTCGTTGTGTGACATCAGCGGCTGTGCTTCCGGAGGCTACTACCGTTACACAGCAGGGGATGGAACAGCGACAGTCAGCTGCTGAGGGTGGCGTCCAGGAAAATGTGGCCCATGATGAATCCACTGGCCCGGGAGAACCAAGCAGTCAGCTGAGTTGTGCTGACGAGGAAATGGAATCTGAGAACGACACTGTGTCTAATGCTGAGTCTATTGAGGCAAAATGCAGTACAAACACGAGTTTGTATTCACTGGAAGAAATAAATGCATTTCTGGATGAAACCTATAACAAAGCCATTGGGGTCGCCGACTACTTCAGTGACACTGATAAATTCATTAAGTCTGTGGATGTGCTAAGAAGGCAGGTTGGTCTTGACCTCCTGGATGAAAGGAAGCGTTATCGCCTCAAGAAACACCTGACAGCCCTGCGTAAAGCAGCAGGGGGAATGGCGGTCAAGCGCGCCAGACAGGAGGAATGAATGGCGGTCGTTCCTCTGCCTGTTTTACACATTTTTGGGATATTGTTTGAACAGACTTGTATATGACATTTAATTGACTGTAATTGACTGTCACAGAACTGGATCTTTGAATAGGTGGACTGCAGGGACTGCTCTGTGTTGTGTGTGGGGGGGAACTTTTCAGTTTGCACTTTTTCCAATGTGACACACTTGGAGGAATGATGTTGGTGTGCTTACATTTTTTTGAAGTGTGCAATAAAAGCGTATTTTAAAAGTCAAAGTCAAAGTCTCTCTCTCTCTCTCTCTCTCTCTCTCGTGCGCATGCGTGGGCGTTTGTGGGAGCAGGGGTGTGGAGTGGTGTCGAGTGAGTACTTTAAACTTTGTATTTTCTAACTTTTTCTCTATCTTGTGTGTTTGAGGTGTGTGTGTTTAATATAGTGGGTTGAGTGTGGGTGTGTTGGGGTGTGAGTGTTGGAGTGAGTGTGTTGGGGAACGGTAGCTTCTGCTGCCGGTTTTTCCCGGCCGGCATCATGCCGGTGATTGATGGTGGTGTGGAGTTTGAGCGCTTAACCCGGCGTCATGGTGTGAGAATCCTCCCGACAGTTCCCTGTTCTGTGGAGGAGGCCAGCCTCGCTGTAGGACAGGTGGTTGGGCATGGCAGCATAAAATCAGCATCGAGGATGAACAGCGCAATTGTGATCTTTCTGGATTCGACTGAAAAAGCTGATCAGGTGGTGGCACAGGGAGTGGTCATAGGTGACACTTTTACTCCTGTTTTACCGCTGGCGAACCCGTCTAGGAGGATCACCATCTCAAACGCTCCTCCTTTCGTTAAAAATGATCAGCTGATTAGAGAGTTGTCCCGTTTTGGCCAGGTTGTGTCCCCTATCAGAATGGTCTCTCTGGGTAGTAAATCACCCCTGCTGAAGCATGTTGTATGTCACAGGAGGCAGTGTTTCATGGTGTTGAAAGACAGCTCTGCTGAACTGAACGCGTCTTTTAATTTCAGGATTGACGGCTTTAGCTACTTGGTGTTTGCAACATCTGAAACCATGAAGTGTTTTGCGTGTGGCGCAGAAGGCCATCTTATTAGGTCATGTCCTGAAAAGGCGAACACAAAGAGCACTGGCGGTAAGAAAGGTGACGCCGCTGTTTCTGGTGGTCCGGAGGGTAGTGCTACATGTGGTGCGGCGGATGCCGCTGCGGCGCCCGCCTCTGCTGGGGCGGTCGCAGCCGCGACCGCGACCGCGGCCGCGTCCGCTTCTACTTCTGTGGGGGCGTCCGCGTCCGCGTCCGCGTCCGCTTGTGCTGGGGCGGCCGCGGCCGCCTCTGCTGGGGTGGCCGCGGCGGGCGCGGTAGTTGCCCCCCCAAACAGTGATGGTGGGGAATTTCTGTCTGGCGGCAGCTCTGATCATTGTGACGAGCCTGTCGCCCGGGGTAAACAGGTGGAGGGTGTAAGTAAAAGTGCAGTTAAACGAAGGAACGTGAATGAACAGACTTTGCAGGCGGGGGAGGAGCGGTTTGAGGCTGTAGGGGACACACAGAGTAAACACTGCATGACAAACGTTGCAGTTCATGAAGAAATGCAGGAATGTAGTTTTGCTGAAGAGGATCCTTTTAAAGCTGCACAAAAAAGAAAAAGTGCTGAAAACTTGGGGAGCAGAGCTGTGAAAGTGGAAAATTACTTTCCAGATCTGGAGTTATTTGTGGCATCAGCTCGCAAGCTGATGAAACTGAATGATGGGAATGAGACTTTTACTGATCAGGAAATTTTTCGTTTAAAGAAACTGGTTGTCAAACTGAAATCACAAATTACTAACAGTCATGTTGACTCTTAGTTTGTTTCTTCCCTTTTATGCTATGTGTGTGTTTTTTTACTGTACCTTATTTTTATCCTTTTTAATGCCCCACCTTAGAATTGGCACTCTTAATATAAACGGGGCCAGGGATGATGTAAAAAGGGCCTCTTTATACAAGCTTTTTAATTTAAAGGCACTTGACGTGCTGATGGTCCAGGAGACTCACAGCACTGTAGACATTGAGTGCCAGTGGAGAAAAGAGTGGGATGGCTGCTTTTTTTTTAGCCACAAATCCAATAATAGTGGAGGGGTGGCTGTACTTTTCTCTAGGGGTTGTGTGCCTGTCTCTTATGAGGTAGAAGAGGTGGTGAGAGGTCATTTCCTCTTATTAAAGGTACAGTTTGAAAACGTGAACTTCGTTTTTATAAACGTGTATGTGCCAACACAGAGAGCAGAGAGGATCAGGGTCTTTGACGTGCTTTCGGATACGGTTAAGTCCTGTGATCCAAATGTTTTTTTATTTCTGGGGGGTGATTTTAACTGTACATTAAACCACAGACTAGACAGGAACCATCAGGAGCCTCACCCTGCTTCTGCCAATAGGCTGAGAGAACTGGTGAAAACATGAAATGGCCGATGTGTGGAGATCACATCATGGGGACCAGAGGCAGTACACCTGGAGCCATGTCAAAGATAACCTTTTATCTATGGCTAGGTTAGACCGTTTTTATGGTTTTAAACATCAAATGAGTGTTTTTAAAAATAGTTGTATCTGTCCTGTTGGTTTCACTGATCACTGCCTGCTGTTTTGTTCTGTGTTTATTGAAAATGTAAAGTGTAAGAGTGCTTTTTGGCATTTTAACAATACACTTTTAAATGATGTGTTTTTTAAAGAGGTTTTTCATGATGTTTGGAAGTCACACAGGGAACAAAAACCCTCTTTTAGTTCTCTCCAATTGTGGTGGGATTTTGGTAAGGCCCAGATAAAACAACTCTGCCAACAGTACACTCAAAATGTCACTCGTAGCTTGACCCAATCCTTGAAAGTTCTGGAGACTGAGGTGGTAGAACTAGAGGAGTTGCTCAGTTCTACAGGAAAACAGGAGCACTTAGAGGCTCTCAAGTCAAAAAGGTCAGCCTTGGCTAGCTTGCTAGGGGTCACCGCACAGGGTGCTCTGGTCCGCTCACGCTACATGGATGTAGCTCTGATGGACTCGCCCTCCCAGTACTTTTTTGGACTGGAGGGGAAAAATGGACAGAGAAAGCTCATTCACTCCTTGTTGGGCGATGACGGGAGAACAATCTCCACAGCAGCAAAGATCAGGAAACACGCTGCTAGCTTTTACAGTGAATTGTTTAGAGCAGAGTGGAGGGAGGACACGGCACTGGGCCAGGTTTTCCTTGATGGTCTTCCAGTGCTCTCAGAGGACCTTGTTGCCGGCTTGGATGCTCCACTGTCTCTGTCTGAGCTGCATACGGCGCTAATGAGCCTCCAGAATGGAAAATCACCAGGCATAGATGGTCTCTCTGTGGACTTTTTTAAGGAATTCTGGCCCCTGCTTGGTCCAGACCTGCTGGAGGTTCTCCAAGATAGCTTGGAAAGGGGGACCCTACCCACGACCTGCAGGAGGGCCATCATCACACTGTTGCCGAAAAAGGGGGACCTCCAGAGCCTAAAGAACTGGAGGCCAGTCTCTCTGCTCTGCACAGACTACAAGATTCTCTCAAAAGCTCTGGCCCGAAGGCTGAGAAAGGTGATGAGCGAGCTCATTCATGTAGACCAGACTTACTGTGTGCCTGGCAGGCTGATTAGTGACAACGTCACTTTAATTCGGGATATTTTGGAGGTCTCTGGTTCATTGGCGGTAGAAACTGGTTTGATTTCAATTGACCAGGAAAAGGCGTTTGATCGGGTTGAACACCAATATTTATGGACAGTTTTAACAGCTTTTGGGTTCAGCCCAGGCTTCATAGCCAGGATACGGGTCTTGTACAGTGACATTGAGAGTGTGCTGAAGATAAATGGGGGCCTGTCTGCCCCTTTAAAAGTCCAGAGGGGGGTTCGGCAGGGCTGCCCTCTCTCAGGGATGCTGTACTCCCTCGCCATAGAGCCTTTGCTTCACTGCCTGAGAAGGGATCTATCAGGAGTTACTTTTCCTGGCTGTGACACCACGTTCAAGCTGTCGGCCTATGCAGATGATGTAGTCATTCTGCTAAACAAGCAGAGTGACATTGACGTTCTGGTTAGGAGTGTCAATCTTTTTGGCCAACTTTCCTCTGCAAAGATAAACTGGGGAAAAAGCGAGGCTCTGATGGTGGGGGAGAAACTAGAAAATCAGCTTACGCTGCCGGGTGGGTTGATTTGGAAAAAAGGAGGTTTTAAGTATCTTGGCGTCTTTATTGGAAATCAGCAGTTTGAGCAAAAAAATTGGGATGGGGTCATAGAGAAGATTAACGGGAGACTAAACAAGTGGAAGTGGCTAATGCCAAGAATATCTTTTAGAGGAAGAGTGCTCATTTTAAATAATCTTGTTTCCTCATCCCTGTGGCACCGCCTCATGTGCATGGACCCCCCTGCTGGTTTGTTGTCCAAAATTCAGTCTGTTTTGGTGGACTTTTTTTGGGGGGGTGGACTCCACTGGGTTCCTCAAGCCCTGTTATTTCTTCCCAAAGAGGAGGGGGGGCAAGGAGTGATTCATTTAGCTAGTAGAGGTGCTGCTTTTAGACTGACTTTCATACAGAGACTGCTGACGGGCCCCCAGGACCTGGTATGGAGGCCTTTGGCCTGTGTTATTTTACAGAGAGTCCTTGGGCTTGGGCTAGACCTCCCTGTGTTTTTAATGGATTCTAAGAACTCTAATGCACTGTCTTTACCCAGTTTTTACCGCAGTCTCTTTTCAGTGTGGACTCTTTTTAAAAAACAAAGAGGGCCATGCGATTCCCTCTACTGGTTGTTGAGGGAGCCGCTGGTTTTTGGTGGTCGCCTTGGTGTCCTGCCGGGAGTTGGAAGGACCTTCCTTGATAGGCTGTGTTCCAGGAACATTCTCACTCTGAAGCAAGTGGTGGAACTGGCTGGTCCTGGCCTCAACAACGCCTCAGCTTTAGCAGCTCATCTTGGTGTCAGGTCGATTCGTTTCATCGATGGTCTTCTTGCACACTGGAAACAGGAGCTTCATGGACTTGAGCACTCCCTACTCTTGGACTTTAGCAATGGCACGCTGCAGCCAGAAAGCACTGACCCCTTTCCCTCTCTCACGCTCTATATGGACTTTGACGTCGCTCCTTGCTCCTTACTGGCATTCTGTGCTCCCACTGGTGTGGACTTTGGAGGAGCCAGTGGTAAGGCACTCTACAGACTGGTGGTGATGGCACTCAACAAGGACCGATTGAACACCTGTGTGGACACTCCTTGGAGAGCCTATTTTAAACTAGGAAAAGGGCATCGGCCTGCCTGGAGGGCTCTTTACAAAGCCCCTCTCCCTAAGAGACATGGAGACTTACAGTGGAGGGTCCTGCATGGTATTATAGCTGTCAATGCTTTTGTTTCTGTGATTAACAGCAGTGTCAGTGATCAGTGTGTTTTTTGTTCCTCTAGGGAGACTGTTTTTCATTGTTTTATTGAATGTCAGCGCCTGAGTGGCCTCTTTGAACTTCTCACAAAACTTTTTCATATTTTTAAGGAAGTTTTCTCTAAGCAGGTTTTCATTTGTGGTTTTATGTACAATCGTCGTTTTAAGCAGAAGTGTCAACTACTGAACTTTGTTTTAGGACAGGCAAAGTTGGCTATCTATGTAAGCCGGAGAAGAAAACTTGAAAATGTTGAGAATGATGTTGATGTCAAAATTTTATTTGTGAGGCTACTTAAAGCCAGAATCAGGCTGGACTTTCAGTTTTTTATGGGGAATGGGGATGTGGAAGGTTTCAGGACCCTCTGGTCCCTGGAGAATGTCCTCTGTTCAGTTCATGATGGACAGCTTTTTTTGGGGCGTTTTTTGGGGGATTAATTTTCTGTGTAACATAGCATGATATAGAAATTGTATTGACTGATGGACAAGTGTGTTTATTAAAGATCTTTTAAAAATCAAAAATCTCTCTCTCTCTCTCTCTCTCTCTCTCTCTCTCTTTTTCAGAATGTACCAAACTGTTAATTTGGCCACTCCTAACATTTCTGCTATCTCTCTGATGGATTTCTTCTTTTTTCAGCCTACCAATGGTCTCTTTCACTTGCACTGAGAGCTGCTTTGACTGCATATTGTGGGCTCACACAACAGCTTCCAAATGCAAATGCTACAACTGGAATCAATTCCAGACCTTTTATCTGCTCTATTGATGATGGATTGAGGAAATAGCCCATGTAGCCTATGAAATCCACCTTATTCCTGGGGGTGCCACTGTAGGAACAATTATGGGTGGAGCTTCTGGTTTCAGCTGACCTAGTGTTAAATCAGTCAGTAAGAGTGGAGTAGCAGGGGCATTTAAAATAGTATTTTTAAAAATTTTACAAATTCATTTTAATGTATAGTCCACATACATGTTTTCCACTCAAATGGAAGCTAATTTCAGCTCTTCTAGTTTTTGTATTTTTTGAATGTTTTGGCGTAGTTCTGGCACTTGCTGGTGTTCATGGTTGTGTCAAGAGGCTGGATGAATGGAGGCTTCTCACCACACGGTGACAAACGACATCTAAGCACAGTGTTGCAGCGTACATCTGCTCTAAGGTAATTTGATTATGTCAAACATATTTTAACAAAATGCAGCTGACTTTATTGCGATGGAGACATGCTGGTCTGAATGCGCACCATGTCATTATGAGTACAGGCAATGAGAAGTCATAAATCATGACTCTCTTTGTCTGGTAGCGGCAAAGTTCTGGGAAAACCCTATGAGTGCCTGGAATCATTGGAAAGCTTAGAAACCGTACTTTCTAAAAAATACCTGTTTCTGTGGAAGATGTAACTCCCAACCGATCGAACACAAGCTTTCAACCTAGCTAAAATGTAAACAAATCGTCTTTTTCTGGGTCAGTTTTTGCACACTTCCTACAAATTAAATATCATTTTGAAGGTCTTTCAATACAGAATATGGATATAATGTTACATCAGTTTTGAAAATGCCCTCAAAGTGACTCATTTTGCCAGTACAGGTCATTTGTTTACAGCATTAGCATCTTAGCAGTGGCGCTAACTAACAGAGCTACTGTCTATGAGGCCACTTTTTAAGGTCGCCGGAGGCAGGGCAGCCGTACCAGCAGCAACTCTCTCTCGTCTTTGTGTTTCTATCTGTTTATTCCTGTATATAGTGTGTCTCTTATTAACCAGGGCTCTGTAGGAATATTCAGATTAAGACTGGACCAACTTTTTCTCTATTTTAGCCTGTTTTTTCTCGAGTTTTCTTTTCTTTTCTCTTCCTCAGGCAATGGAGATCAACAGAGGTGGGGGCGGATGCATTGTTTACACACGCGAACAGCTGATTGTCCTGAGGAGGCCGGTGCCTGGAGCTCTGCGGCCGGCAGTGAAGCCCCTCATCCCGTTTGAGCTGAAGAGGAGATGCCGCGGGCGAAGGGCTGGAGCTAAGGTGAGCAGGAGGAGGAGGAAGCATAAGCCGGCTGTACCGATGGTCACCACCGGGAACGTGCGATCACTGGGAAATAAAACAGATGAGCTTACAGCGCTGGTCAGGATGCAAAAGGAGTATCGTGAGTGTAGTATCATGTGTTTCACGGAGACGTACACTCACAGACCCCGGATGTAAACGTAGCGATACCTGGCTTCAAGACTATACGGGGGGACAGAGATGTGAAAAGCAGCAGGAAAAAGAGAGGAGGAGGAGTGGCACTTGTTGTTGATGAACGATGGTGTCATCCTGGACATATTTATGTGAAGGAAAAGTGCTGCAGCCCGGACATTGAACTGCTGGCTGTGAGTATGAGACCTGATTATATGCCGCGAGAAATGAAGTGTGCCTTTGTAATTATTATCATCTGCGTCCCTCCTTCAGCTGACGCAGCGGTGGCCTGTGACGTCATCGGCTCCACTGTGGCCACATTACCGGAGAAGCACCCAGATGCATTCATGGGCATCACAGGTGATTTTATTCATGTCTCAGTGGGAAAAACACTACCAAACTTTCACCAGTTTGAAAGTCTGGTAGTGGGAGCCAACCATCAGCTCCCTTATCAAAAAGGCCCAGCAGAGGATGTTCTTTCTGCGGCAGCTGAGGAAGCTCAAGCTACCCACCAAGATGTTAGTGCAGTTCTACACGGCCATCATCGAGTCCATCCTCACCTCCTCCATAACTGTGTGGTATGCAGGAGCCACTGCCAGGGACAGACTAAGGCTGCAGCCCGTCGTGCGCACTGCTGAGAAGGTGATCGGCTGCAAGCTCCCATCTCTCCAGGACCTGTACATCTCCAGGACCCGGAGGCGTGCTGGCCGGATCATAGCCGATCCTTCACACCCTGGTCACGTACTGTTTGCCCCCCTCCCCTCAGGTAGAAGACTTCGGTCCATTCGGACTAAAACCTCCCGGCACATGAATAGCTTTTTCCCCTCTGCCATCAGACTGCTGAACATTAAGTGACTTATTGACTCTCGTGCACTATGTACAGCAGCTCAACCAGACTCATGACATTCATCACTGTTTTTCTGTTGCATTATCAACTGCACTGTGGTACCCCATATTATCTGCTACTTGCTAATTTATTTAAAACTGCCTTGACTAGTATTACTCATTATTACTATTATTATTATTATTATTATTATTATTATTATTATTATTACTTATTTTTCTACACTTATTGCATGTTTTTAGTCCTTTAGTTTTTTAGTTTATCTCTTTATCTCATCATGTTTTTAATGTTGCAGCATGGCACCAAGACAAATTCCTAGTTTGTGTACTACATGAACAATGGCAATAAATCTGATTCTGATTCTGATTCTGATTCTGACCAGTTTGTTGACTGTCCCACCAGAGAAAACAAAACACTGGATTTCTGTATGCCAATGTCAGAGATGCATATAGTGCCACAGCTCTACCCCCCATTGGCAAATCAGATCACTGCATGGTCATGTTAACACCCAAGTACATTCCCCTTGTACAAAGGCAACCTGCTTATACATGGACTGTGAGTAGGTGGGCACAGGAGGCTGCTGATGCACTTCAGGACTGCTTTGAGATGACAGTCTGGGGCGTACTCTGTGAACCACATGGGGTGGACATAGACAATATGACTGACTGCATCACAGAATACATTGGGTTGTTTGAAGATATGACCATGCTAGCTCAGACTGTACACTGCTTCTCCAACAACAGACCATGGGTCACCATTGACCTGAAAGCACTTCTGAACAAAAAGAAGAGAGCTTTTAGGGCTGGAGACAAGGATAAGCTGAGGGGAGTGCAGCATGAGCTGAGAGAGATGCTGAGGAGTTGCAAGGACAATTATAGGAGGAAGTTGGAAGACAAACTCAGGCAAAACAACGCTGAAGATGTGTGGGAGGGAATTAAGCAAATAACTGGGTACAAGGGGGAAGTCAGGCAGCCATCTGGGAGCCAGGAGAGACCTGAGGAACTGAATCTGTTTTTTAATAGGTTCAACTCACAGTCTGTCACCCCAGCAACAAAACCAGACCCCCACGCACCCCTCCCCACCCACCCTCCTGTGCAGAACCTCTCTCCATCTCCCCCCTCCTCCTCCTCAGGGGGCACCAGGACCTTCCCTCACTTCACGGTGACTACAGACCAGGTGGAGAAACCAGCTGGAGAGACTCTGTCAGCGGATGGCGGCAGGCCCTGATGGCATCTCCGCCAGGACCTTGAGGACCTGTGCCAACCAACTAGATCTGGTACTGAAACACCTGTACAACCTGAGCCTGAGTCTGGAGAGTGTGCCGGCGCTGTGGAAGACATCCTGCCTGGTTCCTGTTCCCAAGAAGTCATCTCCATCGGACCTGAACCACTATCAACCAGTTGCCCTCACATCTCATGTGATGAAGGTCCTGGACAGACTGGTCTTAGCCCACCTGAGGCTGCAGGTGAAGACGTGACTGGACCCTCTGCAGTTTGCTTATCAGCCCCATTTAGAAGTTGAAGATGCAGTCATCTACCTGCTGCAACGAGCCCATCTGCACCTGGATGGTGGAGGAGATACTGTGAGAATCACTTTTTTTGATTTCTCCAGTGCCTTTAACACCATCCAGCCACTGCTGCTGAGTGAGAAGCTGCAGTTGATGGGGGTTGACAGCTCTGTGATCTCCTGGGTTACTGACTACCTGACAGGCAGACCACAATTTGTCCAGCTGGGCAATGTCTTGTCTGGAGTGGTGGCTAGTGATATGGGAGCTCCACAGGGGACTGTGCTCTCTTTACCTTATACACCACTGACTTTCAGTTCAACACTGAGTCATGCCACCTGCAGAAATTCTCTGATGACTCAGCTGTTGTGGGGTGTATAAGAGGAGGAGAGGAGGGGGAGTACAGGGCACTGGTAGACAGATTTGTGGAGTGGACAGAGCAGAATCATCTGAAGTTGAATGTCAGCAACATCAGAGAGATGGGGATTGACTTCAGGAAGGGGAAGATGCCTTCTCAGCCACTGCAGATTAGGGGGGAGGACGTGGGAGTGGTTGAGGACTACAAATATCTGTGTGTCAGGATCAGCAGCAGGTTGGACTGGAGATCCAACACCGATGCTGCGCACAAGAAGGGGATGAGCAGACTCTACTTCCTGAGGAAGCTGAGATCCTTCAACGTGTGCAGCAGGATGCTGGAGCTTTTCTATCAGACCGTTGTCGCCAGCGTCATCTTCTTTGCTGCTGTCTGTTGGGGTAGCAGTATCAGGGCCAGAGACAATAACAGACGACAAGATTATCAAGAGGGTTGGCTCTGTAATTGGTCTCAGACCGGAGACCTTTGAGACAGTGGTGGAGAGGACAACACTAAATAAACTGCAATCCATCATGGACAATCCTGACCACCCCCTCCACCACACACTGGACAGACAGTGAAGCACTTTCTCCAGTAGACTACTACAGCTTTGCTGTCGAATGGCCAGGTACAGGAAATCTTTCCTGCCACATGCAATTTCACTGGACAATAACTCACTATGATGTTGTATTCTGGCCATAATAATGCTGCCACACTGCACCTTACAGACTAACCGGTACCTCACATTTCACGCTGCTCCTAATAGTCCTTCTTTGTGCAATGGGATGATTCATGTGTTTATACGGGTCATCATATATTAAGCTATGATGTATATAGGTTTTATAGTCGTGTTAGTTTTTACTTTCCACTGGTAATCCCTTTGTCTGTCATGTGTGTGTTTCTGTTGTTTGGTTGTCTACTGTCATGCTGCTGTTACACTGTAATTTCCCAGTTTGGGATCCATAAAGTACATCTATCTATCTATCTATCTATCTAGTCGTGGGAAGTGGATGATTGTATTACTGTTTTGAGGTGCAACAGGCAGTGTTCCCGCATTTCTGATGCCGAAGTCATTGTTTTTGAACAAGGAAAAGTGTGCCGTTTCAGTGACAACCATATGCTCTACACTAGTACCAGAAGTTGCTACCATATTTCACGCAAGTCATCATGGGGCCTAGGAATAAGGTGGATAACTTTGTGTCATTTGTCCAATTACTTTTGAGCCCCTGGAATGAGGAGAATTTGTATTAACATGTTTACAGTTCTCCAAATTGGATGAGAATATTCACAAATTAAAGCTGAGAGTCTGCACTTTAAGCCCATATTTGCTATATAACTCTATCTAAATGTGTTTTTGTAAACAGTATAAATAAAACTTGTCAGTGTTCTAATATATATGGACCTATTGTCCAAGTATAAACAGTATATGCGGGCTGCTTCTTCATAGTCAGTCATAGGACTGATATATATGGACTGTAGATTACATATAATTAAACAAAACAAGAGACCACATAGAAAGCTAACTGGAAGTTAACATTGTCCTTCCTGGACAGTCTTTGACACAATAGCTCACGCTCCTCGTTTTATTTAATTCTGGGTGTTTAGATCAGTTTACTGGAGTATCACTGTCATAAAATATGGACATTTGGACCATAGATTGGCATGGCAAATGAATCTTAAGTGAGCACGGTTAGCTAACCAAAAGTTAGCCAACCATGGCTAACATTTTTGCAGCAAACAGCGGTACCATATTAGGTTTCTAATTGCTGTTTTGACAGATCCTGCAGCATTCTAATAAATTATATACAAACAATTGTGTTTACTGTAATCATATATAGTATGCAAGGGATAGGGTGAAATGGAGAAAAATGATCCACTGTGGCGATCCTTTTCTTATTTCATTGTGTTGACTTTTTATTTCCCACCTAATTTATACAGTTGCCTCACTATTGATATTGTCATTCTTTTAGTCTTATTTATTATCAGCACAGCTTATTCAAATGGACATGTAATTTAGTATATTTGCTTTCAATATTTCCCACTGTGTTTTTGATTAATGTTTCAGGCATCAAATTCAAATGAGAGAATATGCGGCAGACTTAGATAGATAGATAGATAGATAGATAGATAGATAGATAGATAGATAGATAGATAGATAGATAGATAGATAGATAGATAGTCAAATCACCCTTCATGGACATCACTTGTGGTGTGCCCCAGGGGTCAGTTTTGGGACCCAAACTCTTTATCTTGTATATAAATGACATATGCCAAGTATCAAAAATTCTGAAATTTATTTTGTTTGTGGATGACACAGATATCCTTTGCACTGGTGAGAATTTGCAGCAGGTTTTAGAGGTGGTCACAACTGAAATGAAAAGGTTAACGCAGTGGTTCAACACAAATAAATTAAATCTGAAAGAAAAACAACAAAGATTATGTTGTTTGGAAATTTAAAAAAAAAAATCATGAAATAATGGTAACGATAGATGATACCAGAATAGAAACAGTACAGGAAAATAAGTTTCTGGGGGTGACGCTAGACAATAAAATCTGCTGGAAACCTCACATCAGTCACATCCGGGCCAAGTTGGCAAAATGTATAGGGATACTGGGGAAGACAAGACACATCTTGGACTATAAATCATTGTTCTTACTGTACAATTCACTGTTTCTACCTTATCTTAACTACTGTGTAGAAGTCTGGGGAAACACCTACAAGACCAACCTACAGTCAATATGCACATTACAAAAAAGCGCTATAAGGATAATAAATAATGTAGGATATAGAGACCATACCAATTCGTTGTTTTTAAAGTCACATGTCATAAAGTTCATCGATTTAGTTAAATTTAAGACAGCACAAGTCATATACAGGGCAATTAATAATCAACTCCCAACTAATACACAAAAAATATTTAAAAAAAGAGACAATGATTATAATTTGAGAGGAGACTTAAACTTTACAAAACCCAAGATACGAACAACTAAGAAAAGTATGTGCATATCTGTCTGTGGGGTGAATTTGTGGAACAGTCTGGAGCCGGAACTGAAACTATGTACAAACAGAAATCAATTCAAAAAGAGGTATAGACATTATTTGCTGAAAGAATATATGCTAGAAGGGTAGTATTTATATATACGATTCACTGTGCTCAATCTGGGACACTATGGAATGGTGGGTGGGACAGCCCTGTGTATATCTGTGTTGTTTGGGGCTGGTTTTGATGTATGGACTGTATGTATGTTGGGATGGATGGGTGTTAATGTTGATATGTACAAAATGTAGTTAATTGTTTACTTGGGGTCTTAAATGTGGTAATTTGTATATATTTCACATGGGTTGTATTTATGGAAAAGAGGAATTGGAATTAATAAGTGTTCACTTCTTCCTTCTCCCTTTCGGACACTGTATACTGTTACTTTATTGCATTTGTCATTTGTTTTGTTTTTGTTTTACTTTTTTGTTCGATATAAAGTATCTATCTATCCATCCATCCATCCATCCGTCCGTCTGTCTGTCTGCACTTTTTTGATCCCAAACTGGGAAATTGCAGTGTAACAGCAGCATGACAGTACACAACCAAACGACACAAACACACACAGCATAATAGACAAAGGGGGATTACCCATGGAAAGTAAAACTACTGAAAAAAGCTTATCTACATCATTTATATTCATTACATCAGGTTTACTAAGGCAGCACAAATTACTGAGTGCACAATTTAGACAGAGCGCCTAAGGGAGTGGCCAATTTTTGGCAGTGATCTACTAACAACATGCAAAATTATGAACACAGACGCAGACATTTCATTTCAATAATGACCATCAATCCACAAACAGTACTGCAAAACTGAGCACAGGCACAGCTGATGAGGAAGTGGGTCAACACAGGCACAGCCAGTTCAGAGGACCATAATACGTAAAGCTTTTTTTAAGCTTTTGTTTAAGCACAAACCCCACTAAAATAGTTTATTTTTGTTTGTCATATTTAAAAATTTAGATTGTCATTTAATATGTCAGACTCTTGTTTAATATGTATAAATGAAACATTTGTATCTAATTTAAAAAAAGGACTACTCATGAATAAACTCACTGTTTCACCAACGCTTTTGTTTTATTAACAATAGAACCATGAAGATTCTCTAATGGAGACTCTGGGGTTTTATTATATGAATAATTTTGTTTAATAATTAATTTTGTAGGCGGTAGAGCAGGTCGTCTAATAACCCGATGGTTGGCGGTTCGAATCTCGCTCTCCCCAGATATCCTGCCGTTGTGTCCCTGGGCAAGACACTTCACCCGCATTGCCTCCAGTGCCCATAACACTGGGTATGAATGTGTATATATGTATAAAAAAAATGTTCGGTGGTGGCCGGAAAGGCCGTTGGCGCAGATTGGCTGCCACGTTTCCATCAGCCTGCCCCAGGGCAGCTGTGGCTGCAGAAGTAGCTCGCCACTACCATTGTCTGTCTTACGTGAATGAATAATGTACCTATTTGTAAAGCGTCTTTGAGTATATATGATAAAGCACTATATAAAACCGATGCATTATTATTATTATTTTAACAAAATCTTCAGGTATCCCAGTTCACAACTATTTATAAATGCCAATAAGTTACAGTGTTTAAATTTTGGGGGACATTTCTATGGATCTGTGCACTATTTTTTGTTAATAATCTCATTGTTGTTTTTCTCCTATATTGTGTATCCTGAACAGGCAGAGAGAAGTAGAGAGAACAGAGAACTGAATTACCGTTTTATGCATAGCAAAAAGAAATACTGCAAATATAGAAATCTGGATAAAGGAAAAAAAAACAAGTAAACTAACAATATGGAAGATTTTGCTTCAAGAGTGGGGAGGAGCTGGTGGATGGAGAGGGAAACTACAGGGTCTGAGTCTGAACCTCTGCAGAAAAGAGAAAGAAGTCACTGTTGGCTGACACCATTTGTATATCCACTGCCGGTAGAAAGGGCTCCTATATCCTGTTTTATGGATGCAAATTCATGTAGTAGGCTATATACAGTACAGTATAAACAAATTAAAGAAGAAAAAAAAAAAAACAACTGCCCCTTGATGTCCAGTTCAGCATAACACCGATCTCTGTGAGACCGTATAATCTGTTCTTCTGTCATATCAATTAAAGTCACACACAGAGAGAAGCTTCTGTCTCTTTGGCCATGTGCCCTCAGTTCTCGTCGGTGTCTCAGCACCAACGATTGGTGTCATCAGGCGCAGATGAATTAAGACAAGCTTTTTTGGGGTGTTAAATCCTGGCGCATTTAGCAGGAGACTGACAACCGCAAACCTTAGTAAATCACCTTGCGCCAGTCATTTAAATACTTCCCTCCCTCCCTCTTTTGCACTTTGACATGATAACTCCCACAAATACATACTGTATGTAATGAGGCCAGGTGCAAAATGAATATATTCCACGCCTTTCCACTGTTAATTTTGCCCTGCCCCCTTTACTAAATTTTGACAGTAGTTTTTTAATGCCAAAACAGGGTTTTGCGATGGCGCAGCACATTAATAAATCTGCCCCTAAATATCTTGTCTTTGTGGTGTATTCAATTAAATGTACAGTTAGGCCCAGAAATATTTGGACAGTGACACAATCTTCATGATTTGGGCTCTGCATGACACCACATTGGATTTGAAATGAAACAACTACAACGGAATTGAAGTGCAGACTTTAGGGTTTAATTCAAGGGGTTGAACAAAAATATATGATTAAACATGTAGGAATTGTAGCTATTTTTATACAAACGCTCCTCATTTCAGGGGCTCAAAAGTAATTGGACAAATAAACATAACCCTAAGTAAAATGTTACGTTTCAATATTTTGTTGAGAATCCTTTGCAGGCAATGACTGCCTGAAGTCTGAAACCCATGGATATCACCAAACACTGGGTTTCCTCCTTTGTGATGCTTTGCCAGGCCTTTACTGCAGCTGTCTTCAGTTGTTGCTTGTTTGTGGGTCTTTCTGCCTTACGTTTTGTCTTGAGCAAGTGAAATACATGCTCGATTGGGTTGAGATCTGGTGACTGACTCAGCCATTGCAGAATATTCCACTTCTTTGCTTTAAAAAACTCCTGGGTTTCTTTTGCAGTATGTTTTGGATCATTGGTGAAGCGCCGTCCAATCAACTTTGCTGCATTTGGCTGAATCTGTGCAGAAAGTATATCCCTATACACTTCAGAATTCATCCGGCTGCTTCTGTCTTTTGTCACATCATCAATAAACACAAGTGACCCAGTGCCATTGGAAGCCATGCATGCCCATGCCATCACACTGCCTCCACCATGTTTTACAGAAGATGTAGTGCTTTGGATCATGAGCTGTTCCAAATCTTCTCCAAACTTTCTTCTTCCCATCATTCTGGTACAGTTTGATCTTAGTCTCATCTGTCCAAAGAATGCTGTTCCAGAACTGGGCTGGTCTTCTTCAGGTGTTTTTTGGCAAAGTCAATTCTGGCCTTTCTATTTTTGAGGCTGATTCATGGTTTGCACCTTGTGGTGAATCCTTTGTATTTACTCTCATGAAGTCTTCTCTTTATGGTAGACTTAAATACTGATACACCTACTTCCTGGAGAGTGTTCTTCACTTGAGTGGATGCTGTGAAGGGTTGTTCTTCACCATGGAAAGGATTCTGTGATCATCCACCACTGTTGTCTTCCGTGGACGTCCAGGCCTTTTTGAGTTCCCAAGCTCACCAGTGCACTCTTTTTTTGTCAGAATGTACCAAACTGTTGATTTGGCCACTCCTAACATTTCTGCTCTCTCTGATGGATTTCTTCTTTTTTTTCAGCCTCAGGATAGTCTGTTTCACCTCCATTGAGAGCTCCTTTGACCGCATGTTGTGTGTTCACAGCAACAGCTTCCAAATGCAAACGCCACACCTGGAATCAACTCCAGACCTTTTAACTGCTTAATTGATGACAGGTTAACAAGGGAAGAGCCCATGCAGCCTTGTTATTTTTTTTTTTCTTTTGCAGCCTTCTGAGTCAATTGTCCAATTACTTTTGGTCCCTTGAAAAAGAGGCGGCTACGTTTTAAAGAGCTGTAATTCCTAAACCCTTGCTCCAATTTGGATGTGAATACTCTGAAATTACAGCTGAGAGTCTGCACTTTAAGCCCATATTGATTATATAATTGTATCTTGAATATGTTTTCGTAAACAGCTAAAATAACAAAACTTGTGTCACTGTCCAAATATTTTTGGGCCTAACTGTAAGTTGGAAAAAATTGGCAAATCTTTGTATTTTGTGTTCGTATACATTTTACTCAACATCCTAACCATTAAAAATGGGGTTTGTATGTTCAAAGTAACTGTCATTAAGAAACTACTGTACATTCATAAAAAGGCTGATGAGTGGGGTAAAAGGACAATGATACAACTAGATAATAAAATGGAAAAATAATGGTTAAAAATTATAAAAATATCAAGATTGATGATGTGCTTGCATCCTATTAAAATTAGCCATGAAGAAAAAAAGAATGTGAATTTCATTACAACATGAAAATAAAGTGACAGTTATCCTTGACTACTTATTTTCCAAGCCAGATGAAAGAAACAATCATCAAAAACACCACGGTGTGTTTGTTACAATCAAAGTGTTGCAAGAGAACTCCATGATTATTTTTTCCCCTTTCATCTGGCACACACTGATTTTGGCAGTTTTTCAAAGTACAAATTCTGAATTTATAACAAAAGCACTCTGAGAAACATGTTGAGTGTTGACATTCCTTCAGCTATTCAAGTGCAGAATTAATGGTGCGTATGTACACACTCGAATACAGAATGAAGGGTAGAAGCCAAACTCTATTTGCAGAGGTGTGGAAATTCTTGAGAGACAAGCTCATTATGCAGTTCAGGACATACTGTATCATTGATTAACATTCATCAAGCTCAATCTACCTTAAACTCCTCATCTCGCTGGTTGAACTTCAAATGCAAAGCAACCCCCTAGCTGTACCACCACCGCTAACTCCCGAGCCCACTGTCGGAACCATGTTTTTAGACAGGGGTTAATGGAAGAGGAACACTGTGTCACTGTAGTGCCATGTAGTGGGAAGACCTACAGCTGAAAAGTTCAAGACAAGTGATGTTTAAGCAGTGATACCTAACAACATGTCAGAATGATTCACCGCTGTTTAGGTCAGGTAGTGGGGAACAGTGCCAAAGATTGCTCTTCCCCTGGGGTGAGGTAATGCAAATCACCATGCAGCAGGAGTCAAATGTTAAGGAAATGAATTGAAATTAATACATGCATCACAGTAAATTGAAGTGATGAAAAATGTTAAAGTAATCCATTACATTATTGGTTAAATGTCTATGAAAAGTAATCCATTACATTACTGAGTTATCTATGACAAAATTTAATGTGTTAGAGTACCTTTTCTGTAAATTGCTGATACTGTCCAGATGATGTGTAGTCTTTGGTGATTGCATCCCTCTAAAATATTCCTCAACTTTATATTTATGATACCCTCTTAGTCTCTTGGAAAATTCCCATCTGCCTTGTAACCAGTAACAAGCATGTTAATCTCTCTCAGACTGAATCTTTTGTTGAATTAAAACTCACCATTACAGATTATTATACAGTATAATCTAATTTAATTTACAAAAATTTTGGATTTTCAGCAGTGATATCATTCTCCTCTTCAGTGGCAAGAAAAAGTATGTGACCCCATTGGAGTTACCTATTTTTCTGCATTAACTGGTCATAAAATGTGATCTGATCGACATCTAAGTCTCAAGCAGGGCTGTATTGGTAATCTTGCATATCGGGCACTTTCCCGGTGGGCAGACTCATCTGTGGGCCGGTTGTCAATATAATTATACAGTATAACTAAGACTTCAAGGACCCCCACGCAACAAACCTTGAAACATTATTCATCCATCCATCTTCTTCCGCTTAGCCCTTTTTGGGTCGTGGGGGGCTGGAGCATATCCCAGCATCTTTGGGCGAGAGGCAGGGCACACCCTGGACAGATCGCCAGTCCATCGCAGGGCCAACACAGAGAGACAGACAACCATTCACTCTCACAGTCATACCTAAGGACAATTTAGAATCCCCAGTTTGATGCCAATTAACCTAACCAATGGCAACCAATTAGTTTATTTCATTACTGACACTGGACTGCCAAATCAGATCTCTTAATGCACCCTACCACTTCCTTCTCCATGTGCTTCAACCCTTTCAGAACTCAATTTATTGTGGGAAAAGTGTGGGATAAAAATTGGCAAAAGAAAGTGTAAAAGTGGAGTTGAAAAGCTTATAGAGCAAAAGAAAAAAATGGAAATAGAAGCTGGTAAATGTATTAAAAAAACTGACATATTCGTGGCTTTAAAAAAACAAAATCCCCAGACTAGGCTTTTGGTTTCAAACTTAATAAGATAAGAAAAGCCTTTATTAGTCCCACAGTGGGGAAATTCCAGGATTGCAACAGCACAGGGATAGCAACACTCAGAGCAACAATCAGAAGGCAAGAAAAAACAAGAGTAGTTAGTATACATATGTACATATTAATATAAATAAATAAATAAATATATATATATATACAGTGCGGAGCATTGTAGCTGGATGGAATAAATATATGAGTATATAACCACACAGTGCGGAGCATTGTAGCTAGATGGAATAAATATGTAAATATATAAACACACACAGTGCGGAGCATTGTAGCTAGATGGAATAATATGTAGATATATAAACACACAGTGCGGAGCATTGTAGCTAGATGGAATAATATGTAGATATATAAACACACAGTGCGGAGCATTGTAGCTAGATGGAATAAATATGTAGATATTTAAACACACCCAGTACGGAGCATTGTAGCTAGATGGAATAAATATGTAGATATATAAACACACAGTGCGGAGCATTGTAGCTAGATGGAATAAATATGTAGATATATAAACACACACAGTGCGGAGCATTGTAGCTAGATGGAATAAATATGTAAATATATAAACACACACAGTGCGGAGCATTGTAGCTAGATGGAATAATATGTAGATATATAAACACACAGTGCGGAGCATTGTAGCTAGATGGAATAAATATGTAGATATATAAACACACCCAGTACGGAGCATTGTAGCTAGATGGAATAAATATGTAAATATATAAACACACACAGTGCAGAGCATTGTTGCTAGATGGGATGAAACAGCACAACCGTCTACTTAGTTATCCTACATGGTATGATTATGTACCCATACATATTCTCACCCTCCATAGTATTTTCCTAGTTGTATGCCGGAGGGGACCATTGTATAAGTCTATTGTGTCTTTTGCATTCAAAAACTATTAGGTTGTCACGTCTTTTTGCTATCTCTGCGAGCAGCCCTGCTTAGGTTGTACAGTCTGACAGCCGTTGGTAGGAAGGACCTGCGAAACCTCTCGGTTGTGCACCTAGGATGATGTAGTCTGCTGCTAAATGAGCTCCTCAGTGCATTCAGTATGTCCTGCATAGGGTGGAACTCGGCCTCCAGCAGAGATGACAGTTTAGCCACCGTCCTTCTCTCTCCTATCTCCTCCACTGGGTCAAGGCGCTGCCCCAGGACAGAGCTAGCTTTCTTGATCAGTTTGTTCAGTCTCTTCCTATCGGCTGCCGTAATGCCACTGCCCCAGCAGACCACTCCAAAAGTTTGCCATTTCTGAAATAAAGTCAAAATTCTGAGTGTAAGAGAATGCATTTATAGTCATCATGAAGCTATAAACAAAGATTCTAATATTAGAAGATTTACAGTAGGTTGTTAGTACTCAGGTATAAGTAGCAGGAGCAAGAATGGGGAGTGCTCTTACTTCAGCCGCTCAAAATGCCTCTGCACATCCCTGCCACTGTTGTAAGGGGAGAATCTTTATGTTTTGAAATTATTCCTAGTTATGCCTCTTTTAATATGATCATGTGGTTTATTATTTGATTCCCCTTTCATATTCTGCCCCCCCCCCCGTTTTGCAAATACTAATAAGCTTTACCGTTGCTTTGGGGAATGACACAATACGTGCACATGTTTAACTGGACCATCTGTGCTGATGTTGATTGACCGATCATCGTGGGCCAACTGGACTAAAAATGTCAGGGCAGATTTTATTTGTCCCAGTCCAGCCCTGAGGGGTACTGCATAAAAGTGGAATTAAGAAAGACAGGATAAGTGAAAAATCATGGCTTGACGTAGCTGGACCTGCTAATCCTGGATTAATTAGTTGCACCATTGTCAAACCAGGATTAGAAGAGGAAGCTAAATCTAGCTAGGTGTAGATAGTTGGGATAAGTGCACGTTCACGGCAAACTTAAATAGACCACACAATTGATCACAGAATCACTGACGCTACTCCAGATAAGACAAATGTTGCACATGGGTGGATAGCAGGATATGTAAAGTGCTTTGGTCATCAAGAGATGAGAATAAAAGTGCTATATAAGTGAGTGCCATTTACCATTTTACCAAAAGTGGGAATAAATAAAAATTCTATGAAAATTAACCAATGAAAATCAGACAGTGCTTTTGAATTGTGGTTCAACATAATTATTTAAAAAAAAAAACAAACTCATGAAACAGGCTTGGACAAAAATGATGGTACCCCTAGAAAAGATTGAAAATAATGTGACCATAGGGACATGTTCAACCAAGATGGGTCCTCTAATTAACATCACAGGTGTCTACAAACTTGTAATCAGTCAGTCGGCCTATTTAAAGGGTGACAAGTAGTCACTGTGCTGTTTGGTGACATGGTGTGGTACCATCTCCAAGAAGCTTGATGTTCCTGTGACTACAGTTGCATATATTACTCAGACATTTAAGATCCACGAGACTGTAGCCAACCTCCCTGGATGTGGCCGCAGGAGGAGACGGATAATACAAATGGTAACAAAAGAGCCCAGAACAACCTCTAAACACATTCATGGTGAACTTCAAGGTCAAGGTACATCAGTGTCAGATCGCACCATCCGTCGTTGTTTGAGTCAAAGTGGACTTCATGGGAGACAACCAAGGAGGACACCACTGTTGAAAACAAATCATAAAAAAGCCATACTGGAATTTGCCAAACTGCATGTTGACAATCCACAAAGCTTCTGGGAGAACGTCCTATGGACAGACGAGACAAAATTGGAACTTTTTGGCAATGCACATCAGCTCTATGTTCACAGATGCAAAAATGAAGCATACCAAGAAAAGAACACTGTCCCTACTGTGAAACATGGAGGAGGTTCTGTTATGTTCTGGGGCTGCTTTGCTGCATCTGGCACAGGGTGTCTTGAATCTGTGCAGGGTACAATGAAATCTCAAGACTATCACGGTATTCTAGAGAGAAATGTGCTGCCCAGTGTCAGACAGCTTGGTCTCAGTCACAGGTCATGGGTCTTGCAACAGGATAATGACCCAAAACACACAGCTAAAAACACCCAAGAATGGCTAAGAGCGAAACATTGGACTATTCTAAAGTGGCCTTCTATGAGCCCTGAGCTAAATCCTTTTGAACATCTGTGGAAGGAGCTGAAACATGCCGTCTGAAAAAGGCACCCTTCAAACCTGAGATAACTGGAGCAGTTTGCTCATGAGGAGTGGGCCAAAATACCTGCTGAGAGGTGCAGAAGTCTCATTGACAGTTGCGGAAATCGTTTGATTGCAGTGATTGCCTCAAAAGGTTGTGCAACAAAATATTAAGTTAAGGGTATCATCATTTTTGTCCAGGCCTGTTTCATGAGTTTGTTTTTTAAAGTAATTCTGTTGAACCACAATTCAAAAGCATTGTCTGATTTTCATTGGTTAATTTTCATAGAATTTTTATTTATTACCACTTTTGTCAGATTCAAGTTATTTCTGTGACCATTGTGGGTTTTTTTTCATTAACAGAGGGGTACCAACAATTTTGTCCATGTCTGTATGAGGAGGTGAAGCATGTAATATCTCAAAAAGAAAAAAAAAAATGCTGCTTGTAGAAGAGCTTGGAAGAACGAGGCGATGTGATATATAAACCAAAGTTTATTATCAGCTCCTCTAACAAGTCTCATCCTAGTGCAGCAGCAGAAGAAGGAAAAAGAGACTGAACAACTTCGGCTCTATGAACTTATACTTGCACATAACAAAAGACATGCATATCAAAAGCTAACATCCCTCATTATCTTAATCCCCCCATTGTCTTCGTACTCCTCCTCATGGCCCTGGGGGGTGAGGGCAGCTCCTCCGGTCTCCACCGCAGTGTCTGGGAAGGTCTTTGCTCTTCACTGGCGGTTGAGAGTCTTTGTCCTGTTCTGAGGTGTGAAGTCGCCTTACATATGTAATCACCAAACATTCTCACATGCTTCAACATATGTAGGTTATGGAATATATGATTAATATAGACCACAGCACCCCCCCCCAAACGACTAAGAAAAGGACAATAGAAAAATTCACAGTTTAAGATAATTACTATGACATGCTAACTGCTACACCTCTTGCCACAGAAGAAACTTTCCAGCAGCCATGCTCCTAAGAGAGTTCAGTGGTAATCATAACAGCATAGTAAAATCACAAGTCGGTCCTAAACTGTTACAGCACAATTAGTGAACAACTGTTGAGTAGTTTGCATCAGTCCCTGTGCTGTCTGGGTTTTAATCTTCTCCCGAATCTACTGTGGGTCCGCTTGGGCGTCCTGCTGGGACCTTCCTGTAAGGAATCTGCAGCTTGGGGAGGAGAGTGATTAATTGTTCCCTTCAGGGGGGCTGAGTCTTTTCTCTTGGGGGGTCTACCCCGCCGAGGTGCTCTCGCCAACTGTGCAGGTTCGTCTCTCAACAAGAAGGCAGGTTTAAGTCTGTCAATGCTGACTGTTTCTTTTCTATCTCCAAAATCAAGCACAAAATGCTTATCACCAGGTTCCAGCACTCTGAATGGCCCATCGTATGCTGGGTGGAAAGTGGGTTTTAAAGCTTCATGCCTAACAAAAACGAATTCAGCGTTTTTTAAAGCTTGGGGGACAAAAACCCGTGGAAAAGAGTGATGTGCCGGTCCGGGGAGAGAGTCCGGTCCGTTGCTGCCTAAAAACCTCGAGGCTAGAAGATGCCCAGGCTCTGGGTTCTCTGGTAAAAATTCACCTGGGAGCCTGAGAGGTTGTGCAAAAACTAATTCTGCTGGGGAGGCGTCTAGATCCTCTTTGGGCGCAGCACGCAACCCCAATAAAACACAGGAAAGTTTATTTACCCAATTTGTATCCATTAGTGAGGCTCTGAGGGCGGCCTTTAAAGATCTGTGAAAACGTTCGCATAACCCATTAGCCTGAGGGTGATAAGCGGTGGTGCTGTGAATTGTCGCTCCTAAGCTGCTGGACATGGCTGACCAAAGCTCCGAGACAAACTGAGGCCCCCTATCGGACGTGATGTCCGATGGGACGCCGAAACGTGCCACCCAGTTTGTCAAAAAAACGCGAGCGACTTCCTCCGCTGTGGTTGACGCTAGAGGGACTGCCTCTGGCCAGCGCGTGGTGCGGTCTATCATTGTTAACAGGTGTGAGAAACCTTGGGAGGAAGGTAGTGGTCCCACGAGGTCGACATGAACGTGGTTGAACCTTCTAGCAGGGATTGGAAAAGGCTCCAGAGGGGCTTTTGTGTGTTTGTGTATTTTAGCGCGCTGACAAGAAATGCAAGTTTTTGCCCATTCTTTTACGTTTTTGCGCAGGCCAGGCCACACAAACTTTTTGGCGAGCATTTTAACCGAGGCGCGCACACCTGGGTGCGCGAGGGAGTGAACTGAGTCGAAAATACGGCGGCGCCATGTAGCTGGGACTAACGGGCGCGGTCGGCCGGTTGAGATATCGCATATTAGGGGGGGCACACCATCGCGTAAACCCCTTTCCTCCAGCCATAACCCTGTTGGTCCAGACAAGAGTGCGCGCACGTCCGCATCACTACTTTGTTCCTGTGCCATGGCTGCATAATCTATCCCTGCATGGATTGGGGCCGCGTATGTGTCCGCGTTGGTGAAGAGTTCCGTGGCTGAGGTAGTATAATCTGTCTCCTCGCGCTCTGACGATGTCACAGCGCGAGAGAGGCAGTCTGCTACCACGTTAAGTTTGCCTGCCACATGTCGAATGTCTGTGGTGAACTCTGAAATCGCAGCCAGCTGTCTTTGTTGCCTGCCTGACCACGGTTCGGAAATTTTAGCCATAGCAAAGGTGAGCGGTTTGTGGTCTACAAAAGCCGTGAAACTCCGCCCTTCTAACCAGAACTGGAAGTGGCGGATGGATAAATGAAGCGCTAGCAGCTCCCTGTCAAAAGTGCTGTATTTACGCTCGGTTTGGTTTAGCGATTTGCTGAAGAATGCCAAAGGTTGCCAGATTCCGCTGACATGTTGTTCTACAACTGCCCCTATAGCTAGGTCCGAAGCATCTGTGGTTAGCGCAATGCGGGCCGAGGGATCGGGGTGAACCAACAATGTGGCATTAGCTAGGGCGCTTTTAACTTCCGCGAAGGCGCGTTCGCGCTCCGGGGTCCATTCGACCGCGTTGGAAGCTTTTTGTTTTCTGAGCGCGTCATATAGGGGCTGCATGAGCTGAGCTGCGTGGGGGAGGAAACGGTTGTAAAAATTAACCATTCCTAAAAATTCTTGCAGCGATTTGACCGTTTGTGGCCGTGGGAAACTTTTTATCGCGTGAACTTTGTCTGGAAGTGGGACTGCCCTCTTCGGAGAAACTCTGTGTCCTAAAAAATCAATTTGTGACACGCCGAATTTGCATTTGGCTGGATTGATTATTAACCCGTGCTCTTCTAGCCTCTGAAAAACCATAGTGAGATGCCGCTCGTGTTCTTCTTCAGACGGGCTGGCTACCAGCATATCGTCGAGGTAGACGAAAACAAAAGGGAGGTCGCGTAATACTGCGTCCATCATCCGCTGAAAGGTTTGAGCCGTGCCTTTGAGGCCGAAAGGCATTCGCAAAAATTCAAAAAGGCCGAAAGGGGTTATTACAGCTGTTTTAGGAATATCCTCTGCTCGAACTGGGACTTGATGATAACCGCGGACCAGGTCTATTTTTGAAAAAATGCGCGCACCCGCCAGATGCAGTGAAAAATCCTGAATGTGAGGAATTGGGTAGCAGTCATGCGCTGTCGCATTGTTTAATCTGCGGTAATCGCCGCACGGTCTCCAAGAACCATCGGATTTCGGGACCATGTGAAGTGGTGAGGCCCAGGGGCTTTTCGAGCGTCTAATAATGCCTAATTTTTCAAGGGTGGTAAACTCGTCCCGAGCTATGGCGAGCTTGGCTGCGTCTAAGCGCCGAGCTTTGGCGAATAAGAGTGGGCCCGTTGTGGGAATAAAATGTTCAACCCCGTGTTTAGCCACTGTGGCTGAGAATTTGGGAATTGTGAGTGCTGAAAATTGGGTGAGGAGTTGATCAAACTTACCTCCTGCTGTGGTGACGCTGGCCTGCACAGGTGGTGGAGAAAGCCGGGCTGAGCAGGGAATAGAAGCAAAGGACAGTGCATTAACCAAGCGCCTGTTCGCTAGATCAACTAATAACCCATGTGCACACAAAAAATCTGCGCCCAACAAGTTAAAACTCACCGCCACTACAACAAATGTCCATCTGTAGTTGCGGCCCTGGATGTGGAGGTGCAGGCTGTTTTTGCCAAAAGTGTCGATGGTGGAGCCGTTGGCTGCCCCCGCTCCATTGCCCCAGGGGCCCATGGCCCGGTCTGCTTGGGAGGGCATGACAAAACTTAGTTGAGCTCCCGTGTCGATAAGGAATCGCTTGCCAGTGTGTCCGTCCATCACATATAAAAGCTTGCTTTTTTCGCCGAGAACCGCCGCTGTTAACGGCTCTCGGCTTCGGCGTTTTCTGGAAATTGTGAATTTGCAGGGGGGGGACGCATTTGTAAGCCTTCTCGGCGAAGCGGTGGTGGTAATAACAAACGTTGCTCCGTCTGTTGCGTCCTGGCCGTGTCGCTGTCACCGCGGGCTGGCTCTGCTCAGTGATTTGTGGCTCCTCGTGGCTCCGGACATCTGCGGATGCTGCTGTGGGTGTCTGCTCCTTGCAGGCGTTGACGAGCCGTTGAGCTTCGTGAGCTCGCGTGCGGAAGTCTTGCTGGGTGCTGCGTCGCATGTTGGCCAGCGTCCCTCTTATGTGTGGCGGCAGCGTACTGAGGAATATGAAATGGAAGAGGAAGTTGTCATTGTCCTCTTCTTTAAGCTGCAGCAAGTCCTCCATGAGGGCCTTGGGTCTGCATCCTCTGTGGCCGTAAACCGCCAGGATCCTCTCGGCTCTCTCCTCGGCTGAGGGGACGTAATTTGCCACGATGGTCGCTTTCAGTTCTTCATATTTGTCCCGGGCCGGCGGCCGCCAGATTATACTCCGCGCACATCTCGAAGTGGCGGCGTTGAGTTTGGCGACGATGTGATAGAACTTTGTATCGTCAGCCGTGATGCCCGCAAGTGCAAACTGGGCTTCAGCTTGCTGAAACCACGAGGCGGGGTCTTCCTGCCAGAAGTTCGGCAGGTTGACGGTGACGGCGTTTGTGTAGACCGTCACTGATGTGTCCGCAGGGTGAGAGTGCCTTGCTTCGGCTCTCTCCGCAGCGCTGGTGCTCGGTTGAGCCCTCTCTATCACTTCTGCCGTGGGGGAACGTCGTCTATCTGTTCCCCTGTCTGCATGGGCGCCGGCGTCTGCCTGGGTCGCCACAGATGAGTCGATCGCGGGGGAACGCCTCTGGTCCATCCTCGCGTCAGGGTCACCAGTGTAGAAGAGCTTGGAAGAACGAGGCGATGTGATATATAAACCAAAGTTTATTATCAGCTCCTCTAACAAGTCTCATCCTAGTGCAGCAGCAGAAGAAGGAAAAAGAGACTGAACAACTTCGGCTCTATGAACTTATACTTGCACATAACAAAAGACACGCATATCAAAAGCTAACATCCCTCATTATCTTAATCCCCCCATTGTCTTCGTACTCCTCCTCATGGCCCTGGGGGGTGAGGGCAGCTCCTTCGGTCTCCACCGCAGTGTCTGGGAAGGTTTTTGTTCTTCACTGGCGGTTGAGAGTCTTTGTCCTGTTCTGAGGTGTGAAGTCGCCTTACATATGTAATCACCAAACATTCTCACATGCTTCAACATATGTAGGTTATGGAATATATGATTAATATAGACCACACTGCTATAAATAAAGTAAGAGAAAAATATTGTACATTCTGGGTGAATGAAACCCCAAAGGCTGATGGGAAATATTTAATGTCTAAAAGTGAGCATGTTCTCTTTAAGCATATTACATGAAAGCAAGTTAAATGGTCAGCTATTGTGCTAAACTTTCTTGGTTGAGGTGTTTTTTTTGTTGCAGTTTTTATGTCAGCACCATCAGTGTGAGCACTGTTGTGGGGAGAACACCCCCACCACCACCACCACCACTGCCTCTGTTGTACTACTGCAAAGAGAGAATAAAGTTAGATTAAGAAGGATGCTGCTTTAATCATTGTAGACTGTTGAACTTCATGTTAAGGGCTAGTCACTAATCAGAGAGTTATTCATTCTGTTTTAAAATAAACAGCTGCAGATTTTGACTTAAATATGACCAGCAGAAGTGCATGTCACTCAGAATATTTATACATTTATATTAGGTGGACTTCCCCCCAATGTTTTTAGTATGAAAGTTGTATTTTTTTTTATCTGTCATTCAAAAAGAACAAATGTCCAAACAATTTTGTGGCATATGTGCTGACTTACATTGGCTTACCAGCAGTGTCTGGTAACAGTTAAACTTCATGAGCCACAAGATGAGGATGATGCTGTGAGTTCTCTGATTACAGTCATAATCATAGGATGTCTTGTCAGAACTGTTAATATACAGTACGCTCTATTGAATATGGTGGGGAAGGCATATCTGCAAGAGTCACGTGCACATCCTCAGATGAAGAGACTGCTGCTGGACTAAAAAAGGGTTGAGATATCATAAGATGTCTCTACCCAATGCACTTACTAAAGACACAGATCTGACAGAAGCCAGAGTAAGACTGAAAGAGAAAAAGTTTTTGGATTTGGATTTAGAAATGGAAATAAAATGCAAAATACTGAGAAAACTGTACCTGGAGATCCAGAAACTGCAAAAAGATGTAACTGAATATCTCATTATACAGTGCAACCATGTTTGTAAAACTATGTATTCATCTTATTTTTCCTCTCCAGCTTCAAGATGACAAGTCCACTATCCAGTACATTTTTTTTATCAAGCCAGTTTAAGTGAAACTAACCTGTGATCAGAAAAGATAACAATGTGCCGTGACAGTAATGTCATAAAATGCACTTACACAGGAATGTCACCAGACATTCATGTCAGTGACTGCAGTAATAAAGACTATCATCACACCTCAGACAATAATATAAATTACCAGCTTCATAAAAAAGTGTAATGCCGGGCCTGACAGTGGATGATTATGAAAATGAATCGTACAGTTAAAATTACAGTGGGTGTACTTAAATGAATGACAATACTGTACATCTGTTTTATTTTAATTCAAGATAAATATTTCTTTATCTCTTTGAGATTCATTCAATGCAGGATAATTAAAATGTTGCAACATATTTACAGTAGACCATGGAAAAACAGTGAAAAGCACTGATTTCTCATAACCCCTGCACTGACAGACAAGACAGTAGGATTAATATTAGCCGGCTTCTTTGCCTGGTCTGGACCAGGCTAGCTCCAGAGAGAAAATCTTGACAGCAATTTAGCTGGGCATCATTTATCCTACTTTTATGCAACCAAGTCAAGCATAAATTATGGCAGGATAACTTGAAAATCCTGTCTTAATCCCTTATCTTGGTGGCCCCCTTAAAAAAGAAAAAGTCTAATCAGAGATTTTTAACTCCTTGGTTCAACACAGAAACTCGTAGCTTAAAACAGAAGACTCGTCAATTAGAAAGAAAATGGCGCTCCACTAATTTAGATGAAATCTATTTAGCTTGGAGAAATCATCTTTTAATTTATAAAAAATCTCTTAGAAAAGCTAGAACGAGTTATTACTCTGCATTAATAGAAGAGAACAAGAATAATCCCAGGTTTCTATTCAGTACTGTAGCCAGGTTGACAAAGAGTCAGGACTCTGTCAATCCTAGCATCCCCTTAGAGCAGGGATGTCAAACTCATTCCATGGAGGGCCAAGACCCTGCATGTTTTACTTCCACCCAGTGCCTTCAGCAGGTGTTTTCACTCATCAGCAATCAGTTGGAAGAAATTTGGTGAAATCACCTGTTGAAGACACTGGGTGGAGGTAAAACCTGCAGGGTCTTGGCCCTCCATGGAATGATTTTGACACCCCTGCCTTAGAGCTTACTAGTCAGGACTTTATGAACTTTTTCAATAATAAAATTTCCTCCATCAGAGATAAAATCAATCAGATTCTTTCCACATTTAACTTAAATACTGTAACTATTACAACTCCTTCTATTGATGTCTGTCTTGATGAGTTTACTCCAATCGACCTTTGTGAGTTAGACAAAATAGTTTCCTCATCCAAACCTTCAACTTGTCTTTTAGACCCTATTCCTACCAGGTTATTTAAAGAAGTCTTCCCACTTATTGGTAGCTTTATTCTTCATATAATCAATTCTTCATTAACTTTAGGCCATGTACCGCAGGCTTTTAAAACAGCTGTAATTAAACCCTTACTCAAAAAGCCAACGCTAGATCCAGGAGCTTTAGCTAACTATAGACCAATCTCTAATCTCCCTTTCATTTCAAAAATCTTAGAAAGAGTTGTTGCTACGCAATTATTTGACCACCTGCAGGGAAATGGTTTACTTGAAGAGTTTTAATCTGGGTTTAGAATCCATCATAGTACTGAAACAGCCTTAGCGAAGGTCACTAACGACCTCCTGATTGCATCTGATAATGGACTAGTTTCTGTACTTGTCCTTTTAGATCTTAGTGCAGCTTTTGATACTATTGATCATAATATTCTACTTGATAGATTAGAACACTATGTTGGACTTAATGGAACTTCGTTGCAGTGGTTTAGATCTTATTTATCTGATAGGTTCCAGTTTGTTCATGTAAATGATGAGTTTTCTTTCAGCTCAAAGCTTAGTCATGGAGTTCCACAGGGATCTGTGCTAGGCCCTACTCTTTTTAGTTTATGTATGCTTCCGTTAGGCAACATTATTAGAAAGCACTGTATACATTTTCATTGTTATGCAGATGACACACAATTATACCTGTCAATGAAGCCAGATGATACTAATCAATTAGCCAAGTTAGAAGCCTGTCTTAAGGAAATCAAAGCTTGGATGACTTGTAATTTCCTGCTATTAAATTCAGATAAGACTGAAATCATTCTTGTTGGTCCAAAAAACCTTAGAAATTCCTTTCCAAATCAAACTTTCAGTTTGGATGCAGTTACTCTTTCTCTTAATAGCTCTGTGAGGAACCTTGGAGTTATTTTTGATCAGGATTTGTCCTTCAATTCACATATTAAATTTGTTTCTAAGACTGCCTTCTATCATTTGCGTAATATTGCCAAGATTAGGAGCATCTTGTCTCAGAGTGATGCTGAGAAGCTGATCCAAGCTTTTGTTAGCTCGAGATTAGATTATTGTAATTCTTTATTATCAGGCTGTCCTAAAACATCTTTAAAAAGTCTTCAGCTGATCCAAAATGCTGCAGCAAGAGTTTTAACAGGTACTAGAAAGAGAGATCATATCTCTCCGGTTCTGGCCTCCCTTCATTGGCTTCCCATAGAGTTTAGAATTAAGTTTAAAATCCTTCTTCTTACTTACAAAGCTTTAAACAATCAGGCTCCTTTTTATTTAAAAGATCTGATACTACCGTATTATCCTAACAGAGCACTACGCTCCCAAAATGCAGGATTACTTGTAATGCCTAGAATCTCCAAAAGTACAATGGGAGGCAGAGCCTTCAGTTATCAAGCTCCTCTCCTGTGGAATCAGCTGCCAATCTGGATTCGGGAGTCAGACTCGATCTCTGTTTTTAAGAATAGGGCTAAAACCTACCTTTTTGATATAGCCTACAATTAGGGAGGGATCATGTGTTTCTGAGCCCTCCCTTAGTTATGCTGCTAATAGGTTTAGTCAGCCGGGGGACCTCCAGTAATGCACTGGGCCTCACTCCTTTCCTCACTCTCTATGAAATATTTTTTTTTTTGCTGGTCATTAACATTTGTTTGTTCTCTCCCATAGATTGAGTCCCCATCGTGCTGTTTGCTCTCTACGTGTCTGTTCTTTTCTTCTTCTCTATCCCCTCACCCCCCAGCCAGTCGCAGCAGATGACTGCCCCTCCCTGAGCCTGGTTCTGCTGGAGGTTTCTTCCTGTTAAAAGGGAGTTTTTCCTCTCCACCGTCGCCAAGTGCTTGCTCACAGGGGATCGCCTGATTGCTGGGGTCTTTCTGCAACTGTGGGAGTCCCCCTTCAGTTGATAGTGCTATGAGATGACTGTTGTTGTGAAATGGCGCTATATAAATAAAGTTGAATTGAATTGAATTGAATTGAATTATCTTGGTGTTATGCAATATCCCTCTAGTCTCAAATGGTTTATTTGATTTTACCATTGTATTTGATTTTACCATTGTAGATTTTACCATTGTTTGAAGAGTATTTCTCAGTTAATAGTTTATTACCTCCGCCAGGAGGTTATGTTTTTTCTGGGGTTTGTTTGTCTGTCTGTCTGTTTGTCTGTCTGTTGGTTAGCAAGATAACTCAAAAAGTTTTGGACGGATTTCGATGAAACTTTCAGGCGTTGTTGGAAATGGTACAAGGAAGAACTGATTAAATTTTGGGGATGATCCGGATCACCGTCCACAAGAAAACCACCATTACGGAAAATGCCATTTTCGTGAATAACTACTCAACCACTAATCCTATCATTGTCAATCGAATTGCTAGTCATATGTTTTCATGGTCAAGGAATCTGAAAACGTACACACAAACACTGCATGGGGGGAACTGTGGCGCTTGGCGGAGGTCTGCGCTGTCCGAGTGCTTTTCTAGTTTCTTTTGAAGTTTGTTTATATCATATATACTATGATTTATTATTATAGGATTGTGATATATATTCTTTAAATGTATTGTAAATAGATTTGTGCCTTCACCCTGAATTTAGGGATCCAATAGTATATATATGACATGGTTCAGGTGACCCACAGAACAGACACGACTCAGGGTAAATACAATTAATGTATTTTATTGTAAACGTGGTTGAGTGGGTGCGTGAGTGCAGGGTATATAGTGTAATGTAGTGTAGTGCGATCCGTAATCTCCAGGTGGGGCCAGCAGAGCACCGTACAACCTGGCAACCCTGTAATGAGACAAGGGCCGTTAGTTTACAGTTCAACCTATGCAGCTCGATAGATGTTACAGCGCTTACTGTCAAGGGATGTTGGAGAAGCTCAGGTAGTGCCAAAGCTGCAGCCAGGAAGACAGTGCCTGCTGGGGGTGGCTAGCTGGAGGTGAGAGGATGAGTCCGCCACCTGGAGGGAGATGGAGGACCGCCGCCGCGGATCTCCGCCTATGCACAGGGGAATCAGACAAGATGAGAAGCGAGTAGGCTTACTTGGTAGGTGGTCCGGGTGGAACCGGCCCGGACGGGGTTCAGCAGGGCTAGGAAGCCGATGGCTGGAGAGTAGAGTGCTGGGAAGCACGGAGGCAGGCGTAATTGGATTCAGCATAGAGAATCAGACGACTCCACGCCCAGCACTGGTCCTGTTGGAGTAAATAGGCTGCAGGAGATGAGAGGCAGGTGCGTGCACAGGTGCCGTGATTGGCGGCCATGACAATATAGAATGGGTTGAATGGTGTTTTGTTGGTCTGTGAGGGCTGGAGTCACTCCTATGCAGTCTGGTGTGAGTTGTATTTAACTATCCCCTCAAGTTTGTTGTTTAACCTCTTGCACTCCGGTGTACCGTGGGCGGGCATGTCTCTGCATCCTAGAGCGCACGAGGGCGCACGAGGGTGCTGCGTCCTAGAGCGCACTGAAAAAAAAAAGCTGCATTTCCGTTCTTCCACTACAGACACAACCGCGGACAGAAAGCCAAAGGAGTGCTTTGATTGGTTTAGATGTGATTGACCTCTGATTCGACTAATAAGAGCCTTGAATTGGGTTTCTAAAACCTTGAAGAACCAATGATTGAAAACCTAGCAAGAAGGACCCGCCTACCAACGGCTGCGAATACAGCCAGCCAATTGTAGCACAGAAGTTCAAAAGCTGTTTTGTGTAAGGCTGGGTGACACACAGGCGTTCGCCAGTCTTTTTTTCTTACTACTGTTTTTATTTGTTTTGAAAAATCGTTCGCCAAAACCGCAATCATGGAAGCGCAAAACCGCAATAATGGAATTGTGGTTTGACCGGGTCGCGTGACCAAAACCACGAGTCTGTAACAAGCGGACCAGCTTCATGTTCGTCTGACAATGAGGAAGAGAAGTTCGCCAGCTACACTGCTGTTGTGGACAGGTAAGTGTTATAAGCTAAATTATTCTTTATCCCTGAAAATTGTAATCCAAATGACTTTTGACCGATCGGTAAATTACAACTGTGCGTTATCGCAACATGACGGACCCGGACCACTCCGGTCCGGGTCCGTCATGTTGCGAACAGCCCCCCTGTCATGTTGTGAACGCTCCCCCCCCCGCTACTCTTCTGTAGCGGATTGCAGATATATTGCAGATATTTTAGTCCAACTGTGCGTAGTAGACCGCGGCGCACCGTCACCGCTTTCCGTCATGTAGCGATGGGCGATGTCCGTCCTCTGTAGCGGGGGGGGGGGGGGGGTTGTTATCTTCTACATTACAGATATTCTAGTATAATTTTTAGTGCACTGTAGGTTATTTTTTCTTGTAAAAAAAAGCCACACATTTTTTACGTGGCATGCTTCTTTGTGTGTGGGGGCTTGTTTGTTCATTCATTCATTCATGAATAAATAAACAACACCCCCCCCACACACACACACAGCCCTTCACCTTTCATTAGAGTCCAAGATGAAGCTTCTATATTGAATCATTCAAAAGTTACAGACGTTTTTCCACACTGTGCCATTTGGCACAATTTGGCACAGTTCAAAAACGCCTGGGAAAAACCTAAGAAAAAAGCTGTGTAACATATTCATTTTTTGTGGTATTGTTACAAAATTTTGACCTCAGCTGGATAACACTTGGTTCTACATTTCTGTTGCATTTTCCAGCCAGTATCTGAAACTGTGTTATTTGCAAGCATTTGTATCCAAAAAAACACCCAGGCGAAATTTATTTTCTTCAAGTTCAGTATGTTTAGATGACTGTTACTCAGTGGCAGGAGCACTTAGAGAAATTATGACTGTTTTGCCAAAAAATTCAAAGTGTTTTCTTTTAAATGAGACCAACCCCATGACGATGCTGCAAAGGGTTGAAGAACAGCTTTTGATTTACTTTGGGTACGTTATTTTTTGGCGTTTTTAGGGAAATTGACCAGAGTGCAAGGGGTTAAACAAAATCAGAACTCTGAAAACAGTTGGCTGACCCTGTGCTCATTTTATCATGGTACACATTTCAAGCCAAGTTGTTTTCATCCTTAAGGAACGTGTTTGAGTGTCAAAACCTTACAGTCCGTGCAATAGAAAAGTGGTCATATGATCATTTCAGCGTAAATATTGGTATTTATCAATCTGATCATGATCATATGGTGTGCTCAAATCTCATGACAGCTCTAAAGCTCATGTACCGCTATGCAGATTTTCAAGTCACTGTTAGACTTGTGAGGCAGCAGAGAAATATTTGATCAAATCAAATCAAAATCAAATCAAATCAACCTTTATTGTCATATTGCTAAAAATACAACTGTAGTGCAGGCAAGATGAAATTGTGTTTCTCTCGGCATCCATATACTGTAAATAAAAAAAAGAACATAATTTAAGACACACTCACACACACCCTCACCCCCCCCCACCCCAACACAGCCATTCACACATCCCTGAGACATACTTGAAAACTAACCAGAACTATAATATACAAATAATATATACATAATGTCCATAGGTGCAGTAGTATGTATGAGAGATTCTGGACCAACTGTTCAGCATCCTAACAGCTTGTGGAAGGAAGCTGTTAATCAGTCTGGTGGTTCTGCCTCTGATGCTCCGAAACGTTTGCCAGATGGAAAAAGTTCAAAGTGTTTATGCAGAGGGTGAGAATGGTCCTTAACAATGTTCTAGTGCCCTGCTCCTACAACGGTTCTGAAAAAAGTTCTTGGACAGAGGGGAGGGAAACTCCAATTACCCTCTCAGCTCCCTTAACCATCCTCTGCAGGGCTTTTTTGTCTGACATACTGCAGCTGGAGTACCATGTTGCAATGCAGTATGTCAGAACACTCTCCACCACACATCTGTAGAGGGTCCTGAGGATGCAGATGGGGAGAGAGGCCTGTTTGAGTTTCCTCAAGAAGTGCAGTCTCTGCTGGGCCCGCTTCCTGATCCCCAAGGAATTCTTGCTCCAGGTCAGGTCCTGCGAGATCTGCACTCCGAGAAACTTGATGTTCTCCACTCTCTCCACCAAACGGCCGCCGATGCTGAGAGGGAAGTGTTCAGGCTGTGACCGCCGGAAGTCGATAATCATCTCCTTCGTTTTGTCCACGTTGAGCACCAGATTGTTCTCCCTGCATCAGCCTTCCAGGTCTCTCACTTCTTCCCTGTACGTTGATTCCTCATCCCTCTGAATAAGTCCCACCACCGTGGTGTCGTCTGCAAACTTAATAATCTGGTTCCCCTCGTGTCTGGATACACAGTCATGTGTTAGAAGTGTAAACAACAGTGGACTGAGTACGCAGCCTTGAGGGGATCCGGTGCTCAGCGTGATAGAATTGGAGATGTTTTTTCCAACCCGGACAGACTGAGGTCTCTCAGTCAGGAAATTCAGGATCCAGAGACATGTGGCGGTGTTCAGACCAAGAAGGAGTAATTTCTCCATCAGTCTCTGGGGAATAATGGTGTTGAATGCTGAACTGAAATCAATGTACAGGAGTCTGGCATAGGTGTCTTTCTGATCCAGGTGGGTGATGACAGAGTGCAGGGTGGTGACTATAGCATCCTCCATGGAGCGGTTTGAACGATATGCAAACTGGAGCGGGTCATGTGATGCAGGGAGGCAGGCTGTGATGTGTGGTTTAACAAGCCGTTCAAAACACTTCACAATTGGTGTCAGTGCAACAGGACGATAGTCATTCAGACAGGACACAACTGGTTTCTTTGCCACCGGTACTATGGTGGAGGTCTTAAAGCATCTGGGAACAATGGCCTGACTCAGGAAGATGTTATAAATGTCAGTCAGGACATCCGCCAACTCGCTCGCGCAGTCTCGGAGCACACGTCCCGGGATGTTGTCCGGACCTGCAGCTTTACATGGGTTGACCCTGGTTAGGGTATTCCGTGTGTCCTCTGTGTTGATGGTGATAGCTAGTCCAACCGATGGTGGAGATGGGCCAGCCCTCCCTCTGATTGTCGGCTTTGATGCTTCAAAACGTGCAAAGAAGTTGTTGAGCCTGTCTGGAAGTGAAGCGTCGTTATCATCGACCCCCAGCCTAGACTTATAGTCCGTCAGTGCCCGAACTCCCTGCCACATCCGCTTGGTGTTCCTAGTGTCACAGAGGTGTCCCTGAATTTTCTCCGCATAGGCGCGCTTCGCCGTCTTAATTCCCTTTGAGAGCGCAGACCTGGCTGAGAGGAGGGCAGTCCTGTCCTTCGCTCTGAAGGCTGCATCTCTGGCTGTGAGCAACGAGCACACCTCTGCAGTCATCCAGGGCTTATGGTTGCCCCGTGCAGTGACAGTCTTCACTATAGTGACATCCTCTGTGCACTTCGCGATGTAGCTGGTGACCGTTTCAGCATACTCCTCCACATCTGTCTTGTCTTCCTGGGAGGCTGCTATTTTGAAGACCTCCCAGTCTGTGTGCAGAAAATAGTCTTTCAGTGCTGAGGTTGCACTCTCTGGCCAAATCCTGATTTGTTTCACTACTGGCCTGCTGCGCTTCAGTAAAGGTTTGTAGGCAGGCACCAGCATCACGGATAGGTGGTCAGAAAGGCCGAGGTGGGGGCGAGGTGTTGCCTTATAAGCATCTGTGTTTGTGTACACCAAGTCCAACATATTCTCTCCTCTGGTCTTAAAGTCTACACATTGTTTAAACTTGGGGAGCACAGTCTTTAAACTGGTGTGGTTAAAATCCCCCGCAACCACCACAAAACTGTCCGGGTGTGAAGTTTGAATTTCACTAATAGCATCGTGCAGCTCTCCGAGTTCATCTTTAGCATTAGCTTTAGCATTAGTGCTCGGCGCTATGTAAACAGCAGCTACAAGCACGTTGGTGAATTCCCTCGGCAGATAAAATATCAGGTTATAGCAGTGCATTCTTTCAGGTGATCTGTTTGCCTTGTGTTATATTTAGATGAGTGTTTCAATGATTTACTTTAAAGACAAAAGAGGTTGTTTTTCGTAATTTTTCAGTGTGCTATCTGTGGCATGTTAATGTACCACCATGCGCGTCACAGACGTGGTGACGCAGGCACAGATTACGCCACCACACCATGACTATATTAAGGGAGTAATGACAGGAGACGTGGTTTTTGGCACTCCACCTCTAGCCTTCCTACTTGCATGTACCCCTGTAGTTCTAGCTTGTTTCCTGTTCCACGTGTTGCTAGCTTCGTTATTAAAAGCTAACTTTCAGCACAGACAACATGTCCTCTAGTCCCTGTTTCCAGACATAACAACTGGCAAGGAGGACAAAAAATTAATCTTCTGCAGGAAAATCGGACATGTTCCTGAAGATGAAGGAATGTTTGGCACCCTTACCACTGTTCCCCGCTACCCCAGGTGAGCCGCCCATCCCATGGCCTCGTTGTTTTGAGTCGTTCCAGACATACATATCATCTATGGACCTAGCTAGGGCTAGAAAGCTTCTTGTACGTGCTTTGCTGATTCATAGCCTGGGAAGCTAGGGACAGCATGTGTTTAGAATGTTGGGACCTGCGGGTACATACAACAAATGTGTTGCCCTTCTAGCTGGACATTTTGTGACCCCATTAACACTGCAACCTGCTCAAAGGATGCCAAAGTGAACAACACAGGATAACAGGACATCATGGGATGCTGAGTGTGTGGTAACTGCGGTTCCCCTGAGCACCAAGTGCACATGCACTCCTGCCCAACCAGGGGGCAGTGATGCCAGCACTGCAGCAAGCTAAACCATTTTGCCAAAGTGTACCATTCAACATGGTCAACAACGAGCTCACCACCCAGTTCAATTGGACTGCCTTTGACAACTACAGTACCATCCATGCAATGAACTCTAGCAATACGGCGTACAAGTGATGCACAGTGAGGCTCGATGATGTCAGCCTGCCATTACTATTGGACACCGCCACTACGAGATCGCTGATGAACTGGGTTACAGTGAAGAAATACTTTCCTTGGCATCCAAGGACACAGCGGAGCTTTATGGAAACGGGCACACCAGAGTCAGCCTCGTAGGAACCATCACACTGACGGTTCGCTATGGGTCCAAAGTAATCCCTGAATTCACCTTCCAGGTAGTGACACATGGCGCGAACATCTGGGGTGCAACCTTTTTATGAATTGAGTTTCACCTAACATAACCACAAGAGACTTTGTTTGACTGCTCATGACCAGAGCGTGTTTCACCCGGATGTGGGTACAGCTGCTCCAAGCTTTACACCGCAAGCCTCATGGAGCTGCTGTACAGCTGCAGGAGAGAGAGTCCGTGGCCAAGCAGAACCCTGGTGAGTGACGACAACCCAGAGCTCGTCCTGTTGCCAGCGAGAACAACATGCTGCCACAACCACAACCAGCATCAGAGGATAGAGGGTGTAATCTGGAGTCGTCTCTGATCCTCACCTGGCATAAGCCTCATGGAGCCACCATACAGCTGCAGGAGAGTGGTCCGTGGCTGGGTAAGACCCTGCAGAACAATGCCAACCAGAAGACCATCCTGCTGCTGGTGAGAATGGCACACCACCACAACAGCAACTGGCATCAGCGCCGAGAGAGCAGCAGCAGTGCTGCATGAAGCTCACTAGGTCAGTGCTTACAGTGCTCGATTGGGTTCGAGTCTGCCAATCCGAACGCCCAGAAGACCTGCAGATGCTCCTGTCACCGCCCATGCAGATCACCATGCAGTTAGGGCCAGATGGTTCAAGATGGCATGCCAGCCATTTGCGGAAGGTAAGAGCAGCAGCTGCCCCGAATCAAGACGCAATGCTGGAACCAACCCAGCCAGTGTGGGACCCAGACTGGGACTTTGCTGACAAGAGAGCGACTCCAGCAAGAGGGCACCAAGGTCCACCACAACCAGCGCCTCCAGGGCTGTGCCCTCAACAGGCTTGCCAGAGGCCCCCTGAAGTTGAACTATAAAGTGGCTCTGTTTTTCAAAATGTTTAAGCAGAGCGTGGTTGACAATAGTGGCAGAATAATCCAGTTAAGCATGCAGGATGTTACGAGAAGTCTACCCAGTTGCCCAGGTTCAGAGAGTGGCTAAAAAGGTAATGGTTATGGTGTACGGAACCCAAAATGGTTTATGGTTTGGTTTTGAAAGTTAAAACTACCATTTTATGCTATTAACATCAAGAAAACATACGCACTGTATTGTTGGCAGTGTGTTGTGTTTGCTATCATGCAATATGCAACAACCAAGGTTAACCATCACCAACTAAGTTCTGGCTTTTCCCGGGGTGGGGGTGGGGTGTTACATAATGATGTATCACCACACACATCACGGACGTGGTGATGCAGGCGGATGATGTCATCACGCTGTGAGTATATTAACTCTCTGAGTGTGACTGTTGCCGAATTGTGATACAACCCCTAGTGGTAAAGAGTGGCAAATATTTTCTGTCAATAAAATAGTTCAGATTTCCAAGGCTATAACTTGAAAGTGGTAAGAGATAATGGCTTACTGTCAATTAGAAAGATGTAAAATATGATCCAAAGTTTCAGATAGGAATAAATTTACGTATCTAATTTGCATAATGTCATGGCAGCTCGTTAACTTCCATAACTCAGTCAAAACTGGACTTTGGACATATTTACACAAAGAATGGTTTGTTTTTTGACATCATTTTCTCTACAGGGGTATGTTGTTATCTTATCTTCAAAGTATATGAACTAGAAAATCAGTACAACGAAAAAAAAACAAAGAAATTTGTCACTTACCGGCGGCTAACGGGACTCACTCGCTGCCGTGGTCGCTGCGTTTTCACCCATCGTGGTCTTTATTTTGCATTCTGTCGGTCATTTACGCTCTCTACCACATCTACAAAGTCTTACGATTATCCCACATAAATTTCACTTGTATCCTGGGGCTATTTTCCATGTATGAAGCCATCTAAGTGATGGCGCACGACGATGGACAGCAGCCATATTAGCTTTCTGGGCTAAAAGGATGAAAACAAGAAAAGGAAATGAGTTCTTCTTCTTTGGTGTATTACACACCATCCATTGAGTTCTCCAACACGTGTCTACCACCTTCTGAAACTGGCAGATCAGTACAAATCCTCAATGGAGCCGATCATGTCAGAGTGAGATGATGGGCGCAGGGCCGCGCTCTGCCACTAGGGGCACGCAAAATCTCACACTCTAAGGCAGGGGTGTCAAACACATTCCATGGAGGGCCAAGACCCTGCAGGTTTTACCTCCACCCAGTGTCTTCAGTAGGTGTTTTCACTGACCAGCAATCAGTGGGAAGAAATTCAGTGAAATCACCTGTTGAAGACACTGGGTGGAAGTAAAACCTGCACGGTCTTGGCCCTCCATGGACTGAGTTTGACACCCCTGCTCTAAGGGTTAAGGGATTAATGGCAGGAATCGTGGTCTTTGGCTATCTGCCTCCAGCCTGCCTACTTGCCTGTACCCCTGTAGTGCTAGCTGGTTCCCTGTTCCACATATTGCTAGCTTCGTTGTTAAAAGCAAACCTTCAACAAAAACAATGTGTCTGCTAGTCCCTGCTTCCAGACATAACACCATCCACATTTATATTACTGCCCCCAATATTGTGGATTTAAGCAGAAAATGTAAAATCTCATTGATTGACTGTAGAAACCAGAATTAAACTGTTAACTTCTGAATTTAACTGTTAACTTCTGAAAATGTTCATTCGGCTGTGATTGGACTCAGAGCTTTTTCAAGATTTCCATTTTCATCTTGTTCTTTATATGCGCACATGAGTACAGAAAGGCAGCGCCGGTGTGAGAAGTACTGTTTGAAATTAATTCTATCAAGGTAAATTGTGGTAAATTGTTCTAAACAGACATTTCTTTGACTAAGTCTGTTTTTATGCATTAATTAATGACTTGTATCCCTCACAGATATGATGGTTATCTGGTTAACCCCACTGGTAAACTCACAACAGCAGGCTCCGTACACAGGAATGCACAGCTGCAGTGGGTACAGTAACCATATCGGGTTAAAATTTAAAAAATAATTAAATAAATAAGTGGATATGTTTATCTGAATAAATGATAATCTGTACGCCAGAAAAAGCATATGAAATTATATTCACATCTGCTGTAAATGAATAATATGGCACTGACAACTATGGTGGACAGATGTGAACACAACTGACCACATAAAGTGACAGAGACACTACATCATCGGTTCTAAAATTGTAACTATTAAATTCTTATGTTTGACAGGTATACTTTTAAAATGGCCAGGCAAATGACATTTAATTAAACACTTTATTCACTTATCTCATTGATTTCTGTAATAAAATAAAGCAGCTCATTTATATCATGGCTGTATAAATGTAAAATCTAACCCTCAGCCTGAGTTAAAGCTAAGCTGCTGTGCATCACAGACCTTGTTTCAGCCCTGGGTTTTCTGCCTTTAATGACACTTTTGAAGTTGCCACACAACACAGTTATTTTTATTGTTGCTTAACGCTCAGCTGAAGATCAGCTGGTCAAACCAACGGTGTTGTGCAGCCCATATCTCTTCCATAATGTGGTTCTTTTGCATTCAACATTACTTTTGGTGTTGCCAAACTGTCACAAACCTCCTCGTGCTCTTTTACACAACGCACAGAGGAGGGGAAGGAAGGATGGATTTCCATGCCGGATTACACCACAACACATTTATTAACGTAATGACAGACAGTTCCAAAAAAGGTGAGGATGTACAAAATAAAAAGAAACTTACAATAGGCGTTCCTAGGCCGGCATCGCCCAGCTAACGCATGAGTAGAAGCAATTTAACCACAATTGCGTCCCAGAGCCGACATCACTCCAAAGACGCAGGACAATCCACGGCTAAAGTGGAAGTGGCTACACTTCGTGGCACACAGTACACACACACGACCATGTACATCGATAGACAATTCAACGGACCAGCAATGCTTGACTGGCAAACGCCGCTTAAGTACAAGCGTTGCTGGCTCCACAAATTGAGTACACCTGGGCAAGGCACAGGAATGACAATCATAGGAGAAGAATAAGCTGGCTGTCGAGAGAGAGGGGGCATGGTCAGACCGGCGAGTTTTGAGAGTAGTGGTGACAACACACACCCCTCAGGAGAGCCAGTAGAAGAACACTTTTGGTCAGACAATGTACTGTTGACCCTTACTCTCTATGCCTTGTTGGATAAAAAATCCAGAATCCAACCCACCGGATTATTACTCAAATCAAATTGTTGCAGGAGCCTTTCAACTAAAATATAAGGTTAGATTGTAATAAAAGCAGAAGAAAAGTCCACAAATAAAAGCCTGGCGTGTGTCCCATTAAAATCCAGATGTTTAAAAAGCATGTTAAGCAGAGTGACAGTGGCATCCTCCACTCCTCTGTGAGGCTTGTAGGCAAACTGCAAAGGATCCAATGCATACTCAGTCTGCTCTAGGACCTCAAATCTGACCAGTTTTTCAAAAATTTTCACTAAAATTGAAGTCAAGGCAACTGGTCTAAAACCATTTACCATTTTAGCACAGCTGGATTTTGCAACAGGGGCAACAACAGCAGACCTAAGGCACATGTTGTGTCTATAAGGACTTATTAAAAATGTAGTGAAACACAGGACTCAGTTCATGTGCACAGGACTTTACCAAGCGCCCACATATATTATCAGGGCTCTGATTTTTGTTCACTTTTACAGCATAGAATACCCTTTTAACACCCTGCACCTCAATATAAAAGAGCTGATTGTCTTTGAGTTTCTGTTTCAAATCTTGGGTTTCTGTGCTAAAATCAGAGGAATCAAAACAACCATAAAAACAATTAAGCGCATTAGCCAGCTCTGTGTCTGAATTAAAACCATCTAAAAACACACAATTACTGCGCTCTGTGCTCTGAAGGCCTGCAATAGTTTTCATACTAGCCCAGGCTGAACCAAGTTTCTTTCCTGCCATCTTGCTTTCCTATTCTGATTTATAATTCTGTTTTGCTCTTAAAATTTCGGACTTCAGCTCTTTTGTGGCAACCTGCAGCTCAGAAACAACCCCCTGTTTAAAGGCAAGTGCTTTCCTCTGTAAGCAGGATTTAACTGCTTTAGTAACCCATGGCTTATTGTTGGGATATATTTTGACACGTTTATGTGGAATGATCATATCCCTGCAAAAAGCCATGTAAGAGCATATCACATCTGCCAAAGAGACCAAATCATTCCCACAGGACAGTGTGAACACCTCCCAGTCTGTCCAGTTAAAACATTCCTGGAGGCAGAGCGCCAAATCATTTGTCCAGACCTTTATGTCTCTGGTCTTCATCTTCTCTCTTCTGAGAGCAGTTTTATATGTGGGCAGCAAATGTACACAGTTGTGATCTGAGGACCCTAAAGGAGGAAGGGGAAGAGTTTTATAGGCCCCCTCTATAGATCCATAGCACAGGTACAATGTCTTTTCTCGCCTGGTTGGGCAGGAGACCTACTGATAAAAGTTTTTAAGTGTCTTCTTTCAAGACACATGGTTAAAATCCCCAAGGATAAAATTTGGAACCTCTGGGAAAATCGACTGCAACCGCTGTACCACATCAAAGATGGTGCTGGAGGCGGAGGCAGCATCTGCCCTCGGGTGAATGCACACAGTCGTTATGAAAAGTTGGGGGAACTCGCGGGGCAGATAAAAGGGGTGTAGCGATATGGACAGAAGTTCCACATCTGGCAGATGCGCTCTTTGACCGTGACAGATGTACAGTACTGTTTATTAATATACAAACATACGCCGCCTCCCTGACGTTTCCCCGTTACCTCTTCCTGCTGATCCAAGTGAAGTGAGGCTCTAAAACCGTCAATACAAAGGTCTGGGTCCCGGTCATGATTCATATGCCATGACACAGCAGTTCTTGAAATCCTTCTGATATCGGACATTTCCTTGAATTTCATCCACTTTATTTCTCAGTGATTGTATGTTCCCCATAATAATGGGAGGAAGAGGAATGCGGTTAACCTGACGTCTCCTCAGGTTTAATCTTACGCCTCCATGCTTTCTGCGTTTCATCCTCTTGTCTCTCTTTTTATTGCTGTGTCCATGAAATTACTGGCCGATAAGTATACTTCCTATTTTGTCAAAAGCCATTGATGGTAGTAGATCACCAGGTAGAACATATTGAATCTAACCAGCTGCTGCATCCCATGCAGTTTTGATTCAGGCCAAGCCACTAAACAGAGACTGCATGTTGTTACTTTATTGAAACAATTAAAGAAAATCTGTACGGTAGGGGTGGTAGGAGCCATCTTTTTAGACTTGTGTAAAGCCTTTGATACAGTCAATGACTCAGTCCTTCTTTCTAAACTATCAGGATGTAAACTATCCATGAATACCCTTAGCTGGTTAAAATATTATCTATCTCGTCACTCAAAGTGCATGTGCATAAACAATATTGTATCCCAATCAAAGGCATGCACCACGGGAGTACCACAAGGCTCAATTTTAGACCCGCTTTGTTTACTTTACCGGAGTGGTGGCTCAGTTGGTAGAGCATCCGCCCCACACCCGGGAGGCAGGGGTTCAAATCCCGGCCGGGTCATACCAAAGACCATATAAAAATGGTGCTTTCTGCCTTCTAGCGTGGTGCTCCGCATAATGGAATGGGGAAAGTAAAGTTACACACAGAGCTACCAGAGGACTGACCCCCCGCTGTAGCTTTCACTGCTTACAGTAGCTGTGTGGCCTAGGGTCAGAGAAACGGAGATAGGCGCCGCCCATATACACCTTCAGGTGTGAAGGGATTAACTAACTATCTATGTTTACTTTGTATATTAATGATTTGCCATCAGCATGGGAAAATGACAGATTGCACAGCCATCTACACACATGGGAAGGATGCCAAACAAGTGGCTGACAAGTTAATGATAGCAATGAAGAAAGTGTCAAAAAGCCTTCATCAATCTGAACGTAGGGAAAACAGCTACCTTGTGTTTTACCAACAAAATCATAAGCACCAAATAGAACTGTAAATGGAGCAAATATAGAAAAACCAACAGAGTTTAAGTATTTGGACATCACATTAGATCCCACGCCCAGGTTTAAAAAGCACATAAAATGGATGAGCCGCACTTTGAAATATAACCTTGCAATCTTTTGTTGCATCAGAAACTCACTTACTCTAAAAGGATCCAAAACCTTTCTGAATGCAATGATTTTGATACATTTCTCAAATTTTATCTCATGCAGGCCACAAGCCAACAGTGAAACCCTTGGAATCCCTGTATAAGCAATCCATCAAAATTCTGAATGAGAAGACACAACAGTATCACCATTGTGGCATACTTACCAAACACAAGATGCTAAGCTTTGAAAATATGACCATGCATGCAAATATACAGTTGGTTTTTAAAAATATCCATGGTACTGCATTCCCACCTCTTAAGACTTTTGTGTACTTAACTTCTGAACAAAATACCAGAAAAAATATTGACTTCCTCTAGATGGCATTGTTGCCCCCCCCCCCCCCCCCCACACACACATACACACACATAAAACTGCTTTTGGACAATCAGCCTTCTCATACAGAGCAATAACAGAATGGAACAAGCTTCCCACTGCTGTGAAAACCAAACCAAATTAGAGACTTTTCAACAGAGACTGAAAAATAGATTTTAAGTAATCATGCCTGCCAGCATTTACTCTCTTCCTTAAATGGGATTTGAAAGTACTCTTAAATTGGTTTACTATGTGCCATTTCTCTTATCTTTTTACCTTTTAAACATACTCCCTGCTTGTTTCAGGGTCCACAGTTTCTGAAACCTGATCTGAATTGCTTTCTATATGTGCTGTTTTTCTTTGAATATCTTCCTTCCTGCCTCAGGGACTACAGATGGAAATTAGTGAGTGGTAAAATCTGATACAGAGCATCTTTACCCTATCTCTAATGTTTTTTTCCATACATGGACCCTGACAAATAAACCAATAAACTAACTAACTATTGCTCAGTCCCATGATGTTGTGGATATTAGTGTTGTCATAATATTGGTGTAGCATGAACAGCTGGACTCAAAATTATAAGATTATTCTTTGCTGATGAGTAATTGTTTCACCCAAAAGTCTGGTCATAAGCCCAATCTCTTCACCCATGATAAGAGCTTTGAAACCCTATGCCATCAGCCATAAAGTGGATAAGTTAATCCCTGCTCAAGACCTGGAGTCATTCCCCCTCAAATCCATTTGCCAAAAGAATGAGCCTGTAATGGGCAATTATGGTTTGAAATGCTTTTCTATGATATGATTTGATATGTATTTCTTTATTTTCAGGGAGGATTAATTTTGTATGCCTCCAATAAAGAAATTATCACAGTTACAATGTAGACACATTGTTTGTTCCTTTATTATTAAGTAGAATATCTTAATCACTAAAGTTTCAAAGAATTTATGCTCTCATAGTCAGGATATATGTTTTAGGAGGATTTCACTTCTCATATCAAATCCTCTCTTCTCTGTGGGAAGCTCACATTTCAAAAACTGTGAACTGACCAATCATCTTCCAAGTCTCCATATCGCTCCCTTTTTAGTCAGTTTTATGAACTCTGTTGAAACAAAGAACTCAGTGCAATTGGTCAAAAGTTTACGCTAATGGGCAGATCCAATCCAGTTATTTGAATGTAGTTGGGCAAAACTTTCCTTTGTCCCCAGTTAGGAGTTGCAGTTTGGGAGTTGACTCTTGAAGAAGCAGTTTCTGCCTTCATTTTTTTTTTTCCTAAAAGGGCCCACAACAATGCTCTGTGTAAACTTTTTTTCTTTTTCTTTAAAATTCACTTTTTCCTATTTTACTCCTTTTTCTTAAATTACCGTGCTTAAAAGATTTTGTTTGATTTTTACCAAGCTTAAATCAACTTTGCTCTGACCACAACACATCAGAAGAAATGGATTTATGTTTTTTGTTTGTTTTTTGTTTGTTTTTTTATTCATCAAGTTTGATTTTCTGATCGGATTTTGAATGTTAAACAAATATTATTGGGAATTTGACAACCTGGTCAAATTCCTTCTGTGCATAAACAGACATCGGCCAGATAATGAGCATCCAGCTTCTATGGTTGTGATCCCAGGAGTAGGCCTGAGCTGTGGTGCAGAACCTGTCTGCCATTTTCTCTCAAAAGAATCCACACGCATCCAGCTGAACCAAGATTCAACCAGACCGCTTGGAACCACCATGGGGCACAATCTGACTCTGGTGTGCTGAAGGTGTGTTGTCCAAATTAAACTTAATTCTTCAGAATCTTCTCGATAAAAGTTCTATAAACCGACCATCTTTGAACTCCTTTCAGAACTTCAAATGCATTTAGATTTTCATTAATCTCCGTTACTTTTGAGATTGACATAATTTTTTCCTTTTTAAAAAATATTTTCATCATCATTTTGTTCATAAAACTGCATCCATTTTTCTTAACCAATGCTATTTTATGGTTTCTTATTTTCCATGACAGTGCCATATTTAAGATATGGTTTTCTTTGGTTCCACAAATGTTTGATAATACACGTTATGCTCAGTAATCCAATAACAGTCTATTGTGATCATGATTCATGTTGAATTCCCTGTCTTAAAGTCATCTGACTGTGTTCACCTATCCTGATTTTTTTTATTAAACTGTTAAAAAGACATATGGGAGTAGTTGTTTGATTTCATGTCCATCTTCTTGATTAAAAGCAGACAAAAAGTCACAGTTTTTTTTTTTTTGATTAATTCTTTAAAGCGAGCCACAACACTATCAGATAAGTATGTGGTAACTATATTTCTGCTTGATGCTGTGAAATTGGATAGCACAAATTTGAACGTTATCAAATAGTGGTCAGTCAGTGAAAGATTTTGAGGGATGACAAGCAGCTCATCGATTTCTACACCATAGGTCAAGACCAGGTCAAGGGTGTGATTATAGTGATGAGTTGGTTTACTAACACACTGAGAAAAACCAGTTGAATTTAAGAGGGAGAGAAATGCTACACTATGACTATCATTATCAACGTCTATATGAATATTAAAATCACCAGCTATGATAATCTTGTCTGAGCTAAGAACTAAGGTTGTTAAGAACTCAGAGAATTCAGACATAAATTCAGCAAAAGAAGCACTAGGAGGGCAATATACTGTGGTAAATAAAATAGGCTGCTCTGACCTCCAGGATGGATGTGCTAAGCTAAAAATTAAGCATTCAAAAGAGTTACAATTTGAGTTTAGCTTAGGCTGAGGGTTCATTGGTTATGTGGATTCATATATTACCCCAACACCAACACCTCGGCCAGTGTTTCAAGGAATATGAATATTACCATAGCTGGGGGGGGGGGGGGGTGTCTCATTGATACTAACAAAGTCATCGGGGTGTAGCCATGTTTCTGTGAGACAGAGTATATTTATATTGTAATCCGTGATCATATCATTAATTAAGGTCGCTTTATCGGACAGAGATCTTATGTTCAGCAGTCTGCATTTAATTATTTTATTTAACTGTGGTAAATTAGTGGTTTTTATCTTCATTAAGTTATGTTGTATTTGTCTTGAGTTATAATGTTTTGGGTAACGGGAGACAGACACTATCTCTATGGGGTTATGAATTGAAGACTGATCTAAAAAGCGAGAATAATTTGGATTAATAGGGGTAAAATGAGAATTGAAAGCAAGAAAGGGCTGGTTGGCAGACCCAGGTACTTTGGGGTGAGTTAACACACCAGCTTTTAGTCACTGTACTGAAAAATGCTGAATGGAATAAAAAAGACTGTCCCTTAGAATACATGCACCAAGTCTATTTGGATGGATGCCATCTGGCCTTATAAATGATGGGCGGTTCCAGAACAGGTTGAAATTGTCTATAAAACTAATGTTAAAAGTAGGAAATGTTGAACACAACAACAAATTAAGGCTAAGAGTTCTGCTAAAATAATTGCCACCTCTTCTAAAAGGAGCACGTAGTCCAGAAATAAACACACGTCTGCCACAGTTCATAAGAGTGGACAGAAGGCTCCTGAAGTCTCTCTTTAAGATCGCAGATGCTTCATCTGGGATGTTATTGCATCCAACATGCACAATAACAGTTTCAGCGTGGGGGTATTCATTTAATTGGTCAGGGGTAAGAGCCTCAATGTCTGACACTTTAGCCCCAGGAAAAAAAAAAATGTAACACAGTACCTGCTTCTGACGTTCCTCATTATGGAATCACCGATTACCAGCATCGTCTGGGGGGACTTTGTCCGTGGCTTCTGAAATGGTGAATAGTTTTGCTGTTGTTGCTGTTGTTGCTGCTGTGGCGGTGCGGTGCCTGTGCGGGGGTGATGTGGGTGGTTGTGCTCTCTTCTTTTTGGAGCTGGTGTAAAATTTGCCACACCTACGGTAGTTTTGATCCGGGGCTTGTGGGTTTGGGCCACTGCTGAAGGAGGAGGGGCAGCCATGGGAGGAAGATTAACGTCCAGGTGGGGGAAATCTTCCAGGGAAAGGATGTCAAATCTGTTTTCCAGCAAAAGGGGAAGGGGGGAGGTGCAACCATGTCTGGTCAATCCCCAATGTTTGCTATTGGGCCCAACCATGGTCCAGGGTATGCATTGAGTCTGTCAAGAACCACCCGGGGCTTTGAGTTAAGCTCCGAGCTGAAGCCAGTGTTTGGTGCTGGAGTCCTGGACAGCTGAGGTGTATGGTGATATGCTAATTTCACCCAGGTAAGTAGCCGTCTCTGCTAGCTGCGAGTCAGTCGCTCACGCCAATGTCCGTCCAAAAATGATTGTATCCAGATGATTTTCAGCTTCCCAAATCTTATAGAGGTTAGAGAGTCTCACTTCCAACTCAGAAACCTTCTTAGAGAGGGGAACACAGCTGACACAGGTCGAGGAGGGAGCCATGACTTTCCAGGCCAGGAGTGGCTAACTTAAACAGATAGGTTTGCCTAACCCGGTGAACAGCCCTGGTCTGGGTCTGATTCACCTGTGAGCCAATACGGGCTGTTGTATTTACTGAGCTAACACTAAGTAAAAAACTTAATATCAATAAAAGAGGTAAATATTTAAAACAGAGTTAATACAATAAACAAAAATAGATAAGATAACCAGTACATGTAGAAGTGACCGAGTTTTCAAACAGACGCCGACACATGCACAGTTGGATGAGCTCTGGTACCGCTCCGGAAGAACCAACTCGCCAGAAGTAGAGACCGATGTGAAACCTTGGAAGAAGAAAGAAACTCTAACTCTCAGTAGAGAAGATATACAGTGGTGTGAAAAAGTGTTTGCCCTCTTCCAGTTTTCTCATTTTTTTGTATTTTTGTCACACTTAAATGTTTCAGATCATGAAACAAATTTAAATATTAAACAAAGATAACACAAGTAAACAAAAAATGCAGTTTTTAATTGAAGATGCTTATTATTAAGGGTAAAAAAAAAATCCAAACTTACATGGCCTTGTGTAAAAAAAAAAAAGTGATTGACCCCCGTCAAAACATAAATTAACTGTGGTTTATCACATCTTTGGAAAGCTGAGTTCAATTTCTCCAGCCACACCCAGGCCTGATTACTCCCACACCTGTTCTCAATCAAGAAATCACCTAAATAGGACCTGCCTGACAAATTGAAGTTGACCAAAAGATCCTCAAAAGCACAACATCATGTGGTGATCCAAAGAAATTCAAGAACAAATGAGAAACAAAGTAAATGAGAGCAATCGGTCTGGAAAAAAAGATTATAAAACCATTTCTAAAGCTTTGGGACTCCTGCAAACCACAGTGACAGCCATTATTCAGAAATGGCAAACACATGGAACAGTGGTGAACCTTCCCAGTAGTGGCGAGTCAACCAAAATTACCCCAAGAGCACAACGACGACTCATCCAAGAGGTCACAAAAGACCCCACATCAACATCCAAAGAACTGCAGGCCTCACTCCAGGCTCCACCATAAGAAAGAGACTGGGCAAAAATTTCCTGCATGGCAGAGTTCCAAGACAAAAAGCACTGCTGAGCAAAAAGAACATAAAAACTCATCTCAGTTTTGCCAGAAAACATTTTGATGATCCCCAAGACTTTTGGGAAAATACTCTGTGGACTGACAATATGTTGGAAAAATTCCTTATCAAAAATTAGGCAGGATCAAAGTTTCAGCAAAATTAATATGCACTGATCAGCAGAAGACAATACAGAGTATAGCTTTCACAGACTCCCACTGTCATGACTCCCATGCGCTTTTACGCAGCGCACAGAGAGGGAGAATGAAATGACGGATTTACACGCAGGTACACAACAACACATTTATTAACATAAAGACAAACAGTTTCCAAAAAGGTGAAGATGAACAGAAATACAAAGGTACACTTACAATGGGCGTTCCTGGGCCGGCATCACCCAGCGAATGCATGAGGAGAAGCGATAACCACAGTAGCGTCCCACAGCCGACATCACATGAAGGACACAGAAGAACCACGGCAAAGTGTAGTGGCTAACACTTCATGGCACAAATGAATATGACGATGCACACTGAAGACCATTCAGTGCAATGCAATGACCCAGCAGTGCGTGACTGGCAAAAAGCTGCCTAAGTACACGCACTGCTGGTGATGGTGAGATGAGGAGCACTTGGGCGAGGACCAGGAAAGATGATTAACGGGACTGGGAACAGCTGATGGTAACAAGTGAGGGGGCATGGTTGGACTGGTAGGCTGTCAGCCAGGGATCACAGAAGAGTGAGCCAATGAAAGCTCCCTTACAGCTGCCGGCAAGTAAGCAGTGGCTAGGGATAGGGGAAACACACTTAAATACATAATATACACATATGCAGCAGCACCTAGACTCACAGGGAGGTCAGGACCGAGCCGGGGAAACCAAGCCAGCTAGGATCCTGACAGCAACAGTGCATTGGCTTAACTAACAGAGTGATTCTTGCCATATATATCCAAAGGACCATCGGGGTGAGGTCATTTCTTAATAGTTCATTCATGACTCACTTGATAATGTGGTGTTCCGAGCGTGGATAAGCTCCGCACTCAAGTCACTCAGTGTTTTCCCTTTTTTCCTCTGTATTTCTAGTTTTATTATTATTTGTCCCTTCGGTGATTTTACTGTGACAGGGCCACGGCCGGTCTTCCGGCTGTCAAGTCAAGCCGGCTCTGTCACAGCTGATTATGATTTGCTGATTACGTTTTCTCTTCACCTGTTGGCCCTTAGCTTTTGTGGTCTGTATTTAAGGGAGCAGCTGAGGTTCACTCCTCGCTGTGACCTCGTCGTTGTTGTCGTTCTAGGCTGGGATCCTTATCCCCGATTCCAGTCTTTCTTCAGTGTAAGTTTTGCCCTCACTTCACTCAATCGTAAGTGTTACTCTACAGTGTTTGGTTTCGCCCTCACTCTTTGTATAAGTGCTTGCGACTTTTTATACCTTTCCTTTTTTCATCCTCCAGGGTCACATGTATAGTTATTTGTATTTGGCCACACATGGCTTGTTATTTTGTTACCCTTCTTTAATAAATATACACAAACTCTCTGTCAGTATCTGGTGCCTCATTAATGCCCTGAAAGGGGGGAACATGACAGTAGGTCACAGCCAAGTGAGGTGTCAGCCACAGTGAGTTTTGTTTCGGCTCTGTTTTTTCTCTTTTACCAGGTGCTTGCGGGGGGGTGGATGTTATGGCATCACTTTGGGACCTCCTATGCAGCACTCGCCAAAACTCCCCCGAAGACACACCTGGGCCTTGTGATGGCGGCTAAACGCCATCCTCGCCCTGCTGATCACTTTGAGGGCAAGGATAGGATGGTTGAGGGATCGGTGCTTCTCCAGTGGAACCGGGAGTGGGACAAGGAACCCTCCAGGAAGCCTAGTTCAGCGCCGTCGGGAAGGCACTCCCGTGACCAGGCTCCTGCTCTGGCTCCAGCCCCCGCTTCACAGCCTAATAAAAGCCGCTCCTTGGTGCAGAACTCTACTCTTCCCCGTGACACAGCTGTACCTAAACAGGTGGAGGAGAATAACCAGGTGAAAGCACCATGAAGCTCCTGCCATTACCCAGCCACAGATGGCCAGAAGAATTTCCATGTTTCCCAGCTAGCAACTTGCTCTACGCCATGGCAGAGAGGAAAAGCAGCAACTGCAGCCCTTGGGTTTCCCTCGTCAGCTGTTTCGCCAGCCTCCCATTCACGGGTCTTTGCAGCTGTTACCCCCTCTTCCATGACGTCATCCTTCGCTGCTGAGAGCCCAGCTGTTTTTCCCCTGGCCCCGCCCGTGATCGTGCCTGTAGGAGCAGCTCCTCTTCATCCGTCAGAGGGGTCCACATCCTCTACAGTCACAGAGAGGGAGAGAATTGAGCCCGCTGCAGCAGTCACCATCGTTCCCCTGGAAAGAAGGCAAGTGTTTTTTCATTCTAATTCTCATTTTGATGAATTACCTTGTCTGATTCCTGGCAGTGGAGCTCAGGTTTCTCAGTCCACTGAGCTTTCACCACCTGCTGCAGCCATCAAAATTGATCCTGCTACCCCTATGTTTCCTCCTATTCTCCTCGAGCTTTCCTGGGTCCCAGGATTAGACCGCCGGACGGAGGAAGAGACTGCGGCCCTGGAGAGCCTGGTTCCAGCCCCGCAGCCATGTCATGAGAAGAGGAGGAGGGCTGACTCCTGTTGGGAGCTTGCGCTGACGAGAAAGCATCCCCGGGTCTCCGCGGAGCAGCATTCAGCCCCTGTAGGCAATGGATCTCCTGCCACCACGCCAAGTGAGCCAGCAGCGTGGGTTTCAGAGCCAGGGGGTCCGTGGACTGTTGTGACTATCATGCCAGCTGCAGAGGCCACTGCAGCCAAGTGGGAGCCTGGAATCGAACTTCTGATCGCTGAGCCTCGATCGTCGGAGTCCTGGACGGCGGTAGAGCTCGAGATCAGGCAAGTGCTCTATGTTGTCTTCCTATTTTCTGTATTAGAGCAATCTTGCCTGTCTCTTGGGGAGGAGAGCCAGGTGCAGCTTGCCACTGCATCCGGGCTCATCTCACCGGGCTCTGCCACTGCCGGTGACCCTAACCCCTGTTTTTCATCCTTTTCTGAGCCTTCTTTCAGGGTCACCGGAGAGGAGTCAGCTCGGCCCGATGTCACCAAGGCTCCGGGTTCGCTTCTGGAGGTCGTCCCAGGTGCAACGCCGGTCCGGTCGGGGTCCACAGTGGGAGCTGCACTGGCCCGGTCAGAGGTCGGTGAGGGAGCTGCAAATCCCCCACTACTAGACACCATGCTGGTTCCCTTTTCTCCCCCCTTTTCCCCTATTCTTCACCACCGGACGCCGCTGGGCTCCCTCTCATCCGGTCCGGCTTTCCTTTGTTGAGCCTTTCAGTTGGGAAGCCGCCTCCGAGCTCGCCCCTCTGGTCCTAGTGGTCCAAAGATGTGGGTCAGCCGCCGGAAGGACTGTTTCACCGGTTCTGCAACCTGGGTCGGGCGCCAGAAGTACTGTTTCGCTGGTTCTGCAACCTGGGTCGGCCGCCTGAAGAGCAGTTTTGCCGGTTCTGGGACTTCGGTAGGCCACCTAAACTGTTTTCCTTGGGTTAGAGTATGGATGCCGGTAGGCCACAAGAACTATTTTTAGTTTTACCTGCTGGTTTTCCCCACGCTAGTGCATTGCATTAAGGTCTGAGTGAAGGTGTACATACATGTTTTTGTTGTTGCAGCATACCTGCTTTTTGTTTTTTTTGTGTGTGTGTGTGTGTGTGTGTGTGTGTGTGTGTGTGTGTGTGTGTGTGTGTGTGTGTGTATCCCCAGACTGTGATTTATTTGTATTTGGACATTTCTGTGTGAAGGTCTCTCTTTGTATTTGTGGTCGGTTTTTCGCCACCTCTTTATTTTGAACTTGTGAATGGTAGTATTGGCCATACTATTTTGTATCTGAGTCGTGGATGTTTTTCATTTTATCTGGGTAGGGTTACTATTTTCTAGTACCTTGCTGTTAGGCATTTTTTGTGTATTTTCCTTGTAGTTTCTCTCCCTCCGAGCCGGGATTCCCCCTCCACCCACCTGAGGTTGGTTCGATAGTTTTTCTAGGTTGGGGGAGGGGTTCCCTTTATCTCTCTCTTGGATGTCACGACGGGACAACTGGAATGCATCCCTTAAACAGGGGGCACTGTGGTGTACCGAGTGCAGATCAGCTCCGCGCTCAAGTCACTCAGTGTTTTCCCTTTTTTCCTCTGTATTTCTAGTTCTATTATTATTTGTCCCTTCGGTGCTTTTACTGTGACAGTGCCGCGGCCGGTCTTCCAGCTGTCAACTAAAGCCGGCTCTGTCACAGCTGATTATGATTTGCTGATTACGTTTTCTCTTCACCTGTTGGCCCTTAACTTTTGTGTTCTGTATTTAAATGAGCAGCTGAGGCTCACTCCTCGCTGTGGCCTCGTCATCATTGTCATTCTAGGCTGGGATCCCTACCCCAGGTTCCAGTCTTTCTTCAGTGTTGGTTTCGCCCTCGCTTCACTCATTCGTAAGTGTTACTCTACAGTGTTAGGTTTCGCCCTCACTCTTTGTATAAGTGCTTGTGACTTTTTATACCTCTCCTTTTTTTTTACCCTCCAGGGTCGCATGTATAGTTATTTGCATTTTGCCCCACATGGCTTGCTATTTTGTTACCCTTCTTTAATAAATATACACAAACTCTCTGTCAGTATCTGGTGCCTCATTAATGCCCTGAAAGGGGCGAACATGACAGATAAAGTTTGCTGAGCCTCTTGATTATTTCATTCATGTCTCAGATTGTATCTGCTGACTACATGCAGGGAACCAGTTGACATTAGTGATAAGGCTGGATGCAGTCTCAGTGATAGAACTGGATATTCACAGCTGATAACCTAAGTTACATCAGCATCCTTCAATCTGTTTTTTCCACTACTCAACAACTCCAAATATGGCAACAGGATTTCCTGAGTCAGTATACGCATTAAGCTTTATATATATATATATATATATATATATATATATATATATATATATATATATATATATATATATATATATATATATATATACATGTGTGTGTGTGTGTGTGTGTGTGTGTGTGTGTGTGTGTGTGTGTGTGAAATTCATATATGTCAAAATTCATATAACTCACTGTAGCATAGAATTTTTTCCATCACAAGACAAACAAACATCACAAGCACGGGGGGCCCCCAGGGAATGGTGTTGGCTCCCTTCCTGTTCACTCATTATACCGCGGACTTCTCACACAACACAACACACTGCCATCTACTGAAGTTCTCTGATGACTCTGTGATCGTTGGCCTCATCTCCAATGGAGATGAAACTGAGTACAGAGGGCTTATCCAGGACTTTGTGGACTGGTGCCATCGGAACTGCCTCCAGAACAACGCATGGAAAACTAAGGAGCCGGTGGTGGACTGCCGCAGGCAAGGACAACCCCTCACAGCACCAGTAAATATACAGGGAACAGACATCGAGATGGTGACATCCTACAAGTACCTGGGTGTTCATCTGAACAATAAACTAGACTGGTCACACAATACTGACGCACTCTACAAGAAGGGACAGCGCAGGCTGTTCCTACTGAGGAGACTCAGGTCTTTTGGTGTACAAGGGGCGCTGCTGAAGACATTCTATGACACACTGGTGGCATCAGCCATCACTTTTGGAGTGGTCTGCTGGGGCAGTGGCATTACCGCAGCTGATAGGAAGAGACTGAACAAACTGATCAAGAAAGCTAGCTCTGTCCTGGGGCAGCGCCTTGACCCAGTGGAGGAGATAGGAGAGAGAAGGACGGTGGCTAAACTGTCATCTCTGCTGGAGTCCGAGTTCCACCCTATGCAGGACATACTGAATGCACTGAGGAGCTCATTTAGCAGCAGACTACATCATCCCAGGTGCACAACCGAGAGGTTTCGCAGGTCCTTCCTACCAACGGCTGTCAGACTGTACAACCTAAGCAGGGCTGCTCACAGAGATAGCAAAAAGACGTAACAACCTAATAGTTTTGAATGCAAAAGATGCAATAGACTTACACAATGGTCCCCTCTGGCATACAACTAGGAAAATACCGGTTGCTATGGAGGGTGAGAATATGTATGGGCACATAATCATACCATGTAGGATAACTAAGTAGACGGTTGTGCTGTTTCATCCCATCTAGCAACAATGCCCTGCACTGTGTGTGTTTATATATTTACATATTTATTCCATCTAGCTACAATGCTCTGCACTGGGTGTGTTTATATTTATATATCTATATATTTATTCCATCTAGCTACAATGCTCCGCACTGTGTGTTTATATATCTACATATTATTCCATCTAGCTGCAATGCTCCGTACTGTGGGTGTTTATATATCTACATATTTATTCCATCTAGCTACAATGCTCTGCACTGTGTGTCTGTGTATATATATATATATATATATATATATATATATATATATATATATATATATATATATATATATATATATATATATATTTATATATATTTATAGTAATATGTACATATGTATATTAGCTGCTCTTGCTTTTTTTTTCTTGCCTTCTCATTGTTGCTCTGAGTGTTGCTATCCCTGTGCTGTTGCAATCCTGGAATTTCCCCATTGTGGGACTAATAAAGGCTTATCTTATCTTATCTTATCTTAAACGTTGAACTTTTTGGAAGGTGTGTGTCCCATTACATCTAGCATTAAAATAACACAGCATTTCAGAAAAGGAACATCATACCAACAGTAAAATATGGTGGTGGTAGTGTGATGGTCTTGGGCTGTTTTGCTGCTTCAGGACCTGGAAGACTTTCTGTGGTAAGTGGAACCATGAATTCTGCTGTCTACCAAAAAATTCTGAAGAATGTCTGTCCATCTTTTCGTGACCTCAAGGTGAAGCACACTTGGGTTCTGCAGCAGGACAATGACCCAAAACACACCAGCAAGTCCACCTTTGAATGGCTTAAGAAAAACAAATGAAGACTTTGGAGTGGCCTAGTCAAAGTCCTGACCTGAACCCGATTGAGATGCTGTGGTATGACCTTATAAAGGTGGTTCATTCTCGAAAACCCTCCAGTGTGGCTGAATTACAACAATTCTGCAAAGATGAGTTGGCAAAAATTCCTCCACAGCACTGTAAAAGACACATTGCCAGTTATTGCAAACCCCTGATTGCAGTTGTTGCTGCTAAGGGTGGCCCAACCAATTATTAGGTTTAGGGGGCCATCACTTTTTCATACAGGGCTGTGTAGGTTTGGATTTTTTTTTCCCTTAATAATAAATACCTTCCTTTTAAAATTACATTTTGTTTACTTGTGTTATCTTTGTCTAATATTTAAATTTGTTTTGATGATCTGAAACATTTAAGTGTGTCAAACATACAAAAAAATGAGAAATCAGGAAGGGGGCAAACACTTTTTCACACAACTGTAGTTTCCACTAAAGCATTTTGTGTTTGACTTTTTATTTATTCCTTTTCAGTGGGGGATTTAGCTATGGAAAATTTAATTGAAGGTTTAAGTGTGAAATGCATTGACTGCTACATATACTGTACCAATGTTTACAAAAATATAATCAAATTGACATTTCCATTTTACTTTATTGTACATTTACAGTAAGTGTATTTTTAAATGCAGAATAATAGTTGCACTTTGTGTACTATGCTCACATCCCAATGCCTGGAACATTTTTTCCCCTCAAAGTGATTCCAACAAGGAGTCAAGTAAGCTAGGTTAAATGGCCCCTATAGACTGTCTGGCTGATTTGAAACTCAAAGGCCACCTGCCTGGCACCCTTGGTTCTGTAATTGCCATCACTACCCTGATAGCAAGAGAATCACACAGGAGGGGGATTATCTTGAGGCAAAAGGTTCTTGAGTGCAACAGAAGCCCATAGTTGATTTCATTAATGTGCTTGTTGAACCCATCCCTGTGAAGGAATTCAAGAAAAAAAGCCTTGGTTGTGCGCATTATGTTTTCATTGCAGTTTCAAGTAGCTTCATCTAGAAACTCTGGTCAAATTGTGGTGATGAAAACAGTGGAGCAATACACAATGGATTATTGTGGGTTAATAGATGGATAGATTTATTGTTAGAAAGACAAACCATGTATACTGTAGCTTATTTTTAGATGTGTTGTCAAAAGATATTGAGCTTGTGAATAGCCACAGGAAAGGACTGCTGTATTAAAGGGTACCTGTAGTGAATTTTTATAAATAGCTATTTCAAGTATGATACTAGTGGTTCCGTCCAGTAATGTGGGTCATGATTCCTTGTCAAATATGTGTGCATTTCAAGTCACTGCTCTTTCAGTCAGTCATGGTCCATGACATCTTGCCTCCTACATGGGCTGTTGCAGCACTTGTAGTGATGCACAGTCGTTGCTTTGTGCGATTGGCAGGGCTGGTCACTGACCCCGTGCCATTCGTTTCTCTGGTTTCTTGTTTTAATTTTACAGCTGTCCATTTGTGTTGTGTCACAGGCTTAGATAAACAGCAAGCCGTGAAAGACCACATCACATGCTTCAGCTCCAACTGTTATAAGCCTCCTCCACTCCTCATGTGCTTTTATGCAGGAGGAGCGCACGAAGAGGAGAAGAATTAATGGATTTACGCGCAGCTTTGACCTACTTTCTGTGATCCCATGCTGACATCTTGCCGGTCCGGCCACGTCTCCTCTCTCATTATCATCAGCTGATTCAAACTCCCGCTGATCATGTTTCCCGTTCCTCACCCAGGTGCTTCTCATCACACCATCACCAGCAGTGTGTGTCCTTCGTGGCCCGTTTGCCAGTAATGCACTGATGGTCCATAGTATTGTTATCTGTGCTGTTTGTTTGCCAGTATTTTCAGCACTCTCACGACGCGCTAGTCACTCCATGTTCGCCGTGGCTCTCGTGCGTCCTTGAAGCGATGTCGGCTCTGGGGCGCACCTGTGGCAAACACGTCTCCTCTCATTCGTTCGCTGAGCGATGCCGGCCCCCAAACGCCATCAGCAACTGTGTTTGTGTTTTTTGTATGTCTTCACCTTTCAGGGAACTGTCTGTCTTTCTGTATTAAATGTGCTGTGGTGAACCCTGCACGTAAATCCTCATTATTTCATCCTCCCTCTCCGTGCCCTGCGTAAGAGCGCACGGAGGGTCATGATGAATGGATTTACACGCAGAATTCACCACAGCATATGTACTGAACATAAGAATGATGACAACAGTTCCCAAAAAGGTGAAGACCCACAAAAATAAACACAAACACCCACAATTGGCGTTCGGGGCCGACATCACCCAGCAAACATGGAGAGGAGACGTGTTAACAGTGGTTGCGCCCCAGGGCCAACATCGCTTCAAGGGGCGCAACAGAACCACGGCTGTGTGGAGCGGCTAACATGTTGTGATAGCGCTGGAAACATTGGCTGGCTGACAACACAGCAGATGATGCAGACAAACCATGAACAGCTGATTGTCAAAGAGAGAGGGCGCGTTGTCACCATGGGTTGAGATGCCGTCTCGGCACTCGGCCCATGTTTTCCCTCGTCCCTGCTTCCCATTGAGCAGCGTCTCAGCTGGCCCCCAGCTGGCAGCATTATGGACGGCTGGGGCCAATTAGTCTTCATCAGCTGGGGCGCTGCCAATGAGGATAAATAGGAGCAGCCTCGATGACTCGGGGCTGCGACATAAACACATTGCTAAGCTGAAGCCCCTTCGTCTGGTGTCAGCTTATACTCCTCTTGCAGCATTCCTGTGTTTGTATCCCGCTGTGAGTATGTACGTCTTGTTACCCCCACGTCCGGTACGAGCTGCTTACCTCTGCGCTGTGCAACCTGTGAGTGTACGTCTGCATGAGTATCTGTGCTCTCATCCCTTCCCCTTTACCCTGAATAAAATATCACGACTCACTGGCTTGTCCCTGGCTCTGATTGCCCGGCTCCCTAGAGCCGGATATGACAGTATGTCGCAGCCAGAAGAGTTGCCGGCGGCCGTGAGTCGCTGTGGAAATGTACCTTTCTGTCCGGGTGTCAGCGCTGCTAGCATGCCGTTTCCCAGGAGTCACTTCCGGCGCCAGGGCAACGAGCTGAGGTCCATCTCGGAGGCTGTCGACGGGACGTTCTTCACCCTGCACGACGCCTCCAACGCGAGACGCTGGCATCCGGGCCGTGCTGAGGAACTCCTGGACTGTCACCCACACTCTCTGTACCATCTGGAGGACAGTGCCAGGATAGACGCTGCAGGTACACAGCGAGAGAAGCTCCACGGGGTGGATGGAAATCCCGGCAGGGAGCCGAAGTGGGCGACGTCTTTCCCCGCTTCGGAGTCCCGTTCCTGCCGCTATTCCAGTCCGGGAGTTCGCGCCAACCAGAGGACTTCCCCCGACCTGTGCCACGTCACTCGGGATTCCCTTCAAGGAGCCGCAGCTGACAGCAGTTATGTCCGGGGTCGAGTGGCTGTCGCGAGCTCTACTGTGTTTCCTGTCACCACCTTCAGGCATGTGGCGGCGGCAGTGAGATTGATGGTGAGGACTTCAGGCTACGAAGCTTTCCCGTGCTCGACGCCTTCCTCGTCTCGATCTCCGATCTGGAGCGGCGAATCCTGGGTTTCCCCCTCGCTTCGTCCCCTGGGAGTAGTCGTCATCACATCGCCGAGTCACCTCTGCACGAACCTCGTCCGGATCCAGTTCTGGGTCATCGTCAGGACCGTTCCTCCCACGCAGCTGTCATCCCTTCGCCTCGTCAGTGTGGAGATTCTACAGCCTCGTCCCCTGAGCCTCGTTCCCCCGCTGTCATTCCTGGACATTCGGGCTGGCTCACCCCGGCTGTTTTCCCCTCCTCCTCGACGCGCTTCCTGACTGCTGTGTGTGCCTGGAATCCCGGCCTGGTGAGCTCTCTGCTGGAGACAACGCGAGCGATCCTCAGACTAACTCCCGGGGGGTCCTCCGTTATCGCCGGGCGGGGAGAGGAAGAAGCAGAATCCACTACAGCAGGCGATACTCAACCTCCAGGGGGCAGGCAAGTCATTGTTTTTTCACACCTGCTTAATGATTTGCTCTGTCACATCCCTGGAGGAGAAGTTCAGGGTTCGCAGCTCCCTGAACTCTCCCCACCTGCTGTAACCTGTATGCCTAATCCCGCATCCTCTGTGTCTCTCTCCGCCGAGCGGTCCCCGGCTCCGGGTCAACGTGGTGGGATATGGAGAGGGCCTGTGGTTCCGCAGCTACATTGCGGACGGAGGAGGGGGACTGACTGCTGCGTGGAGTCTACGCCGACGACTGAGCGTCCCCGGGTCTCCACGGAGGAGCGGTTCGGTCCGGCGGGACGAGATTCTTCTGGCTTCACGCCGAGTGGATCGTCGGCGGGGTTACCTGAGCTGGAGGGATCTCAAGCTGCGCTGACCATCGTGCTGGCTGCGGGGCCCGACGCGGCTAGATGGGAGCCTGACAACGACCTCCTGACGACGGATCCTGGATCTTCGCAGTCCTGGACGGCATCAGAACCCGAGATCAGGCGAGTGCTCTCCTTTCTTTTCTCTCTTTTTATCCCCGAGCACTTCAGCCTATCTCCAGGGGAGACGAGCCGGGTGCAGCCGTCCGCTGCGTCTGAACTCGTCTCGCCGGGTTCTGGCGCTGCCGGTGATCCTGATCCCGGTTCTGTTTTCTCTTCTGAGCCTTCTTCCAGGGTCACCGGCAAGGAGTTGCTGTTCCTCGTGGTGCTGGAGGGTCCGGGTTCAACGTTGGAGGTCGGTTCTGGTGCAGTATTCAACGTGGGTTCGCCCGAGACCCAGTTGGGGTCCAACGTGGGTTCGCCTGAGGCCCGATCGGGGTCCGACGTGGGTGCTGCCCCAGTATTGTCCAGGTCCGGTGAGGAGGTGGCCGTTTTCCTGCGGCCTGACGCCCGCCGCCCTCGTCATCGGCTCTCCCCAGAGCCTCTTCCACCGGGATCCGCTCTGATCCTTTGCCCGTCTCAACGGTCCTGGTGGTTGAGTGATGCGGGTCGACGACCCGACCCACAGAACTTTCGGTTCGGTGATCTGGTTCCCCCCACTGGTCTGTTTCCCTCTGGGCAGCCTGGTTCGGCTGCCGGTGGACTGGATTCCTGGGATCTGGGTCCAGAGTTCGCCGTCCGAACACTTCTCTTTCCCTGATTCGCCAGCTGGACAATGGGCGGGGAGATCTCCGGAGCCATCTCGGCTATTTTTGGACTCTGCCTGCCATTCACCTCGGGTGTCACTTTTTCTTTTGTTATTAAGGTCACTCGGGTGTAATGTTTTGTCCTGTTGGTGGATTCGTTTTTATAGTGCTGTGTTTTCCATCGCTCATGCTCAGCATTTTACTTTTTGTGCCATGTTTTTAGCCTCGTTTTTTGTATTGTAGAGTTATGTTTTGTTTTCCGTAACACCATGCTCTGCAGTTATCCATTTATTCCAGTCACTTTCATTTCTTTAGGTGACTGGGTATTTATATATTCGTGTGTGTGGGTTTTTCTTTGCCTGCACTCAGTATTTCTTTTTTGTCCTGTTGGTTCATTATAGTGTCATGTGCTTTGTTTCCCGTAACACCATGCTCTATAATTGTCATTTGTTCCAGTCACCCTCACTTTTCTTGGTGACTGTGTGTGTATGTACTTAAATTAGCGCTGTGTATAGGTTCCCCTTTATTTAACCGTACTCAGCATTTTTTGCCCTGTACCTTTTTGGTGGTTCTTTTTTCCTTGCTCTGGGTCACGCATGGTTGGTACTCTCTGGGTAGTATGTAACCGGCGTGCTGACACAGTTCTTCTCCCCATCGATACCTGGGTTAATTATTCTGTTTTGTCAGTATTGTATTTGGGTTTTTCTTTCCCGCTACCCTACATTGCCCCATTGGTGTTGTCCTTCCCTTGGCTTCTTCCCCTCCGGTCTGCCTCCCTTCCTCCCACCCTGGGGGGGGGGGGGGGGGGGGGGCTGGGATGTTCCTGGTCGTTCAGGAGCCCGACCTTGAGGGGGGGGCTCTGTCACCATGGGTTGAGATGCCGTCTCGGCACTCGGCCCATGTTTTCCCTCATCCCTGCTTCCCATTGAGCAGCGTCTCAGCTGGCCCCCAGCTGGCAGCATTATGGACGGCTGGGGCCAATTAGTCTTCATCAGCTGGGGCGCTGCCAATGAGAATAAATAGGAGCAGCCTCGATGACTCGGGGCTGCGACATAAACACATTGCTAAGCTGAAGCCCCTTCGTCTGGTGTCAGCTTATACTCCTCTTGCAGCATTCCTGTGTTTGTATCCCGCTGTGAGTATGTACGTCTTGTTACCCCCACGTCCGGTACGAGCTGCTTACCTCTGCGCTGTGCAACCTGGGAGTGTACGTCTGCATGAGTATCTGTGCTCTCATCCCTTCCCCTTTACCCTGAATAAAATATCACGACTCACTGGCTTGTCCCTGGCTCTGATTGCCCGGCTCCCTAGAGCCGGATATGACACGCGTGTGCTGGGACTGGCAAATCTTGGACAGTGCCCACCTGAAAGTGGCTCAAAACCCACATAAAACACATGTACAAGACAAAAACAAAAAGAACTCAAAATACAATCCATAATAAACTTGATGCCTGAGCCACAGAGAATACACTGCTATGATTTTATTGACAAATCGGGTTTAAATAAATTATATTTATGAACAAATAATTTGTTGCAATATCTGTAACAAAAGAATAACACTGGTGTTCCCCTGCTGTGTGTTTGTCGCTGCTGCTGCGGCAGACATGTGTGCCTCTCCACCGTCACTCCCTGAGTGTGACTGGCTTGGCACGATGCCCGCTTGGCACGGCTCAAACCTATACGGTCTGATGCCCCCAGATTCTTCATTATCCCATTTTTCAGAACTATAATCATTTGAAGATTGGACAACACAAACCAATTCCAGACTACATGTGCTGGAACCATCGTCAATGTTTTCTACCACTTCCATCCTGTGTGTACAATGAGCAGCCAAGCGTTGTGTTCTCCCGATGACGTGACTACATGGCTGCGGGGCTTTCCAGCCACTGACGTAATTGGTGATGTGGCGCTTGTCATGTGGTGGCCCTCGCGAGCCACCATAAGACGCCACACAGTCACCAGTGAGTTTCAGTGAGTTTTATTATGGTGAAAAGTAACAACACAAGATGCAGGGGCAATGACACATAAGTCTACACACATCCGGAGGCGTAAGGCTAAACAGCTCTCTTACAGGTCCATAGGAGGAGACGGTCATACACAGGCAAGGTTGATGGAGTAATGACTACACAGGCTGCTGAGGCAGAGACACACAGAAGTGTGTGAGGCCTTACCCCTCACACCGGGAGGGGTAAGGCCAACAGCTCACTTACTGGTCCTGGGGAAGCGACGGTCAACCACAGGCAGACGAGTAACAGTCCAAAGCATCCGTAGCTCAGACGAAGAACGACTGACACTGCTGCGTCTTACCGCCGCCAGTGCCGGGCTTAAGAAGGCGAAGCACTAACGACGATAATTACAATCAGCTGACCGGCCGTTGACAGGCGGAAGCCCCACCGAGCACTTTCACAATAAGAGCCCGGTGAGGCCAGAATACAGCCCGCAACTGTCAAGGCCGGCAGCGAAACATAACTTAGCCTGAGTGCGATCAGAAGCCGTGCTCGGGTCATAACAGTACCCTCCCTCCACGGGCGGACTCCGAACGCCCCAAGGAACCACCCTGCCCCCCCCGCCCCCCCAGGGTGGGAGGTTGGGGGACAGATGTGGAGGGAGAGAACCAACCCATGAACAAGACCCTAAACCAAAAGGAAAAAGAATACATCAATTTCCCCTAGAACCATGACGAAACCAGAAAAAACAAGACATGACTAAAAATACAAGGGATACAAAACCATAAAGAGCATAAGCACCTGACACCGAACATCTTCCCACAGGGACCACAGATAACCCGTCTAACTCCAAAGTACATAATCCCACATGGTAAAGAACTCAAAGTTAGGATCTCTTCAAAAACCCAAACTTAACATGCCAAAATCATACTCCCAAACAACCTCAATACATGATAACTATGGAACAAGAAATACCTGGAAACACACGATAACTATGGAACAAGAAATACATGGAAACGCACGATAACTATAGAACAAGAAATACATGGAAACGCACGATAACTATGGAACAAGAAATACATGGAAACACACATGGAGCAATCTAAAATTGCTCTGACTTGACTTAACTATGACTAAACTATGGCTTTCAAAAAAAAGGAAACATGAGGCAATCTAAAATTGCTTTAACTTGACTATGACTAGACTGTGGCCTTCAAAAAGAAGAGACATGAGGCAATCTAAAATTGCTTTAACTTGACTATGACTAGACTGTGGCCTTCAAAAAGAAGAGACATGAGGCAATCTAAAATTGCTTTGACTTGACTATGACTAGACTGTGGTCTTCAAAAAGAAGAGACATGAGGCAATCTAAAATTGCTTTGACTTGACTATGACTATGACTATGTGAAACAACAAAAAAAAATGCTAAACGCACTTGACATGACTAGGCACCGTATGGGCCCACGGATAGTCCCACAAACACAGTACATGATCAGGTGGCCTACCCCAGTCCCAGGCCCCCAGAAAAAAGTCCTCTGGTGGCCGGACCAGGTCACCTCGTAGCAAACAAAGTTTATTGGGTGGCCAACCCAAGACGCCGAATGCACGAAGCAGTCCCTTGGGTGGCTGATCCGCATCCCACAACCACCAGGACCGTGGAGGAAATGCATGCAGCCGCCCGCCTGAAGACGACAAGACAGGAGAGCGCCAGTCTGCCAAACACAAACCTCTAATGGCCCCCAGCTGGTGGCTCCTGAGAGGGGAACAACCAAAGACTTGGACCCCCTCGAATCCTGATTGGGTCACAGCCGCACCTGTGCTGGACCCCCACTGGACCTCGTCGGACCCCGATTGGGTCATCGCTGCACCCACGTCGGACCCCGATTGGGTCATCGCTGCACCCACGTCGGACCCCGACTGGGTCACCTTGGCCCACGCATCGGACCCCGACTGGGTCACCTCAGCCCACGCGTCGGACCCTGACTGGGTCATCTCAACCCACACGTCGGACCCCGACTGGGTCATTTCAACCCACACGTCGGACCCCGACTGGGTCAGGACTGCTCCGGCGACGACCTCCATCTCCGAACCTGGAACCCCCAGTCCCGTGACCTTGACTGGCCCCGGACCGGTAACGCTGTGGAAGTGCTCAAAAAACAGGAGAGGACCGGGATCAGTTCCACCGGCAGCGCCAGAGCCCAGCGAGACGAGCTCGGGTGCAGCGGATGGCTGCCCCTCACTCGCCTCCCCATGAGGCAGGCAAAAATGCTCTAACACACCATACAGGAAAACAAGGAAGAGCACTTGCCTGCACTCGGGCTCTGGAGCCGTCCAGGACTTCGCCAATCCAGGTTCAAGAAGACGCTCGTCGTCGGGCTCCCACTCGGCTGCATCGGGTTCCACAGCCAGCCTGATGGTCTCTGCAGCTGGATCCTCACGCGCTGGCGTCCACGCCAATAACCCGTGTGGCGTGGGGGCAGAGGACCCTCGACCTGCTGACTCGGGCTGCATCCCTGAGGACCCCTGGGGACGCTCTCTCGTTGGCACTGGCTCCTCATCGCAGTCCGTTCTCCTCCTCTGTCCAAAACAAGGCTGCAGGGCCGGGATATTTCCCAGAGCCGCAGGCCTCCCCCTCGTTCGACGGCGTGGGACTAACGCCGAGGACCGCTCAGCAGGAGGGGACACAGAGGCAGCAGGTTTAGTACAAATGGCTACAGCTGGGGAAAGAAACTCAGGGAGCTGCGAACCCCGAGCTTCACCCCCAGGAGTCAGACAAGACGGATCACTATGATAAATAGGACAGTGAAATTGGACTTGCCTGTCTCCCGGAGGGAGGATGGTATCAGCTGTAGCGGACATTGCCCCTTCCCTCGCTCGCTGGATGGTAGAAAAGGACCCATGGACGGAGCCCACTGGCACAGGACTCAGCTCACTCACAGCAGCTGGCTGATTGAGGGGGTCATCCTGGCGGCCTGGAACTGGATCTGGAGCAGGAACTTGCCGAAGATGCGCCCGGCCGTGGCGCTGATGCCTTCGCCGGCTCCCAAATGGTGCGAACTCCCAAAACGGATCGAGGACAGGATCGGGATCCGTAGGCAGAGAGCAGGAGTGCCTCTTCTCCTGCTTCATGCCGCGTTCCTCCTCCATCATCAGGTATATTTCGCGTTGCGCGGCGATGTCTTCCCTCCTCGCGTCGACTTCCGGATGGTCGGCGTAGCGGGGAGAGAGATGACAAAGAACATCTTCGGCAGCATCCAGGTACCAGTGTATGCCGTGGTCATAATCCAGCAGGGAAGCGGAGATGAGCAGCTCATCCACGAATTCCAACACACCTGTCAGCTCGTGGCTCGGACTCCAAACGCCCCCCCCCCCCCCCGCGACGGCATTCTTCACATACACAGTACCCAGACAGGAAAAAGCAAATGTCCAAAAACTCGAACCCACTGGTGAATTGCGTCTCGGGTTGGCGTCACCGTAAACGCCGTTTTGGCAGCAGTGTACTGTCATGTGGTGGCCCTCGCGAGCCACCATAAGACACCACACAGTCACCAGTGAGTTTCAGTGAGTTTTATTACGGTGAAAAGTAACAACACAAGATGCAGGGGCAATGACACATAAGTCTACACACATCCGGAGGCGTAAGGCTAAACAGCTCTCTTACAGGTCCATAGGAGGAGACGGTCATACACAGGCAAGGTTGATGGAGTAATGACTACACAGGCTGCTGAGGCAGAGACACACAGAAGTGTGTGAGGCCTTACCCCTCACACCGGGAGGGGTAAGGCCAACAGCTCACTTACTGGTCCTGGGGAAGCGACGGTCAACCACAGGCAGACGAGTAACAGTCCAAAGCATCCGTAGCTCAGACGAAGAACGACTGACACTGCTGCGTCTTACCGCCGCCAGTGCCGGGCTTAAGAAGGCGAAGCACTAACGATGATAATTACAATTAGCTGACCGGCCATTGACAGGCGGAAGCCCCACCGAGCACTTTCACAACAAGAGCCCGGTGAGGCCAGAATACAGCCCGCAACTGTCAAGGCTGGCAGCGAAACATAACTTAGCCGGAGCGCGATCAGAAGCCGCGCTCAGGTCATAACAGCGCTCATGAAAACGTTGGATATTCGAGTCAAAAAAAGCCTGTTTGGATTAGAACTGCACAAACCAACCTATTTTGTTATATTGTATTATGTGTTGAAAAATTAGAGGAAGTCAAGAATGTGTCATCAGCACTTTAAACACAGTATAGCATAAAAATGCTTAATCTGCTCTTTACAGTACATCTGAAAAGTATTCACTTTTTCCACATTTTATTTTACAGCCTGATTCCCAAATTGATTAAATTCATTAATTTTTCATTTTTTTCCTCAAAATTGTAGACACAATACCCCATAATTACAATGTGAAAAAAGTGTCTTTGCGATTTTTAAAAATTTATTAAAAATAATTTTAAAAAAAAACAAAAAAACAAAACTAAGAAACCACATGTTCATAAGTATTCACAGCCTTTGCAATGAAGCTCATAATTGAGCTCAGGTGCATCCTGTTTCCACTGATCATCCTTGAGATGTTTTTACAGCTTATTTGGAGTCCACCTGTGGTAAATTCAGTTGACTGAACATGATTTGGAAAGGCACACACCTGTCTGTATCAAGTCCCACAGTTGACAGTGCATGTCAGAGCACAAACCAAGCATGAAGTCAAAGGAATTGTTGTAGACGTCCCAGACAGGATTGCCTAAAGGCAAAAATCTGGGGAGGACAAAAGGGGACAAAAATTTTTTGCTGCTTTGAAAGTCCCATTGAGCACAGTGGCCTCCATCATCCGTAAATGGGAGAAGTTCAGAACCACCAGGACTCTTCCTAGACCTGGCCGGACATCTAAACTAAATGATCAGAGGAGAAGGGCTTTTGTCAGGCAGATGACCAAGAACCCGCTGGTCACTCTGTCAAAGCTCCTCTGCGGAGAGAGGAGAATCTTCCAGATGGACAAAAATCTTGGCAGCAATCCACCAATCAGGCCTGTATGGTAGAGTTGCCAGACGGAAGCCACTCTTCAGTAAAAGGTAAAACATTGAACTCTTTGGCTTGAATGCCAGGTGTCATGTTTGGAAGAAAAAAGGCATCGCTCATCACCAAGCCAATACCATCCCTACAGTGAAGCATGGTGGTGGAAGCATCATGTTGTGGGGGATATTTTTCATGGGTCAGGAACTGGGAGACTAGTCAGGATAGAGGGAAAGATGAATGCAGCAATGTACAGAAAAATAATTCAATTCAATTCAATTCAGCTTTATTTATACTGTGCCACATCACAACAAAAGCCATCTCGTGGTGCCACAGTGCAGAAAAAACAACACAGTCTCAGAAAAACCCAGCAATCAGACGATCCCCTATGAGCAAGCACTAGGCGACAGTGGAGAGGAAAAACTCCTATTTGGCAGGAAGAAACCTCTAGCAGAACCAGGCTCAGGGAGGGGCAGTCATCTGCTGCGACTGGCTGGGGGTGAGGGGATAGGGAAGATGGAGAGGACAGACATAAAAAAAAACATAACCATAAGATGCCAAGTACATTATTGGAGGTCAACCAGCAGTATGGATCAGATAACAACAGATAAAAAGTGGGGTCAAGAGACACAAAATCCCTCCTTAAGTGTAAGCTATATTAAAAAGGAAGGATTTTACCCTGTTCTTAAAAACAGAGACCGAGTCTGACTCCTGGACCCAGAGTGGTAACTGATTCCAGAGAGAAGGGGCTTGGTAACAGAAGGCTCTGCCTCCCACTGTACTTTTGGAGATTCTGGGCACCACAAGTAAGCCAGCATTTTGGGAGTGTAATCCTCTATTAGGATGGTAAGGTAATATCAGATCTTTTATATATTGGGAGGCCTGATTGTTAAGAGCTTTGAAAGTAAGAAGAAGGATTTTAAACTTGATTCTAAATTCTATGGGAAGCCAGTGAAGGGAGGACAGAACTGGGGAGATATGATCTCTTTTTCTAGAACCAGTTAAAACTCTAGCAGCAGCATTTTGAATCAACTGAAGATTTTTTAAGGATCTTTTAGGACAACCAGATAATAGTGAATTACAATAATCTAATCGAGAGCTGACAAAGGCGTGAAACAGTTTCTCAGCATCCTTCAGAGACAAAATGCTCCTGATCTTGGCAATATTGCGTAGATGATAGAAGGCAGTCTTAGAAACAGTTTTAATATGTGAATTAAAGGACAAATCTTGATCAAAAATAACTCCAAGGTTCCTCACATAACTGTTCAGAGTGACAGTGGTGACATCTAAATTAAAGGCATAATTTGAAAATGAATTTCTAAGATGTTTTGGGCCAACAAGAATGACTTCAGTCTTATCAGAGTTTAATAGTAAAAAATTATAAGTCATCCAAGCTTTGATGTCCTTAAGACAGGCTTCTAATTTGGCTAATTGATTACAATCATCGGGCTTCATTGACAGGTATAGTTGTGTGTCATCTGCGTAACAGTGAAAATGTATACAGTGCTTTCTGATGATATTACCTAACGGGAGCATATATAGACTAAAAAGAGTAGGGCCCAACACAGACCCCTGTGGAACTCTGTGACTGAGCTTAGAGTTGGAAGAAAATTCACCATTGATATGGACAAACTGAAATCTATCAGACAAATAAGATCTAAACCACTGCAACGGAGTTCCACTCTGTCCAACAAAGTGTTCTAATCTATCAAGTAGAATGGCATGATCGATAGTGTCAAAGATTTCACTGAGATCTAAAAGAACAAGAACAGAGACAAGTCCATTATCAGATGCAGTCAGGAGGTCATTAGTGACCTTGACTAAGGCAGTTTCAGTGCTGTGATGAGCTCTGAACCCAGATTGAAACACCTCAAACAAACCACCTCCCTGCAAATGGTCAGATAATTGCACAGCAACAACTCTTTCCAAGATTTTTGAAATGAAAGGCAAATTAGAGATTGGTCGATAATTGGCCAAAACTCCAGGATTGAGCGTCAGTTTTTTGAGTAAGGGTTTAATTACAGCAGTTTTAAAAGCCAGTGGTACATAACCCAGAGTTAAAGAAGAATTAATTATAAGAAGAATACGGCTACCAATAATTGGGAAGGTAATTTTAAAAAAACCTGGAAGGAATATGGTCCAAAATGCAAGATGAAGGCTTAGATGAGGAAATTATTTTATCCAACACTAAAAGGTCGATTGGAGTAAACTTATCTAAGCAGATATCAAGTGAGGGAGTTGCAGTAGTTGATGTACTTGAGTTTACGGTAGGGAGAATCTGACTGATTTCATCTCTAATAGATAAAATTTTAAGATTGAAAAAGTTCAGAAAGTCCTGACTAGAAAGCTCAGGGGGATGCAAGGATTGACCGAGTCCTGGCTCTTTGTAAGCCTGGCTATAGCGTTGAAGAGAAACCTGGGGTTATTCTTGTTTGCTTCTATTAATGCAGAATAATAGCTTGATCTAGCTTTTCTAAGAGATTTTTTTATAGATTAAGAAATGATTTCTCCACGCTAAGTAGAATTAACTGAACGCCATTTCCTTTCCAATTGATGAGTTTTCTGTTTTAAGCCACGAGTTTCTGAGTTAAACCAAGGGGATAGAAATCTCTGGTTAGACTTTTTCTTTTTTAAAGGGGCCACCAAATCTAGAGTCCGATGCAGAGAAGCATTAACACCATCAACCATGCTATCAATCACGAATAGAGCAGACTCTCCACCATTTATCTCAGTTGTTTCGGTTGTGTTGACCCATGGCATAGAGGAGACAATCTGTGAAAATTTAGCAACAACGTTATCAGAAAGACATCTGCTGTAGTAATATTTTTTCTTTAGGAAAAAAGTGATCAGAGTTAATGAAATCAAAAATTAACAGACAATGGTCAAACAGTACGGGATTATGAGGAGACACTACCAGATTTTCGATATCTATACCATAAGTCAAAACAAGGTCCAATGTATGGTGGGAATAATGGGTAGAATTTTTTTTACTTTTTGGGAAAACCCCATTTTGTCTAAAATTGAATTGAATGCCTTATTAAGACTTTCTACATCAACATGTATATTAAAGTCCCCTACAATAATTATTCTATCGGATTTCAGCACTAAATCAGCTAAAAATTCTGCAAATTCCAATAGAAACTTTGAATAGGCTGTGGGAGGACGATAAACTATGGCAAAGAGAACTGGGTTCAAGCCAAAATTGACAACAGGCCCCACACTGAGGACCAAACCTTCAAAGGAATTAAAACATAATTTTTGCTTAACATTAACTAGTAATTTAGAATGGAAAATTGCTGCCACTCCACCACCACGACCAGAACCTCTGGGGTTATGACAGTCTAAATACCCAGAAGGAATTGACTCATTCAGACCAACATAATCATCTTGTCCAAGCCAAGTCTCTGTGAGGGATAGTTGTGGTTCATGATAGATCATGAACCAGAAGAGACTTAGAAGATAGAGACCTAATGTTTAATAAACCACAATTAATTTTTAAATTTTGGGGAGGAACAGAGGCCAATTTATTAATTTTATTAATTTTAGGGACTTGAGGCTGGATTAGAATTTTACCAACATTTTGTTTAATCAATTTGGGAAGTTTATGCATTCTATTTTTTTTTAACTTTTTTATTAACTTTAGAGGGAGCAGAAAAAGGTTCTCTAAGGGAGGAGACAGGAGCAAAGTTGAAGGGTGGTGGATGAGCAGGAGCGGCGGGGGTGCGTGTGTTTTTCAAGTTATCTTGTATTTGTCCTGGGTTACAATATTTAGGGCAACAGGAGACAGACTCAGTCTCTGTAGGATTATAAATCAAAGGCTGATCCAAACGGTAAAGAAAATGAATAATGAATGAAAATCTGCTCCAGAGCGATCTTGACCTCAGACTGGGGCGACGGTTCATCTTTCAGAGGGACAACAAGCCTAAACACACAGCCAAGATATCAAAAGAGTGGGTTCAGGACAACTCTGTGAATGTCCTGGAGTGGCCCAGCAAGAGCCCAGACTTGAATCCAACTGAACATCTCTGGAGAGATCTAAAAATGGCTGTGCACCGATGCTTCCCATCCAACCTGATGGAGCTTGAGAGGTGCTGAAAACAGGAATGGGTTAAAATGCCCAAAGACAGGTTTGGCAAGCTTGTGGCATTATATTCCAAAAGACTTGAGGCTGTAATTGCTACTAAAGGTGCATCAACAAAGTATTGAGCAAAGGCAGCGAATACTTTTGTACATGTGATTTCTTAGATTTTTTTTTATTTTTAATAAATTTGCAAAAGTCTCCAAAAAACTTTTTTCATGTTGTCATTATGGGGAATTGTGTGTAGAATTTTGAGGGGAAAAATTAATTCAATCCATTTTGGAATAAGGCTGTAACATAACAAAATGTGGAAAAAGTGAAGCGCTGTGAATACTTTCCAGATGCACTGCATAGAAATTTCAAATAGCTCAAATGTGGTCAAGTGGTTGGTGTCACAAGTATCTGCCTTTGGCAGGTGAAGGTTGAAGCACAACCCAAACCACAGGAGAGACTCTCATGCAATGATATTTATTAACAAAAATCTCAAGGAGCAAAATACAAATTAACAGCAGCACGAGGGCTGGAAAAAACCCAGTTGTCACTGGCGACAAAAACACACGGTGAACCATTTAGCACACAGGGAGCTCGACAGGAGGAACGAATGACAAACAATGGCCCAACACTGAGCACCATCACAGAGTCACATATATAGGGAGACCCATAATTAGGGGATCACTGAACAGCTGGGATGACAATCAGGGCAACAGTTACACATGAGGGCAATAATGACGATACAGATAACGGGATGACGTAAGACAGGGAATGAGCACAGGGGACCAGGAGAAACACAGGAGACACATAATGCAAATAATAATAATAATAATAATAGTAATAATAACCAAATTACAAAAGACAACCACAAAACAACAGGGGATGAGCACAGGACTACATGCAGTGACTATGACTGGGGAGCACAAGGGACACTTAATAATAATACTGATAATAATAATAAGGAAAAACAAAGACCAGAATGAACATACTGTACTCGCGACATGCAAACAAATTTGCTTTGCATTTGGTCTGAACACACCTTTAGGCTACGTTAAAACTGCAGACAAAAGTGGACTGAATCACTTTTGGACCATGTATATTCACTTACAGTCTTGTGGAGAAAGGAGGCAGGCAAGGCAACGAGCTGGATGACACAGAAACTTCGCGCGAAAACCGGCGGCCCTTTTGTAGTTATGAAATGTTCGACTCTGTGCTTCGTTATCGTAGCTGAAAATGTTGGGACCGTGAATGCTGGGAACTGTGCGAGTAACTGTTGATACTTTCCCCCTGGAGCTATAATGTTAGCAAGTTTTGTCGACCCAGCTCCCCAAGCTGTACAGGGCAGACAGGCAAAAGAGACAGCATCCACTAATCTCCTATTAGAAACATCAACTAATAACCCGTAAGCACATAAAAAATCTGCGCCTAAAATGGGGCCAGAAAATGCAGCTATTACAAAGTCCCACAGTTGCGTCCATGTAAGCAAATCGTCAGTGTCCGCTCACCAAATGTCCTGATGGTGGATCCGTTAGCAGCCGTGAGCTGGGGACCGCTGCCTCCTGCCACCCTGTCTGTGTTGACCAGTAGGATGAGGCTCTTCTGGGAGCCGGAGTCCACCAAAAACCATCTCCCCGAACATGTGTCTGTGGCATAAAGCAATCTTTTCTAGTCACCATTGGTCACAGCTGCAACTGAATTCTGAACGTACCGTCTTCCCAGCTCCTTGAATTGGCATGGTGTCAGGCAGCATTGGGCATTCGAGCTGAAACGGCGATGATAAAAACAGGTTGCCCTGTTCCTTCATCTCCTGTTGCCGTCCCTTCTACCACCCACAGCTCCTTGACCTCGCTGGCTTCCCTCATGGATGCTGGTGCCACTGCCTGCGTGCTGAGAGTTCTGGTAGCCGAAATGATGCAGTCCGCTTCCTGCTCCAGGGCACGGTAGTCCTTAGCAACCAGCCGTGGCAAGTTGGCCAAGATCACCCTTGCTGTAGGTTCCTGAGGAACAAGTGGGCGAAAGGAAAAGATTCATCGCCCTTCCACGTCAGCACCAGCATGCTCTCCATGAGAACCACTGCTGATCTGTCCCCTAACTCCGAACGTGTTAGGAGTTTCTCTGCTCTCTCACAGTCAGAAAGGGTGTGACACTGGAGAAGCATCCTCTTCAGCGCTTCATATTGTTCGTGGGCCGGCAGCTCCTGTAGCAGGCTCATTACCTGTTGTGTGGCACGGGCATCCAGCACAGCGACCATGTAGTAATATCTTGTGTCAGCTGTTGTTATCCTGTGGAATGCGAATTGGGCTTCTGTGTGCAAAAACCATGCAGTCGGGTTGTGAAACCAGAAGTCTGGGAGATTGACTGAGCCGGTGCACACGGCACCGGTGCTCTCCCTCCAGGTAGTCTCCGGGGCAACGCTCAGCTCGCTTTCCATAGCACGTCTTAGGTCACCACTGTGGAGAAAGGAGGCAGGCGAGGCAACGAGCTGAACGACACAGAAACTTTATTCCTTTTCCAAAATAATTTACAGCAAAAGAGATAACGGGTCTCTGTGTATTCCTCTTTTATATCTTTATTCCCATGCATCGAGACCATAACACATTGTTATTTGAATAAAGAACTGTGTGGCACATTAACATGACATAGCGCCAGCACTGCTCCAACCACCTTCTTCTCTTAGCGGCACCGGCAGTTGTTACTCTCCCTGGGGGGGGTGCATAGACCTAACCACCCCAACTGATATCCCCCTGGTGACACTTCTTCCTTCGGTCCATTGTTCTCCCTTCCCCTTGCCTTCTCTGGGTGGAGAAAACCCCCACCCCATGCCCCCACAGTCTGAACAAAACAAAATCACATGAAATTTGACTTTTTAAAAAATCAGACCCTGGTCACTTTTATATGTGATCCTAAGTCATGTCAAAATTCATCTGACTTTTACGTCATTCAAGTGCAACAGTATTATAAATGTATGGTATTTTTCATATAAATTTGCAAGTCTTTCTTGATAAATGTTGAACTTTTGTTTCATAAATTTGCAAGTTTTGACTCTAAATGTTCTACCCTGTAATTACATCTGCACATTTTCTTCTCATAAAAGCTTGATTTTTTTTCCTCACAGTCTTGTAAGGCCTTTCTTTAACTTTACAGCTTTTTTTTTGTTTTTTAAAAAATATTTTCCTCTTAATTTAATTTTCTTTCTGAAAAATTTGGAACTTTTCCTTATACAACCCCATTTCAGTGACGTTGGGACATTGTGTAAAATGTAAATACAAAGAAAATACAATGATATGCAAATCCTTTTCAACCTATTTTAAAATAAATACATTACAAAGACAAGATATTTGATGTTCCAACTGATAAACTTAATTGTTTTTTGAAAATATTAACTCATTCTGTATTTGATGCCTTCAACACATTCCAAAAAAGCTGGCACAGGGGTAACAACAGACTGGGACAGTTAAGGAATGCTCAAAAAGATTGTTTTGGAACATTCCACAGGTGAACAGGTTTACTGGAAACAAGTGAGTGCCATAACTGGGTATAAAAGTAGCATCCTCAAAAGTTCAGTCTTTCACAAGCAAGGCTGGGCAAGGTTTCCCACTTTGTGAACAACTGCACGGGCAAATGGAACAAAAGTTTAATAACAATGGTTCTCATCATACAATTCCAAGAAATTTAGGGATTTCATCATTTACAGTCTGTGACAAGGCCGAAAACCAACACTGAATGCCTGTGACCTTTGATCCCTCAGGTGACACTGCTTTAAAAACAGAAATCATTCTGTAAAGGATATTACCCCATGGGCTCAGGAACACTTCGGAAAACCACAGTTCATCACTGCACCAGCAAGTCCAAGTTACAACTCTACCATGCAAAGTCAAAGTCATATATCAACAACACCCAGAAATGCCTCTGGTTGCTCTGGGCCTGAGCTCATCTGAGATGGACTGATGCAAAGTGGAAAAGTGTGCTGTAGTCTGACGAGTCCACATTTCAAGGAAAGATGATGTAACACAGTGGTAAACATGTCCCTGTCCCAGCTTTTTTGGAATGTGCTGCAGGCATCAAATTCAAAATTAGTTTATTGGGTGGACATTAAATATCTTTTCTTTGAAGTGTAATCAATTAAATGTAGGTTGAGATGGATTTTTAAATCACTGTGTTTTGGATATATTTATGTTTAACACAATGTTCCAACTTTACCAGAACTGGAGTTGTAAATGAGTGATGTTTTTATTTTTCATTTTTCATTTTAAAGTTGCACCATAGTAAATTTGTAACATTCAAATGAACATTTTTTTAATTAAGTTGCAGAGTGCATTTCTGTGCTTTACATGCATGTGGTAGCTATATAATTTTCTCCTGCACATACAGTTGAAACCAAAAGTTTACACTGTATAGAAATACATATAACATTTTCCTCTCACTGTCTGACACTAAATCTGAATACACTTTTCCTGTCTTAGGGTAGCGAGGATTACCAAAATTATTTCTGTTTGCTAAATAATTTTTACATTTGGTAGGTTTTTTTTTTTAGAGAATTTTTTATTGCTTTCTTCAAAGTCAGTTTTTCCATACACTAAGATTACTATGACTTTAAACAATTTGGGAAAGCCAAGATTATGAAGTCATGGCTTTGGGAGCTTCTGATAGGTTAATTGACAACATTTGAGTTAATTGGAGGCACACTTGTGGATGTATTTTAAGGCACACTTCAAACACACTGCTTCCTTGTGTGACATCATGAGAAAATCAAAAGAAATCAGAAATTGTGCACCTCCACAAGTCTGATTCATCCTTGGGTTCAATTTCCAGATGCCTGAAGGTACCGTATTCATCTCTTCAAACAACTATACATAAGTATGCACCATGGGGATGTCCAGCCATCATACCACTCAGGAAGGAGACAGGTTCTGTGTCCCAGAGATGAACGTGTTTGGGTGAAAAATGTTCATATCAACCCCACAACAAAAGCAAAAGACCTGGTGAAGATGTTAGCTGAAGCTGGTAAAAGAGTGTCATCATTCACAGTGAAACAAGTCCTGCCCTGCCATCGCAATGTCTGAAAGGCCACTCAGCGAGGAAGAAGCCAATACTCCAAACGCAAAATAAAAAATCCAGATTACAGTTTGTAAATGCACACAGGGACAAAGACCTTAATTTTACTGTTTTTTAGGCTTCTTCAGGTCTCTGTCTAACCATTAGATAACCAGAGGCCCTGTACCATGAAGCAGCATCAGCCTACTCAGGGTATTTTTCAATTATCTGGCTTCACTATCCCAGAAATTCTGGATCAGGATCTGCATTGTACGTGGTTAACAACTTGTTAAGTGAACTCTGGGTTAATCTATCTGGCTGTCTGCGAGTTCACATAAAAGGGGAGGTGATCTCAGCAGATGACTAGTAGAACTGTCTCTAAAAATATATTCAAACTTAAACTGTTTATTTTATTCTACCTTAGTGCAATTTTAATCTATTTATTAGTGCACTTATTTATTAGCTGATTATTTCATAGTTTTGCTTTTTTTTTTCTTGCACTGAACTACTGACTGGCAGATGTGTGAGATTTTTTTTTTTAGTGTGGAGCATTAAAATATCTCTCGTCGGCCTCCGTCGGTCTATGATGACCATGGAAGAGAATCCTAAACGTCTACTCTGCTGGAACAGCACCGCCTGTGGCTGAACAGGCCGATGCGCGAATGGCACTCCCTGTCACACAGGTCGCACTTGTGGGTGGTCTCTGTGCTGCTGGGACTGTGGCGGTTCTTCCTGCGGGTCCTTTTTTCATCTGCTGCAGCAGTCAGTCTCTCTTCGCCCGCCTTGAGCTGTCTGGTCAGGGTGCCTCTCCATTTGGAGCGGTCCGTTGCAAGGTCCTCTCAGCGCTCTGTGTTGATCTCCAGGGCCTTCATGTCTCTCTTGCAAACGCCTCTAAAGTACAGCTGTGGGCGGCCAATGTCTCTCCTGCCAGTCGCCAGTTCTCCGTAGAGGACGTCTTTGGGGATTCTGCCATCCTCCATACGGTGAACGTGGCCTAGCCAGCGGAGCCTGCGCTGCCTGAGTAGAGTGAACATGGAGGGAAGGCCGGCGCCAGACAGAACTTCTGTGTTGGGCACTTTGTCCTGCCAGGATATGTCCAGGGTGTGGCGAATGCAGCGCAAGTGGAAGGAGTTCAGTCTCTTTACCTGCCGGGCGTATGTTGTCCACGTCTCACTCCCATAGAGCAGTGTGCTGATGATGCAGGCGTTGTACACTGCCATCTTCATCTTGACAGATAGTTTGGGATTCTCCCACACTCGTGTGGTGAGGCGAGCGAGTGTGAAGGCTGAATTTCCAATCCTCTTGTCGATCTCTGTATCAAGGGAGAGGTTGTTGCTGATCGTGGACCCCAGGTACGTGAACTGATTCACGACCTCCAGCTCGTAGTCATCGATGGTGATGGTTGATGGTGCTTCCGTGCCTTGTGCCAAGACGTTAGTCTTCTTCAGGCTGATGGTAAGCCCGAAGTCCTTGCATGCCTGGGAGAAGCGGTCCATCAGGGTCTGAAGCTCCTGCTGTGTGTGGATTGCGACTGCAGCGTCGTCTGCAAACAACATGTCTCTGATTAGAGCCTCACGTACTGTGGTTCTGGCTTTCAGGCGGGCGAGGTTGAAAAGCCTGCCGTCAGATCTTGTGTGCAGGTAGAGTCCCTCTGTTGCTGTGCTGAAGGCATGCCTCAGGAGCATAGCAAAGAAAATCCCAAAGAAAATCCCAAAGAGGGTTGGCGCAAGTACACAGCCCTGTTTCACTATGCTGCGTATGTTGAATGGCTCTGAGACGTTGCCGTCATGCTGCACTATCCCCTGCATGTTGGTGTGAAACGATTCGATGAGGCTTTGCAACTTTGGTGGGCATCCTATCTTTGGCAGGATCTTGAAAAGGCCCTCTCTGCTGACCAGATCGAATGCTTTCAGGTTCAGGTTCAGGTTCAGGTTACTTTATTTGTACCCGTAGGTAGATTTGTTTTGCAGTTGGTGACATCCATATTTACAAGCCACTAATTACATTCAACATAGACACAAACACAGGCACACATCTTACAAAATAGGTAAATATAAAATATGTACAATATAATTTTTATAGCTTGTTCAACTCTTTGACAGCAGCAGGGACAAAGCTGTTTTTGTAGCGCTGGGTTCTACTTTTTGGGATAGCAAACCTCCGTCTGGAGGGAAGGAGCTGAAAGTTGCAGTGCAAAGGGTGGGAGTCATCATTTAAAATCAAGTCGGCCATCCTCTGTACTTGTCTGGTGTACAGGGATGTCAGGCTCAGCTGTGACTCACCAAGCAAACGACTGGACCATCTGACTACCTGATCCAAGGATTTCCTCTGTTTCAGTTTTATCTGACCAAACCATGACATTAAAGAAAAGGATAAAACAGATTCAATAAAAGCCCGATAGAACATAGTCATTATGGTTCGGTCAATTTGGAAGCGTGCAAGTTTCCTCAAACAATGCAAATTTTGCTGACCCTTTTTGCACACCCTTTCACAGTTCACCTCAAAGTTCAATCCACTATCAATAATCGTCCCAAGATATTTGTACGATTGTACATATTCGGTGGTCTGGCCTTTTAGTATGGTGACTTTGTGCCTGGGAGTTTTCCTCCTAAAGTCAATAATCATATCTTTCGTTTTTGTTGTATTCAGCTGCAGGTAGGAATCCTCACACCAGTGAACAAAGTCATCAACTACTGGGCCGTGGCCACTCTCACCATCCTGGAGGAGACTGACAATGACTGAGTCATCAGCATACTTTATAATGTGTCTGTTGTCATGTCTGCTCCGACACGTTTGTGTACAGGATGAAGAGTAGTGGTGACAACACACACCCCTGAGGGGAGCCAGTAGAAGAGCACTTTAGGTCAGACAATGTGCCATTGACCCTTACTCTCTGCGTCCTGTTGGTTAAGAAATCCAGAATCCAATCCACCAGATTATTGCTTAAATCAAATTGTTGCAGGAGCCTTTCAACTAAAATATGAGGTTGGATTGTATTAAAGGCAGAAGAAAAGTCCACAAATAAAAGCCTGGCGTGTGTCCCATTAAAATCCAGATGTTTAAAAAGCATGTCAAACAGAGTGACAGTGGCATCCTCCACTCCTGTGTGAGGCCTATAGGCAAACTGCAGAGGATCCAATGCAGATCGAATGCTTTGGTGAGGTCGATGAAGGCGACATACAGGGGCATGCTCTGTTCTCTGCATTTCTCCTGGAGTTGGCGGATGGAGAATATCATGTCTACCGTCGATCGCTCAGCGCGGAAGCCACACTGAGACTCGGGGTAGACACGTTCGGCAAGCTTCTGTAAACGAACGAGAACAACTTGTGCGTAGACTTTGCCAACAACGCTGAGGAGGGAGATGCCCCTGTAGTTGTTGCAGTCGCTTCTCTCCCCTTTGTTTTTGTAGAGGGTGATGATCTTGGCATCCCTCATGTCCTGTGGTACAGCACCTTCCTTCCAGCACTGGCAGAGGACATCATGCAATGGCAGCAGTACGGCGGTCTTGCAGTGCTTCATCAGGTCGGGGGGTATGCCATCGTTGCCGGGTGCCTTGCCAGCGGCCAAGCTATCAATGGCCTTGCTGAGTTTGTCGATGGTTGGCTTGGCGTCAAGTTTGTCCGTGGATGGCAGGCAGTCGATGGCATCAAGGGCTTGTTGTGTCACGGTGTTCTGTCTGGAGTAGAGGTCGGAGTAATGTTCCACCCATCTCTCCATCTGCTTGTTCTTTTCTGTGATCATCTCCCAAGTGGAGGATTTGAGGGGGGCTGTCTTGCTCTGAGCCGGACCAAGTGCTTTCTTGATGCCATCGTACATACCACGGATGTTCCCTGTTATGGCAGCGGTTTGAATGTCTTGGCTGAGCTGAGTCCAGTACTCGTTGGCACAGCGCCGAGCAGTCTGCTGAACTTTGCTTCTCGCAGCCCTGAGAATCTGGAGATTCTTCTCGTTTGGGTACTTCTTGTACTCAGCAAGTGCTGAGCGCTTGGCTTCAATGACGGGGGTCATCTCGGTCAACTTGGCATCAAACCAGTCCTGTGACTTCGAGGTCTTCCTCCCAAAGGTAGCCAAGGCTGTGCGGTGGATGGTGTTTCGCAGCTCTTCCCACTTCTGCTTTGCAGATTCTCCTTCTTGTGGTACATCAAGTTCCTTCTCAAAGGTGGAGGCAAACTGCTCAACAAGTTCTGGTTGGGCCATCTTGCTGGTGTCAATCCATGCCTTTCCAGGCTATCTAGCACGATGGAATTTCTTCAGCTGCAGCTTGACCTTGCAACACACCAATGAATGGTCTGTGTCACAATCTGCACTCTGGAATGAACGGGTAATTAGCACGTTCTTCAGTGAGGTGTGCCTGGTCAGGATCAAGTCCAGCTGGTGCCAGTGCTTTGAGCGCGGATGTCGCCAGGAAACCTTGTGTTGGGGTTTGGTCTTGAAGAACGAGTTTGTGATGCACAGATCGTGATATGTGCAGAACTCGAGCAGCCGCTGTCCTTTGTCGTTCATTCTGCCCACTTCAAATGGTCCAAGACATGAGGGCCAGGAGTCATGGTCAGCACCCACTCTGGCATTGAAGTCTCCAAGGAGAATGAGTTGTTCAGAGTTGGGGATGATCAGAATCAGAATCAGAATCAGAATCAGAATGAGCTTTATTGCCAAGCACATTTACAAGTAAACATACAAGTAAACATACGAGGAATTTGACTTGACATTGGGCGCGCACGATGAGCGCATCCCAATGACGCAGCAGCCATGCAAAGGCACCTGTCATACAGTGGAGGGTAAAGAGGGGAGGGGGGGAGGGGGGGGGAGAACACATTGGGCGGAGAGAAAAAACATAGTTATCAAAATAAAGCTCGTATAAAGCTCATAAGAAGCTCGTATGAGCAAAATTGTGATTACATAGAAAAAAACCCTCATGCACAAATAGCAAACAATAGATCACACATTAACAAAGCAGCAAGTTGAGAGAGACAGTGTGAGTGTATGTATGTCAGTGTATGTGTATCAGTCACGTGGTGTTGTATGCAGTGTGTGTGTCAGTTACTGGTGTGCAGCAAAAATCCTCTCTCAGCAACTGGATGTTATGTCTTTAGTGTCTGAAACTTAGATAGCATGTCCATAAGAGATCCAACTCTCAGTGCATGTCCGATGGTAATTCCTAAGCCAGTCACATGGCGCTATCCTTGAGAGTTCAGATTACTGTACACCAGATTGTTTGTGTTAGGGAGAAACTCTTCTTCTGTTTTGTCTTCATCAAGGAGGAGAGGGCGCCGAATCAAGGTCAAGGCACAGTTCCCTCAGAGCATAGAATTTCCATCTCTCTTGCGATTCTGTGCTTCATAATTTCTATATACAGGCTTTAAAATCATTCCCTGGAGAGCACCAACGACTCCAGATGTATACCATCTTCTGAATCAGCCATCATTCAGTTCACCATTGCCGCTATCAGTGCACTCCCCACTGGTCGAATTTGTTGTTGAAGGAGCTTTGCCGGGTCCGCTTTGATCAGCTCTCCCAACTTCTTTAATTTCTGATACATCAGGAAACTCCAGAGCCAAAATAGAAATCCTGTGATCAAAAGCCAAACAAATAGAGATGTCTTCCGCATCTCAGTCGAATCACACAGACACATGAAATCCCACCCATGAGTCCACTGGGCTCCCCCTAGCCCGATCTTCTTTTGAAGTGGTGTCAATCGCATATAAAGCCCACCGAATCCATAATTTTCCATTTGGAATAAGATTCAGCCAGAATAAGAGCGACACAGACAGAGACAGGACACAACAAGCTGGGATAGTGAAGAGGGGAGAGGAGTGGGGAGGAGGGAGAGAAAATGTGACTGCTCTCTCTGATGGCCGGAAGAAGAATCCTGATCCTGACAGTTGTTGCGAGATTCTCGTAGAACTCGTCTTTTGCCTCTGGTGTGGCTGTCAGTGTTGGGGCATACACACTGACGAGGGTGACTGGGCCTTGAGTGGTGTTCAGGCGGAGGGTGAGGAGTCGTGCAGAGCCATTGCTGCCCGGTTCCACCATCTTCAGCAAGGTGTTCTTCACTGCAAAGCCCACTCCATGTTCCCTGTGTTCGTCACTGCCCTTTCCCTGCCAGTAGAACGTGTAGTCCTTCTCTCTCAGTGTGCCTGCGTCAGCCAACCGTGTTTCCTGGAGAGTGGTGATATCCATTCCCAGTCTCTTCAGCTCATTATTGATGATGAAAGTCTTCCTGGTGCAGTTGATGTCCTTGAGGTTAGCAGCGAGTCCTGTCATCATAGTGCGGACGTTCCAAGTTCCAAGTTTTAGAGTTGGTCTCTTTTGTTTTTTTGTCTTGCCTGGTGCGAAGGTTCTCAGCCTGCTGTTCGGACTTCTCCTCATCCCCATGCACCCAAAGAGGAACGCAAGCTGTGGCGGGACAACACCTTATTGGCTGGGGGCTGCCTAGCTTGAGGCGGGCAGTAGCTGTCCAGTGAGATCCGATGATCCCTCCCACCGTCGGGAACAACCCCTGGCGCCGCGCTCTACGCCAATTGAGCGGTGGCTTATTACCAGTAACTGTCATTCCCAGTGTTTTGTCTAAGCCAAAGGCGAAGCTGGAGTGTCCTCTCCAGTGATCAGGTGTTCTACCTTCCAGCGTTGGGCGTTGGTAGGATTCAAGCCTGGGCAGGAAGATATGGAGGACAAGATGTTGCCCATGCAGCATGTCCCCCCTCTCCACGTCACTGATGAATCCAAAGGAACAGCAGGGCTGCTACAGTTTGGCACCAGTGCCATCGCAGATGCTGCCAGAATGATGTTGAGCACAACAGAGAACTGCCTTAGGGGCTCCGGCTCCGGATTTTTCCTCAGGGTTGACTCCCAAAGCCTTTCCCGTGACCGGGTGTGCCGCAAGGCAGCGGAGGTTTGAAATCAGGGTTTACCTTCCCCTAGATGGGCTATCTTCCCAGGTTGACGAGCCAACATCTACCCAAAGCATCTGGTTTTAAGGTGCCAGAGATCCGCCCTCGCCCCTTCTCCTATTAGTAAAAGCAGTTCCGCCGGGCTTAGAGACTAAACCACACGGGCAGGCTAGGAGTTGGACTTAGTTGTCAGAGGCTTTTCGAGACGCACGCCATAAGGAGCATTTTATGAGCACTGGGAGCTTAACCCCAGTGCCGCTACTGGCTATGACAACCTTGGAACCATTAAAATATCAAATAAATGAATATTGAATTTTAAAGTAGGAATATTGTGCACAGGATACATTGTACAGTCAGTAATGAGATAATAAAAAACATTTAGAGGAATGTGCAATAAAATTTGTTTGATATTTGCTGCAGCACCGAAAAAAAGGTCTAAAAAACAGTGGAACCCCCAAACAGTGGAACCTGCAGAAGGAGGATATCTTAAATATTAACAGTGGGACTCCCATTAAGGAAGGGGAAGGGGGTGTTTCCTGAAACCTCGGAGCTGCTGTGCAGTACGTATACACCCACTAAGCTCTTATCCAGATCTTAACCTGCCCTGGAGCAGGTTAGCTTCACAGAATAAGTTACCATGGTGATGTACCCCGGTAAAAAGTGAACCAGCTTCCTAGCACAGAAAACCCAGGGTTAACCCTGAAGTTATCTTATTAAATGGTAGATTTACTAACATGCTGTGCTGTCGTCAAACCCGGTTTTGGTGTTAAAAAACTACTGTGGAGACTTACTAAAGGGCACAGGGCAAAGTTAGTGGTTTAGGTGACTGGCACAAGGTGATTTATTAAGGTTTGCGGTTGTCAATCTCTTGCTAAATGTGCCAGGATTTAACCTCCAAAAAAAGCTTGTCTTAATTCATCTGTGCCTGATTACAGCGATCACCGGCGAGAACCAAGGGCACGTGGCCAGACAGAGACTGTGCATGACTTTATTTGGCATGAAAGAACAGATTAATATGAACAGAAACAATCTCACAGAGATCGGTGTTGTGCTGAACTGGACATCAGCCGGCAGATGATTTTTTTTATTTTATTTGTTTATATATATCATCATCATCATCATCATCCTCATAATACTACTACTACGACTACTACTACTACTACTACTAATAATAATAATAATAATAATAATAATAATAAATTTAATTTATAACACACTTTACATTTCGGGGCAAAATCTCTCCACTAATACGATTAAGTGCATCCATCCATCCATCCATCCATCCATCTTCTACCGCTTTTCCGGAGGTCCGGGTCACGGAGACAGCAGTTCAAGCAGAGAAGCCCAGACTTCCCTCTCGCCAGCCACCTGCTCCAGCTCTTCAGAGGGGATACCAAGGCGTTCCCAGACCAGCTGGGAGACATAGTCTCTCCACCGAGTCCTGGGTCTGCCCCGGGATCTCCTCCCAGTGGGACGTGCCTGAAACACCTCAAGTGGGAGGCGTCCAGGAGGCATCCTAATCAGATGTGGAGGAGCAGCGGTTCTACTCTGAGCCTCTCCCGGATGACTGAGCTCCTCACCCTGTCTCTGAGGGTGAGTCCAGCAATCCTACGGAGAAAGCTCATTTCAGCCGCTTGTATCCACGATCTCGTTCTTTCGGTCATTACCCAAAGCTCGTGACCATAGGTGAGAGTAGGAATGTAGATTGAATGGTAAATTGACAGCTTTGTCTTAGAACTAAGCTCCCTCTTCACCACAACAGACCGGTACAACGTCAGCATCACTGCAGATGCTGCTCCAATCCGTCTGTCGATCTCTCGCTCCATTCTCCCCTCACTCGTGAACAAGACCCCAAGATACTTAAACTCCTCCACTTGGGGCAGGAGCCTGTCCCCAACCCGGAGAGGACAATCCACCTTTTTCCGGCTGAGGACCATGGACTCAGACTTGGAGGTGCTGATTCTCATCCCAGCCGCTTCACACTCAGCGGCAAACCGTCCCAGCAAGAGCTGTAGGTCATTGCTGGATGAAGCCAACAGGACAACATCATCTGCAAACAACAGAGATGAGATCCTGTGGTCACCAAGCATGACACCCTCCATTCCCTGGCTGCGCCTAGAAATCCTGTCCATAAAAATTATGAACAGGATCGGTGACAAAGGGCAGCCCTGGTGGAGTCCAACTCTCACTAGGAATGACTCCGACCAAGTGTTGGCAATACAAACCAAACTCTCACAACGGTTGTACAGAGACCGAATAGCTCATAACAACAAGCCCGATACCCCATACTCCCGAAGCACCCCCCACAAAAATCCACGAGGGACGCGGTCAAAGGCCTTCTCCAAGTCCACAAAACACATGTAAACTGGTTGGGCAAACTCCCACGAACCCTCGAGAATTCTCGAGAGGGTAAAGAGCTGGTCCGATGTGCCACGGCCAGGACGAAAACCACATTACTCCTCCTGAATCCGAGGTTCGACCAACGGCCGGACTCTCCTCTCCAGTACCTTGGCATAGACCTTCCCACGGAGCCTGAGGAGTGTGATCCCTCTAAAGTTGGAGCACACCCTCCGGTCCCCTTTTTTAAAGAGAGGAACCACCACCCCGGTTTGCCATGCCAAAGGCACTGCCCCCGACCTCCACGCAATGTTGCAGAGGCATGTCAACCATGACAACCCAACAACATCTAGGGCCTTGAGGTACTCAGGGCGAATCTCGTCCACCCCCGGGGCCCGGCCACCAAGGAGATTTTTAACCACCTTGGCGACCTCAGCCCCTGTGATAGGCGAGTCATCCCCCTCGTCCCCAAACCCTGCTTCCACTGTGGAAGGCGTATCAGTGGGATTGAGGAGATCCTCGAAGTATTCCTTCCACCGCCCGACGATGTCCCCAGTCGATTAAGTGCCAAAAAAAAAAAAGAAGCAAATATTAAGTACATACGATGACACACCAGGACATCCCTGGTGAGAACTGCTCTCAAATATTTTACCTGGTAAAATAAAGGTCAAATACATAAAATGAAAATGCTTTCCTAATCAATGAATTTGGATCCATAAAATAGTGCACCCCTTCCCACCTGCAGTGGACAAAAGAAGCACAGATCCATAACGTCCCCCGACACTGCAACATCGTAGTAACTCAGTGACAGCAGTCTCTGCTGTGGCTGTCTGAGGAATGAATGAAATCATGTGTGTTTAGTTTTATTATGTTCCAGACTTCAGAAAAGATAAAATGCACATACAGTAATTATGAAAAGTCATGGACTGGGAGACCTGTAGATTTTGTTAAAACAAAGTTATTCACATAATAAAACCCCAGAGTCTCCATCAGACCATCTTGACAGTTCTTGTGTTAATACAATAAACATGTTGGTCAAATAATCAATTTATTCATGAGTAGTCCTTAATTTATACATATTAAACAAAGAAGTCTGCTGTGTGAATTGAACATCAAAACTTTGATATACGACAAACACATATTAATTATTTTAGTGGGGCTTGCGCTTAAACAAAATCTTTAAAAAAAATCTTTAAAAAAACTATAATATGCTTCATCAAACTCGCTGTGGCTGTGTTGATGACAAGCTCCCTCAGGTGTGCCTGTGCCCAATTTTACAGTGGTCTGGGTGGATGGGTGGGCATTACTGAAATGAAGCGACTGCATCTGTGTTCATGATTTTGTCATGGTGCGGCCCTCGCGGGCCGCAAATGACACACTATAGGCTACTGATGAGTTTGCACAGTTTATTACAGACGACAAACGACAAATTAATGAGCCACAGGGGCTAAAACACAACTAAGGTAATGGTACAGACAAAGAAACACAGAGTCTCAGAATAACACTTACAACGACGGATGGAAGATGAAGGGTTGTTCACGGCTGAACGTCTGACGAGATTGCAGCCTGGAGTAACCTAAGCTGCTCCCTTAAGTAGGGCTCAGGATGAAACAGCTGATGAGGCAATCAATTCAATGCAATTCGGCTGTCAGAGCCCCTCTGAGCGCTGTCACAAAAAAAGCTCGGAGAGCCACAGGGAACACACACCAATTGGGAGGAAAATACTACATGACCCGAGTGATGACGATATCGGCCCTCAGACCACGACAGTACTCCCCCCCGAACGGCGCACTCTGGGCACCGCGTGACACCCAAGCCCCCTCTCCCCCACCCAGGGTGGGCGGATGGGGAAAAAAGGCCAGGAGGGCGAGAACCAGAAAAGAGAAAAAACAAAACAAAACATCAAAACGAGGAACCGGAACAAAGAGTGACAAGGGAGAGCACAGGAAATAAACATAAAGCAATTACAGAACATGGAAAAAAAAAACAAAAAAACTCCACAATACTCCATAAAGCACAGGTGGCACAACAGACAGGACAATAAATGCAAATAACAGGAGAAAAAGCCCTATAACCAAGATACACAGGCCCATAAGAAACAACGTGGCAACCACATATCATCCCTCAGACAGAGAAGGGTAGAGGGAAAAAAAAAACATGCGCTAAATAGCGGCGATAGATACAGCTCCCAAAAGTAAAACACAACAAGTTCAGGGGGTCTTCACGCATCCAGCATCCAGATTGCTGGCAGGGAAAAAAGGAAAAGTTCCGGAGGCCTACCCCAGTCCCAGGCCAGAAAAAACAGTCCCTCTGGCGGCCGAACCAGATCGCCGAACTGAGAGTCTAGTTGGTCGGGTGGCCGACCCAGAACGCCAAACGGACGAGGCAGTCTTCCAGGTGGCCGACCCGCGTCACTCAGCCACCAGGACTGCAGGGGAGAAATCGAAGACGGCTTCCCTGTAGAGGGGGATAGCGAGGGAGAGCCGAGCCGAATACGGGGAACCCCAACGGCACCCGGTGGAGAAGAATTGGGGGAAGGATGAAGGCTCAGTCCGGCGTCAGACGGCAGAGGATCTGCAGCTCTCTCACCAACCTCGAACTGAACCGGTGCTGCGCCCCTGCTGGACCCCGATTGGGTCAGTGCTGCACCCACGACGGACCCCGATTGGGCTGGAGCAGCGTCCATGACGGGCCCCGACTGGGTCAGCGTGGCACCCACATCGGACCCCAAGTGGGCCAGAACACAACCCACGACGGACCCCGACTGGGTCAATGCTGCACCCGCGATGGACCCCGATTGGGTCGCGGATGCACCCGCGATGGACCCCGATTGGATCAATGCCGCACCCACGATGGACCCCGACTGGGTCGGTGCAGCTCTAGGGACAGCCTCCAATCCCGAACCCGGAACCTCCAGCACAGCGACTGGGATCGACTCCGCACCGGTGACCCTGGGAGAAGGCTCAGGGGAAGAAGAAGAACTGGGATTAGGATCACTGGTAAGATAAGATAAGCCTTTATTAGTCCCACAATGGGGAAATTCCAGGTAGCGACAGAGCCCAGTGAGACGAGCTCGGATGCAGCGGACGGCTGCACCCGGCTCGTCTCCCCGAGAGACAGGCAAGAATGCTCCAGAATTGAGAGGAGAAAGACAAAATAGAGCACTTGCCTGAACTCGAGTTCTGTCGCCATCCAGGACTTCGATGATCCGGGTTCAGAAGGAAGAAGGTTGTCCTCCGGTTCCCACTCGGCTACGGCAGGCTCCACAGCGGGCATGATGGAGTCCACAGTCAGAAGATTTCCTGACACAGATGCCCACGTTGAGGGCCCACACGGTGTGATGGCAGGGGCTCCGTGACCTGCCGGGTCGGACTGTCCCTCCGTGGAGACCCGGGGACGCTTGCTCTTCGACGCAGGCTCCAATCTGCAGTCCGCCCTCCTCCTCTGCCTGTGTCATGGCTGTGGGGCTGGATCCAGGCACTCCAAGCCCGCAGGCTCCCTCCTCGTCCACCGGCATAGTCCTGGCGCCTAGAAACGCTCAGGGGAAGGAGACACAAAGGCGGCAGGTTCATAATTAATTTCTGCAGCAGGTGGAGGAAGCTCGGGGGGCTGTGAACCCTGAACTCCACCCCCAGGAATCAAACAAGGCAATTCACCCAATACATGAAAAGAATGAATAGACACTTGCCTGATTCCCGGAGGGTTGATGGGACCCGCCGCAGTGAACTTGAATCTTCCCTTCCCCCGCTGGATGGAAATGGAGGACCCCCCGGGAAGATGAAGAGGAGCCTCTCGCACTGGATCAGGAACGGGAGCATCCGGAGACGGACTCGTGGAGCTCACAGAAGCTGGAGTGAACATCGAGGAGGAGGGAGAAATAGCCAAGGAGAACAGGGAACGAGGAGCTGACGGAACAGCGGGGAGAGATGACCCAGAGGGGGAGGCGGCTGTTTTACCTCTTCGGTGAGACACAGAGGCTGCAGCTGGCAGGGAGAAAGAGTTCATGTGGCTACCCGGAACTGGATCCGGACAGGGTTCTCGCTGAGGTGTGCAATCTGCATGGAGACGACATTTACTGGCTGAGGGCGAGGCAAAGGTGAGGTTAGGAAAACACCGCTCCTGCGCAGAAACAGAGGCGAGCAGGTCAGCATATTCCGGATAATCACACAGTTCAGGATTCCTCTCCACCAGCCTGACCGCCACCGTCACATGCTTCATGAACGGTGTGGGGTGGACGGCGGAGCGAGCTGCAGCCACTCGGTCCCGGATGAAAATAGCTGTCAGCTGTAACTTCTCCGGGGGAATCCCGACTGATGTCTCACTCCTTTGGGGATGACCTCTGGGTGGTGCGAACTCCTGGACTGGATCAGGGACTGGAACGGGATCCCGAAGTGAGGAGCAAGGGTGCCTTCTCTTCGGCTTCCTGCCGGAGTTTCCCTCCAGCCCACGGAGTCTCTCCCGGAGCGCAGAGATGTCTGCCCTCCTCGCCGTGACTTCAGGGTGATTGGAGTAGCAAGGATGGCAGTTAATGATGGCCTCAGCGAGGTCCAGGTGCCGGCGTACATCGCTGGGAGTGTCATAGAGGCGAGCGGTGAAGAGGGTTCCATCAACCAGCTCGTAGCCCAGGCTCCGAGCATGGCCCCTGAGCGGCGACATAATCTCCCAGCACACAGGTACCCAGACAGGGAAAACAACAAGTCCAAATTTAGGCAAAGCTCACGGTGACCGGCGTCTCGTTCTGGCTGCAATCTACTGTCATAGTGCGGTCCTCGCGGGCCGCAAATGAGACGCTATAGGCCACCGATGAGTTTGCACAATTTATTACAGACGACAAAATAATGAGCCACGGGGGGGCTAAGACACAACTAAGGTAATGGTACAGACAAAGAAACACAGAGTCTCAGAATAACACTTACAATGACAAATGGAAAATGAAGGGTTGTTCACGGGTGAACGTCTGATGAGATTGCAGCCCGGAGTAACCTAAGCTGCTCCCTTAAGTAGGGTTCAGGATGAAACAGCTGATGAGGCAATCAATTCAATGCAATTCAGCTGTCAGAGGAGCTCAGCTCTGACAGCTGGAAGCCCCTCTGAGCGCTGTCACAATAAAAGCTTGGAGAGCCACAGGGAACACACAACAAATGGGAGGAAAATACTGTATGACCCGAGCGCGGACGATATCGGCGCTAAGACCATGACAGATTTTGCGTTGTGTAAGTAGATCACTGGCAAAAATTGTTCACCCCCTGAGGCTCTCTGTCTAATTTGCACACTAGCTACTTTGCAGTGCCTTAGTAAATCTGCCCCTAAGACTAGTTCTTGCTTCATAGTACAGGCCTCAGGTCTTGGGCAAAACTGGAAATTGGACTATTCACAGAAGATTATGCCAGTCCACTGTGGTCCAGTCCTTATGTTCTCTTGTAAACCTCAGCGTGGCGCTTCTTTGCTACTTAATGTTGAAGGTTTTTTTTTTTCTAAATTTGCATGACTTTAGCTCTCCACCAAGGAAGCTGTTTTGAATTGTCCTTGCTGTAAACTTCACCGTAGCTGCCATTTGTCATCCTTTTAAATGTCAGTTTATGTGATCCTGCACTTTTGGAGTGACGTTCAAATGAGTTGGTGGCCATCATGGTCAGTAGAGACCCTCTGCACGGCTCTAGTTTTATTGTCCCCAATGTGTGCTGCTTCATCTTGCTCTTATTAACTGTCATCTCTGAAACTGTAACTTTAGAAACAGCCTCACCCTTACTATATTAAATTAAATTAAATTAAATCACCCTTTATTGTCATTCAATTGTACAACCAATCATGTACAGTAGAACGAGATTGTGCTTTACCTATCTACTGTGTTAATCACACACACCCCAAGTGTAGAATCAGAGGGCCGCTGCCATGCAAGGCGCCGCCACAAATTTCCCTCCTCCATTCCATTATTGCTGAGCACCAAGCTGGATGGCAGGAAGTTCCACTTTTATATGGTCTTTGGCATGACCCGGCCGGGATAATGCTCTGAGTAAAGCCAAAATTGCACCTTCCTTTTCCTCACTCATTTTCATCTGCTTTAGCATTTTTTAATTACCTTTGAGGTCTGCCTGTGCAGTTTTAAGCCTACAGTTAGTCCTACTGTAAGAGGATAATGATAGGAATTGTAGAAGAGCTTGAAATGATGAGGCGATTTGAAGTATAAACCAAAGTTTATTTATCAGCTCTCCTAACAAGTCTCATCTAAGTGCAGAAGCAACAGAAGGAAAAGAGACCGAATACCTCCGGCTCTCTGACTTTATACTTGCACATAACAAAAGACATGCATATCAAAGGCTGATATCCCTCATTATCATAATCCCCCCATTGTCTTGGTACTTCATCTCTTCGCCCTGGGGGGGTGAGGGTAGCTCCTCCGGTCTCCACCGCAGTGTCTGGGAACGTCTTTGTTCTTCACTGGCGGGTGAGAGTCTTTGTCCTTTCAGAGGTGTGAAGTCGCCTTACATATGTAATCACCAAACATTCTCACATGCTTCAACATATGTAGGTTATGGAATATATGATTAATATAGCCCACAGCCCCCCCCCCCCAAACGACTAAGAAAGGACAATAGAAAAATTCACAGTTTAAGATAATTACTATGACATACTAACTGTTACACCTCTTGCCACAGAAGAAACTTTCCAGCAGCCATGCCCCTAAGAGAGTTCAGTGGTAATCATAACAGCATAGTAAAATCACAAGTTGGTCCTAAACTGTTACAGCACAATTAGTGAACAACTGTGGAGTAGTTTGCATCAGTCCCTGTGCTGTCTGGATTTTAATCTTCTCCCAAAACTGCTGTGGGTTCGTTTAGGTGTCCTGCTGGGACCTTCTTGTAAGGAATCTGCAGCGTGGGAAGGAGAGTGGTTAATTGTTCCCTGCAGGGGGGCTGAGTCTTTTCTCTTGGGGGGTCTACCCCGCCGAGGTGCTCTCGCCAACTGTGCAGGCTCGTCTTTCAACAAGAAGGCAGGTTTAAGTCTGTCAATGCTGACTGTTTCTTTTCTATCCCCAAAATCAAGCACAAAGTGTTTATCACCATGTTCCAGCACTCTGAATGGCCCATCGTATGCTGGGCGGAAAGTTGGTTTTAAAGCTTCATGCCTAACAAAAACGAATTCAGCGTTCTTTAAAGCTTGAGGGACAAAAACCCGTGGAAAGGAGTGATGAGCTGGACCGGGGAGAGAGTCCGGTCCGTTGCTGCCTAAAAACCTTGGGACTGGAAGATGCCCTGGCTCTGGGTTCTCTGGTAAAAATTCACCTGGGAGCCTGAGAGATTGTGCAAAAACTAGTTCTGCCGGAGAGGCGTCTAGATCCTCTTTAGGCGCAGCACGCAACCCCAATAAAACCCAGGGAAGTTTATTTACCCAATTTGTATTCGTTAGTGAGGATCTGCGGGCGGCTCTTAAAGACCTGTGAAAACGCTCGCATAACCCATTAGCCTGAGGGTGATAAGCGGTGGTGCTGTGAATTGTTGCCCCTAAGCTGCTGGACATGGCTGACCAAAGCTCTGAGACAAATTTAGGTCCTCTATCGGACGTGATGTCCAATGGGACGCCGAAACGTGCCACCCAGTTTGTCAAAAAAACGCGAGCGACTTCCTCCGCTGTGGTTGACGCTAGAGGACTGCCTCTGGCCAGCGCGTGGTGCGGTCTATCATTGCTAACAGGTGTGTGAAACCTTGGGAGGAAGGTAGTGGCCCCACGAGGTCGACATGAACGTGGTCGAACCTTCTAGCAGGGATTGGAAAAGGCTCCAGAGGGGCTTTAGTGTGTTTGTGTATTTTGGCGCGCTGACAAGAAATGCAAGTTTTTGCCCATTCTTTTACGTTTTTGCGCAGGCCCGGCCACACAAACTTTTCGGCTACCATTTTAACCGAGGCGCGCACACCTGGGTGCACGAGGGAGTGGATTGAGTCGAAAATACGGCGGCGCCATGTAGCTGGGACTAACGGGTGAGGTCGGCCGGTTGAAATATCGCATATTAGGGGGGGCACGCCGTCGCATAAACCCTTTTTCTCCGGCCTTAACCCCGTTGGTCCAGACAGGAGTGCCCGCATGTCCGCGTCACTGCTTTGTTCCTCTGCCATGGCTGCATAATCTATCCCTGCATGGATAGGTGCTGCGTATGTGTCCGCGTTAGTGAAGAGTTCTGCGGCTGAGGCAGTATAATCTGTCTCCTCGCGCTCTGGTGATGTCACAGCGCGAGAGAGGCAGTCTGCTACCACGTTAAGTTTGCCTGCCACATGTCGAATGTCTGTGGTGAACTCTGAAATCGCAGCCAGCTGTCTTTGTTGCCTGCCTGACCATGGTTCTGAAATTTTAGCCATAGCAAAGGTGAGCGGTTTACGGTCTACAAAAGCCGTGAAACTCCGCCCTTCTAACCAGAACTGGAAGTGGCGGATGGATAAATGAAGCGCTAGCAGCTCCCTGTCAAAAGTGCTGTATTTACGCTCAGTTTGGTTTAGCGATTTGCTGAAGAATGCTAAAGGTTGCCAGATCCCGCTGACATGTTGTTCTACAACTGCCCCTATAGCCAGGTCCGAAGCGTCTGTGGTTAGCGCAATGCGGGCCGAGGGATCGGGGTGAACTAACAATGTGGCGTTAGCTAGAGCGCTCTTTACTTCCGCGAAGGCGCGTTCGCGCTCCGGGGTCCATTCGACCGCGTTGGAAGCTTTCTTTTTTCTGAGTGCGTCATATAGTGGCTGCATGAGCTGAGCTACGTGGGGGAGGAAACGGTTGTAAAAATTAACCATTCCTAAAAATTCTTGCAGCGATTTGACCGTCTGTGGTCGTGGGAAACTTTTTATCGCTTGAACTTTGTCCGGAAGTGGAACTGCCCCGTTCGGAGAGACTCTGTGTCCCAAAAAATCAATTTGTGACACACCGAATTTGCATTTGGCTGGATTGATTATTAACCCGTGCTCTTCTAGTCTCTGAAAAACCGTAGTGAGGTGCTGCTCGTGTTCTTCCTCAGACGAGCTGGCTACCAGCATGTCGTCGAGGTAGATGAAAACAAAAGGAAGGTCGCGTAATACCGCGTCCATCATCCGCTGAAAAGTTTGAGCGGCGCCTTTGAGGCCGAAAGGCATTCGTAGAAATTCAAAAAGGCCGAAAGGGGTTATTACCGCTGTTTTAGGAATGTCCTCTGCTCGAACTGGGACTTGATGATAACCGCGGACCAGGTCTATTTTTGAAAAAATGCGCGCACCCGCCAGATGTAGTGAAAAATCCTGAATGTGAGGAATTGGGTAGCGGTCATGCGCTGTCGCATTGTTTAATCTGCGGTAATCTCCGCATGGTCTCCAAGAACCGTCGGGTTTCGGAACCACGTGAAGTGGTGAGGCCCAAGGGCTCTTCGAGCGTCTAACAATGCCTAATTTTTCAAGGGTAGTGAACTCGTCCCGAGCTATGGTGAGTTTGGCCGCGTCTAAGCGGCGAGCTTTGGCAAATACGGGTGGGCCCGTTGTGGGAATAAAGTGTTCAACCCCGTGTTTAGCCACAGTGGCTGAGAATTTGGGAATTGTGAGTGCTGGAAATTGGGTGAGGAGTTGCTCAAACTTACCTCTTGCCGTGGTGATGCTGGCCTGCACAGGTGGTGGAGAAACTCGGGCTGAGCAGGGAATAGAAGCAAAAGACAGTGCATTAACCAAGCGTCTATTCGCTAGATCCACTAATAACCCATGTGCACACAAAAAATCTGCGCCTAACAAGTTAAACCTCACCGCCGCTACAACAAACGTCCATCTGTAGTTGCGGCCGTGGATGTGGAGGTGCAGGCTCTTTTCGCCGAAGGTGTCAATGTTGGAGCCGTTGGCTGCCACCGCTCCATTGCCCCGTGTGCCCATGGCTCGATCTGCTTGGGAGGGCATGACGAAACTCAGTTGAGCTCCTGTGTCAATAAGGAACTGCTTGCCGGTGTGTCCATCCGTCACATATAACAGCTTACTCTTCTCGCCGAGAACCGCTGCCGTTAACGGCTCTCGGCTTTGGCGTTTCCCGAAATCGTAATTTTGCAGGGGGGAACGCATTTGCGGGCCCTCTCGGCGAAGCGGTGGTGATAATAACAGACGTCTGTTACGTTTTGGCTGTGTCGCTGTCACCGCGGGCTGGATCTGTTCAGTGGGTTGTGGTTCTTCGTGGTTCTGGGCATCAGCGTTGAGGTCTGCGGATGCTGCTGTGGGTGTCTGCTCCTTGCAGGCGTTGACGAGCCGTTGAGCTTCGTTGGCGAGCACGCGGAAGTCTTGCTGGGTGCTGCATCTCATGTTGGCGAGCGTCCCTCTCATGTGTGGCGGCAGCGTGCTGAGGAATATGAATTGGAGGAGGAAGTTGTCGTTGTCTTCTTCTTTAAGCTGCAGCAAATCCTCCATGAGGGCTTTAGGTTTGCACCCTCTGTGGCCGTAGACCGCCAGGATCTTCTCGGCTCTCTCTTCAGCTGAGGGGACGTAATTTGCCACGATGGTTGCTTTCAGTGTTTCATATTTGTCTTGGGCCAGCGGCCGCCGGATCATGCTCCGCACACACCTCGAAGTGGCGGCGTCGAGTTTGGAGACGATATGATAGAATTTCGTATCGTCAGCCGTGATGCCCGCCAGTGTAAACTGGGCTTCAGCTTGTTGAAACCACGAGGTGGGGTCTTCCTGCCAGAAGTCCGGCAGGTTGACAGCGACGGCATTCGTGTAGACCGTCACTGCTGTGACCGCAGGGTGAGAGTGCCTTGCTTCGGCTCTCTCAGCGGCGCTGGTGCTTGGTTGAGCCCTCTCAATCCCTTCTGCCGGAGGGGAAAGTCGTCCATCTGTTCCCCTGTCTGCGTGGGCGCTGGCGTCTGCCTGGGTCGCCACAGATGAGTCAATTGTGGGGGAACGCCTCAGGTCCATACTCGCGTCAGGGGTCACCAGTGTAGAAGAGCTTGAAATGATGAGGCAATTTGATATATAAACCAAAGTTTATTTATCAGCTCTCCTAACAAGTCTCATCTAAGTGCAGAAGCAACAGAAGGAAAAGAGACCGAATACCTCCGGCTCTCTGACTTTATACTTGCACATAATAAAAGACATGCATATCAACGGCTGATATCCCTCATTATCATAATCCCCCCATTGTCTTGGTACTTCCTCTCTTCGCCCTGGGGGGGTGAGGGTAGCTCCTCCAGTCTCCACCGCAGTGTCTGGGAACGTCTTTGTTCTTCACTGGCGGGTGAGAGTCTTTGTCCTTTCAGAGGTGTGAAGTCGCCTTACATATGTAATCACCAAACATTCTCACATGCTTCAACATATGTAGGTATGGAATATATGATTAATATAGCCCACAGGAATAACATTTTAAGTTTTCCTTGTTTTAAAAATGGCTTGGGCTTTCATCTAATCTGTATCTCATTAAGTAGTGTGAGGTGTGCTTATGTTTTAACAGATACAGGAATGGTTTGACTGCCACACATGTAGAGATGATGATTTAAGAAAAGAAAATGGAATGGGCAAATATATATATATATATATATATATATATATATATATATATATATATATATATATATATATTATCAACCTGCAATTCTGCATGGTATTTGGTTACTGGGCATGATTGGAACTCCTTGAGCACTTGAGAAAGAGAAAGATTGTGCAATGTCTGGGAACTGCATATCCTGATTAAGTATGACTATAACTTCTGGGTAAACACTATTGATTATTTGCAGCCATAACTTCATTCGGAGCATGAGAGGCACTGTTAGATGTCAAAGACTGCAGCATGTTAAATTAACTTAAACCTCCTCCTCAGAACTTCCTTAAAAATTAGTTTATAATGTTTTAAAGGATAGAATATCCATTTCCCAGTTAAAACTCTTCCTGTTTACCAGTGTTCAGCTATCACATACTGGTAATGTGCCTCTGTTTGGTAAAGTTGCTTTGATTTTTTTTGTTTGTTTGTTTTCAATTCATGTATTTTACATAGCAAAGGAACACCACCTACAAATATTAGAAAATCTGATATATGTACAGTTGAAACCAGAAGTTTACATAAACAGTATAAAGAGTCATTCTTTTTTCCCCCTCACTGTCTGATATTAAATCAGACTAAACTCTTCCTGTTTTAGGTCAGTTAGGATTACCAAAATTTTTTCTATTTGCTAAATCATTTTTTGGAGAAAATTTTATTACTTTCTTCAAAGTCATATGTTTACATACAGTAAGATAACTATGTCTTTAAAAAAATTGAGAAATCCCAGATGATGATGTCATGGCTTCAGAAGCTTCTGATAGGTTAATAGCGCCGATCGAGGACTACGTCATCAGTTTTCGCGCTGGTAGTCACGTGCTACACAGCACTACACAAGGTCGGACAAACAAAACCCTGTCCTACCGGTGGAGCAATGGCGAGTGATACTGCATTCTCACTTGTAAAACTGTTAGAAAGCGAAGTCCCAGGGGCTGCCTTTGTTTACAGTGACATTTCTCAACATTCTGTGGTCCAACTGAAGCGATGGTTGGAATGTCGTGGGTTGCCAGTGTCGGGAAACAAGCCTACTCTTGTGAAAAGGTGAGTGCTGCCATGTATGTTTTATCATAACAACATAGACTAGAAATTGTGTGCTATTGAGTTTAATGTAAGACTAGGAACCAAATCTGATGCAGATCTATATATTGAAAATGGATGGGGGGTGCAAAATAAAAAGTACTGTCCAGTCACTGTTTTGAAATTGCGATAATTCCCCTCAGGCACACCTGCCTTGCTCCATTCACGCGATGCAGTGGCCCAGAAAGTTTGTCCTACTTCAGCCAAATAAACACACGCATGCGCAGTAGTGAAAGCTATTTTTAGCGCTTTGGCTAGCTCCTCGATCGGCGCTATTGACAACATCTGCATAAACTGAAGGCACACTTGTGGATGTATTTTAATTCACACCTCAAACACATTGCCTCCATGGGGAAAATCAAAAGAAATCAACCAAGATATCAGGAAGAGAACTGTGGACTTCCACAAGTCTGGTTCATCCTTTAGTTCAATTTTCAGATGTATGAAGGTGCCACGTTCATCTGTTGAAACAATTACATGCACATATCAACACCATGTGACATAATGCACGGCTCAGGAGACGCACACACACAGGCTCAGAGTAGCTCAAATAGCTTTATTGGCAACAAGGGTGTATGAATGTGTGTCTGCGAGATGTGAATGTGTTGGTGGCGGCGTCTGCTTCGGGCACAGAGGCAGGAGACCGTACAGCCGGACAACCCTATGGGAAAAGCACAGGGAGAAGGGTGACGGGCACACACCAACACAGGAGATATACAAGTAGGAGAGGAGCTTACTTGGAAAGGGCGGATGACTGGCACAGCAAGGAACGAGGTCCGGTAGACAGCCACCTGGAGAGCCCGGTGCAGCAGCGAGGAACAGGCGATGGAGAGGAATAGTCCGCCGCCGGGAAATCCACCTGTGCACAGGGGAGCAGACTTGGAGAAGAGAAAGGTAAGATCTTCTTACCGCTATGTTTGCTGAGAATGAGAGGGAACTCACAGCAATCCGTAGTGAAGTCTGACGGCTTCAGGCCGAAGGCCAGGGCGAGGCGGCTTAAATCCCTCGCTGCTGATGATGTGCAGGTGTGCGTGCAGCTGGCGCCGCTGATGAGCGGCGCGGCGTGACACCATGGGAATGTCCAGCCATCATATCACTCATAAAAGAGACTGGTTGTGTGTCTTAGAAACGAATGAATGTTTTGGTGCGTAACAAAATCAAAAGACCTTTTGAAGATGCTGGGTGAAGCTGGTAAGAGTGTCATTATCCACAGTGAAATGAGCCGTGTACCAACATGGGCTGAAAGGCCACTCAGCAAGTAAGAAACCATTACTCCAAAAATCAACATTAAAAAAAAAAGCCAGATTACAGTTTGCAAATGCACACAGGGACAAAGACTTTCATTTTTGGAGACATGTCCTGTGATTTGATGAATCTAAATTTTAAATGTTTGGCCATAATAACCATTGTTACATTTGGAGGAAAAAAGGGGGAAGCTTGCAAGCCTGGGAACACCATCCCAGGCTTGGGTGGCAGCATCAAATTGTAAGGGTGTTTTGCTGCAGGAGGGACTGGGGCACTTCACAAAAGAGGTGTCATCATAAGGAATGAACATTATGTGAAAATATCGAAGCAACATCTCAAAACATCAGCCAGGAAGTTAAAGCTTGGATGCAAATGGGTCTTCCAAATGGACAATGACCCTAAGCATCCACCAAATTAATTCCAAAGTGGCTTAAGGACAACAAAGTCAATGTTTTGGAGTGGCCATAAAAAAGCCTTGATCTCAGGCCCACAGAAAATTTGTTGAGTTGAAAAGAGGTGTGAGAGTAAGGCAGCCTACAAATCTGACTCAGTTACAGCGGTTCTGTCAGGAGGAATGGTTCAGAATTCCAGCAAACTATTGTGAGAAGCTTCTAGAAGGATACCCGTCATACAGTTTAAAGGCAATGCTGCTAAATACCAAGGAAACTGATGGAAGCTTCTGACTTGGAAGAAAATTAAAAAAAATAAATAAAAAATTAGCAAATAGGAATAATTTTGGTAATCCTATCAGACCTAAACCAGAAAAAAATTTAGTCTGATTTAATGTCAGACAGTGAGAAAGCATATGTAAACAGCATATGTAAACTTATGGTTTCAGATATCTGTTCAGATGTATTTCTGAATGAACATTTTGTCCCTGTGATCTGGCATAACATTTCAGATATTATTTTTAATCTATTATTAGAAACTGAAAGACTTAAGAAAATGTAGGGAGTGCTAATGATCTCTGCGATAATATACAAGCCATTTAGTCATTAGTGAGTCTGACTATCAAGAGCAACATATGTCCTCTATATCTATTTTAAAATATTTGTTGTGCAACAAAATTTATGGAAAAAAAAAGACTACCCTAATATGATTCAGTTTTGGAACTTAGTTAAAACTTAGATCAAGAATGCTTTGTGATAGAGTTTTTGTGGTATTCACCTCTGTTTGTCTGTGTCTTAGTATGGTTACTGAAAAACCTATGTTCATATTTGAAAGAAAATCCTAACTAGAGGGAGGCTCAGTCTAGGATAAATTGAGACCATAAAGCCAAACAGCTTAAGAATTGAGCAGAAATGCAGTCCATGTCAGCACCGCAAGCAATTGAGGCAGCATCAGAGCGTGGCCACACTTTTGCTGGATAAGCATCCATGATGCTTGATCATCCATACCTCAAGGCCAAGATAGAAGAGACACTGGCTTGGAATCAAAGAGTTCTTCTGTGGATTTACTGTGAATCCTGGGCTTTTAATATGTGACAGAGTCTTTGACACATGACCTGTCCGCTTAAACTCACCATTTGCGCTAAGGACGAAAGGTGTACCTCTTCCTCCTGAAGGTCATGATGCCAGGCTCCATGCCCAAAAGCCTCCCAAGGTTCTAACTACAACTGGCAGATGGTTAAGTTCAGCACTGCAGGGATGCAGTCTGGCCGGTCAAGCCAACCAGGAAGGATGTGCTTTGTGAGGTGAAGAGGCGACCGGACTAAGATGGTGCATCATGATGAGGGGCTTATATAGAGTAAGTGGGTGGGAACCCCACCCTTAACATCATGCGCCCACTGTCTGATGAGGCAGGATTTGAGGTTTTACTTCAGCATTCTGCACGCACAGCATGCATTTCCCCATACAGTTGTAGGGAGAGGACAGAGTGCAGGAGAATAAAGATTTCTACATTCTGTAATAAAATGATGGACCAGTTTCTCAGCTGTGAGTCCTGAAATGGGAGCCATGGTGATTACATGACAGCAATCATATGACTTTCACTGAGGTATCATAGGCTGTCTTGTCTCTAAGGCTCCCTTGACAAAAAAGGCACCAAATACAGACTTCCAGTATGTAGTATATATCACATCCGCAGTGAACAAATCGCATCAGTGTACTACTGTATTCATGTCAGTGTGTGTAATTTAAAGAAAAGTGCCTTTGGTCATCACTTCAGTGGGATAAAAAGGGGATCACTGGGGGACTTTAGGGTGGCTGTTGTTTTCAAAGATCCACCCCCCACCCCCCACCCCAGCTGAATCAAAATATCCCCCCATGTGGTACCAATGCAGCATGAAATCTAATTACAATTCTTGTAGCTTTGGTTGAACTATTTTCATGCACGCTGCTTTTAATATCAAAATAAATGAAATAAATAAATAAAAGGACCCCTTTTTGAGGTTCTACCCAGGAAATGTGTTTTTACAGCTTAAAAACTTGCAGGATTTTATTATTGGTGCTTCACCCTTTTAAGAAGAGAAGAAGAGAAAGAATCAGTACTAACCTTAAGTAAAGGCACCCTTTTTTCATGAAATTTTTTCACATTAAATGGGACATAACAAAAGGAGAAAACAGTGGCATTCAGCAGGGACCTTGTTATATCAAAGCATTGCCCAAATAATCTTTGAAGTGCATAACTGCACCACAAAAATCTGTTGAAAGTTTTTGTACAGAATGTAAGATTACCGTAGGGTCTTAACCTCATGGTCAGAGTGCGAGGTGAGTCAGAATGTGCCAGAATGCCCTCAAAATAGATGAGATACACCCAGCATGCTCCCCTGACCATCGGTAGTGCTGCTATGGAGAGATTGAGCAGCACCAAGTTTTGGCTGTGCATATTACAGAGGACCTCTCCTGGACCACCAACACTGTATCACTGGCCAAGAGAGCTCAGCAGCGTCTCTACTTCCTCCGCAAACTGAGAAGAGCAAAAGCCCCTGCCCTCTTCATATGTACCTTCTACAGAGACACCATTGAGATTATCCTGACCAGCTGCATCACTGTGTGGTACGGCGCCTGCACCATGTCCTGCTGCAAGACCCTCCAGCTCATAGTGAGAACAGCTGAGAAGATCATCAGTGTCTCTCTCCCCTCCCTTGAGGCCTTCTACAGCACCTGCCTCTTCTGCAAAGTCCTCTGCATTGCAGATGATCCCATCCACCCATCACACAGCATCTTCAGTCTGCTACCATCAGGGTGGAGACTGCGGAGTCTCTGGGCCAGGACCAGCAGACTAAAGGACAGCTTCATCCACCAGGCTGTCAGGAAGCTCAACTCTCTCCCTGCTCTGCCCCCTCACCCCTTTCTGCTGCCCCCTCCAAATCCTGGACTCTGACTCCCCCCCACCCTTCAACAACTGAACTCTGCCACCCGCAGGTACTGTTCACTCCCACACACGCACACACTGATTTCAGTAGCTTCAAAGCTGAACTCTGTCTTCCAGGTACTGTTCACTCCAACACAGGCAGACACGCTGATCTCTGCACCAGTGACTTTATTGCACCAATGGACTGCTGTCTTTGCACTACATGCCACTTTAACCCTCTATGTGCCCTGATATGTGCCTTAAGTCACTACATGTACATACTGTCACGCCGCGCCATTCATCAGCGGCGCCACCTGCTCACGCACCTGATCCTCATCAGCGGCGAGGGATAAAAGCCGTCTCGCCCGGAGGCTCGGCCTGAAGCTGTCAGACTTCATCCCTCACCGTTGTGAGCATACTTCTCTTCAGCATCATCATTTTGGTAAGAAGATCGCTTACCTCTCTTCTTCAGTCTGCTCCCCTGTGCACAGGTGGATTCCCCGGCGGCGGACATCTCCACTCCATCACCAATCCTCGCTGGCTGCTGTACGGAGCTCTCCAGGTGGCTGTCTTCCGGGCTTCGCCCCCTTGTTGTGCCAGCTATACAGACAAACCAAGTAAGTCCTTCTCTCGCCATAAATCCCTCCTGTGTTGGTGTATGCCCGTCACCCTCTCCCTGTGCTCTCTCCATAGGGTTGCTCGGCTGTACGGTCACCTGCCTCTGTGCCTGAAGCAGACGCCATCACCAACACATTTACATCCCGCAGACACGCACTCATTCACTCCTGCTGTTAATAAACTCTTTGAACTACTCTAAGCCTGTGTGTGTGCGTCTCCTGAGTCGTGCAATATGTCAGTACGGCTTCAGCAGAGCGGCTCGGCGGACGGCGGGCTCGCACACCGGTTTTCCACTCTCGAGGCTAGAGTGGATCAAATAGCTTATCAACAACAGGTGGTCTTTAATCAATTATTGAATTTAACTAACCGGTTGGGCCGCTTGGATCCTCAACAGCCGTTCCCCCCGGCTCGTCAGGGTGGCGCGGCTCCTGCTGTTCCAGCGGCCGTCCAGCCGGCTCCAGTGGCACCGGTTCGGCTCACACCGATTCCAACCCCCGCCCGCTTTAGCGGTAAGCTCGGCGGAGCACGGGGGATCATTATGCAGTGTGAGTCCGTGTTCCACCGTGTGTCCGGAGATTTTCCCTCGGATCACAGCCGAATTGGGTACATAGGGAATCTCCTGGAGGGGCGTGCGTTAACTTGGACCTACGCCGTAATGGCGAGGCCCAGTTATGCCACCCTCACCTATGACCAATTCGTGGGGCGCTTTCTGGAGGTCTTTGACCATTCTCTGACCGAGACGGTCCAGGTCGATCGGCTTCTCGCTCTCCGGCAGGGAGACCGGTCGGCAGCGGACTACTCGGTCGACTTCCGGGTAGCGGCGGAGGAATTGGGCTGGGGGGAACGCTCTCTCTGCGGCCTGTTCCTCCGCAGCCTCAACGATGATCTGAGGGATGAACTGGCTGGACGGGATATCCCTGGGACGCTAGCGGAGCTGACATCCTTAGCGGTAAGTTTGGATAACAGGCTGCGCGAGCGCTCCTCGGGGCGGAAGTCTTCTTCTTCTCGCCTTCGTGGAGTCTCACCGCACCTGTTCCAAGCTCGCCCCCTGGCGGCGCCGCCAGCATCGTGCCCCGAGGAGTTGGAGCTGATGGTGACGGGCTGGACCAGGCTTTCCCCTGCGGAGAAACAACGCCGCCGTGAGTTGGGCCTCTGCATGTATTGCGGAGGTGACCAACACACCGTGGAGCATTGCCCACGGAAAGCCAGTCGGCAGGGTCCACGAATCACTGTAGGGGGCCTCGCGGATCTCCACCGGTTAGACACACTTACCCAGTTGAAGCTGCCCATCCGTTTCTGCCACAATCCCACTGGGCACCTCACCCACGCACTGGTGGATTCGGGCGCAGAAGGCAGCTTCATTTCACAAGGCCTGGCAACCCAATTGGGCATCCGCTGTCAGGCACTCAAACACCCCATCTCCCTGGTCCATCTCTCCAGTGCCTCCCTTGGGAGAGTTACCCATCAAACCATTCCTGTCCCAGTCATCATCTCAGGGAACCACCGGGAGGAGATGGTTTTCTACGTCCTGCCCAACTCTGTGTCGCCCGTCATCCTGGGGTACCCCTGGCTACGCCTCCACAACCCTGTCCTGGACTGGAGGTCAGCTGGGGTGTCGGCATGGAGTACCTTCTGCATGGGCACCTGCCTTCAGTCCGCTGCCTGCTCCCCGTCCGCGGCTCCTCCTGTGGCGTATACAGCACCTCCGGACCTGTCGCTGGTGCCTCCAGAATTTCACGACCTGGGTATGGTATTCAGTAAATCGAAAGCTATGTCTCTTCCCCCGCACCGACCATATGACTGTGCCATCAATCTCCGCCAGGGGGCTCCCCTGCCATCTGGTCGGCTCTACAGCCTGTCGGCGCCGGAGAGGGAGACAATGAATACGTACCTAAAGGAATCACTGAGCGCTGGGATTATTCGCCCATCGTCGTCACCCGTGGGGGCAGGGTTTTTCTTTGTCGGGAAAAAGGACGGTTCCCTCCGTCCCTGCATAGACTACCGAGCGCTTAATGACATCACTGAGAGGGACCGTTACACCCTGCCCCTCATGGACACTGCCTTCCACTCCCTCCAGGGGGCGACCTGGTTTACCAAGCTTGATCTACGCAGCGCTTACCACCTCATCCGGATCCGGGAGGGAGATGAATGGAAAACAGCCTTCCGTACCCTGAACGGCCACTTTGAGTATCTCGTCATGCCATTCGGGTTGACCAACGCTCCTGCCGTCTTTCAGCGCCTCATTAATGACGTCCTCCGGGATTTCATCGGCCTTTTCGTGTTCGTCTACCTGGACGACATTCTGATCTTCTCCAGGTCCAGAGACGAGCACCAGGTCCATGTGAGGCGGGTCCTCCAAAGACTGCTGGAGAATCGTCTGTACGTGAAGGCTGAGAAATGCGAGTTCTACGCTAGGACCACATCCTTCCTGGGATTCATCATCGCCCAAGACCAGGTGCTCCCAGACCCAGAGAAGGTGAAGGTGGTGGTGGAGTGGCCTACTCCCGCATCCCGGAAGCAGGTGCAACAGTTTGTTGGCTTCGCCAATTTTTACCGCCGCTTTGTCCCGAATTTCAGCTGGATCGTCGGACCGCTGACCCGCCTCACGTCCCCGAAGGTCCCGTTTCGGTGGACCGAAGAGGTCGATGCTGCCTTTAAGGCGCTGAAGGCGGAGTTCTCCTCCTCCCGGGTCCTTCGCCAGGTCGACCCCACGCTGCAGTGCATTGTGGAGGTGGACGCATCGGACACGGGAGTGGGAGCAGTGTTATCCCAACGATCACCGGACGATGGCGCCAAGCGACCGTGCGCCTTCTTCTCCCGGCGCCTGTCCCCGGTGGAGAGGAACTACGATGTGGGGGACAGAGAGCTCCTGGCCATCAAACTCGCCCTACAGGAGTGGCGCCACTGGCTAGAGGGGGCGGACCTGCCGTTTGTGGTCCTGACGGACCATAAGAACCTAGAGTACCTACGATCTGCCAAGCGCCTGAATGCCCGCCAGGTGCGCTGGTCTCTGTTCTTTGCCAGGTTCCGCTTTTCAATCACCTTCAGGCCAGACTCCAAGAACGGCCTGCCTGACGCCCTCTCTAGACAGTTCACCCCCGTGGAGGCTGAGGAAACGCCCCACACTATCCTGCCCAGGTCGTGTGTCGTGGGAGCTGTCTCTTGGGACATTGAAGACAAGATCCGGAAGGCGCAGGAGGTGGAACCTGATCCTGGCGGCGGACCGGAGGGAAGACTGTTCGTTCCATCTGCGGTCCGAGGAGAGATCATCCACTGGCTCCACACCTCCCGGCTCACCTGTCATCCCGGCACCTCTCGGATGATCAGCCTCCTCCAACGGTCCTTTTGGTGGCCAGGTCTGCGGAGGGATGCAGCCCGCTACGCCCGGGCTTGCCCAATCTGTGCCACCAGCAAGTCGGGAAATGCCCCTCCAGCGGGTCTGCTCCAGCCTCTGCCCGTCCCCGGCAGGCCCTGGTCGCACATCGCGCTGGATTTCATCACCAGACTCCCCGTTTCCAACTCTTTTGACACCGTCCTGACCATCGTGGACCGTTTCTCCAAGGCGGCACACTTCGTCCCCCTGCGAGGTCTCCCTACCGCCCTGGAGACGGCGGGCCTCCTCGTCCAACACGTGGTCAGGCTGCACGGGATTCCGGTAGACGTGGTCTCGGACCGGGGCCCCCAATTTTCATCCGAGGTTTGGAAATCTTTTTGTAACGCCATCGGAGCCAAGGTGAGCCTCTCCTCCGGCCATCACCCCCAGTCTAACGGGCAGTGTGAGAGGACCAATCAGGAGCTGGAGGCTGCGCTCCGCTGTGTTACCAGATCCAAGCCGACGTCCTGGAGCAACCATCTCGCCTGGGTGGAGTATGCCCACAACACCGCCCGCTCTTGTGCAACGGGGATGTCCCCCTTCAAGGCGTCCCTGGGTTACGACCCCCCGCTGTTTCCAGCGCAGGAGAGCGAGGTAACTGTCCCCTCTGTTAGGGCGCACCTTAGGCAGTTCCGCTCCACCTGGGCTGCCGCGCGTCATGCGCTTTTACGCACAGCGGAGCGCAACAGGACCGTGGCGGACCGGCACACACGACCTGCCCGGGCGTACAGAGTCGGGCAACTAGTGTATGTGTCTACCCAGGACGTCACATTAAAAGGCGAGAGGAGGAAGCTGGCACAGCGATTCATGGGTCCCTTTCCCATCACCCGGATCATCAACCCGGTGGCTGTGCGCGTGGCTATTCCCCCCTCCCTCCGCATCCATTCCACTTTCCACGTATCGAAGGTGAAACTGGCAGTCACTGACCCCCTTTGCCCTCCTTCTGCAGCGCAACCCGCGCCCCGGATGATTGGTGGCCATCCGGCCTGGTCCGTCTCCTCCATCCTGGACTCCCGGCGCCGAGGTCGTGGGTTACAATACTTGGTGGACTGGGAGGGCTATGGGCCCGAGCATCGACAATGGGTGCCCCCGTCGTTTGTGTTGGACCCATCGCTCATCGCGGACTTCCACCGAGCGCACCCGGATAAGCCATCGCCAGGAGGCGCTGCTAGAGGGGGGAGTACTGTCACGCCGCGCCATTCATCAGCGGCGCCACCTGCTCACGCACCTGATCCTCATCAGCGGCGAGGGGTAAAAGCCGTCTCGCCCGGAGGCTCGGCCTGAAGCCGTCAGACTTCGTCCCTCACCGTTGTGAGCATACTTCTCTTCAGCATCATCATTTTGGTAAGAAGATCGCTTACCTCTCTTCTTCAGTCTGCTCCCCTGTGCACAGGTGGATTCCCCGACGGCGGACATCTCCACTCCATCGCCAATCCTCGCTGCTGTACGGAGCTCTCCAGGTGGCTGTCTTCCGGGCTTCGCCCCCTTGTTGTGCCAGCTATACAGACAAACCAAGTAAGTCCTTCTCTCGCCATAAATCCCTCCTGTGTTGGTGTATGCCCGTCACCCTCTCCCTGTGCTCTCTCCATAGGGTTGCTCGGCTGTACGGTCACCTGCCTCTGTGCCTGAAGCAGACGCCATCACCAACACATTTACATCCCGCAGACACGCACTCATTCACTCCTGCTGTTAATAAACTCTTTGAACTACTCTAAGCCTGTGTGTGTGCATCTCCTGAGCCGTGCAATATGTCACATACTCTCTTAACTTTTTATTGTATTTAGATATTTTGCACACCCTTAGTATTTTTAGTTAGCTTCTGGTTGGGGATTGGTTTTCTTTGCACTGATGTTTGATGTTTAATGTTTAATGTTTGGTGTTAGATGTTAAACTTTATATTTACAGTATATTCCAAACTTAGTGTTTACCTTGTTGCACCGTGGGTCCCAGAGTAACATAATTTCAATTCTCTGCATGTGCTGTACATATGGCAGAATTGACAATAAAGTTGACTTTGACTGACTGGATGAATAGAATAATTAGTGATTTATTTATTTATTTTTTTTTTTCAGGAGACACAGAGATAAGAACACCACATAGGTGCTGGACCTTATATTCTGAATGTCAGACTCTCTTAACCTCCGAAGGCTAACTTGATGTCAAGAGAAACTCTAACTAACCTGCACTTATATAGCGCTTTTCTAGTCACAAAGACCACTCAAAGCGCTTTCATTAATACCAACCCTCTATTCTAAGGGCCTATAGGAAACAGATATCTAGGGACAATTTAGAACAGCCAATTAACCTAACATGCATGTTTTTGGCATGTGGGAGGAAACCGGAGAAATCCCGGAGTAAACCCACGCAGCACGGGGAGAACATGCAAACTCCACACAGATCACTGTTGGTCGGGGGCTGGGATCGAACCCACGATCCCACGATCCCCACAATCCCCCGGCCAAGGGTAAACTGTGCTGCCGCAGTGCTAACCACTGCGCCACCGTGCAGCCCTCTCCTTAAACTCCTCTAGCCTTAGCAGCTATTAGCCAATATAATATATGCAAATAATTAATCAGGTCTTTTTCTCTTGATCTCATTTAACAAGTTGCTTCTGACACAGTGGCACTTCCCTAACGAGTCTATTAACACTATTACTTTAAACTTCATTTTCTCTCGTAGGGGACTTTCTTCTTAATAGGCCAGCTACACACATAAAGACCACTGAAAACATGCACAGAAATTTTATCATTCTTCGTCCAGTGCTTTCACCTGTGCAGATAGCGAGGCATAAAATAAACCTGTATGTCCTGCATGATCGGCACCTTTAGTCACTGCATGTAAGAAAACTCCCAGAATGACTGACGTCTTCTCCACAACAGGGAAAGGTCCAATCTATTTATTCTGCAATGCTAATGTTGATACCAAGTTAATATCAATAGAAGCAATGTACTGTGGCATTCGAAATGAGCTTTTTTTTGTTGGTGTATATGCTCATGGGACTTCTCAAAAAGCACCTCATTCATAAAACTAGCGATGGAATACACTCAATTTATACCAGGTTACATTTTAGAAGTACAACCAGATTTCAGGTTAAAAAAGACAAAGAAACATGAATTATACCAGTCTTCTGAGATCATGATGAAGTAAAAGGTGGGAATGATGGGTTCCTAAGAATCTCCCAGTTCCAAAAAATTCTGGAGTTCGCGGACGTTTGTGGAGGGGGTCACAGTATCTTACGGCTACCATTCAATTTACAAGAGCAACTTGAGGCATTCTTGAGAAATTAAGTGCTTTTCTGTCATAGGATTGAAACAGAGCAGAGGGAAATTAAAAAAAAAACAACATATTTTGCAGGTTCTTTAAAAACCAGGTGAGTCACAGGAGGAACCAGAGGGGAAATTTTAAAATGTGTTCAAACAAATTTCTTACATAAAATACATACAGCTGCCCACTTAAAAAGCTAAATTTAAAATATTAAAATTAAGTTAAAATAAGAATAAAATTCCAACTAAAAAACTAAACTGAAAAACTAAACACGGACTAAAAAAACAAATAGTCAATAAAAGCTGAGGAAGAGGACCCACTCTTCAGGGCATATGCCATCTCCCATCACAACACTGGACATCTGCAGGAGACCTGTAGACACTAGCCAGCAGCATGTTCATGTTTGTGGTCACTGTCGTTGTCATCATCATCATCATCATCATGGGCATCATCATGGGGTGCTGCTATCTGGTAACCAGAATACTTAGAGTGGGGAAAATAAGTATTGAACACGTCAACATTTTTCTCAATAAACATATTTCTGATGGAGTCACTGACCTGAGATTTTCACCAGATTTCAGTAACAACCCAGGTAATACATACAAAGATATCAAGGCAACTGTGTTAACAAAACAAGTTTTACAAAATAAAGTGTAATGACAGAGGGAATGCATATTGAACACATGAAGAAAAGAAAGTGCAAAAAGGCATACATAGAAAAAGGGCTTGACATTAACACCCTCCTATCCGCCCCTGGCGGGTGGATGTCACCAGTGGCGGGAAAGACAGCCAGTCCCACTAGCCACTTTGGTGGGTTGTAGTTTTTTTTTTTATTTTTATTTTTTTTATTACTTATTTTGTACCCGTAGGTAGATTTGTTTTGCAGTCTGGTGACAAGCCACCAGGTGCCGGTCGCCGCGTGCGCAAGCGCCCCGTATCCCCAACCTGCATGTTTTTGGTATGTGGGAGGAAACCGGAGAAATCCCCGAGTAAACCCATGCAACACGGGGAGAACATGCAAACTCCACACAGATCACTGTTGGTCGGGGGCAGGGATCGAACCCACGATCTCATGATCCCCGCAATCCCCCGGCCGAGGGTGAACTGTGCTGCCACAGTGCTAACCACTGCGCCACCGTGCAGCCCTAGTTTTCTCAAGCAACATCTAAATAATAAGTCTGTCGCAGTGTTGGACTAAAAAACTACAACTCCCATGAGCATGATCTGTACACACAGTGTATTGTCATCGGTCCACCGTCACTGCGGGCGTGGTCTGGCTCAACTCCCAGCAGTACACAGGACTGCTCCAGGCTGGGGTACAGGAGAAACCGCAGAAACTGTGCTCTGCAGGTTGGTTCATTTTGTGGCCAGAAAGGGCACTGAACTTCTAGCAGGCCACCAGAACACACCACCAGATCATTAGGGGAATTCCACCTGATCCTTCGTTGTCACAGCGTGAGTAATTAAACTGCACTCTCTCCCCACGTCATCTCCTACTTCTGTGTTAAATATTATTATTTTTAGATCTAAAAGACCCTTTTACTGTCCACAGTTCTGTAAATTTAAGTTTTTGTATGAGAGAAAAAGTGACTAAATTTTGTTGCTGTAAAAAGCAAATGAAGTCTCTTCTGAGGTGATCTTTCATTTATCTCTGATTATCTATGATATTTCTGATATGCAACTTTTTCATGGAAGTAAAACTTATTACGTATTTTTAAAGTGCTGGTCCAGGGGTGTCAAACATGTGGCCCGTGGGCCAAAAACAGCACGCCAGGGGGTCAAAGTTTTTCTCTAAATTTACAGCTTTCCTTCTAGTAAATTTTGGACTTTCTATACTGATTAGAATTGTTTATGTAAATTTGAGACATTTTTCTCCTTAAGATTAGACTTTTTTTCTCAAAAGTTTTCTTCTTTTTCCTGGTGAAAACAGGTAGTGTCAATGTAGATTATATCCATCAGCAACTAACGACCTCATGCAGCTCAAAACGTCTGTCCCAATTCATAGAGGTGATTTTCAACCTCTATCAAGGGACAAGGGGTTGGAGCAGGCAAAGGGGACGGGCTAGGGATACAAATGAGAATTGAGACAGACCCCAAATCTACCTGCACTTTACTCTCATATTGCAAATATTTTTCTAGACTGTTTGACAGCATTTACTGCTGTTAATAAATAATTCAAGTGTTTCTCTTGCTATTTTTTTTGTATGTAAAAGGGTCTTTTAAATTTAAAATGATTGTAAACTTAGTTCCAGTAAATTTTAGCATGCAATACTCAAATTTGATCATATTAAACATAACTGTCCAACAACAAAATTGTGACTAGTAGTGATGGCAAAGTCGAAACATTGTTCTAGTACGTACTGAAACCTAGGTGGAACTTCTGAATCGAACCTCTGTTCCGAGGTCTGTATCAGAAAGAGGATGTCACGTGACTGTTCCATGTCGCGTTCCATTACGTCACCGACTGTTTTGAAACATCACCATTGTTTTTTGCGGTGATTTTGTTATCCCGTTTCTAAAATGGAATAATAAATAAACCACTACCATTACACAATATGAAAATGCCAATTCTATGCACAATATATGTATTAAATAAATACTTTATCAAAGTCAAAGTGCCTTTATTGTCATTCCATTGCTAATAAACAATGCAACGAAATTGAGATGCTGCTCCCTAAAAACAATCACACTCACAGTTCACTCATGCATTTAACATTCTTATAATTACAACAATAAATAATGCTTGAAACAATATTACCTAAAAGTTGAATACAATATGTACGTAGCAATAATGAAAACATACTGAGCGATAAATATAAAAAGACCAGTTTATACACACAGGGTTATTGCCACAAAATAACCTAAAATAACAAAATAATATTAACAGTCTGTGCGTGTTACATAAATCCGTTCAAAATACGTACTGCTGCTGGGAAAAAACTATGATTAAACCTGGTAGTCCGAGTTTTATGGGATCTATACCGCTTTCCCGAGGGGAGCAAGTGAAAGAAATCATGGCCTGGATGGGCACAGTCTTTAATGATGGCAGTAGTTCTGTTGAGGTACCGAGACCTAGAAATCTCTTTCAGAGAAGGGAAAGAACAGCCAGTGATTTTTTGTGCAGTCTCGATCACTCTCTGGAAGGCTTTGCGGTCTGCGGCTGAACAGCCCTCATACCAAACTGTGATGCCATATGACAAAATGCTCTCAATAGCAGAGCGATAAAATAAAACCAGCAACTGTGCATTCGGCCATTCTTCTTGAGGAGCCTCAGAAAGTGTAGACGTTGTTGAGTCTTTTTTATCGTAGCTATGGTGTTAACGGCCCAGGTAAGGTTGTGAGAAATATGGATACCCAGAAACTTAAAAGCCTCCACCCTCTCCACACGCTCCTTGCCTATATATAGAGGAGGCGGCTCACTGCTATGCTTCCTAAAATCAATAATGAGTTCTTTTGGTTTTTTTTGTATTCAATAGCAGATTATTATCTGAGCACCATCTCACCAGTTTCTGGACCTCATCTCTGTATGCGGACTCATCTCCTCCTGATATGAACCCCACTACTGTTGTGTCATCTGCAAACTTCACTATAATGTTTGTGGGATGAACAGGTATGCAGTCATATGTGTACAATGAATACAAAGTGGGGCTCAACACACAGCCCTGTGGCAAGCCTGTGTTAAGCATGACTGTAGAGGAGGAATGGGGTCCGAGTCTAACAGTCTATGTTCTGTTTGTTAGGAAGTCCTTAATCCAGCTGCAAGTGTGAGTAGGCAGACCAAGCTGAAGCAATTTGGTGATGAGAATGTTGGGAATAATTGTATTAAATGCCGAGCTATAGTCAACAAACAACATTCTTACATAGCTACATAGCTTTATATGTAAAATACTAATTTCTCGTGTCCTTGCCTGACTGGCTGCTGATTCATCACCCCATATGCCTGAAACATTTAAAAGCTCCTCTAAAGTGAAGTTTTTTTGCAAAGTCTTGCCTCTCTGAGTGTCTTGTACTGAGCGTGTTTTTGGATTTACACTCTTTGGAAATGGATAGCGGTAGAAAGCGTCCCAGGTCAGCTGTCTGGGATCACTTCGACCTTCTTGAGGGAAAAAAAAAAAGTTAAATGTATGCATTGTATGCAGCATCTTGCATTTTGTAATAATACAACAACTACAGTCATGTGAAAAAATTAGGATACCCCATTAAATATTCATTTCTTCATTAAGAAATGTTCACACATTTATGTCTAACCTTGTTTTTGATTTTATTTGCATTTTTTAACATTTATTTTAGCCATTTTAAATGGGAATGAAAGTGGGAGTGTCCTAAAAAGATGGGGGGGGGGGATCCTCACTTATTCCTCACTATATTTTACAGAAAATTTTTAAAAAGTCTTTAATTCATTTTTAATTGTTTAGTCATAATACATGGATTTCCCATTATTTTAAGCAGTGATATTAAATATCCATCTGCCCAAATATGTTAAGAAAAACACAGAGGCTTATACAGGGTGTCCTAATTTTTTTCACATGACTGGATGTGGAGACACCTACGGACACACCATCCTGACGCATAAATTCCTAGCACAACACAACCGAGTGCTGAATCAAGCCATGGCCAGCATAGTGTTTGTGATATGTATTCATGGTCTTTTAATACACATACAAGTATACATTTATTATTTATACACATTTATTATTATTTACAATAAATATAATTATGCATTTGATCACTGAGAGAAGCCATATTGTTGTACATTTACATATATTTACATATTTTACATTTAGTTACATATATTTACAATATTTACCATACAGTACATCAAGTTGCATGACAGCATTCCTCCTGAATCAGTCTTTTTGTTGTTCCTTGACAGGAAGGCAAAAATAATTAGACGAAGCACTAGTTGACCTTATTTTGAAGGACTCACGACCTTTTTCAACTGTGGAAGATGAGGGTTGCAGGCACTTTGTCAAGAAACTTGACCCCAATTACATCCTTCCATCCAGAAACACGAAAACACTCGACTGTTTGAGTGTAATATTATAACATTTGGCCACCAGATGTCGCCGTGGGGAGATGTTTCAAATGTTCTTTGATTCTTTTTCTGAATCAGTTGTTCCAAATGATTCGATCTCTCGAACGTTCCATTTCTGCCATCACTAGTGACTCGTGAAAAGGATTAGTGGCTAGTAGCTGTGGAAAGTTACTATCTACAGTAGCCTGTGAGCAAAAAAGTCAATGTCAAGCCCTGCATAGAAAGCCAAGAAAACTGCTGAAATCCATCAGAATGTAGGAAACTATCCCATTCCCCATCAGTGCAAATTAATTTCAGCTGGTTAAGTCCTGACTGACAGCCTTTGAAAAGGTCTGTGAATATCAGATTGTTACACCCCGAAGAACCCATGATGGGGAGAAGCAAAGAGCTCTTTCTTGACAAGGGGAGTCCAATGATGTACCATGGAGGGCCAAGACCCTGCAGGTTTCCTCTTCTTGCCAGTCTCTTCAGCAGGTGTTTTCACTTATCAGCAATCAGTGGGAAGAAATTCATTGAAATCTGCTGTTGAAGACACTGGTTGGAGGTAAAGCCTGCAGGGTCTTTGCCCTCTAGACCTTCACAACCTTACTGTTGCAAAACATAATGATCTCATTGGTTACAGGTGCATTTCTAAACTGCTGAATATTCCAGTGAGCACTGTTGGAGGCATCATTCACAAGTGGAAAGAAAATCATTTTACCTTAAACCAGCCACGACTAGGAGCTCCTCGCAGGATTACTGACAGAGGAGTAAAAAGAATTATCAGAAGCATTATCGAAGCGCAAAAGACCACTCATGGAGAGCTCCAAAAAGACCTGGAGTTAGCAGGTACTGCTGTTTCAAAGAAGACAATAAGTAATGCAATCAACTGACATAGACTCTATGCCCACTCACCTCATAAGATTCCATTGCTGAAGAAAAAGCATGTTAAAGCTCGCTTAAAATTTGCTGCACAACATTTGGGCAAGGCAGTAAAATACTGGGAGAATATACACTAGTTTCGTCAGATCAGACGAAAATTGAACAGCATGTTTAGAGGAGAAATGGCACTGTACATCAGCCAAAAAAACACCAAACCAACAGTGAAGTTTGGAGATGGGAACATCATGGTGTAGGGGTGTTATTCAGCAGATGGTACAGGCAGACTTCATATAATTGAAGGAAAGATGAATGGACAAATGTACAGAGACACCCTTGATAAGAACCTGTTGCCATCTGCCAAGATGCTGAAGATGAAACGAGGGTGGACATTTCAGCAAGACAATGATCCAGAACACATAGCCTAGGAAACTCTCAACTGGCTCCAGAGAAGGAAAATAAAGCTGCTATAGGCCGTGAGCAGCTGCCACTTTTCGTTCAGTTTCGTGGCACCCAACAGGGAACTAAAATTTTAGTGTTTCTAAATTAAGATTACATTATTGTAAGACAAAATATTGATGTTCCCACTTCCAAAGGTGTGGATAGCTGTATGAAAAATGCGATTGAAGTCAGTCGGTAATAATTGTCTGGCTACCTTAAACATGGCCCAGTCCGGGACGTTTTAACCAATCAGCGTCGTCCCTTTGGTCATGTGACAACAAAATGGCAGCGCCCACAGGGGTAGCGTGAGCTGAAAGCCTCTCCTGTGTTATTCACATTTCCGGTAAGTTTTCGGGCAGTATCACTCGTTTTACTGAAGCATCGTGGGCAAAAGTACGTGAGTGTGCCCAAAAATGGCTTGTACTTGATGGACCCCAACAGAAAGTAGCAGAACAATGTCGCGACTTGTTCGAGAAAGGTGAGTGGCAGCCATTGTTTATGGTTGTACTGCGTGTGCCCTGGAGTCGTTTGGCTCCGATCATTTGTAACTCTAAATATGAACTAAAATGGAACCCTAGATTTCTAAAACCTTTGTCAATCGCTCACAGGGTGACCTAGTCCTAGTCTAAGACTCCGAGTAGGCCGATCTGGGGGTGTGGAGGCTAATAACCAAGGGACTCTGGGTGCTAGTATAGATCTAGATGATGCAGATCGACTCACTCTGATGATGCATCTATCCCCAGAACCCACCCTGGGCCTGAATTATAGTCAAAATATACCACTACCACAAAGTAGCTCAAATGGGAAAAGGGTAGCAATCCCAATTAGCTTAACTCTGAGTCTGAGGGTTGGATGTACTTCTCAGCCCAAGCCCAAGGGGTGCAGTGTACTAGTAGGTGAGGGAGGAACAAGTTTGGGCATACATTTATATAGTTTGCACATCGTCACACCCATACTATCAAGCCTTAGGCGGATGGAAAATGGCCTGTTAAGGAAAGCCCATATGTTTTTGATGTGTCACCCAAGAAAGGTTAAACTCATGGCAGCAGCAGTCGCCTGTATACTTTATGCTCTCAATAAATATGGGCACACGGTCTGTGCTTGCCATTTTGCAAGTTTACATTGAGCAGTGACTAGGTTGCACAAGGTCTCTATTATAAGCTCACTGTTAATGTGAAAATTATCCGCAATCTATATATGTTTTATATCTATATGGGTACAAGGTAGGCCTAATGTTATAATACCCTATGGTCCATATATAATATGTTTTCAGATCTAAACAACCTTGATCCAACATTTGGCTACCATCGTGTGTGCTATAGCCATTTTATGGACAAAACAAGAGTGGAACGTGCTGAAGCTCGTAAAAAACGACTGGCCGAAGCCCAAATTCCTGAGCCTCAGGAGCAAAGTGGACCAGAACTTAGTCCCCCAACACCATCTCCTAAAAAGCGACTGCGATCTCACCATGCTGCAGCAACCATCAGCCAAGCATCTGCAAGGTCAAGCAATGTGTTGCCAAACACCTGCATCATCTGCAAGAAGGAAACACTCAGAGAAGGGCCACGGACAAATCGTGTCACTGTAAAACTGATGCAAGCTGAGACATGCAATGCTGGTGAGAAAATTGGTAGATCTTACAATTTGGAGTGGTGAAAGTTTAAAGAAAAATAATGTCTATTTAATCTTAACACATATTATATTACTGGTATGTTATTTCTCATATCTTTGATACCGAAATACTTGTGAGCCATTAGTGATGGAATAGAACAGGGAAGTTGACTGAGTTTTACTATTAATTTAATGTCTTTTGATTTATTTGCACACAGGTCTTTTAAGACAAGCAGCTACTGAGAAAGCAGATGAAACCATTCTCAGACACATAAGAGACGGTGATTGTGCTGCCATTGAGGTCAAATACCATGGCAGCTGCTATCGTCAGTATACAAGATTTCTACGGAGTCAGTCTGAATCCTCCAGGTTGTAATTTATTCCTTTTTATTTTCAAATATATGAATTCAGAGATCCTTTGGGGCTATACACATTCTTACAAATGAGTAAAGTCATGGTTGTCAAAATGTCAAAAGGGAAAATGTCATAGGTCTCTGCTAAATCAAACTCACTGAAACACTAGTTTTATATTTTTATATAATATTGTGTAGTTTTACTCCAGATAGCATTATTTTTTATTTTATTTCCAGATCATCGAGCAGTGAGAGATTTGGTTTCCAGAAAACCTTTGACCTATTTTGTGAGGAGGTGGTTAAGCAGCGCATCATCCAAAAACAAGAAATCCTAAGACTGAACAGGCTGTTGGACATTTTTGTGTCAATGGCCAAAAAGCATTTTTCTCTAACCCAAACATTCTGATGTGCAGCAATCTGAACTCTCTATGGACAGCGTCATCATGTGACTAGCATGGAATTTTACCATCTGACATGCACTGAAGAGAGATGAACTCTGTGGACATGTTATCTATGTTTAGGATACCATGGACATAACATCTAGTCGTTGCCTAGGAGAGGAATTTTGTTGTTCACCAGTAACTGATACTTTACACTGCATTCACTCTGCATCCAGGAATATCACATGACTGACATACACACACTGGTATCTCTCAACTTGCTTTGTTAATGTGTGAAACTGTATCTTGTCTGCTAAGTGTGCAGTTAGAGGTTTTTTTTTCTATGTGATCACAATCTTGCTCACTTGAGCTCTATTTTGATAACTATGCTTTTTTCTCTCTGCCCAATGTGTCACCCCCTCCCCCTCCCCCTCTTTACCCCCACTGTATGAGGTGCCTGTGGCTGCCGCGTCATTAGGGAGCGCTTAACATGAGCGCACCTTAATGATAAGTAAAATTCCTCGTATGTGTAAAAGCATGCTTGGCAATAAAGTTCATTCTGATTCTGATTCTGACTTGATGCATCAAGCTACAGGTACGGGACAGATTTCCATGGCTTACATATATACAATTTCAACCGAAGATGTTTAAAAAAATCTTGAGATTCTTACCAATAAAGAAGATTGAAATGACAAAAACTGGCAATAATCATATATTTTGTGACAAATAAAAATTACCTGAAGAACTTTGCATATTGGCGGTGTGTACATGAAATCAATCAATCAATCAATCAATCAATCAATCATAAAAGTGACCTCAGAAATCGATTCCTGGGCATAACATCGGAAAATGATGTCTCAAACGTGATTCTAGTTGTACTGATAAAAAAGTTAGGCCATTCATGGCAGCCATCTTGGATTTATGAAAATTAGTGGAGCCCTCAATCACATATCTGACCTCAGAAACCGATTCCTCCGGTCAACATTATCCGAAAAAGACATCTCAAACGTGATTATAGGTAGAGTGGTTCAAAATATAGTCCATCCACACCCATGGCGGCCATCTTGGATTTATGCAAATTAGTGGAGTTCTTTGACCCTCAGTCACACTAATGACCTTGGAAATTGATTCCTCGGGTTAACATTAGCCGAAAAGGACGTCTCCAACGTGATTCTAGGTAGAATGGCTAAAAAGTTAGTCCATCCATGGCAGCCATCTTGGATTTATGCAAATTAGCGTGGTTCTTTGACCCTCAATCACACAGTCGACCTCAGAAATCGATTCCTCGGCTCAACATTATCCGAAAAAGAGGCCTCAAATGTGTTTCTAGGTAGACTGGTTGAAATGTTAGGCCGTTCATTCCCTTGGTTAGTCGTGGCAGCCATCTTGGATTTATGCAAATTTGACATAGCTATCCACACCTTTGACAGTAGGAACATCGATTTTTGGATTCAGTAGGTTTTTTTTTTACATAGAAATCATCAAAGATCCCGTAGTTCCCAGTTGGGTGCCACGAAAATCATTTTCTAGCCACATTTTGAGGGAGCTGCTCACGACCTACTAGAATAGCCCAGTCAGTCACCTGACCTGAATCCAATTGAAAATATATGAAATGAACTGAAAATGAAAGTTCAAAGAAGACACCCATGGGACCTTCAAGATTTGAAGACAGTTTGTGTAGAAGAATGGGATAAAATCACTCCTGAGCATTGCCTGCACCTCATTTCTCCATGCAGGAGGCTTCTGGAAGCTGTTATTACCAACAAAGGCTTTCCTACCTAAATATTAAATGAAATTAACCAAGCATGTTCAACACTTATTCACTGTGTCATTCCACTTCTTAAATATAACTTGTTTTCTTAACACAGTTGCCTTGATTCCGTTGTATGTATGGATTACTTGTGTTGTTATTGGCATCTGGTGAAAATCTCAGGTCAATGGCTCCATCAGAAATATATTTAATGAAAAAAAGTTGATGTGTTCAATACTTATTTTTCCCGCTGTGCAGCGAAGGCAGAGCTCCTCACTCTGCCTCTTGCTTTCCTTCACCTGCAGCACCCCAGTCACTCCACGCAGAACTGTCTTCCCCCAAAGTCCAGTGTCATGGTGGTCCTGGGCTGCTACCACCGCTCCTCCTCCTCAGGCATGCTTTCCTTTAAGCCGGACACCAACGCGCTTACATTATTCATTGGGGCTAACCACAGACTAATCCGGCAGGTGACTGTCACAGGTGCTGCATGTCCTCAAATCAACACAGACGTTGAGGATCACCAGTTAGGGGAGGCACAGGGTGGAAGTGAAGAAAACATTTCAAATTAAAAGCACACAGGTTAAAATATAAAAACTAAAAGAAGTGCAAAGTCATAAACATGCAAGACAAACTTAAAAACCATGTAAAACCCCATGTAAAACAATAAAATACCTCCACTCCATGACACGATGGCCCTAGAGGAGTAATGGGTGAAATGAACTTTTTTTCCTTTCAATACAATACCATTAATTTATGGTACTTTTTCTTCTGATGGATTGAGCCATCGCTAACGATGGATCTCCCGCCTTCTGGCTGCATTAAATTGTAAGGGGGTGCTTGTGACGGTGATGGCTGATGAGGCCGATGCGTGAAGCACATGGCATATCGCAATCGGGACAGATGTACATAATTGGCTGAGTGGATGACACCGACTGCTGTAGACGTCTCTGTTGCTGGGTGGCACCGCGACGTGCTTTATGGCGGACATCCAAAAGGGCAGTTCTCTCTCTCTCGAAGAGGTCAACACCTTCATGGCAGATCTTCCGCCAAAGGGGATGGTTCTTGGCCTGCTTTTCCCATGTCATTGGATCAATCCCACACAACTTGAGTGAGGCTTTGAGCATGTCTTTATACCGCTTCCACTGACCACCCCGTGACCTCTGCCCTTCGTCCAACTGGCCAAATAACAGGATTTTAGGAATGCGCTGATCTGTCATCCGAACAACGTGGCCGGTCCAGCGCAACTGGGAACGTATGATGAATGACTCGATGCCGGTGATATTGCACCGGCGGAGAACTTCTGTATTGGCAACTTTGTCTCACCACGTGATTCCACACAGCTTCCTTAAACACCGCATGTGAAACTGTTCAAGTTTCTTCACATGGGGGCGATAGGTTGTCCACGACTCGCACCCATAGAGAAGTTTAGATAGAACAACGGTGCGATAGACCTTGATCTTGGTGCTTAGACGAATGCCACGCTTTGACCATAGACGATGCTGTAGGCATCCATAGAATGCACTAGCCTTGCTGATGCGGTGGGTAACTTCATCATCAATCTTAGCATTCTGTGAGATGGTGCCCCCCAGGTAGCAGAACTTGTCAGCTGCCTTGAGGGGTTTGCCACCGATGGTAATAACAGGATTTATTGGGAGCGTACCAGGACGAGGTTGATGTAAAACCTCTGTCTTCTTGATACTTATAGTGAGTCCATAACGATTTGTTGCTCTAACAAACTGGTCAACAATGAACTGTGCGTCTTCAAGAGTATGAGCGATGAGTGCGCAGTCATCGGCATAGAGAAGCTCTCGCAGCATCATGCATGACGCCTTTGTTTTAGCCTTTAAACGTTGCAAGTTGAATACATTGCCGTCACTGCGAAACCGGATCCTTACACCCCTGTCGCAGTCCTTGAAGGCATCAAGGAGCATTGCAGCGAAGATGATACTAAAGAGCAGCGGGGCCATAACACACCCCTGCTTAGTGCCATTGATGATAGGGAATGGATCAAAGATTAAACCACTCTCAACCACCCGCCCGACCATGCCATCGTGGAATGAGCAGATGACACTGACGATCTTAGGAGGGCACCCGACCCTGGCAAGCAGCTTCCACAGGCCTCTCTCCCTACAGAATCGAAGGCCTTAGTCAGGTCTACGAACACTATGAACAAATCACAATGTTGTTCTCGGCACTTCTCTTCTATTTGCCTGGCTGCAAACATCATGTCAACGGTGCCTTGTCCTGCTCGAAACCCGCACCGACTCTCAGGAATGATGTTGTCGACAACATAGTGATTCAGACGGTTTATGATCACATGTGCTAGAATCTTACCAGCGATGGTGAGGGGCGATATTCCTCTGTGGTTATTGCAGCAGTGGCGGTTTGCCTTATGCTTATACAAGTGAACAATCATTGCATCTTTGAAGTCTTGTGGAACTGCCTCCTGCTCCCATATGGTGGCAAATAACTGGGCGAGACGGGCGACAATGATGTTACCGCCACACTTATAGATCTCTGGTGGGATACCATCTCCACCAGCTGCCTTACCACTAGACGTCTGTTTGATGACATCTTTAATCTCAGTAACCGTCGGTGGGACATTCAGCTCCTCTATAAATAGGTCTCTGAGGAAGCTGTGCGGTGGCTTCATCAGAGATCACAGATTGGCAATTCAGGACACCATTAAAGTGTTCTACCCAACGCCCCAGGATGAGAGCCGGCTCCCTTATGAGTATCTGACGGTCCGAAGAGTACATTGGCGTACTGCCCTGTGATGTTGGACCGTAGACCGCCTTCAGGCCATCGTAGAATGCTTTCAAGTCGTTCTTGTCAGCAGCTTCCTGAAGGTCCTCAGCTCTAGCAATCCACCACTGGTCTATCATACTACGCAGTGAAACCTGCACTGTCTGCCGGACATGGTGGTAGGTGTCCTTCTTTGCAGTTGAGCTCTCATCATTCACATACTCAAGATGGGCACGGTGAAGACGGTCCAACAATTGGATGGCTGCTACATCATTTTCATCAAACCAATCCCGATGCTTGCTTTTGGTGAAGCCGAGCACTTCCTCCGCTGCTTCATAAATATGATCACGAAGTAATGTCCAATGGCTGTCAACGGTCTCAAAAAGGGCATCGTCAAAGTCAGTAAGTTTCGTGACAAGTTGCTGTTTCAGTTGGGTCCTGGAATCCAGTGAGCCAAGCTTGGCCACATTGAGCTTCTTCACAGGTGTCTTCCAAACCCTACGCCGTGGGGGCTTAAAGGAGAATGCAACTCTTGACCGCAACAATCTGAGAGACATGTTGTTCCCTTCATTGCTTTGGTAAGGTGCACATCCTTGATGTCCCACTGTCGTGTAATGACAAAGTAAATCTGATGCCAATGGCCTGAACGCGGGTGCATCCATGTGGATTTCAGTTTGTTTGCCTGTTGGAAGAACATGTTGGTAATAGATAATTGATGCTGGGCACACAAGGAGAGGAGCAAGGTGCCATTGGAATTCTCCTTTCCAACACCATGACGGCCAATAACATTCTCCCAGGTGGTCCATGAGGCTCCTGAGCGAGCGTTGAAGTCCCCTAGGACCACCAACTTGTCAGTATGAGGAGTGGCTTGAATAATACGGTCTAGTTCCTCATAGAATCGTTCCTTGCTCTCATCTGTGTGTGTCATGGTTGGTGCATATGCACTAATGCATGTTATGTACCCAGTATCAAGCTTCAGGTGGAGCACCATAAGTCGATCACTGACCCCATGCGGTAGAAGGTCAAGCAGGTTGACGTAACATGTCTTGATGGTGAAGCTGACTCCTGACTGTCGTGCCTCATCAATCGGGCGCCCACTGCAATAGAACGTGTAGCCATACCCATGCTCAGTGATTTCTGTCGAGTCAGGCAACCGAGTCTCACTAAGGGCAGCTATTGCGATGTCATAGTGAAGTAATTCTTGTGCAACAATGGCTGTCTGACGTCGCAGGCTGTTGTCCCTCTCTTGGAGGCTACGGACATTCCAAGCAGCTATGTTTTTTGTGTTTTTCACTTTCTTCATTTCTTTCATTTTTCGACCGCAGATGTGGATGACCAGCCCGCTGTGGCTAGTGAGCAAGCCAAAAATGGAGCAAGCTTTCTTTAGGGGTCCTTTTCTCCCTCTCTCACCATCTGGAGAAGGCAGTGCTATCCCTAAAAAGGGCTACCTTGTCATCCAGGCAGGATACGAACTGGGCCATTGCTCCGGGTGGGCACCAGAGCGACCATCACACCCGGACCGCCATGCGTGGGGAGACGTGACTAGAGGCTCCCAGAACCATCCTCTTCCTGACTCTGTCGCCACCTCATTCCTCGCCGCAGGACTTCTATGCATGTGGTAATGATACTGATGATACTGATGGTAAGTAAAGCAGCAGCCAAAAGAAGACACCTGCACCTGATGATAATGGTGGCGGTGGGGTGTACAAGCCCAAGGCCACCCTCTCTTCCTGACACCCAGCTTTGGCGATAGGGGCGGAAACAGCAATGTGCAGCCACTGGGGCAGGCGCAGCAACCGACCAGGATCCTCATTCCAAGGACTGTCCTCACAGATGTTGCAAAAGCTGATCATTTAACCCATGACTGGGGGGTACAAGAGGGGGAGGACAGATGTTCCTCCATTCCCCAGCGACCTATACCAATACGATACTTTTTGCTCCTTAAAGGAAAATTACATGATTATAGTTTCATTAACAACTTTATTGCAAGGGTAATATGAAATATGAAAAAAAAAATCTCATAAGCATAAATACTTGAAAGAAATGCATATATAATAATAATAATAATAATAATAATAATAATGATAATAATAATAATAATAAAATAGAACAATGAGCAAAGTAAATAAAAATAAAATGAAATAATTCAATTATAATAAAAATAATTAAGACAAAATGAATGAATGCAAAATTAATTAAATTTCATAATTTGGTGAGGATTCTAAGTCATCCAGGTGAGTAAGTATGCCGTATGAAGGCTCAGTCAAGTCAGCTGAGGACTGACTGAGGAGCAAGAATTTTTTTATTTCTGAATTGTTTCACCATTCATCAAAATTCTATGGTATTACCAAGCAGCATAGATGTGTAATTTCTTTCACAATGCAATGGAATCCATCTAGGTAAAGCACTTTGCGCAGCATCTAATGTTTTAAAAGTGCTATACAAATAAAGTTTGATTGATTGAATGTTTTTTATAACTTTTATTTTATTATTTATTTATTTGTTTTATTTTTATGCTATGGTTTCACAAACTTAAATAGTGGTTATTTTGTTTACTTTTCAAAATTATGCTGCTTGGAATCACCATAGAATTTGGATGAATGTTGTTACATTTCAGAAGTAATACTTCTGCCACCCGCAATGCTGCTGAGCTCACTCTGCTCTGCACCAGTCAGTGACTGCTTGACTGAGGCTGCCAGTGCGCAGTGAGTGTTTGGCTCTGACATCTGATAGGCTGCCATAACCATGTAACACGGCAGACGTCTCTAAAACATGCCTGGGCTGTTTTTTCACTGGTTTTCACACATAATGCTTAAAAATCTCAGAAGTGAAAACAAATTGCACGTTTTGTATTAACACTGTGGTATCATGATATTTAACAAAGAATCAACTTTAAATTATCAACCAGCTGGTATTGAAGTATCAATACTTGAGTATCAATATGCCCATCCCTTCCCTAGAGTTCACGTTCTTCGTAAGGGTGCCTTGAGACCTTTCTACGGCATACTTACTGCCATCTTACAAACATGTTTGTGCAACTCACAACACTCTCAAGTCGTTGGTAGGAAGATCTTATGACTTTTGGCACATTTTGTCTGCACAAATGTGTCACAAATGACCTACTTCCACCTTATGAACACTTCACTACTGTCTTACACACGCCAAATATCAGTTATTTGTCATTTCCATTTGTTCAACAAGCACACTCCGCAAAAGCAAAAATAAAGTTTCATTCAGTGATAGATACATCCATAAAGGGGCCCTATCCTCACATTTACAGGACCTAAAATGGCGAGAACACACTGATTCTCCTCCGCAACTGTGTTTCCTATGCCCACTGTAAGGGACCCTCAAGAACAACTTAATGCGTTGTTGAGGCATAAATATGGCCAATATTTTGCGTAGTTCTTACATTGTTCCTTTGGAATTTGTATGGCCACCCTATAAAGATGGGTTTTCGTGTGGCTTTTTGTAGGATTCTTGGACAAGACTATTGACCTGGCCACCAACTTACAGTCTACAAATGCTGGATTATTCTATGGCCGCCTCAAAAAGGCTGTATGAAATGGTCCAAAAATTGTTCATACCATGTTTGCAGCCATTCATAAGCGTGTTTGTGACCATAGCTTTAAATGCTTTTCTTTTTATTGTTAAATAAATAAATAAATAAATTATAGAGAGGGAAAATGAATAAAGAAATAACTGCATACAAGTCACATTCCTGATAACCCAAACTGACTTCAGCTTTCCATCACTACATGGAAATCCACAGAGGATGCACCAAATAAATATGGTCATCTGGGAACAAGATGCTAATTGATCACAATGATTATGAGTTGCATGGCTCAGGAAAATCAGTCACTGTGTGACAGCAGACCAGCTGTGTGGCTGTTTCCCAATATAAAAAGAACAGTTTATTTCCACTTGAGTGACATAGAAAGAGGGAAGAGCAATGGATGAAGATGAAAATGGCAAATGTACTATTTAGCTTTCCTCCCGCAGCCTCAGCTGGGCTTTACAAGCTGCAGCTGGTATAATTAATCAAAGCACATTGTTGTTAGAAAATCACAAAACATATTTATGGAAGCAAATGCAATGACATAACCAGGACATTGATGTCATTACTGAGGGGGCCACAAGTATTACATATATATATACAGTATATATATCAGTGTTGATAGAGTTAATGTGTTAATTGAGTTTTTAACTCCATAGGGCCTAGTGTTGTTAGACAGATAAATTTGTGACTTTTAAACGGCTATGTTTCTAAATATTTTAAACATGAACCCCTTTTAAAAAAGACAGTCTTGAAACATCTCTGCCAGAAAATTCTAGGTCTATTTCCAAGTAGCCTTTTTTTATCAAAGATTTTGGAGAAGGTAGTTGCTAATCAGCTATTGTCACTTTTGGAGTCATAATCTTTTAGATAAATTTCAGTCTAGTTTTCGTAAAATGCATTCCACTGAAACTTCTCTCCTTAAAGTTACTGACATTTTAATGGTTGCTGCCTAGCTAGCATGTCCATGTGGCCCCACCATAGGTTTAGCATGGGCTGTCTTATGGGTCCCATGTGGGTTTGTCCACAGGTTCCACGTTGGCCCCATCTGTGTTTGCCCACATTGACTTTACCTGTGGTACAGGTAAGCAGGTAATCTGCTTACCCGCTTCAACCCCATCTGGGACCCACATGGGTTTAATGCAGATGAGAATGTTTCAGTAACACTGGTGCCATAGATAAATTCATTTATCTTTACTTTACAGTTTGCTTTTAAGTTCTTATGTATTCCTTTTGCAACTTGCTGTAACGCTTTGTTTTCGTATAAAGCACTTTGTCGCAAGGCTGAGCGCGGTGTTTTCACCATGCTCATGCTCTCTACTTACTTCTCATTATTTCCTGCATTTTCTCAGGGTTGTCTGATTATTTTACTGTGCACTGTTCCTGGATGCATGATGTGTTTCGAGTTTCCAGTTATTTCTGTTTATGCAATTCCTGTTCTCAGTATCATTTTGTCAGTTCCTTTAGGCATCCTTGTTCATCTAGGTCTTTGTGTTTATACTGTGTTTTCTGTTTGACATGAGCTCTCCACCTTGTTCTCCAGACCCTCCCACCTTGTCGTCCCCTTGTATGAGTTTCTCTTCATTCCCGCCTAGTAATTAGGCCACCTGCGTGTTCACGTGTTCCACAACTGCTGTCATTTGCCTTAATTGATTGCATGCCCTCTTTAATGACTGCCTGTTTATCCACTCCTTGTTGGAGCCTCAGCATTGTTCCCATCAGAACCCCTTCCCTGTTCTGATGTGTATTCATCTCACCTACTACTTGCTCACTTCAATTGTAAGTTTATTTTTGTGCACGGTTTGGACTTTGTGTTTGCTTAAAAAATACCACAGACTGTAGTTCAGTGCCTGGGTCTCTCCTCTCTGCCTCGAAGGGGCGATTTATGACACACTTTGAATTGTCTTGTACACAAAATATGCTATACAAATAAACTTGTTTTGCCTTGCCTTGCCTAGATGCTCATGTAAATCATTTGACTCGCTCTGCCTTTTTTCACAAGAGAAACATTGCCAAACTGAGAAGCATGGTGTCTATGGCTGAGTTGGAAATGGTTATTAATGCTATTATCTCTTCTTGTTTAGACTATTGTAATTCACTTTTTGATGTTCTTAAGAAAATGTCCTTAAATTGGCTTCAGATAGTTCAAAATGCTACTGCAAGGCTTTAACCAAAGTTAACAAGTGATGTCACATCACCCCCATTTTATCTAATCTTTATTGGCTCCCTGTTAATTTCAGAGTTCAGTTTAAAATTCTGGTTTTAACTTTTAGGTGTGAAAGGGTTAATGTATAGTTAGTGCCAGAATAATAATTCTGTAGGTGATCTCCCGTTATGCGCTACACATATTCCATACAAATTCTGTTTGCATGCTTATGAATGATTATGTTATGATAAACTGAGATAATAGGAATGAGACCAAATGATAGAGCCCTCTCTTTTCTCTCTCTTAGGTCAGGTCTTTCACATTAGATACACACCCAAACTCAACACCCACGCACACTGTTGATAGTACATTCTAGAATGAAGTGGCGTGTTCAGTGGATGGCCTGTTCCCGCCATAGGTAGATTAGCCAATAAGATAGTTGCGTATAAGCCCATCCCATTGTACTAGGCCGCCCCCACCTGAGAAGAGAACTGTAACACACAACCGGAAGTCGGGATCAGTCTGACGATAGTAGAGTCATTTTTGGGGGTTTCGTGACCAACCTCCCAGGACCTTTTTTTCTCACTGGATTTAGCATTCTAGACCCATTTTAATGAAAATAAGCTCCCATGTACCTCCCAAAAATTACGGGAAACCTTTTTTTTGCCCAAAATTCAAAATGGCCACCAAAATGCATACCACCAACTATATCTCAGTAACTAATTCAGCTAGGAGGTTGATTTTGGTGTCTAGACATAGGTTTTTGGGGTCAAACATTCCATTAATGCTATTAGTTTACTTGTGAAACAAACCCATCACGATGAAATCCAATATGGCCGCCAATATGGCCACCGATTAACATTTTTTTTGTTTCTTGACTACTAAGGCACCTAGAAAGCTGATGTTGGTGTCAAAACAGAGGTTTAAGGGGTCATACTATCTGTTTATTCCAATAAAAGTGTGTTTAAATGATTACATAATTGAGAAATCCAAGATGGCGGCCGGCTGTCATTTTCACATGCAATGGACTTTTTCATATCCGTCACCAAATGAGCTAAAAATGTCAAATGAGGTATCCTTACATTCATTTTTAATAATTATTAGAAAGCTCCTGCATTGATTCAATGATTTCACTGAGGAACACTTGGTCCTTGGTATTATCCAAAGAGTCAATTTTGGTACATGGTTGACCACAACGTAGAATGCATTCGTATTCACCGGAAGACGTTGATGGTAATTCATCGTTGTCACTTGCAGTATCCATTTTATCCCTCACTTTATATGAATAAGTGTCTGAAAACAAAAACAAATTTGTCATTATCAGAACAGAGGAGAGAAAAAGGAGGGATGACAAGACCTAGAGTCAAAGGCCCTTGTACTGTCTACTGTCATTAGGTTAGCATTAAGCAAGCAGCATGGTCAATATGCTAACATTACCTGACTATACAGTATGGAACAAGATTCAGAATTCTAACCTCTCCAGATAAGTTTAAAGCTAAATTTATACATACCTGGCAACCTTGGTTAAATTGGAAAGATTAGGACTACATATTATGGCAGCACAGACGTTACAAAATCACTGCATCCTCTCTCTTGCTATGCAAAAAGGAATCAATGAATCAAGCATAGGATTCCGGGAATCCTAAGGGGATTACCCAAGTGTTCCTCAGTGAAATCACTGAATCAATGCAGGAGCTTTCTAATAATTATTAAAAATGAATGTAAGGATACCTCATTTGACATTTTTAGCTCATTTGGTGACGGATATGAAAAAGTCCATTGCATGTGAAAATGACAGCCGGCCGCCGTCTTGGATTTCTCGATTATGTAATCATTTAAACACACTTTTATTGGAATAAACAGATAGTATGACCCCTTAAACCTCTGTTTTGACACCAACATCAGCTTTCTAGGTGCCTTAGTAGTCAAGAAACAAAAAAAATGTTAATCGGTGGCCATATTGGCGGCCATATTGGATTTCATCGTGATGGGTTTGTTTCACAAGTAAACTAATAGCATTAATGGAATGCTTGACCCCAAAAACCTATGTCTAGACACCAAAATCAACCTCCTAGCTGAATTAGTTACTGAGATATAGGTGGTGGTATGCATTTTGGCCAATTAATTGACCAATTAATTCATTAAAAATCCTTCAATGTGATTTTCTGGATTTTTTTTTTCTCATTTTGTCTCTCATAGTTGAGGTATACCTATGATGAAAATTGGAGACCTCTCTCATCTTTTAAGTGGGAGAACTTGCACAATTGGTGGCTGACTAAATTTTTTTTGCCCCACTCTATATAATATATATATATAGGAAAATATGTTCAGGCAAGACACGGCGAGCTGAAGGTTTAAGAGTTTTATTCCTCCATTATCATGATACACACTGCAGCACTGTGTGCTATGTGAGCGCTAGTGAGGCATGTAAAGTCAGCTCTTTTATACATACAAGAGAAAATGCATGGCACATTTACATATTGTTATACATATCAGACAATACATATCAATCGCATGATTAACTGGCTCCAGACTCCTCTCCTTACTCCGGGGATGAATAACAATAGTCATTGCTCTGGTTGTCCCCCTAGGGCTCTCTGTTCGTATGCAACCTCTGCTGAGCGTGAATGTTATCAGTCTGCATTGTGCTGGGTGCCCACACCGCTCCCCCCAGAATGGTCAGAAGGGGTTGTGACCCCCCCCCCCCATCGTTTGGCTCCCGCTCCGGTAGAACTGTCGGAGGGCATGTCAGTCTGTGAGAGGGATGGGGGAGGGGTAGAAAGGGCAGTGTGCTCCGCTCCGAGTTCCAGCATGTTGAATGGCCGTGGATCGTGGGCGCACGGGCCGGTGTGCAGTCTAACTAACTACTAACTAACTAACCTGCACTTATATAGCGCTTTTCTAGTCACAAAGACCACTCCCCTGTTCATACCACTGTCACTTTTTAGTCATTTCCCTCAACATCTGTTTTGTAGGCAACACCATGTTTGAGATTACCATTAGCTTTAGATTCAGTTGTCAAACACGCTAACGTTCTAACAAACACAAGCTAAATGCTACAGTTTTAAAACCCAAATAAAGCATCATCAGAGACAGGGTGTGTGGTGTGAGTGGTCATATGACCAGTCCCTGGGGTGGAATAAGCACAGAAATGTTCTTGAATAACTGAATGGCCAAGTCTGCTGGCATTAACAAAGGAGAAGGTTTCCAGTCCAGAGTATAATAAACTACAATAAGCTAAAATCATGCCCATTAATGAAATATATGGCCAAAGGTTGGTAGATGATTTGGCAGGAAAATGGGTGTCTAGAGGGAATGGATAGAATATGTTAATAGAAAATTTACTTGTTTTTACTTGAAAATTTACTTATTGCACAAGAGCACCACACACGGTACATCATGTCATATTTGCTATCTAGAGCCACTGTCAATAGTGCAGGACTAGCACACCAACAAAAAAAAAAAAATGAATATAAATTCAATAATCAATATACTCTAGATCTGTGGTAGAGCTAATAAGTTAATTGCAATATGTACATATTTAATACATGTACAAATGTGTGAAATGAAAATGTCCAAGGATGAAAACTGTAAGAGGAGCTAGCTGGACAAACTATGTACCAACTATTGAAATTTAATTGAAAAAAATTACAGAGTTCTAAAACCTTCATTTTTTATTTTTTTTTTTTACAAAAATGAACCAAAATCAAGATTCTAATAATATGCACATCATCAACACATGTACAATCATTATGTGAAATGAAAAAGTCCTAGCTTGAAAAGTGCAGGAGAAGTTAGCAGAAGAAACTGGTCTGGACCGCCCGCCTGTGTCTTTGCTGGTTCATCTGCAAAATGGAGAAAAACAACAAATAAAACAATGACAACAGGATTTGCTTTTTTAACAAAGTCATAAAACTTTTATCAGTTTAATGGTTTCTTATAATTGGACGAAGACCATAAGTTTTTTTTTTTTTTAACCTTGACCCAGACAAAACACATGCTGTTAGTGTTTCCATGTAGCTTGAACTGGTAGAGCTGTGTTGATTCTCACATTGTTTTGTTTCTTGTATTCAGTTGTGAGTCTAAGAAGAGATCTGTGAGGATCTCTGTTTTGGTTTACACAGGAAAACCTCTTTGATAATGACTGATCTAAAATCAAACTGAGCAAGCAGCAATGCAGAGAGGTGTCCCCCGCCTCAGAGAAATTAACTGCAACTGGAAAGTCATTTGGATAGGTGTGTTGCTTTGAGAAGACCACACTAATAATTGCCCAATTACAGCACAGTGACTACTTGTCACCCTTTAAATAGGCTGACTGACTGATTACAAGTTTGTAGACACCTGTGATGTTAATTAGAGGACACATCTTGGTTAAACATGTCACTGTGGTCACATTATTTTCAATCTTTTCTAGGGGTACCATCATTTTTGTCCAGGCCTGTTTCATGAGTTTGTTTTATAAAATAATTCTGTTGAGCCACAATTCAAAAGCATTGTCTGATTTTCACTGGTTAATTTTCACAGAATTTTTATTTATTACCACTTTTGTCAGATTCAAGTTATTTCTGTGACCATTGTGGGTTTTTCTTTCATTAACAGAGGGGTACCAACAATTTTGTCCATGTCTGTATAAAACTGAAAAGTATGTAGTTTTTACATACCTGAGATAACTGTTTTGGGTTTACCATAAACAGCTATTAAAATCATTCAAAAATAATTTGAAGTGCGCAAAAATCAAAATAGACTGCAAAGAATATATATATTTGCATATACGCATGCAAATACTCAAAAATTCTAGGAATCAAGATCAAAAACAGAAGGACAAAAATTATTGCTCATATTTGAAGTAGATGTTTAGACTAATCAATATTGAGGTAACTCAAGGAGGTTCAAATTGAATTGGTTTAGCTAAACTAAACCATGGTTCCATAGATGTCGGAGCCATAGGGTGTTCGAGACCTTTGGTCTGGAAAACTGGGCAAACATGGGATGGCATCATTGTTCTTTGAATGGCAATGAAGAGTAAATTTGTGATCACTGAAAAAAGGCTTAAGATGAGGTGAAATCAGGCTCATCGCTAAAGTGTTTACTGAAAAGCTATTGTTTCTAGCTACCTTTGGGAGTAACATAGACACCAGCTGTGTGTGAGCATAGTCAACCTTTAACACGAAGAGCAACAAGTTCAAGACCATGTTGAGTTTAAATGAAGCTTTGGAGCAAGCATTCAAAACCAACACAGTATCTTGCAAAGTTTTGGTAATGGTTTGTGGTTTGATGACCTGGTGTTTCAGTTTAGGGGTGCTGACCAAGTTAACAGTGGACATGCTAAGGCTAACAAGAGGCTCTAACGATGAGGCTGTTATTAAGAATCCACCTGAGTATTGTTGACTTTTTGTCTTGATTTGGCCCAGTTCTGACTGGGTAACAGTGAATCAGAATCAGAATCAGAATCAGAATGAGATTTATTGCCATTGTTCATGTAGTACACAAACTAGGAATTTATCTCGGTGCAATGCTGCAACATTAAACATGGAGTAGCACTAAAGATAAAAATAAAAAAAACTATGCATGCAATAAAATGTAGAATATGAATGAGTAATACTAATCTATGCAATTTTTAAATATATCAACAAGCAGCAGATATTGTGGAGTTCCACATAGTGCAGTTGGTAGTGCAAAAGAAAACAGTGATAATTATCATGAGTCCGGTTGAGCTGCTGTACGTAGTGCACGAGAGTCTAATAAGTCACTTAGTGTTCAGCAGTCTGATGGCAGAGGGGACGAAGCTGTTCATGTAGCGGGAGGTTTGAGTCTGAATGGACCGAAGTCTTCTACCTGAGGGGAGGGGGGCAAACAGTGCGTGTCCAAGGTGTGAAGGGTCGGCTATGATCCGACCTGTACACCTCCGGGTCCTGGAGATGGACAGGTCCTGGAGGGATGGGAGCTTGCAGCCGATCACCTTCTCAGCAGCGTGCACAACACGCTGCAGTCTTAGTCTGTCCCTGGCGGTGGCTCCTGTGTACCACACGGTGATGGAGGTGGTGAGGATGGACTCGATGATGGCTGTGTAGAACTGCACCAACATCTTGGTGGGTAGCTTGAGCTTCCTCAGCTACCGCAAGAAGAACATCCACTGCTGGGCCTTTTTGATGAGGGAGCTGATGGTCGGCTCCCACTTGAGGTCCCGGGTGATGGTGGTGCCCAGGAAGCGGAAGGAATCCGCAGTGTTGATGGGAGAGTCTGTGAGGGTAAGGGGGGGGGGGCAGAGGGGCTGTGACTTTTCTGAAGTCCACAATCATCTCCACTGTCTTCAGAGCGTTCAGCTGCAGGTTGTTGTGGCTGCCCCAGGACGCCAGCTGGGCCACCTCTCTCCTGTAGATGGACTCGTCGCCGTTGGAGATGAGCCCGATGAGGGTGGTGTCGTCCGCAAACTTGATCAGCTTAACAGACTGGTGGCTGGAGGTGCAGGAGTTGGTGTATAGGGAGAAGAGCAGGGGGGAAAGTGCACAGCCCTGGGGTGATCCGGTGCTGATGCTAACAGAGTCTGAGACAGTCTTTCCCAGCCGCACATGCTGCCTCCGGTCCGTCAGGAAGTCGGTCATCCACCTGTAGAGGGAGTCAGGCACGTTGAGCAGGGACAGCTTGTCCTGGAGCAGAGCGGGGCGGATGGTATTGAATGCAGAGCTGAAGTCCACAAACAGGATCCTGGAGTAGGTTCCCGGGGAGTCCAGGTGCTGCAGGATGGAGTGGAGGGCCAGGTTGACTGCGTCGTCCACAGACCTGTTGGCTCTATAGGCAAACTGCAGCGGGTCCAGGAGAGGAGTGGTGATGGTCTTGAGGTGGGGGAGGACCAGGCGCTCAAAGGACTTCATGACTACAGAGGTGAGCGCTACAAGTCTGTAGTCGTTAAGTCCAGTGATCCGTGGCTTCTTGGGAACAGGGACGATTGTAGAGGTTTTGAGGCAGGCCGGTACATGGCATGACTTCAGGGAGGTGTTAAAAATGTCTGTGAAGACAGGAGTCAGCTCCTCCGCAGTGTCTCAGGGTGGAGGGAGACACACCGTCCGGACCGGGGGCCTTGCGCGGGTTCAGTCTGGAGAACTGTCTGTGCACGTCCTGCTCACTGATGGCAAGGGCAGGGGGGGAGGAGGGGGGCGCCTTTGATGAAGTGGGGACCATGGAGGCAGTGACACTGGGGGGAGGGGGGGAGTTGGGCACAGCTGACGAGGTGTCAAAACGGGCATAGTGTTGGGACAGTCTTTGACAAAGGGCTTTGTCATCCTGTCCCTTAGAGGTCTGAGGCCGATAGTTGGTGATTTGCCTCAGTCCTCTCCACACAGAAGCAGAGTCGTTAGCAGTGAACTGCTGCTGGAGTCTCTCAGCATACACAGATTTAGCTCTCCTCAGCTCTCTGCTAAACCGGTATTTGGCCTCCTTGTAGCAGTCCCCGTCTCCACTTTTCAACGCTGCTTCCTTCTCCTTCCTGATCTGTCTGAGCTTAGCTGTGAACCAGGGCTTGTCGTTGGAGTAACTCACCCTGGTGCGCGATGAAAGAATGAACTCCTCACAAAAGTGGATATATGAGGTCACAGTGTCCGTGTACTCATCCAGATCATGCATGGCTCCTTTAAACATGTCCCAGTCAGTTGTTTCCAAGCACGTGCGCAGCTCCTCCACAACTTCACTGGTCCATTTCCTCGTAGAGCTCACAACAGGTTTAGTGAGCTTCAGTCTCTGTCTGTATGTGGGAATCAGGTGGACCATCATGTGATCAGAAAGTCCGAGCGCAGCGCGGGGAACAGTGCAATACGCGTCCTTAACTGTAGTGTAACAGTGATCCAGCGTGTTCTTCCTCTGGTGGGGCATTTAATAAACTGTTTGTACCGGGGGAGATCGTGGCTCAGGTTGCTCTGGTTAAAGTCGCCAACCACAATAACCAGAGAGTCCGGGAAGGTCCGCTCCGCTTGCTGAATGTGATCCGCGAGCGCGCGCTGAGCCTCGCACACGTCCGCGTCGGGCGGGACGTAAACAGCGGCCAGAATGAATGAAGCGAACTCATGCGGGGAATAAAATGGCTTGCAGTTGATGAATAAATATTCCAGAGCAGGAGAACAGTGTTGGGAGAGCACAGTTACATCGGAGCACCAGCTGCTGTTGATGTAGAAGCAGACTCCTCCGCCTGTGGTCTTGCCGGAGAGACCCGTGTCTCGGTCAGCACGAAACAGCTGAAATCCCTCGAGGAGGAGCGCGCTGTCCGGTGTCTTTTCCTTGAGCCAGGTCTCAGTGAAGCAGAGGGCACATGAGGTAGAGAGATCCTTAAATCGCATCAGCAGTCTCAGCTCATCTACTTTGTTATAAAGTGAGTTGACGTTGGACAGAAAGATCCCAGGCAAAGCCATGCGCGTGCCTCTCCTGCGAAGCCACACCAGGGCACCTGCTCGTCTTCCTCTCTTTCGCCGTCTCACTTTTTGGGCTAAAAAGTGAACCAGATCTGCGGCAGGAGCCAAAATAACTGGGAGTAGGTCCGTGGGAGTGAAAGTCCTGATATTTAGTAGCTCTTCACGGGTGTAAGAGCAGGCAGACACACAATTGACGAACAAAAACAAAACAAAGCGCAGCGAAGCACCATGGTGACCACTGTGGGCGCCATCTTGGATCCAATAGTTTTGTCCTACAGCTGAGGGACTAATTGTACCATGAAATATTGGTTATGTTCAATTATAATTGATATTTGGGACATCTCGCTTAAACCCAGCAGATAGGAAAGTGGGAGTCTCACTTACGAACACAGCCGGGTCAGCCGATTTCCAGCGGCGATCACAAAGCCAGTAGAATGGTACACAGGGGAAAGTGACTGCCAGTCCTCTTTCAGGTTGTTCACAGCTGTGAGAAGCACAGACTTGGCTGGATGCTTCCCGGAGCATGCGGCGCTTAGCCAGCAGAAGGATGAACAGAGTTCCAGGAGAAGACGTGACGTCTTTTGGCAACCAGTCCAAAATTTAAGATGTCCCTGGCCCACAGGACAGATAAAGGCTGAAGGAAAAATGCATTTAGGCAGTTTCACCCACCAACTCCTGGTTTCTCAACGTTGTCATATGTGGGTGAGGCAGGGAAAGAAGGTCCAAAAATCTATCAGTTCACTTTAAAGGCAGGAAAATTCAAAGTCCACTTTAACAGCAGGAAGAGTCAAAAAGTCCAAGAAAAAACATTCAATAGAATAAGCATGGCTTCTGAGGCGAAGAAGAAAAGAGTTTGAGAGTTTCACTCTCTTTTAAAGATGAGCTCACTTAAAAAGGGATGGTTTCTCCTCAGTTACCAGAAAAAACAGGCAGAAGCTTAACAAACAACGATTTAAGAAAGCTAGCACAGGACTTGACAAGGTTCAGATATGCACAAAGACAAAAACAACATACCGAACTGACTAGCCTGCAGAACATCACAGAACACAAAAAACACTCACAGAAAAAACTGAACTAGGGTGGCTCACTCTATGTTTTTAAAGGGTCACGCTTCTGATATCATAAAAATGTGACTGGCAGCAAGACGGACCAATTATCTTCCAAAAAGAGGAGTTTGAATGGGCTTTTGTCCAATGAGGGAGCAGTTCTTTGTCTGTGAACAGCCAATCAAATGAGGGGGCATTATCAAACAGAGATGCAGCTTGGTGATTGGATGTCACGAGTTGGAAGACGGACAACAGAGTTTCAGAAAACATTCATTCAGTTCCTATGAAATTCATTTTATATACTTAATATAAAATCTAACTAAATTGAGTGACTCAAGGTTAATATTCAGTGACTATGCATTTATATTAAGATTCATTTAAATAACATTCATGAAAAAGACAAACATTCCTAAGACATGCAATCACATTTAAATCAAGGATTAATGAATTATTGCAAACCATTATTGTCCATCACAAGGGCTATTATCTTTACAGTGTCCGTAGTTATCCTGAGGAATGAGCTTAAAGAAGAGTTTAATGTTCAATCACAATTAACAGTTCCAGATTGTAATTAACATATTCCGTAGATGTCTACTAGGAGGTACTGTTGAGCAGTAGATAATTTTTAGGTCTTGGTTTGTGAAAAGGGGGCAGCCTAGAGAGTTTTATGGACATTCTGGAAAGGCTCCAAGAGTTTATCAGCATAACCTGACGGGTTAAGGAGTGAAATTTGGAAGTTTATGACTTTTTAAGAGTATCAGTTCCTAGTACGAAGGGATGCTATCAGCATGAACTGGCTGGTTGGGGTTTGACTCCAAAAGTTTTATAGTGCACTTAATCCTTTAAAAGCAAGACCTTATCAGGTTTCTCTACAAAAGGGAAATTGTTTACACTGGGGTCCTGATGATGAAGAAACACAGCAATTCTTGACCAGACCTTTAGTGAGAGTTTCTATAAGAGGAAGAGCGATCTCCTGAATTGGCCTGAGGAGAAGCTGATGCAACAGTGTGTATGCATAAGTGTGCATGTGTATGAGAGCACATGCAAAATAAGTGTGTGCATGTGAGTGGTTTGCCAGGAAACATACAAAGAGAATTGCTGCTCAAAGCAACCTCCCTCCCCCGGAAACTGCAAGCAAAAAGAACAATGCCACCAACCCCCACAGAGCACAAATGTCCCGAGGCCAACAAGCCCCAGGACAGCCAGGAGGGATGGCCAAGGGAGGCCGGGTCATCAAGCATCCTACACGGCGGACCCACACCCCCGGACCAGACAATCCTTGCCCCCCCCAGCTGGGCCACCGCCAGCCCCTGGGCCCCAGCTGCCAGGGGGCCAGCGCCCCAATCCTCTGGGCTGGAGACTGCCCCACGCCCCTGGTGCGAGCCCCAGCAGACACCCAAACAGCGTGCCCGCCCCCACCCCAGCGCCACCACCACACACCATGGGGACCCCCACACCCAAAGAAGCTGGCAGCAAGGCACAGGGGCCCCATGGTGCCCCCCCCATCCAGGCCAGCCCACACAGCCAGGAGGTGGTACCCCCTCAATCCAGCACCTCCTAACCAGCACACACACCCATTCCCATGCACTCACACCCTCATGGTCTCATACGCACTCACTTGCACCCACACGCACTCACTCTCTTTCACTCACCCTCTCCATCACACAATCCTACACTTGCACTTCTGGGCCCATCCACTTTCTCCCACTGCTGTACCCACTCAATCTTGCTCCCATGCCCACTCACCCTCAGAGTCACCCACATCCACTCACATTCACCCATGCACACACTCTCACTCATCCCCCGATCCACTCACATCCACTCACGCTCTCCCCCACACACTCACCCACACTCATTCACTCTTGTTACTTGGGATGGCCACGGTGCAGATTCAGCAAGCATGAAAGCGCACCAGTGCTCGGCATCGGCCGGGGAGACCGCCGGTGTGGGCCAGCAGCCCCACCCCCGCTGACCCGCCCCAAAGTGGCCGCAGCCACAGAAGAAGACCACAACCTCCAACGCCCACCCGAAGCGACTGATCAGGAGACCACCGCAAGCGCTCCGAGATGCCACCCGACACGCAAAGTGCCACACAAAACCGACCCACCATCACCATCTCCACTCATCACTCCCTCACGGGCTGCACGGTGGCGCAGTGGTTAGCACTGCGGCAGCACAGTTTACCCTTGGCCGGGGGATCGTGGGGTTCGTGGGATCGTGGGTTCGATCCCAGCCCCCGACCAACAGTGATCTGTGTGGAGTTTGCATGTTCTCCCCATGTATGCGTGGGTTTACCCCGGGATTTCTCCGGTTTCGTCCCACATGCCAAAAACATGCAGGTTAGGTTAATTGGAGACTCTAAAGTGGCCCTTGGTGTGAATGTGTGTGTGAATGGTTAAAAGGGATGGCGCCGTATTGTGGCTGCTTCATCCATCCAGGTGGTGGATGACCCTTAATTTCTGTAAAGCGTCTTTGAGTGTCTATGATAAAGCGCTATATAAATCTAATGCATTGATTGATTGATTGATTCACTCTCGCTTAATCTCCCCAAGTCATGGCACTTAAGCCTTATTCATGCTGCATTTCCCCGCTGGTCTACTTTGGTCCGCGTGTGGTTTGGATGAGCCTGGTGCACACACAGCATTGTACATGCTCACTTTTTTTATCTACCAGGCCAAACAGTTAACGCATGCGCACAACTGTAATTTGTAGGTTTGCCCCAGCCCTATGGGTAACGCAAATGCACTAACACACCAATTTGTTCACTAGCTATAAAGATGAGTGAAGCACATTTTTTTTGTAGCAACAAAAATGGCATCATTTCAAGGAAAAGGAAGAATTACCATTTTCCAGTGCTCTTCTCCGTTCAAGCTGCTGCTGCAAAGGGATTCATGTATGTTTATTCTTGTCTTCCACCTCCTCGTTCTCATCCTTGTCTACTTTGTCTTTGTATGCTGTATTTGTAGCGCCACCTTGTGGAAGGGACGTTCAGTCTTGTGCATGCTCTCAACTCGTTCAGGTCGTGGGCAAACCTCGTGGTCATAAAATTGGGGCTGCATGCGGTCGTCCACAGTAGAGCCCTGCATACACTAGTGGACTGGAGACAATGACGCAAATTTCGTCACACAAGGTTTCCGGTTGCACATATGCAGACAGCGGAGGTGCAGCATGAATCCATTTTTTCTCTCTTGTTTAATCACTCTCTCCCTCCCTTGCTCGCACCTATTCATTCGGCAGCACCCAGGGATTTTGACAAAATGACAGGCCCTAGGCCTCCCGCCGGCCCCCCAGGCCCTTGACAGAAGGAGGGAAGCAGGGGTGGGGGAAGACCCCCTTCTTCCCCAATACACAAATCATGCTGGGTGTGTGTTAGTTGTGTGGTGTGATTGTGTGCCAGTGTGTGAACTGCCAGAGTGCAGATAAAATTGGGGGGTGGTTGGAGCACCACTAGCCACTGCTATAAGCAGTAGGGCTCCCATCCACCCAAACCCTCAGTGCCTATAGTGCAATTAGAATTGAGGTGAGGGCTGCCCACTGCGAAGCAGAAATGAGGATCCCCCTCACCGACAAAGTACGGCACACCCCCATGTGCACACACACACACACACACACTCACCATCACACACGTCCACCTACACCCACACACAACCCTGCATACCCATACACAACACACACACACACACACACACACACACACACACACACACACACACCACATCCACACTCACACACACACAGATGAACTCACACACACCCACACTCACACACACCTGTACACTCGCATGCGCACACACACATACGCACACGCGCGCGCACACACACACACACACACACACACACACACACACACACACACACAACCACCCACACAGTCACCCACAGGCCCTGGAGAATGGGGAACTACCCCCTGGGGCACCAGGGAGGAAATGACCCCACCGCGCAAGGACACGTCGGGGCTTGCCCACACCACCAGCACACACCCGACCCTGGCCCAGATGGGGAACCCAAAACAGCACCAGGGGCCCAGGGCTAGACCCAGCCCTACCCATGAGGCAAGGCCAGCCGGTCTGGAGTGCAGCCCACCATCCCCATACACCAACTCCCCCAGGCCAGACGCAAAGCCACCATGGAGCAGGCTCCCCAGACACTGGCCCCAAGTGGGCCACAGAAACCCCTCATGGTCAGGACGTAGCTAGCTGCCGGAAGTGCCAAAGAGAGTGAACTACCGCCCACCATCCTTCAGGTTATAGAATTAATAAGCGTGGACCAGGGAGAACTGAATTCAGCCAATAGTTTTTTTTTTTTTTTTTGTTTTTTTTTTAGAGGAGGCAGACATTCTCTCCAGCCTAATATAATCTGATAGTAGGTTATTATAATGAGCTGTACATAAATTATTTCTTCATTTCCTGTTCATGAGGATAGTTTTCGTTGTGATGAAAATTTAACATCCTCTTTTGTTGCAAGATATCAGGATTATTCCAACTGGGCGTGAGTTTGCAAGGGACAAGTGATTACCTTGTTATTTTTAAAAATTTCCACAAGGCTGTCAGAGAGGAGCTGATGTTAATGCTTTTAAAACAGTCATGGCGTTTTATACAGGGACTCGTGAAAAGTAAGTCAGAGATATTTAACGACCCACAGAGAGCCTGTTCAGCATCTAACCATGGGTTTCTTAGTTTGGTTGATTTTGTCCATTTACAAACAAACTGCAGTCTATTGGCTAAGAAGTCATTTTTAAAAACTGGTAAATCTTAACCTCCACACTCTTTTGCTTTTTGAAGAGTTTTTAAACTAATCAATGATGGTTTATCCTTCCATAAAAAAACCCAAAACAAAACAAAAAAAAACTTATATTTGAGTCTAGAGACTTAAAAAGGGCCATAGATGGTTGGGTAGGAATCATTGAAAATAGATTGATTTTTGGAAGGACCATCATTTTAACTGTTGTGATTCTTCCCATTAGTGATAAAGGTAATGTCCTCCAGCACGTGAGGTCATCTTGTATTGTTTTTAGATGGGGCATGTGATTTAGTCACAGTAAGTCTGAGAGCCTGGGGGAAATATTTATTCCAAAATATTTAATATTACCTGATTGTATTGGAAAAGTGGATATATTCAAAAAATTTCAATTTTTTGCAACAGTTTATTTACCCCAGTTAATAGAGTAGTCTGAGAGTGATGAAAATTTATCAATAAGTACCACTGTCTGAAGAAGAAATCTTTGGGAGTTTTCAAGGAAAGTGAAAATATCAATAAATTACTTATCTTGTGTTCTTTTTCTTCAGTTTGGATACCTCTAATATCAGCATTTTGTCATATGGCTGCTGCTAATGCTTCAATAAAGATGGTAAAAAGTGAGAGAGAGAGTAGACAACCCTGCCTGGTGCCTATCTGAAGATTAAAGCTTCGAGAAGTGTGCTCATTTGTTCTGACAGATGCAGTTGGACATCTATATAGTGTTTTAATCCAGTTTATAAAAGATGAACAAAACCCAAACTTGTTTAACACCATAAAAAGGAATTCCCAATTATCACGGTCGAAGGCTTTCACTGCGTCCAGAGATAATATTGTGGTTTCTAAGTTATTAATCCTACAGTAGTCTATTAAATCAAATATCCTGCATATATTATTACCTGAGTTCCAACCCTTGATGAAATCTGTTTGATCTGGGTGTATAATAAACAGAGTTTTCCTTTCCAGTCTTTTGGTGAGAGCTTTGCAAATTATTTTAAGATCAACATTCATAAGTGAGATGGGACGGTTGCTGGAAGCAAGTACAGGTTCTTCTTCGGGTTTAAGGAGGAGGATAATGCTGGCTATGTCATGAGCAGCAAGAGCGCGCCCCTCCCATCCCGTCTCACCTTCATTCATTCATCACTGCACCTGAGGCAGAAGACTCACCTGCTCCCGCTCAACAGCCAACGTACTTAAGGAGGCTCTCTCCACGCATTCAACACTGGCTCGTCTGGGTATACTGCCCTGTCAAGGACAAGCAAGTACTGATGTTTTGCAAGTGACGTCATGCGTCACGTGATTTTTGTTGATACCGCCATATTGGACGGCAACTCGGGCGCTGTGTGAGTGCGTTTCAGCATGGCGTCCGCTCAGTCAGATGTGCCGGCTTTGTCCGATGTTGCGCAACTACTAGATAAAAAACATCATGACAGATACGGAAAAGATCAGTGTTATCGGCGTGGACCCTTACAACTTGTCGCTTGAAAAATTCACCAGTTTCATAGATTTTTGCCCCAAACCTGACGTACTTTTTTAATGCATCACACTCAGCTTTACATGAACAAGAAGTCCCTGCAGATGATACCAAACTCTCGGTGACCTCGGCTGGCTCTGATGCAATATCCGCCTTGACAGACATACCAGGCTGCTCCTCTTTCACCTCTATTGCCTCTTCCTTTTCACACACAGTACCTCCAGAAGACATTTCTACGAGTACACTGGCAGCAAGTGAGCGATCCAAATTCTCTCTCTTTTTTTCCTTGCTTGTGTTTTAATGTACCGATGGAAGCTGGCGTTGTTTCTGTCTTTCGTTGGAGTAGACGTGAAGGTGAAGACTGATGGTATGTAATCTGGGGAAAGAGGGTCACTGCTCTTCTCACCTGCAATATGGAGTTGGTAGAATATATAGTTTATACAGTTTGAGAAGCAATATAATGATTTATCATGTTTATATCATTCTTTTAGTCCATGTAGACCTATTTATGTGGTACATTGAAGTACAAAGTAATAAACAATGGTGGGAGGTTTAACTGAATCGGTGAATGTGAATTATTGTAAAAATACTCCTTTTTTTGGTAAATTTAATAAATTTTTTATTCATTGCAAAATAAACTCAGCCATATTGATCAACACATTAAATTTCAAACAGGAGCATGCATTCATGATCATTACAATGTACCAGTCTATAGGTACATGTATATCTTGTCATCTAGCAGTTGTCTAGTGCTAGGTCACAGATGGCAGGCCTTGGTGGTGCACACAGGGAGGGACATCCCCGATAACCGGATTTATAACCAGGAGTACAGGATTAAAACATGGAGTCATTCAGACTCATGCTTTACCATTTACCAGTGTTTACAATGATATAACATTACATCTATAGACACTGATGCATCAGACATACACGATATAAAATGTTGATTGCATAGCCGCGAGTAAGGCGACGGGGACCAATCTTTCCTCTTCAGCGCTGACACCCACCTCCTGCGCCTGTCTTCGTCAGCTGGGAACCGGTAAAACTTCAAGTTGGATCCCTTTTTCTGGCGATTTGTACACCCAAAGGCACAGCAGTGAAACACCATAGTCTAATTCAATGCCAACATAAAATAAAACAAAGATGTAGGTTGAAATCAGGTAAATATATCGAGATCTGGTACACCGCTGAACAGCTGCTGAATGTGCCGTCCACTCGCTTTTGCCGTCCAATATGGCGGCGTAAACAAAACCGCGTGTAGGATGTGACGTCACAGCAAATCATCTATAGTTGACAATCTTAGACATATTGTCTAACATTGTTTCTCTTTCCTCTTCAGGTTGCTGCCACCGTGCAGGTGTGTCTCCAGGACTGCGTGCGCTGTCCTGCCACATCTCCACCATTCCTCAGCTTCCAACCTCCACTCGGTCAGACACCACTGGCTCCTCCCCCTCACCCTACTGGTTTGTTTATTTTCTGCTGGGGCCCTGCTGGTTCTCCTTTGGAATCAAAGTAAGTGGCAATTTGGCTCGCCCATGTTCCCTTACTCCGTTCCTCCTCTTACAGCTCTCGTCTTCTCTCCGCAGGTTGATTCCTCTGGCGAGTGACTGTTTCCATAGCTGTGCATTTATTTTGAAATTCAATAAACTCTTAAACGTGCCTCCTCGTGTGGTTGTTCTCCTGTGCTGTTGTATCTTGCACGTGAGCTGTCAGTTTATTAAATCATGACAAGCTAAATTCATGCTTGGAGGGATGACATGATCTTCTTTAATTTGGTTCACCATTTTAAAGAAGGTAGGTGCTATTCCAGGCAAGAATTCTGTATAGAATTCTACTGGAAAACCATCTGTTCCCGGAGCTTTGTTGCTTGGCATGTGCTAAAATGCCTCCTGAAGTCCAGACATTAGAAGAGGTGCATCCAGAGGTGTAATCTGTTTATTGCTTCATCATGGTAAATTAATATTGTCCAGAAATTCAATTATTTCTGAGTCAGATGGATTAATCTTAGATGAATAGAGATTTTCATAAAACTTTCTGAAGGAGTTATTTATTTCTTCAATGTCATGGACGATCTTTCCAGTCATATCCTTGACAGAATGGTTAGTTGTTTTTCCAGTTGGTTTATGTTTTTATTTCTTACTCATCACAACGAGATATATACGATACAATAGTTCACTTTTTGCATATATCTGTGCATTATACCATATTTTCTTAATGTAATTTTTTTTTTTTTTTTTTTTTTTTTTACCTCCAACACCTAATTGGGGATGTTAGGTGAGGGTTGGGGGTGAGGGTGAGGGTGAGGGTTGGGGGATGGGTGCTGAGGACTGAGGACTGAGGGAAGAAAGGACAAAGTAGGAGGCAAAAGGAGAAAAGAAATCCTAACCGGACAGATGGGAGGGGGAAGTGGTCAGTTTGCTGCCTGGTGGGGTACGACTTCAGCAGCGCGTTTCATAGATGCCGGAGTGGCCAATGTACCGCACCCATTTGATGACGTCATGGTCACTGTAGTTGAGCTTGGACTCGAACACCTTCAAGTAGCGCACCTTCAGGCCAGACGGAGCGAAAGGAACCTCAAGGTTCATAAAGATAGGAGGCCTGGCCCATTTCTTCTTATCGTTGGTTGGCAGCAGCTCAGTCTCAGCAATGATCTGAGACGCCTTCATCCCAGTCATGCGTTTGATCTTCCAGACAATGAGGTTCTCACTGGCCTTGTACTTGGCTTTTCCCTTCATGCAAATCACCTGCACACCGCTAGTGTTGAGGGGCGTTGGGATACGCACCTCAATCTTCTGAGGCAACAGAGAAGGTTTGAAGTTGGACTTGATCACCACCTTAACCTCCAGTTTAGTGCGGCCTACCTCCCTGACCAGAGGAATAACTCGGAACGGCAGGATGATGTCCTTAGTAGTGCGATACCTCATGAGCTCATACTCTCCATCAGGGGGGATGAAGCTGATGCTGCGCTCCGAGTCAAACTTACTAAGACGGACGCACTGGTGGAAAGTGCAGTCATCAATAGTTATGGACTGTTTCCCACTTTTCCAGGCATCGCCGGATGCTCCTCCCTTGCCCTGCTTGTCAATGACAATCTTGTCATTCATGCCAAATTTGCACTCAGGCATTCCACTCAGGTAGCTCTTCATCACCATGCGGCCAGACACATGGGCACTCAGGACCTGGCCTTGTGGTGACATAAGCAGGTTAACACTTTCCAGTACATCCAGGAAGAGCTCATTGCGTTGATATTTGATGCCTTCATGACGCCAGCTGATCTGCCCCGTCACCTGGCTGGTGATCTGAGACTGCTCCTCTTTTGTCTGGTGCTGTCCCTTAATGCCCTGCTGGGTGATGAAAGTCTTCAGTGCTCCAGTTTCTGAGTTCTGGGGATAACCAAAGCCAAAATCTCATCAAGCAGCTCATAGATGAGCACAAAGTTGCTCTTGATGTTCTCTTCACTGATCTTTCCAAAGTAGGCCGTCATGACATTGCACATTTTGTAAAGGAACTCAAATTGGTAACAGCCGCCAATCAGATGTTGGAACATCTGACATGAAATAAGCTGGTACAGGCAATGTTGGTCACTGGAGATTGAACCTGCTGGCGGGCGTGGATCACGTTCACATGGAACGCGTCCACAGCATTAGGCCCTATGTCATCTCTGTAGACGCGGGAGATGAGGACCTCCCCCTTGTGGTTGTAAATTAACAGTCCTCCAATCATTGTGGCTGCTCCTCAATTCCAACTTGCCATGGTGAGACCAAAGCCCTCCCGAATGCCGGCAGCCCTTCGCACCCCGTCTGGCCTTGGATATAGCTTGTGTCAGGATCCGAGAGGTTCCCAGTTCACACAGCCGCTAATTCCACTCCTTCCCTCCTTTTATCTTTATTCAATTTAAGCTGGTTAGAAAGATATCTCCAAGATTTATTACTATGTTCAAACTTCACCAGATGCAGTCTTTGGATTAAAAACTGTGTCCTTTTTGTGGTAATTTCTTTTAGTTACAGCTTTAATTTTCTCAGATTGTTGAGTTCCTGTTCTGGTGGAGAAATGGCACAAGTAATCTCCATTAATTTAATTTTCTCTTCTAACTCCAGTACCAGTGCTTTTTTTCTTTTTATTCTTATACGAGCAGTAAGAGATTATTTTACCTTGCATGACCACTTTTGCTGCTTTCCATAGAATACACATCAATATTCCTGGCTCATCATTATATTCTAGATATGATTCCCACTCTTTATTGAAAAACAATAAAGTCTTTGTCTTTGAGTAGTGATGTATTAAATTTCCAGTTCCTAGTTTTCCTTCTAGCTTTTTTATTTACCAGTGTAAGAGATACTGGATGGTGATCACTGATAGCTTGATTTGAGCAAATTTCAGTGTCTCTGACATCCCTCACAATACTGTTACTGGCTAAAAGTCTAAATGAGAATATGAACTGTGCACTGGTGAGAAGAAGGTGTATTCCCTGAGAGCTGGGTGAAGAGAATGTCATTCATCACAAAGACCAAAATCATTCATGTATTGTTTGAGAGTGTCAGTAGTCTGCCATTTCCGATAATTCCTCAATGTACTGAGCCTATCAGTTGCAGGGTTAAATACCCTATTATGAGTGTGGTGTGAAAGTGTTCAGACAGAAAAGTGAAGAAAGTGTTAAAATAGTATGGTCATCAACATTTGGGCAATAGACACTTGCAATACATAGATCCAAATTTTTAACTGAGATTTTTAATATTATAAATCTACCTTCTTGATCTGTTATGGTTTTATTCACAACAAAGCATATTATTCTGCTTATCCATATAGCTATCGCCTTTTGTTTGGAATTAAAGCAGGCTGAGTATATGTGGGGAAATTCAGGGGTTGTGAATGCATCTACAGACGACTTAGAAACGTGTTTCTTGTAATAAGACAAAGTCTGCCTGTAGATACTTTAGTTGATTAAAAACTTGTAACCTCTTCTCCCTTGTACCGATTCCAATGTGGACATGTTTTCACTATCTGGGTTTGTGCTAAAGGCTAGCTAAGTCCGCCTATGTGTCTGTATGTCCATAGTGTATATGTGTGTGAATGTACATGAATGTCCTCTGTACGTTGTATAGCTACATGTACACATGTGCATAGGCATGTGTGTTGTGTGTAAAATATATACCTATATGTGTGTGCTTGGGTTTGCATGCATGATCTCTCAGTTGCATTTGCTTGCATTTGCAAATGTGGGGTGCATGTACTTAAAGTTATTTCCTATGAACCAAATGTGCAAGAGAGAACAGACATAAAGGTTAGTAATTTGTGAGAAGATACAGATATCTTAAACAATAAAGCAACAACATCAACAGGATTAGCTACAACAGACAAACTCACAAACAACAACCTCAACAAAAAAAGAAAAAAAAAACATTAGACAAACATTAACAAATTAAACGGGGATCAAAAAAGAGATTTGGCCACAATCACACTCTTTTTTCACATGTAGCTAAGGAAACAATCTAGAATCTAGAATAGCCAGGGGTTTTTTGGTTTCATCCATAAGCAGCTTGCCATCTACAGTACAAACAATCTATCCACAGAGATAATAGCTCGTTTTCCTTCTTGGATTTTTTTGTTTCCTAATAGGAAAAAGCTTTCTTCTTCTTTCCATATTTTCCTGTGGAAATTGATAATTTAGACCGTAATTTGTGTTTTTAAGCTGCTGCCCTGCCTCTGTACCAGAATTTTTTGTTTGAAATGTTCAAAATTAGCAACAATAGGTCTGGGACATTTATTTTGAGGATTTTTCTGTCCAATGCAGTGGACTCGGTGAAAGGTAATTGATTTGACAACGTCAGAGGGCATTTTAAGCTGCGTAGACATGAATTCACAGATTAGCTGTTCTGGATTTTCAATGTTTTTTTTCAGCAATTCCAGAGAAAACTAGGTTATCTCTCATGCTGGCTGCACGGTGGCGCAGTGGTTTAGCACTGTGGCAGCACAGTTTTACCCTCGGCCGGGGGACCGCGGGGATCATGAGATCGTGGGTTCGATCCCAGCCCCCGACCAACAGTGTGCTGTGTGGAGTTTGCATGTTCTCCCCGTGTTGCGCGGGTTTACTCCGGGATTTCTCCGGTTTCCTCCCGCACACCAAAAACATGTAGGTTTAGGGCGCTCGCGCACGCAGCGACCAGCAGCCGGTGGCTTGTCACCAGACTGCAAACCAAGTCTACCTACGGGTACAAATAAGTAACAAAAAAAAAAAAAAAAAAAAAAAAAAAAAAAAAAAAATGGTGTATGATTTCAGGTCGAGAGTTGTTTCCTTCATTGTCCGTTTTTTTTTTTTTTTTACAACAATGTCAAGTTGTGTGGTTAGTGTGTTTACTGACTTTTTGAAGCTATTATTTTCTTCTAAGACAGAGATGAACTGGGCCTGGCTTAATTCCTGACTCTCTCATATGCTCTGGAACTCTTTATGGAGCATCTCGACCAATACAAGCCTAGCATCCATGCTGGAAAGTTTATTTTCAATAGAGGAATCAGAATCAGAATCAGAATAGATTTATTGCCAAGTACATTAACAGATCACTGATAACATACGAGAGAATTTGACTTGACACAGAAAATGAACCTGCATTTCCAGTGACGCGGCAGCATCAGAGATGCGCCTGCCAACAGGATAGTGGGTACAGTAGCATGAATAAGAATAATACGAGGAACAATAGGAAGGAGCAAAAAAATCATTGATTCAAAATACTGGTTACATAATTAATCAATATTAAGATTTCAAGGAAAAAAAAAGCTCGATGCACATTCGCTACACAGGGCTAACAAGACACAAGAGAGCAGTGTGTGTATCTTTATTCAGTTCATGGATCAATGTGTGTGCGGTGTTGAGCAGTGTTGATGATAATAAGAGAGACAACAAGGACTCTTGGCAGGAGATGTTTTGTCTGGCTGGCGCCGAGTCCTTATCTTGGCAGAGTCCAGCTGGCTGTCCAAGGCCTTATGCTCGATGATTTTGAAAACACAGACTGCAGACAGCCAGGAGGAATTTTCATGGGGAAATTGAGCCAAATCGGACTGATCACAGAGAAGGCTTTTTATTTCTTCTGTAGATTCAGTACTTAATCCTTCATTGCGGGGCTTTAAATCCATCGTGGAAAGACCTAAGCGAGACCATGATGTAATCCACCTTCCGAGACAGTTCTCCATTTGTCGCTATCAGGGTCTTCTCCAATTTTTCAATTTGACAGATGCACCTCGCCTGGCCAGCATTTTGATAGGTTGAATCCATCTTCAGCAATTTGCAGTAAACCAGGACAATTCCAGTCCCAATCAGAAAGATCCCGATCACCATTATTACGAAGATAAACAAATCTTCAATATCTTCGATAGAGAGATTAGTGAGACACAGCATTCTCCAAATACCTGTGTCACGTAAATAGCCCGCTGGAGCCGTTCCTGCGGGGCAGACAGCTTCCCCCGGAGCACTTTTCCTTGTTGAAAAAATAGTGTCAATTGTGTTCAAAGCCCAGCTTATTAACTCCATAATTTCTTTTCGACGGTCGCAGTCGAAAAGAAAGAAAGAATGTCACTAACCTCTGGGCCGCCCCGTGATTTCTCAGGCATTATTTTCGGTGAATCCGTGGGTCATGCTCTTTTAGACTAGGAAGAAGGAGCATGAGATTTATCAGGAGATACATTTGCCTCCTCCATGTCCCAGCAGCAGTGATAAAATTTAGCAATACAGCCCTCAAGTTCCCTCAGCTCCCTCAAGAACATAGCAAAATGATTTATGAAAAAAGAAAGATAAGAACAGACAGTCAGTTAGTGGGTTAGTTACAAAAAAAGCCACCTGTGGAAAAGTTTGTTTATGCTCGGTCGACGCGAGTTGCCATTTTGGATTATTCCACAACAGTCTCAAAATGTCTCGTGATCACAGTGTTATTAGCTGTAGTTTCTCAGAGCGCACTGGATTACACTCAGTGGAAGTCAAATTTGTCCTGTGATCATCACAGTTGCCGTGGAATACAAGCAGATGTATTATGATAACCTTACTTCATTTGAATATGTGGCTCTTCAGCTGAATTCCTCCTCTCGTGTTTTGTTTTTGAATGTTTACAGACCAACTAAATGCCATGCAATCTTTTTTGATGATTTTACCAAGTTGTTTTCTATTATTTGTGTTGACCTTGACTGTGTAGTTATTACTGGTGATTTTAACATCCATGTTGACAACCCTCAGGGCATAGGGCCCAAAGAATTGTGTTGTGTCCTTGATAACTTTTGACTGATTCAGCATGTGATGGAAAAAACACACAACAGAGGACACAGTCTGGACTTGATCATCTCCAAAGGTCTGAACATTGCTAAGATTATGGAGATGGATGTTGCTCTGTCCGACCATACTTGTGTTTTCTTTCAGAGTGCTATTAATGTCAACAGAAATATCCACACAGAGGTCATCAAAAAATGGTACATCAGTGATAATACCAGTGAAACATTCAGCCTTGCTTTCGCTTTCTCACCCCCACCCCACACCCTCACCTTCAGTAAATGAGACTGCTGAAAATTTCAATAGCAAGAGTACAAATATTATCAATGCCAGTGCTCCCATCAAGGGGAAGGTGATCATTATTATAAAGAAACCTCCATGGAGAAATGCCAAACTAGTACGAGCTGAAAAAGGGTGTTGAAAAGCTGAATGCAGGTGGTGAAAAGCTAAATTACAGGTTCTTTAAAAGATTTATAATGAGAGATTGAGCATTTATAATATGGAGCTGAGAAATTCAAGGCAAGCACATTTTTCTGACAATATTTGGTAAAAACAATAATAATGCACAAACCTTGATCACTACTGTTGACAGGGTAACAAATCCCCTGGTGGCAGTAGCTCCTGAACTTCTATCCAACTGTGGCTGTAATGACTTTGCCTTTTTCTTTACTGACAAAATTCAGAAAATTTGACAGTCAATCAGTGCTCCTATGCCAGGTGCTGGACATGTGCTTCCTCTGTGTCCAGGTAGAAAAGATACAAACACCATGGTAATTTTTTTTCCAGTCAATCATAAAAACTTGGATGACATCATACGCCACCTTAAATCCACTACCTGCTGCCTTGATACTCTCCTGACAGAAAAAAAAAAAAAGTTCATATTGTATGGCCTCAGATGTACTACAGATCATAAATATACAGTATCTCTTCATTCAGGTGTCTTCCCTCAGTGCTTAAAATCAGCTGTTATCAAGCAACTTCTACAAAAGAGTAACCTAGACACCTCACTCATTAACAGCTATAGACCAATATCAAACCTCCCTTTTATGCCTATTTCTGGCGCCACACGAGTAGGTTGCCTTTTTGCAACAGCAGATCAATTTCTTCCTATTTCTATTTACTATCTCGCTTCTCTTGCTAATCTTTCTGATCCGGCGACAACCTATACATCGGACGGACACACGGATCACCCAAATGTCTCCTCAGCCGGCAGACGGAGCCACTGTTTTTAGCAGGATACGTTACAGCAGAGACCAGCTGCTAGCACTTAACCGGACCAAGATGCTAGCGCAAGACTTCGACATACCGGGTGAAATAAGACAGAAACGACGTGGATGCAATGCTGGAGCAAGATGGAGGGCGAGAAATTTAAGGTACAGACCAGTCCTTCCATCTGTTATTATGGGGAACGTTCGATCGCTACTCAATAAGACCGACAAGCTAGCGGCCATCTCCCGCTACAAGAGCGTCTTCAGAGAGAGTAGCATGATGTTGTTTACTGAGACGTGGCTAACAGAACTAGCAACAGATGCTAGCATCGAACTGGAGGGTTTCCATGCAATACGGTCAGACCGGACACCAGACAGTGGGAAGGCAAGGGGCGTAGGAGTGATAATGTACGTCAATAACAGCTGGTGCAGACCGGGACATATCACGGTTAAACAACATCACTGCAGCAAAGACATCGAGTTGCTAGCTGTTAGCATGCGGCCTACCTATATCCCTAGGGAAATACTCACACGTGATCTGCATTGTTATTTATGCAAATCCGACGGTGAACGCGGGGACAGCGCATGACATCATTCACTCAGTAACTGGCAGGCTGCTGACAGACCACCCAAATGCTCTTCTCCTCATCTCCGGTGATTTCAACCATATTTCACTGTCCCCCATTCTGCCCACATTCACCCAGTATGTCACATGCCACACTAGAGACAATAAAACACTGGACTTATTCTATGCTAACACTAAGGAGGCATACACCTCATCACCACTCCCCCCACTCGGGAGATCGGATCACAACTTGGTTCATCTCCTGCCGGTGTACAAACCCCTAGTACATAGACAACCTCCGGTCATGCGCACGGTGAAGATATGGTCGGAGGAAGCAACGGAAGCTTTAAAGGATTGTCTTTAAACCACTGCCTGGGAGCAGCTCTGCAATCCACATGGTGAGGACATCAATGGCCTCACTCACACCATCACGGACTACATCAACTTCTGTGTGGACAACACCGTACCCACCAAGAAAATACGGTGTTGCTCGAACAACAAACCCTGGATCAACCTTGAGATAAAAACACTTCTGAGAGAGAAGAAGAGGATCTTCAGGTCAGGGAACAGGGAGATGCTGAAGTCCGTACAGAGGGAGCTGAGGAGGAAGATCAGAGAAAGCAAGGACAGCTTCAGGAGGAAGTTGGAGAACAAGCTGCAACACAGCAACATCAGCGGGGTCTGGAGAAACCTTAAAACCATCTCTGGGCTCCAGAATACCTCCTCCCAAGCCACAGCGGGCAGGGAGTGGGCGAACAATCTGAACCTGTTTTTTAATAGGTTTGACCAACCGCCCTCCCCCCCACTGCTGTCTCTAAAGTCATCGAGACCTGCTGTCCACACCCCACTCTACCAACACCCCCCCGCTCCGAGCACACAGCCTCCCAACCTGACCCTCACTAAGACCCAGGTGAGGACGGAGCTGAGGAAGATCAAGGCGAGGAAGGCCTCGGGACCGGACGGCATCAGCGCAAAGCTCCTCAAGTCCTGCGCAGACCAGCTGTGTGGGATTGTGGAGCACATCTTCAATCTGAGCCTGAAACTGGGGAGGGTACCACAGTTGTGGAAAACATCTTTTGTGGAACCTGTACCAAAGACTTCCCACCCCAAAGACCTGAACAGCTACAGACCAGTGGCCCTGACGTCTCACATGATGAAGACCCTGGAGAGACTGCTCCTTGCTCACCTCCGCCCCCTGGTGGGGCCAGCTATGGATCCACTCCAGTTCGCCTACCAGCATGGCATCGGGGTGGAGGATGCAGTGATTTTCCTCCTTCACCGTTCCCTGTCCCACCTGGAGAAGCCCGGAAATGCGGTGAAGATCATGTTCTTTGATTTCTCCAGTGCTTTCAACACCATCCAACCAAAGATCCTGAAGGACAAGCTGCTGTTTGCAGGGGTGGACCAGCACCTGTCATCATGGATCCTGGACTACCTCACTAACCGGCCACAGTTTGTGAGAACCCGGGATTGTGTGTCGGACATGATCATCGGCAGCACGGGGGCCCCCCAGGGAATGGTTTTGGCTCCCTTCCTGTTCACCCTTTATACTGCGGACTTCTCACACAACACAATACACTGCCATCTACAGAAGTTCTCTGACGACTCTGCGATCGTCGGCCTCATCTCCACCGGAGATGAAGCTGAGTACAGAGGACTTATCCAGGACTTTGTGGACTGGTGCCATTGAAACTGTCTCCAGATCAATGCAAGAAAAACTAAGGAGCTGGTGGTGGACTGCCGCAGGCAAGGACAACCCCTCACAGCACCAGTGAACATCCAGGGAACAGACATTGAGATGGTGACATCCTACAAGTACCTGGGTGTTCATCTAAACAGTAAACTAGACTGGTCACACAATACCGACACACTCTACAAGAAAGGACAGCGCAGGCTGTTCCTACTGAGGAGGCTCAGTTCTTTTGGTGTACAAGGGGTGCTCTTGAAGACATTCTACCACACGGTGGTGGCATCAGGTATCACTTTTGGAGTGGTCTGCTGGGGCAACGGCATTACAGCAGCCGATAGGAAGAGACTGAACAAACTAATCAAGAAAGCTAGCTCTGTCCTGGAGCAGCGCCTTGACCCAGTGAAGGAGATAGGAGAGAGAAGGATGGTGGCTAAACTGTCATCTCTGCTGGAGTCCGAGTTCCACCCTATGCAGGACATACTGAACGCACTGAGGAGCTCATTTAGCAGTAGACTACATCATACTAGATGCGCGACCGAGAGGTTTTGCAGGTCCTTCCTACCTATGGCTGTCAGACTGTATAACCTAAGCAGGGCTGCTCGCAGAGATAGCAAAAAAACATGACAACCTAATAGTATTGAATGCAAAAGACGCAACAGACTTACACAAATGGTCCCCTCCAGTATACAACTAGGACAATATCAGTCACTATGGAGGGTGACAATATGTATGGGTACATATTCATACCATGTAGGGTAACTAAATAGACGGTTATGCTGTTTAGTCCATCTAGCTACAATGCTCCGCACTGTGTATATATATATTTATATATTTATGTGTACATATGTATAATCACTGCTCTTATTTTCTTATCTTCTAAATCATTGCTATGAGTGTTGCTATCCCTGTGCTGTTGCAATCCTGGAATTTCCCCATTGTGGGACTAATAAAGGCTTATCTTATCTCATCATATCTTATGTTATCTTATCTTTTTTTAGTAAAATAATAGAAAAAGCTGTCTTTCAACAATTGTACAACCTCCTGAAATTAAATAACTGTTTTGATGTCTTTCAGTCAGGTTTTTGGCCACACCACAGCACTGAGAAAGCTCTAGTTAAGGTCTTTAATGATATTCGTTCCAATACATATAGTGGCACCATTTCAGTCTTGGTTCTGTTGGACCTCAGCGCTGCATTAGACACGGTCAACCATAACATCTTACTAGACCATCTGGAAAACTGGCTGGGATTATCTGGTACAACACTTTGCTGGTCTGAGTCCTATTTTAAAGACCAGGACTATTGTGTGACTATAGGTAACTACAAATCTGAGCCAACAAAAATTACCTGTGGAATTCCCGAAGGTTGCATTTTGGGACCTTTGCTTTTCAACATTTATATGCTTCCACTAGCAAAAATCATTAAAAAAAAAATAAAAAAAAAACAAAACACACACACAAACATATATATATATATATATATATATATATATATAACCATAATTATGAAGATAAGCCACAAATCCACATAATCATCTCCCCAGGTGACTGGTCCAATTTAAACCCTGATCAAATACATTGGTCAAATTAAACAGTGGATGTGCCGGAATTTTCTTCAGTTAAACAAAGAAAAAATGAAATAATAGTTTTCAGAGTGAAAGAAGAATGACTGAAAGTTAGTTCTCAGCTTCAATCAGTGACGCTAAAAACCAACAGCCAAGCCAGTAATCTTGGTGTAGTTCTGAACTCAGACCTTAATTTTAACAGCCACATTGAGACAGTAGTGAAGTCAACCTATTATCACATAAATAACATAGCAAGTATTAAATGTCTTATGTCTTTGCAGGATAATGAAAAACTCGTCCATGCATTTGTCTTCAGTAAACTGGACTACTGTAACGCTGTTCTCACAGGTCTCCCAAAAATGTCGATCAGACAGCTGCAGTTAGTTCAGAATGCTGCAGCTCAAGTCCTCACAAAGACCAAGAAAGTAGATTATGTAACTCCAGTCCTCAGATCTTGTTGGCTTCCTGTTTGTCAAAGAATAGATTTCAAAATACTCCTGTTGGCTTATAAAGGTCTGAATGGTTTGGGCCAAAATACATTTCAGATATGCTGGTCCATTACAAACCACCCAAAGCCCTCCGGTCGTCAGGGTAAGGCTTACTATCTGTTAGAACCAAACATGGTGAGGCAGTGTTAAAATTTTTATGGTGTTCACATATGGAACAAACTTCCAGAATGCATCAGGGCTGCTGAAACTCTCAGCTGCTTTAAATCAAGGTTAAAAACTTTCCTATTTGCCCCGGCCTTTCAGTAGAACAATTGTTAATATAACACAATGTACTGTAGCTTTTATTTCTTCCATGTTTTCTGTCATATTCTGTTTTAGCCTGTTTTTGTTTACTTTTTAGTTTGCTTTTAAATTTGTATGTATTTCTTTTGCAACTTGCTGTAATGCTTTAATGTTTTTATGTAAAGCACTTTGAATTGTCTTGGACACAAAATGTGCTATAGAAATAAACTTGCTTTGCCTTGAGGATAATGACACTCATACCATTTTCACAAGATCTTTTGCTTTTGTTCTGGGATTGATATGCACATTTCACACAAAGACACATTCATCCCTGGGACACAGAACCTGTCTCCTTCCTGAGTGGTATAATAATAATATAAAGACAGTCCATTATTATAATACTTTTAAAGACTCCCAAAGTGCTTTACAATTTGTCCTTTATTCATTCACTCCAAAGACAGTGGTAGTGGTAAGCTAACTCTGTAACCACAGCTGCCCTGGGGCAGAGTAACAAAAATGTGGCTTCCAATTTGTGGCAATGGCCTTTCCGACAACAACAAAAGATTTATTCACCTTTACACACCAGTGTTATGAACACTGGAGGAAAGGTGGGTAAAGTGTCATGCCCATGGCAGCCCAATCTAACTGAAAAATGTAACTAATGAATGATTTCCACCCCTCAAAAAATGTGTATTTGTATGTAAAATAAACAAAAAATAAAACATAACTGGATATTTTGTACAGACAGAATTCATGTCTTCACTCACTGTGCATACGCAAATGCACACAAGAAAAAAAAGAACACTGTCCTCACTGCACATGAGCAGAACAACACCTGCTCTAGGCAATCTTCCAACACTCATTCAGTTGGTGGGCGGGGGGTGGCGGACACTTACTTACATGCGGTTTCAAACAATGAGACCAACAAAATGTTGGTCAAGAGTTTGAGTCTCACGATGATCTGTGAGTGACTTTTTATTTATTATTTTTTTCTTGGTTTGTTTTTCAGTCGAATAATGGTTAAGGTTAGGTTTAGGCATTACCTAACCTTAACCTTGGTTTTGGTGAGGTGTCACCTCTGAGGGTTACAGAGAATGAAAGAGAAACAAAGAGAAAGTGGCAGACAAATGTTAGGGCGCCAGGAGACATTACTTAAAGCTGTAAATGCCACATATTCACTGCTGGTAAAAAAATAAATAAATAAATAAAAATAAAAAAAATCTGTTTTTCAGAGTGAAAAAACGTTCTTTAGTTACGTTTTTTTTTTTTTTTTTTTTTTTTTTTTTTTTTTTTAGTGAGACTGGACTGCCCAAGGACAACAGGGTGGGAGAGGGATTCAAAACACCAACCCTCTGGTTATTGGACAACCCACTCTACCTCCTGAGCAATTACCAGCCCATATGATAGTTGGACATTCCCATTGTGTTTATCCTTGCGTATAATTGAACAGATGAACGTGGCACCTTCAGGTCTCCTGAAATGGAGAGCCTCATTCATGACCCCACTACTTCTGCATATGGGACCTTACCTGTAAATGCAGAGGATGCCACGTCAGACTTTTTACAAGTACATAAAGGGATTCCACAAGGTTCAATTCTTGGCCCTTTAATTTTTACTACATATAAAAACAACATTGGACAAAACATTCCAAATGCAACTTTTCACTTCTAGTTAGTATAGTTTAATGTTTATTTGAAAGGGACATTAAGTCCTAAATCCAGGACCCCATTTTCATTTCCAGCTAGAACTGGGAAGAGCCAAGACAAAAAGTCAACAATCCTTTGATGGATTCTCAGTAGCAGCCTCAGCATTAGGCCTCTTGTTAGCCTTAGCACATCCACTGTTAAACCGGTCAACACTGCTACACTAAAACACCATGTAGTTGAACCACATACCATTACCCAAACTTTGCAAGATAATGTGTTGGTTTTGAATATTTGCTCCGGTGTCAGTCAAACTCAACAAAGTCTTGAACTTTTTGCTCTTCATGTTAAAGGTTGACTATCCTCACACACAGCTGGTGTTTATGTTACTCTCAGATGTAGCTAGAAACTTTAGCTTTCCTGTTTACACTTTAGCAATGAGCCTGTTTCAATCACATCTTTGCCCTTTTTCAGGGGTCAAACATTTACTGCTCACTGCCGTTCAAAGAACAATGATGACATTCCATGTTTGCTCAGTTTTCCAGAATAAAGGCCTCAAACATCATATGACTCAGACATCTGTGGAACCATGGTTTAGTCTAGCTAAATTAATCCAATTTGAACCTCCTTGAGTCATCTCAATATTACTTAGCCAAAACATTTATCTCAGGTATGTAAAAAGTACACGCTTTTTTTTTTGTACCTTGGTACCCATAATTGTATTTTTGTACTTTTGTAACAAGAAGTTTTAAGTCTTTACATGTATATACAGTATTTTAGTATACTTTAGACAATTTTACAATTTTTATATTTGTCCATATTCATATAATTTTTTGAAGATTCCAATAAGTTTTTTTTTTTTTTTCTTCAGTAAACCAAACTCACTTACTATTATTCTACTTAGGAATAGATACTGTTTACAAGTTTAGGGCTTATGGACATCAGAACCATTAGCTCAGCAGTTTGGTCAAGAGTCGCCAATTGGAACCAGCCGCCAAGGATGTGTACCAAAGCTGACCGAAGCTCACCATTAATACAGAGGGGGGGGGGGGGATTTGTAGTGTCAATCCCTCTGGCTCCAATGTATAAAATCACTCTTCACTTTAAAGAAACTGTTTCACCCAAAAGTCTGGTCAAGAATTGTTTCCTTCACCTAAGCACCACAGTTTGAAAACACATTCCATGGTAAAAGGGATGATAAAGGATCCTGTTTGTGCCAGGAACGGATTAGTCTGCAATCATAAATCCCAGAAATTGAGAGCGCATGCGCCGGCGTCTGTTAACGTCCGGCGCGTCAAAGAGCTATCTTGTCCACTTTTGTTTGTTTTTATTGATTTTGTTTTTAATTTTTTTAATTCTGTTTGCTGATATTAGTTTTTGTTTGGTGTTAGCTTGGGATTGGCCTCGCTGAAAAGCCCGATCGGATGCGTGGGTAGGTTGGACCCCCAACTGGGCTGTTTTTACTGGGCTAGGCTAACCTGCTAACCTGTTTTTAGCCTTTTTAGCTGTTTTTACCTAACCTGTTTTTAGCTGTTTTTGGTTGGCTGGCTGGCTTATTGCCTTATTGCCTGGAATGCCATGGCTCCATCTCCGACGTGTATCCACTGTGTATCCCTCCTTAGTAAGGTTTCTGAATTGGAAGTGAGACTCTCCAGCCTCTATAAGATTCAGGAGGCTGAAGACCATCTCAACACCATTATTCCCAGGCGAACAACGGCCCCGGCAACCGATTCGCAGCTGGCAGAGATGGCTACCTACCTAGGGGAGTTCAGTGCGTCTCGGTCCACTTCAACCCCTGCTCCAGCTTCTTCAGATGTCCAGGACCATAGCAATAGACACTGTCTTCGTCTCGGGGCTAAACCCAAAGCCCTGGTTGGGTCTTCTCACACTCAATGTGCGCCCTGGACCTTGGTTGGACAAGCCGGCAGTCATTGTCGATCGGCCAGAGAGGGCCACACCTCTTCTCTTCCCTTGCTCCTGGAAAATAAATTTGACATCCTTTCTCTGGAGGATTTTCCCCACCTGGACACTGGCCGTCCGCCCATGGCTGCCCTCCTCCTCTTTCCTCTCCTTCAGTGGCGGCTCAAACCTGCAAACCCCGGACTAAGACTACTCTAGGTGTGCCAAAATACACACCAGCTCCAAATAGAAGAGAGCACATCACCCCGCCTTCACAACAACAACACCATCGACAAAATTATTCACCTTGTCAGAATCCACCGACAACCCCCCCCCCCCCCCAGTCGCCGCTGATAATTGGTTACTCGATTATGAGGAATGTCAGAAGCAGGTACTGTATCACGAGATTTTTTCCTGGGGCTAGAGTGTCTGACATTGAGGCTCTTACCCCTGACCTACTAAATGAATTCCCCCACGTTAAAACTGTCATAGTCAATAACATCCCAGATGAAGTGTCAGAGATTTTAGAGTGACTTCAGGAGCCTTCTGTCCACTCTTATGAACTGTGGCAGATGTGCGTTTATTTCTTGGCCTTTGGCACCTCTCAGACAAGGTTTTTTTTTTTTTTGTTTTCTTATTTGTACCCGTAGGTAGACTTGGTTTGCAGTCTGGTGACAAGCCACCGGCTGCTGGTCGCTGCGTGCGCGAGTGCCCTAAACCTACATGTTTTAGGTGTGCGGGAGGAATCCGGAGAAATCCCGGAGTAAACCCGCGCAACACGGGGAGAACATGCAAACTCCACACAGCTCACTGTTGGTCGGGGGCTGGGATCGAACCCACGATCTCATGATCCCCGCGATCCCCCGGCCGAGGGTAAAACTGTGCTGCCACAGTGCTAAACCACTGCGCCACCGTGCAGCCCACAGGTTGCAACAGAGGTTGCAATTATTTTAGCAGAACTCTCAGTCTTAATACTTGGTTGTGTTTTACATGTCCTATTTTTAACATTGGTTTTGTAGACAATTTTAACTTGTTTTGGAACAGCTCATCACTTATGAAGCCTGATGACATCCACCCTAATAGACTTGGTGCACATGTTTTAAGGGACAATCTGTTCTATTCCATTCAGTGTTTTTTAGTACAGTGACTGAGAATTGGTGTGTTTACTCACTCTGAAGTTCTTGGGTCTGCCAATCAGCCCTTTTTTGGTCTTAAGATAAGATAAGATAAGATAAGCCTTTATTAGTCCCACAACGGGGAAATTCCAGGATTGCAACAGCACAGGGATAGCAACACTCAGAGCAACAATCAGAAGGCAAGAAAAAAAAACAAGCAAGCGAGAGCAGCTAATATACATATGTACATATTACTATAAAATATATATACACACACACACAGACACACAGTGCAGAGCATTGTAGCTGGATGGAATAAATATATGAATATATGAACACACAGTGCAGAGCATTGTAGCTAGATGGAATAAATATGTAAATATATAAACACCCACAGTACGGAGCATTGCAGCTAGGTGGAATAAATATGCAAGTATATAAACACACACAGCGCGGAGCAATGTAGCTAGATGGAATAATATGTAGATATATAAAAACACAGTGCGGAACATTGTAGCTAGATGGAATAAATATATAGATATATAAATATAAACACATCCAGTGCTGAGCATTGTAGCTAGATGGAATAAATATATAGATATATAAATATAAACACACCCAGTGCAGAGCATTGTAGCTAGATGGAATAAATATGTAAATATATAAACACACACAGTGCAGAGCATTGTTGCTAGGTGGGATGAAACAGCATAACCGTCTATTTAGTTATCCTACATGGTATGATTATGTGCCCATACATATTCTCACCCTCCATAGCGACCGGTATGTTCCTAGTTGTATGCCGGAGGGGACCATTGTGTAAGTCTATTGCATCTTTTGCATTCAAAAAAAACTATTAGTTTGTTACGTCTTTTTGCTATCTCTGCGAGCAGCCCTGCTTAGGTTGTACAGTCTGACAGCCGTTGGTAGGAAGGACCTACGAAACCTCTCGGTTGTGCACCTGGGATGATGTAGTCTGCTGCTAAATGAGCTCCTCAGTGCATCCAGTATGTCCTGCATAGGGTGGAACTCGGACTCCAGCAGAGATGACAGTTTAGCCACCGTCCTTCTCTCTCCTATCTCCTCCATCGGATCAAGGCGTTGCCCCAGGACAGAGCTAGCTTTCTTAATCAGTTTGTTCAGTCTCTTCCTATCGGCTGCAGTAATGCCACTGCCCCAGCAGACCACTCCAAAAGTGATGGCTGATGCCACCACCGTGTCATAGAATGACTTCAGCAGCGCCCCTTGTACACCAAAAGACCTGAGTCTCCTCAGCAGGAACAACCTGCGCTGTCCCTTCTTGTAGAGTGCGTCAGTATTGTGTGACCAGTCTAGTTTATTGTTCAGATGAATACCCAGGTACTTGTAGGATGTCACCATCTCGATGTCTGTTCCCTGTATATTTACTGGTGCTGTGAGGGGCTGCCCATGCCTGCGGCAGTCCACCACCAGCTCCTTAGTTTTCCTCGCGTTGATCTGGAGGCAGTTCCGATGGCACCAGTCCACAAAGTCCTGGATAAGCCCTTTGTACTCAGCTTCATCTCCGCTGGAGATGAGACCAACGATCGCAGAGTCATCAGAGAACTTCTGTAGATGGCAATGTGTTGTGTTGTGTGAGAAGTCCGCAGTATAAAGAGTGAACAGGAAGGGAGCCAGCACCGTTCCCTGGGGGGCCCCCGTGCTACTGGTGATCGTGTCGGAAACACAGTCCCGGGTTCTCACAAACTGAGGCCGGTTCGTGAGGTAGTCCAGGATCCATGATGACAGGTGCTGGTCCACCCCTGCGCGCAGCAGCTTGTCCTTCAGGATCATCGGTTGGATGGTGTTGAAAGCACTGGAGAAGTCAAAGAACATGATCCTCACCATATTCCCGGGCTTCTCCAGGTGGGACAGAGAACGGTGAAGGAGGAAGATCACCGCATCCTCCACCCCAATGCCATGCTGGTAGGCGAACTGGAGTGGATCCATCGCTGGTTCCGCCAGGGGGCGGAGATGAGCAAGGAGCAGTCTCTCCAGGGTCTTCATCAAGTGGGACGTCAAGGCCACCGGTCTGAAGCTGTTCAGGTCTTTGGGGTGGGAAGTTTTTGGTACAGGTACCACACAAGATGTTTTCCACAGCTGTGGTACCCTCCCCAGTTTCAGGCTCATGTTGAAGATATACGTCACAATCCCACACAGCTGGTCTGCACAGGACTTGAGGAGCTTTGCGCTGATGCCGTCCGGTCCCGACGCCTTCCTCGCCTTGATCTTCCTCAGCTCCGTCCTCACCTGGGTCTTGGTCAGGGTCAGGATGGGGGGCTGTGTGTTGGGAGTGGGGGGGGTGTCGGTGGAGTGGGGAGTGGGCAGCAGGACTTGATTTCTTAGTGGCAGCAGTGGTTGTTGTGCAGACAGGGGGGAGGGCGGTTGGTCAAATCTATTGAAAAACAGATTCATGTTGTTCGCCCACTCCCTGCCCCCCGTGGCCTGGGGGGGAGGTATTCTGGAGCCCAGAGATGGTTTTGAGGTTTCTCCAGACCCCGCTGATGTCGCTCTGTTGCAGCTTGTCCTCCATCTTCTTCCTGAAGCTGTCCTTGCCTTCTCTGATCTTTCTCCTCAGCTCCCTCTGTACGGACTTCAGCATCTCCCTGTTCCCCGACCTGAAGATCCTCTTCTTCTCTCTCAGAAGTGTTTTTATCTCAGGGTTGATCCAGGGTTTGTTGTTTGAGTGACGCCGTATGGTCTTGGTGGGAACGGATTTGTCCACACAGAAGCTGAGGTAGCCCGTGAAGGTGTGAATGAGGCCATCGATGTCCTCACCATGTGGATCGCAGAGCTGCTTCCAGGCAGTGGCTTCAAAACAGTCCTTTAGAGTGTCCATTGTCTCCTCAGACCATAACTCCACAGTGTGCATGGCCGGAGGTTGTCTGTGCACTAGGGGTTTGTACACCGGTCGGAGATGAACCAAGTTGTGATCCGATCTCCCAAGTGGGGGGAGTTGCGATGAGGTGTACGCCTCCTTAGTGTTTGCGTAGAACAAATCCAGTGTTTTATTGTCTCTAGTGTGGCATGTGACATACTGGGTGAAAGTGGGCAGAATGGGAGACAGTGAAACGTGGTTGAAATCGCCTGAGATGAGGAGAAGAGCATCTGGGTGTTCTGTCTGCAGCCTGCTGGTTACTGAATGGATGACGTCACGCGCTGTCCCAGCGTTCGCCGTCGGATTTGCATAAACAACAATGCAGATCACGTGTGAGTGTTCTCTCGGGAGATATGTAGGCCTCATGCTAACAGCTAGCAACTCAATGTCTTTGCTGCAGTGTCGTTGTTTAACAGTGATATGTCCCGGTCTACACCAGTTGTTGTTAACATACATTATCACTCCACCGCACCTAGTTTTGCCACTCTCTGGTGTTCGGTCAGCTCGTATCATGTGAAAACCCTCCAGCTCAATGTTAGCATCTGCTGCTAGTTCAGTTAGCCACGTCTCAGTAAACAAAAGGAGAGAGCACTCCCGGTAAGTGCTATCATAACGGGAGATAGCCGCTAGCTCATCTAACTTTCCCAGTATCGACCGTACATTTCCCATGACAACAGATGGAAGGGAGGGTCTGCACCTTATATTTTTTGTCCTCCGCCTTACTCCAGCCCGGCAGCCGCGGCGTTTTTGCCTCAGTTCTCTCGGTATGTCGAGTTTTTCCAGTGGGACCGGGTGGCGGTTAAATGCTAGCAGCTCTTCCCTGTTGTATCGAATCCTGCTATAAACAGTGGCTCCGTCCACCGGCTCAGGAGACATTTGGGACGATCTGTGTGTCCGTGATATAAGTGGGGTGAAAAAAAAAAGTGATCAAAAGAGAGAGGAAGGGAAAAAAAAAAAAAAAAAAAACTCGGAATCGAGCCGCTGTTGCAAAAGGCAGCCGACTGGTGTGGCGCCGAGAGAATACCCATATTAATACCCATATTAATACTCATATTAATCCCATTAATCCAAATAATCCTCATTGTTTGGATCAGTCTTCAATTTATAACCCTACAGAGATTGTTTCTGTCTCCCGTTACTCAAAATATTATAACTCAAGACAAATACAACACAACTTGATAAATACACGTCTTTCTGCGGCTCCTCCTCATCCACCACCCCCCAGCTTTGCCCCTGTCTTCTCCCTTAGAGAACCCTTGTCTGCTCCTCCCAAAGTTGATAAAAATATGGTGCATAAACATCCCAAAGTGATTAAACAAAAACTTGGTAAAATTCAGATAAAACCTCAAGTCTCTAAATTTAATGATTTGGCCTCTGTTCCTCCTCATAATTTGAAAATTAAATGTGGTTTATTAAATATTAGGTCTCTAACTCCCAAGTCTCTTTTAGTCCACAATCTATTAATTGATCATCAGATCGATTTATTATTCCTCACAGAGGCTTGGCTAGGGCAAGATGATTATGTTGGTTTGAATGAATAAACTCCCTCTGGTTATCTAAACTATCATAATCCCAGAAGATCTGGTCGTCGAGGTGGAGTAGCGGCAATTTTCCATTCTAAATTACTAGTTAATATAAAGCAAAAATCATGTTTTAATTCCTTTGAGGGCCTGGTCCTCAGTGTGGGGCATGTTGGCTATCTTGGCTTGAATCCAATTTTCTTTGCCATAGTTTACAGTCCTCCCTCGGCCTACTCAGAGTTTTTGTCCGAATTTGCTGAATTTTTAGCTTATTTAGTGTTGAAATCAGATAGAATAATTATTGTAGGGGACTTTAATATACATGTTGATGTAGATAGTGACTGTCTTAATAAGGCATTCAATTAAATTTTAGACTCAATGGGGTTTTCCGAGAAAGTAGAAAATTCTACCCATTATCTCCACCATACATTGGACCTCATTTTGACTTATGGTATACAGTAAATATAGAAAATCTGGTAGTGTCTCCTCATAATCCTGTACTGTCAGACCATTGTCTGTTAACTTTTGATTTCACTATTTCTGATTATTTGACTCCTAAAGAAAAAACATTACTACAGCAGATGTCTTTCAGATGACGTTATTACCAAATTTTTGTAGATTGTCTCCTCTATACCATGGGTGAACACAACGGAAATAAAAGATGGAGAGCCCACTCCTTCCGTAATTGAGAGCATGGTAGATATTGTTACAAGATCTCTGCATCGGACTCTAGATTTGGTGGCCCCTTTAAAAAAGAAAAGTCTAACCAGAGATTTCTAACCCCTTGGTTTAACACAGAAACTTGTAGCTTAAAAGTGAAGACTCGTCAATTGGAAAGGAAATGGCGTTCTACTAATTTAGATGAATTCTATTTATCGTGGAGAAATCATCTCTTAATTTATAAAAAATATCTTCGAAAAGCTAGAATAAGTTATTATTCTGCATTAATAGAAGTGAATAAGAATAACCCCAGGTTTCTTTTCAACACTATAGCCAGGCTGACAAAGAGTCAGGACTCAGTCAATCCTTGCATCCCCCTTGAGCTTTCTAGTCAGGACTTTTTGAACTTTTTCAATCATAAAACTTTATCTATTAGAGATAAAATCAGTCAGATTATTTCTATCGTAAACTCAAGTACATTAACTACTACAACTCCCTAAGTTGATATCTGTTTAGATAAGTTCACTCCAATTGACCTTTTAGAGCTGGATAAAATAATCTCCTCATCTAAGCCTTCATCTTGTCTTTTGGACCCTATTCCTACAAGGTTATTTAAAATTGTCTTCCCAATTATTGGTAGCCATATTCTTCACATAATTAATGTTTCTTTAACTCTGGGTTATGTACCATTGGCTTTTAAAATTGCTGTTATTAAACCCTTACTCAAAAAGCCAACGCTTGATCCAGGAGTTTTGGCTAACTATCGACCAATCTCTAATCTGCCTTTCATTTCAAAAATCTTTGAAAGAGTTGTTGCTGCACAATTGTTTGACCACTTGAAGCGAATTGGTTTATTTGAAGAGTTTCAATCTGGGTTCAGAGTTCATCACAGCACTGAAACAGCCTTAGTGAAGGTCACTAATGGCCTCCTTATCGCATCTGATAATGGACTTGTTTCTGTTCTTGTCCTTTTAGATCTTAGCGCAGCCTTTGACACTATCAATCATGACATTCTACTTGATAGATTAGAACACTACGTTGGACTAAATGGAACTCCGCTGCAGTGGTTTAGATCTTATTTGTCCGATAGGCTTCAGTTTGTTCACATTAATGACAAATTTTCTTCCAACTCTAAGCTCAGTCACGGAGTTCCACAAGGATCTGTGTTAGGCCCTACTCTTTTTATTTTATACACACGTGGACAAAATTGTTGGTACCCCTCTGTTAATGAAAGAAAAACTCACAATGGTCACAGAAATAACTTGAATCTGACAAAAGTGGTAATAAATAAAAATTCTATGAAAATTAACCAATGAAAATCAGACAATGCTTTTGAATTGTGGTTCAACAGAATTATTTTAAAAAACAAACTCATGAAACGGGCCTGGCCAAAAATGATGGGACCCCTAGAAAAGATTGAAAATAATGTGACCATGGGGACATGTTCAACCAAGATATGTCCTCTAATTAACATCACAGGTGTCTACAAACTTGTAATCAGTCAGTCAGCCTATTTAAAGGGTGACAAGTAGTCACTGTGTTGTTTGGTGACATGGTGTGTACCACACTAAACATGGACCAGAGGAAGCAAAGGAGAGAGTTGTCTCAGGAGATTAGAAAGAAAATTATAGACAAGCATGTTAAAGGTAAAGGCTATAAGACCATCTCCAAGCAGCTTGATGTTTCTGTGACTACAGTTGCACATATTATTCAGAAATTTAAAATCCACGGGACTGTAGCCAACCTCCCTGGACGTGGCCGCAGGAGGAAAAATGGAAGAGACGGATAATACGAATGGTAACAAAAGAGCCCAGAACAACCTCTAAACACATTCGTGGTGAACTCCAAGGTCAAGGTACATCAGTGTCAGATCGCACCATCCATTGTTGTTTGAGCCTAAGTGGACTTCATGGGAGACGACCAAGGAGAACACCACTGTTGAAAACAAATCATAAAAAAAACAGACTGGAATTTGCCAAACTGCATGTTGACAAGCCGCAAAGCTTCTGGGAGAATGTCCTATGGACAGACGAGACAAAACTGGAACTTTTTGCCAAGGCACATCAGTGCTATGTTCACAGACGGAAAAATGAAGCATATCAAGAAAAGAACACTGTCCCTACTGTGAAACATGGAGGAGGTTCTGTTATGTTCTGGGGCTGCTTTGCTGCTTCTGGCACAGTGTGTCTTGAATATATGTAGGGTACAATGAAATCTCAAGACTATCAAGGTATTCTAGAGAGAAATGTACTGCCCAGTGTCAGACAGCTTGGTCTCAGTCGCAGGTCATGGGTCTTGCAACAGGATAATGACCCAAAACACACAGCTAAAAACACCCAAGAATGGCTAAGAGCGAAACATTGGACTATTCTATAGTGGCCTTCTATGAGCCCTGATCTATATCCTATTGAACATCTATGGAAGGAGCTGAAACATGCCATCTGGAGAAGGCACCCTTCAAACCTGAGACAACTGGAGCAGTTTGCTCATGAGGAATGGGCCAAAATACCTGCTGAGAGGTGCAGAAGTCTCATTGACAGTTACAGAAATTGTTTGATTGCAGTGATTGCCTCAAAAGATTGTGCAACAAAATATTAAGTTTAGGGTACCATCATTTTTGTCCAGGGCTGTTTCATGAGTTTGCTTTTTTAAATAATTCTGTTGAACCACAATTCAAAAGCATTGTCTGATTTTCATTGATTAATTTTCATAGAATTTTTATTTATTACCACTTTTGTCAGATTCAAGTTATTTCTGTGACCATTGTGGGTTTTTCCTTTCATTAACAGAGGGGTACCAACAATTTTGTCCACGTGTGTATATGCTTCCGTTAGGCAATATCATTAGAAAGCACTGTATACACTTTCATTGTTACGCACATGACTCACAACTGTACCTGTCAATGAAGCCTGATGATTGTAATCAGTTAGCCAAATTAGATGACTGTCTTAAGGAAATCAAAGCCTGGATGACTTGAAATTTTCTGCTACTAAACTCAGATAAGACTGAAGTCATTCTTGTTGGACCAAAAAACCTTAGCAATCACTTTCCAAATCATACTCTTAATTTGGATGCCACCACTCTCACTCTGAATAGTTCTGTGAGGAACCTTGGAATTATTTTTGGTCAAGATCTGTCCATTAATTCACATATTAAATTTGTTTCTAAGACTGCCTTCTATCATCTGCGCAATATTGCCAAGATTAGGAGGATCTTGTCTCTGAATAATGCTGAGAAACTGACCCACGACTTTGTCAGCTCTCGATTAGATTATTGTAACTCGTTATTATCAGGTTGTCCCAAAATATCCTTAAAAAGTCTTCAGTTGATCCAAAATGCTGCTGCAAGAGTTTTAACTGGTTCTAGAAAGAGAGATCATATCTCTCCGGTTCTGTCCTCCCTTCATTGGCTTCCCATAGAGTTTAGAATTAAGTTTAAAATCCTTCTTCTCACTTTCAAAGCTCTTAATAATCAGGCCCCCTTATATATAAAAGATCTGATATTACCCTATCATCCTAATAGAGCACTACACTCTCAAAATGCTGGATTGCTTGTGGTGCCCAGAATCTCCAGAAGTACACTGGGAGGCAGAGACTTCTGCTATCAAGTTCCTTCTCTGTGGAACCAGTTACCACTCTGGGTCCGGGAGTCAGACTCGGTCTCTGTTTTTAAGAACAGGGTAAAATCCTTCCTTTTCAATATAGCCTACGATTCGGGAGGGATTCCATGTCTCTTAACCCCGCTTCTGTTCTGCTGTTAATAGATTCAGACTGCTGGATGACCGCCAATAATGTACTTGGTTTCTCACTGTTTCACGTTCTTTATGTCTGTCCTCTTCGTCCTCTCTATCCCCTCACCCCCAGCTGGTCGCTGAACATGACTGCCCCTCCATGAGCCTGGTTCTGCTAGAGGTTTCTTCCTGTTAAATGGGAGTTTTTCCTCGCCACTGTTGCTAAGTGCTTGCTCACAGGGGATCGTCTGATTGCTGGGTCTTTCTGAAATTGTGGGGTTTTCTCTGCATTTTGTAGCACTATGAGATGACCTTTGTCGTGATGTGGCACTATACAAATAAAGCTGAATTGAATTGAATTGAATTAAATTGAATTGAACTGAACAGAACTTCCTCCCCAACCAGGCAGTTTTATGCTTCAAAAATGGTTTGAAATGTTCCAGACCTATCAACAAAAATTCCTCAAGGTTTCTAGTTAAAATCCAAAGTCCCACATCACCCCCTGGTGGACAACTCCGGAATATGTTCACTGTTGCTTCTGCAAGATGAACTGTTGTTACTGAATCCCTTGTGGCACCTTCTGTGGTGACTGGCTGTGTTGTGTCCCATCATGGGGGGCTCCACAGGATGCTTGCTCCTTCACATGGTGCCTCGGTGCCGAGCAATGTCTCTTTTATTTTATATGTGTGTAAGAGAAGTAGGAGGTGATGTATGTGCCTTTGTGTATTGTGTTTGTGGGTATGTTTATGGGAGGGTTGGAAGGGGTGGGGATGTATCATGTAAAATGTGTAACTAAATGTGTCAATTATTTTTATCTATGTAAAGCACTTCGCGCAGCATCTGTTTTAAAAGTGCTATACAAATTAAGTTTGATTGATTGATTGATTGATTGAATGAAGTGACTTCCTTTTAATAAAAACTCTCAATTTTCAGAAGATTTTCTTGTTCAGGACACCCTGGATAAACAAGCGGGACTCTGACATACCATTCTGTTTTGAAATGTTTCATTAAATATTGGTTTAAATGTATTGCATGTTTGAAAATACTTAAACAAACCTTATCTTAATGCATGCTCAAGGAAGTAGTAATGAAAATTAGTTTTGAAGCACTGAAGTTTGTTTAGCTTATAAGGTGACTGTATTTTTCTTTTAATCAATATGTGTTCTTCATATTCAGAAACATACGCAAGTCATCTGACTGGCTCATCTAATCACCAGCCAGTCTCTGTTGGACAACACCCCCTTTCATTCTATTGGTCAGTTACAGACAAAGGACTGCTTTCTTATTGCACCAGAGTTCATTTAAATCTCACGCGATGGGAGACCCTTTCATGTCAGCAAAGTTTTGTTTTTTTATTGCTTTTTTTTGTCCTTTGAAAGTGATCAGTTTAAGGAAGAAATGCCCTAGTTCATCAGTTATTTCTGTAACTTTGTCTAAGTTTTCTTTGTGTCCTGTTCAATTTAGCTCCTGCATTCAATTCTCTCTTTCCTTTAAACGTCTGGTAAAAATACTTTTTCTTCTGTTTTGAGCTCAAACTTCTCTTCTCAGACATTTTTTTCTTTTTTATTCTGTTAAACTTTTTTGTTGATTTTTCTTAACTCACCATGTTTTTAAGCAGGCTGATCTTTTTTTTGTTTCTCTCACACTGTAAGCTGCTTTTGCCAAACACCACGACATCTGAAGAACTTGGATTTTGTTGCTTAAATAATTGTTTTTATTTTTGGTTCTTCGATTCTGTGACTTTGATCAGACTTTTAACTATCTCCAGTTTATTTGGACCTGGGACTGCCTCCAAAACAGCAGCCTTGTCCGTATCTGCCAATCCAGACTGGCTCAACCACACATGCCGCCGGACGTGGTCAGCTGGCCAAGGAATTCCAAAGTGCTGTAGCCTGAAAGCTAGGTCCTTGAATCACAGTGTCCACAATCCTTACCAGCTCTGGTAGGAGGTCAGTTCCGCTTTTGACTCTAGGTCCCTTATCAGACCTTCTAAATACACAAAAACCAGTGTAACTCAAACCGGCTTGGACGTCCCCCAGGTTAACAAGGTCAGGAGTTCCTGGCAGTGGAAGGTGAATTACAGAGTTGCATGGAGGAATCTGATCAGACCTAAATGAAACAGTCATTCTCGCCCCCGACAGACTGCTATGATGATGATGAGAGCGTTTGCCAGCATAGAGGTTATAGCCACAGACTGGTAGGTGCTAGCCACTAACCCATCAGTAGCACGACACTTGTCGTTAGGGTGGCATATAGACTTGCTGCCTGTGGTGGTGGTGGGGGGGGGCTCCAGCTAGCAACGCAAAGGTAGAGCCAACCTTCAACGCACCATCCAAGCTCTGCTCTGCAGCACCACTCACAATACTGAGTCTAGCCTCCTTAGCTGAGCCCATGACTTCTGCAGCTGTTCCATGCAGTCAGGATAAACTGACAAGGGAACCCGCCCTGGGGTTGCAGGACCTCTGACCAAAGCCCTAGGTGGAGAAGATGGGGGGAGAAGCCCAGCAGCTGATGCTGTCCCAGAAAGCCGTGTCCTGACAGATATACTGTATCATAGGGATCATGAAGGTCTTCTCGACTGGAGAGTCAACGTCGACTTTATCACCATCCTCAGAGAGAAATCCACTCTCCCAATGGCCCCACAGCCAGAGCCGAAGGTCTTACCCAAGTAATCTGAGGCCATAAGAGACACTGCATCAGGATGCGGTCTCAGGGTACATACGGGAGCCTGGTGTGGCATACCCAAAGAGGATGGTGATTTGCAGCCATATGTTCAATGGTCTTACACACTTCCTCCAATTGGCCCTGCATGAAATCCACCCACTGGATCGTGTGGCTGGCTTCCTTCAATCCACCTCCCCTTCCTGCTAGCCTTCCCAGTTTCAGCTGGAGCACTTAAACCTGGAAGGATGGAGCCCTGGGCTGGTGGCAAACCAGTGTCTGGGCTATTTCCCCCTCCTTCACTCCACGCAGAAGCCATTATTCCTCCAACAGAACAATAAGGGAGACTGACCCCCCTTCTCCCTCTGTTTCTGAGATCATTCCCAGGTCACCAAAGATGAACCAGTTGCTCCAGAGGTCTCTGGGAGTTCAGGCTCTCTGCCCAAGGCAGCCAGAGGTCCAGCCTTCATGGAAGAGGTTGTGGGTGCTCTGTCCCAGCCTGGGACCTCCGTAGGTGAAGCTGTGACCCAGGCCGGGTTCGCCGAGGGTGTGACTATGCTCCACCCGGGGCCCACTGTGGGTGCAACGCAGGCCCAGCCGGGGTCCACCATGGGTGCGGCTGAGCTCCTGCCCAGAGCCACCGTGGGTGCAACAGTGTCCCAGACCAGAACCCCCCCTGGTGCTACCGTTCTCCTTACTTGGACCAGCAATAGTGTTATCCCTTCTCCTCTATTGGCAGACACCATACTGGTTCCTCCCTCCTCACTGCCAGACACCGTCATGGTTCCTCTCTCCTCACTGCCAAACGCCATTGTGGTTCCTTGCGCCTCTTCTCAGCCGGATGCCGTGAAGGCCCCCTCCTCTTCTCAGCCGGACGTTGTTGAGGCCCACCCCCCTACTCAGCTAGACGCCGTCGAGGCCCCGTCCTCTTCTCAGCAAGACACTATCATGACCTCTCTTCCATCTCTTCCAAACGCTGTCGGGGACCCTTCTCCGTCCAGTATTGTCTTGGTTCCCCGTCCCTTTTCACTGGACACCGCTGTGGTCTCTCCCCTCCGTCCCTGTTCTCTGCCCTTGGGCCTTCCGGTGGGGGAACCACCTCCTGGGCCTCTCCTCCAGTCATGGTGGCTGAAGAACTCAGGCTGGCTGCCCAATAACTGAGCCGCTGGGTTGGATGGCCTGTTTTCCCCTGTGGGTCATCCGACTCATTCCACCGAGCGGTTCGGCTGGTTTGGGACCTTGGTAGGCCACCTGACCGGCTTCACCTCGCCGCCCATGGGGCATGAGACTTTGGTCGACCCCCTGAACTCTCGAACTCTTTGGTCTAGGGGGCTTAATTCTGTGTTTTGTGGGTTTGGGGGTTATTTTGTGTATTTCTGGTGTGGGCCCTGAGCGGGGTTGTTTTTTGTTCCCTTTTAGCCTGTTCCCCCTACCTCCGGCCCTGGGTAGTTTCTTGCAATTCTTGAATTTTTTGGGAGGGGGCGGCAGGGTGTTTTTCTTGTTCTGTGATGGTACTCTGGCTGTCTGGAATCCACACCTAAAGAGGGGGGCTCAGTCATGAACCAGGCTTGGAATCCTCCCGAGCTCAGCTTCATGGCTTTTTCCTCTTTCTTTGGTTCTGTGTTTCATGATACCTTTTGAGTTCTATATTATGTTTCATTCCTGCCTTGTCATTGTCTTGCCTGTTTGCCATACTCTGTGGTGTGTTTATACCCGTTATTTGTTTGTTTATGTATTATTTGATTATCATGTGTAGTTTTTCCTCAGACTGCTTGTGGTTGTTTACATTTATTTGGTGGCTGGCAGCGGTCAGGAGGTTTGGTTTGGTTTTGTCTCCTTTCTGCTGGCAGCCACGCCTCCATCTCCTGTCAGTTCTTGACAGCCGGTCCCAATTTGTATTTTCTTTTCCTCTGCTCAGGTTGGCACACGAACACACACACACACACACACACACACACACACACACACACACACACACACACACCACCTGGATTCACTCAGCTGATTATGCTTGTATTATTTAAGCTCTGTTTGCCCACTTGTAATTGTTGGTTCATTGTATTGTCTCTGGTCACCAGAACTGCCCGTGGTCTGGCGTTTTCTTCTCTGAAAGTGTCAACACCTATCAGTTGTTCACAGTGTTTGGTTTTCTCTGTTTTTCCCTGGTGATACCTTGGTACAGCCTGTAGAGTTTTGGGTTGCCCGACTCCAGCCTGTACTTTTGTTTCAGGAGCGTTCTGGGCTTATTTATCTCTTTCCCCCCGCTTGTCATTTTTGTATGGTAGCGTTTGGGATTATTTGTTGCATTTTTGTCCATTACCATTTCATTTGGGGACAATGTGCATATCCCATTGACTGTTTATGCTCACCTGGTTGTTCATTTGTATCAATGCTTGGACACTTATGTTAATAAACACCACATCCTCCTGCACTTGGGTTTTTTCTCGTCTCTGCTGCCTCAGAGATGTAGCTAATCATGACAGCCTGGTGCTGCTGAGTCAAGTGATGGTACAAGAGGAAGGAGGAAGGAAGAGGTAAAACCACAAGAAGAAGCAGAGCAAAGTGTTCCCCAGTGTGCCTGCTCTGTGCTGTGATGTGAGCGGCAACACAGGCGCAGAGTATCAGTCTCATTACACTGGTTTTGATCAACATCAATACCAACGTTGGTTTTGATATTATCAATATTTGTATCGATCCATCCACCACTACCGCACAGTGAAAATGTGGGGGTGCTGGTGCAACTTGATCTGATAACCAAGGATGACTGTCCTGAGTCTTGCCATGTTGTTTGAGGCCATTTTTTTTTTTTTGTACTTATTTTGTACCCGTAGGTAGATTTGTTTTGCAGTCTGGTGACAAGCCACCAGCTGCCGGTCGCTGCGTGCGCAAGCGCCCCGTATCCCTAACCTGCATGTTTTTAGCATGTGGGAGGAAACCGGAGAAATCTCGGAGTAAACCCACACAACACGGGGAGAACATGCAAACTCCACACAGATCACTGTTGGCCGGGGGCAGAGATCGAACCCACGATCTCATGATCCCCGTGATCCCCCGGCCGAGGGTAAAACTGTGCTGCCGCAGTGATAACCACTGGGCCACCGTGCAGCCCCTTTTTTTTATGAGCAGCTCACCCATTTTCCTGGGTGAGCTGCCAAATGTGGAGCTTTGTCGCCTCCCACTGGAATGGTGTGGCAATGGAAGTGGGGGTTTGGGTTAATGAGGACAAGAGGAGTTGGGGTTTGTTTGATTTTCTTAATTGTTTGTCCCACTGTGTGACTCTTCCATTTTTGTGCATGCTCTGCATTGTTATAGAGGCAAAAGGCACAGCTGACACATTATAGAAATGTGTAGGCATTTTATAGATACGTTTGGCAGATCAAAACATTTTAAAGCACAAAGTGGCATTTTAACACACAGACTAAGGAGCATGAACTTTTTTTTTTTAATTTTAACACTCTGAATTGAGATTTGTATGGGAGTCGGGCATAAGAGGGGTTCTGTTGTGACTGTGTGATTGCTTTGTGTGAGAAACCAGTTGCACACAGCAAATAAATGGGTTTCTGTCCTGAGTCACAGCTCTGCTAGCAGCTCATAGGTTAAGAAAATGGGAACCCCACTGATACCCCTCCTTGGTCACAGAAACTGCAAGGAAGCCTTCAACTTCTTACTCTTGGGCATTGAGCCTCACTGACTGAAGTTTGCTGACAGACCTTGGCTCCAGGTGGACCTTGGCAGATGCAACTTGGACATGTGCTACATTGCTCATGGCGACTCAACAGGAGGGGAGGGAGCGGCACATGTGAAGGGCAGAAAAACAAGGAACTGTGTGATCTGGAGTTTGACTTTGTGACTTGGTTTAAGAAATAGCCATGACAGACTCCCCAGAGACCTGCGGGGGTCATGGGTTAATCCAGGTATACAGCTTGGACCTTTTCTGAGGAAGAGGAAAACAATGGGAGTTGTGCTGGATGTAGTCTGGAGTGACTCTGCTTTTACTGATGAGACAAATGACAGGGTGGCTTGGTGAGATGTTGGAGGTGAGCCCAGTGAGGAAAGTAGCATGATGGAAGGATGGTGGCACCGGGAAAACCCCGGTTATGTGTGAGGTGTACTGTAAGGTTTCATGTCTGATGGAGTTGACATGTAAGCTGGCGGACCTCTTAATGTGCTAATATAATATCATTTAACTTAGTAAAAAATTAAAATGTTATTTCAGAGTTTTATTTACATATAATAATAATAATAATAATAATAATAATAATAATAATAATAATAATAATAATAATAATAATAATGGATTACATTTACATATCACTTCACATGTCAAGTGTTAACATTAATCGCTGGGTCCCAATTTATAAAATTACTCTTTGATACGGAGAAGATTCATCCCTTTCCTTGGAGGAGAGCCAAGGCCCACACCCTCACCTTTCACCTAAAAACCCACAGTTTTCAAGTCACATTCCATTGGTCAATTGACTCCTAAAAATCCTGGGTAGTGCCAGGAACAGCTTGGATTTCCTCTCATGAATTCGCTGGAGTTTACTCCAAAAGAGACAGTTTGATTTTTTAATTGCTTTTTTACAATGGCCAGAAAAGAGACCCTCCTCAAATTCCTAGTTAAAACTCAAAGCCCAACACTGCCCTCCAATGGATAACAAAGGAATATTTTTCTCTCTCTTCAAGTTGAGCTGTGAATTGATCAATTAAATAACTGGCCATCTTCTTAAGATTGTTGTTTTTTTTTGTTTGTTTGTTTTTTTTCCAGAACATACCTATCAGGACATGAGAAGATTAAGAATGGACTCTGGCATACAATTCTGGTTTGAAACATTTAATTATTTGTTGGTTTAAAGACATTGTATGTCTGATAATATGTTAAACTTTATCCAATGCATGTTAAGTATAGAAGGACAAGTTTATGGAAATGCATGTATTGTAGTAATAATGAAAAATAATCATGAATCACTGAAGCTCAGTTTAGCTTATACATAATATGAATTCTAGTTAATCATTTCTTTTCCCTTCATAAGCTCACGCAAGCCATCTGACTGGTATTAGCTAATAACCAAGTAGCCTTGTTTGTGTGACGCTCCCTTTCATTATATTGGTCAGTTTCAGACAAAGAAACTCTTCCTGATTGGACAAGTCCATTCTAGTCTCCCATGCTAGAAGGTAATTGGTCACCTTTTATGCCAGACAAGCTTTTTTCTCCTGAAATAGCGCTGTCTTTAAAAGTAGGGAACTCTCAGTTCCTGTTAGAATTTTGATTCTTTTTTTGTGGGTCTAAGTTCTTGTCTCTGTCTGAGGAGATAGTTTTTTTTTTCCTTCCTTCTTTTGAGCTCAAAAATCTCTTTTAGTGCCAAGAGTAAAACTCTGTTTTGTTTTTTTCTTCTCAGACTGCTTGTTACAGCCCCAAGGCTAGGATTGCCTATATATTATCCTGGGATCACACAAATCCCATTTTGACCCTGGTGTCAAGGTAGACTGACCTTATAACTTTCACCTTTAGGCACGGTAGACCACACCTCATGTCCCAGGCTGGGAGTTGAACTCGTGACACTAGGATCCCAACCACCTCCTGCTCTACCACTGAGCCAAAGTGGAATTCCTCCCTAGCACCTTGGCTAGGAGTGGAGATATACCCAAATGGTTCATGACCTGCACCACTGACTAATTTCCCATGGAGGAGGATGTCACACTCCTTTTAATAATTTGTTAAACTTTCTCTAATGTTTCCTCAAATCACTGTGATCTTGATTTTCTAACATTTCACTAGAAGCTACTCTCACTCAAGTATCACAACATCGGAAGAAGTCAGATTTCGTGGCTTAAATAATTTTATTATTTTCTTCAATTCTGTGACTTCAATTGGCCCTTGGACGATCTCCAAATTTCAGAGGCCCGGGAAGGACCGAGTTGTCCCCTTTAAAGACATCCCATCATCGGTGCCCAAAGCCTCATCAGCATTTTTGGGTCAAAGCTTAGATGGTTGCGTCGGAAGAAAGTATCTGCGGCAGATACTTTTCCATGCCATCTGTTAATCAGCGAAGGATCCAGCTGAACTTAACCCCGAGCAGCTGATCTGGTAACCAAGACTGAAGTTCTATCTGCTGGTATAAATGTGATGCCCATTCCAATTGAAGTGTGTTCAAAATTTCTCATGTTAAGAGCTAGTACATAGGCTCTGACCAGAGTTATAAAATTGAAGAAATTAATATCAATTTTTTTATTAACCTCAGGTTCAGGTTACTTTATTTGTACCCGTAGGTAGATTTGTTTTGCAGTCTGGTGACATCCATATTTACAAGCCACAAATTACATTCAACATAGAAACAAACACAGGCACACATGAAGCTGACTATAAACATGATAAAAATACTCAAGGCTCGATCAATCAGGGTATAAAAAGACAAAGAGATGGGAGAAAAACCAGAGGTAAGAGAGAAGGGTTATATTAAAAAGTTAAAAACTGGTCAAAGAAGTTAAAAACTCAAAGGTCTAAAACCCAAAAAAATATTTAGAACCCAAGTAACATCCTACAAAAATAAGTAAATATAAAATGGAGTTAATAAATAGGTACCTAAATTATGTGCAATATATTGTTACAACTTGGCTGCACGGTGGCGCAGTGGTTTAGCACTGTGGCAGCACAGTTTACCCTCGATCGCGGGGATCATGAGATCGTGGGTTCAATCCCAGCCCCCGACCAACAGTGAGCTGTGTGGAGTTTGCATGTTCTCCCCGTGTTGCGCGGGTTTACTCCGGGATTTCTTCGGTTTCCTCCCGCATACCAAAAACATGTAGGTTTAGGGCGCTCGCGCACGCAGCGACCAGCAGCCGGTGGCTTGTCACCAGACTGCAAACCAAATCTACCTACGGGTACAAATAAGTAACAAAAAAAAAAAAAACTTGTTCAACTCTTTGACAGCAGCAGGAACGAAGTTGTTTTTGTAGCGCTGGGTTTTACTTTTTGGGACAGCAAACCTCCGTCTTGAGGGAAGAAGCTGAAAGTTGCAGTGCAAAGGGTGGGAGTCATCATTTAAAATGGAGGTAGCCATCCTCTGTACTTGTCTGGTGTACAGGGATGTCAGGCTCAGCTGTGACTCACCAAGCAAACGACTGGACCATCTTACTACCTGATCCAAGGATTTCCTCTGTTTCAGTATTATCTAACCAAACCATGACACTAAAGAAAAGGATAAAACAGATTCAATAAAAGCCCGATAAAACATTGTCATTATGGTTCGGTCAATTTGGAAGCGTGCAAGTTTTCTCAAGCAATGCAAATGTTGCTGACCCTTTTTGCACACCCTTTCACAGTTCTCTTCAAAGTTTAAATTACTATCAATAATCGTCCCAAGATATTTGTAGGATTGTACACTTTCGGTGGTCGGGCCTTTTAGTACGGTGACTTTGTGCCTCGGAGTTTTCCTCCTAAAGTCAATAATCATGTCTTTAGTTATTGTCGTATTCAGGTGCAGGTAGGAATCCTCACACCAGTGAACAAAATCATCAACTACTGGGCCGTGGCCACTCTCACCATCCTGGAGGAGACTGACAATAACTGAGTCATCAGCATACTTTATAATGTGTCTGTTGTCATGTCTACTCCGACACATGTTTGTGTACAGGATGAAGAGTAGTGGTGACAACACACACCCCTGAGGAGAGCCAGTAGAAGAGCACTTTAGGTCAGACAATGTACCATTGACCCTTACTCTCTGCGTCCTGTTGGTTAAGAAATCCAGAATCCAACCCACCAGATTATTGCTCAAATCAAATTGTTGCAGGAGCCTTCCAACTAAGATATGAGGTTGGATTGTATTAAAGGCGGAGGAAAAGTCCACAAATAAAAGCCTGGCGTGTGTCCCATTAAAATCGAGATGTTTAAAAAGCATGTTAAACAGAGTGACAGTGGCATCCTCCACTCCTCTGTGAGGCCTATAGGCAAACTGCAGAGGATCCAATGCATGCTCAGTCTGCTTTAGGACCTCACATCTGACGAGTTTTTCAAAAATTTTCATTAAAATTGAAGTCAAAGCAACTGGTCTAAAGTCGTTTACCATTTTAGGACAGCTGGATTTTGGAACGGGAACAACCACGGCTTCTTTCCAGATCTTAGGCACATGTTGTGTCTCTAAGGACTTACTGAAAATGTAATGAAATATAGGACTCAGTTCATGTGCACAGGACTTTACCAAGTGCCCACATATATTATCAGGGCCCTGACTTTTGTTCACTTTTACAGCGCAGAACTCCCTTTTAACATCCTGCACCTCAATATTAAAGTGCTGATTGTCTTTGAGTTTCTGTTTCAAATCTTGGGTTTCTATGCTAAAATCAAAGGAGTCAGAACAACCATAAAAACAATTAAGAGCATTAGCCAGCTCTGTGTCTGAATTAAAACCATCTAAAAACACACAATTACTGTGCTCTGTGCTCTGAAGGCCTGCAATAGTTTTCATACTGGCCCAGGCTGAACCAAGTTTCTTTGTTGGCATCTTGCTTTCCAATTCTGATTTATAATTCTGTTTTGCTCTTAAAATTTCGGACTTCAGCTCTTTTGTGGCAACCTGTAGCTCAGAAACAGACCCCTGTTTAAAGGCAAGTGCTTTCCTCTGTAAGCAGGATTTAACTGATTTTGTAACCCATGGCTTGTTGTTGGGATATATTTTGACACGTTTACATGGAACGATCTTATTTTTACAGAAAGCCATGTATGAGCGTGTGACGTCCACCAAAGAGTCCAAATCATCCCCGCAGGACAGTGTGAACATCTCCCAGTCTGTACAGTTAAAGCATTCCTGGAGGCTGTGCACTGAATCCTCTGTCCACACATCAATGTCTCTGGTCTCCACCTTGCCTCTTCTGAGAGCAGTTTTATATGTGGGCAGCAAATGTACACAGTTGTGATCTGAGGATCCTAAAGGAGGAAGGGGGAGTGATTTATAGGCCCTCTCTATGGATCCATAGCACAGGTCCAATGTCTTTTTTTGCCTGGTTGGGCAGGAGACATACTGATAAAAGTTTTTTAAGTGTCTTCTTTAAAGAAACATGGTTAAAATCAGAATCAGAATCAGATTTATTGCCATTGTTCATGTAATACACAAACTAGGAATCTGTCCCGGTGCAATACTGCAACATTAGACATAAATTAACACAAGAGATAAAAAAATAGAAAACTATACATGCAATAAAAATAGAATAAAAATAAATAATGCTATTCTATACGATTTTTAAATATATTAAAAAACAACAGATATTGTGGAGTCCCACGTAGTACAGTTCGGCAGTGAAAAAAAGAATGATAATTGTACATGAGTCCAGTTGAGCTGCTGTACCTGGTGCACAAAAGTCTAATAAGTCATTTAGAGTTCAGCAGTCTGATTGCAGAGGGGAAAAAACTGTTCATGTAACGAGAAGTTTTAGTCCGAATGGACCGTAATCTCCTGCCTGAGGGGAAGGGAGCAAACAGTGTGTATCCAGGGTGTGAAGAGTCGGCTGTGATCCGACCTGCACGCCTCCGGGTCCTGGAGATGTACAGGTCCTGGAGGGATGGAAGCTTACAGTCGATCACCTTCTCAGCAGTGCGCACAACGTGCTGCAGTCTTAGTCTGTCCCTGACAGTGGCTCCCGCGTACCACACAGTGATGGAGGTGGTGAGGATGGACTCGATGATGGCCGTATAAAACTGCATCAACATCTTGGTGGGGATCTTGAGCTTCCTCAGCTGCCGCAAAAAGAACATCCTCTGCTGGGCCTTTTTGATAAGGGAGCTGATGGTTGGCTCCCACTTGAGATCCCGGGTGATGGTGGTACCCAGGAAACGGAAGGAATCCACAGTGGTGATGGGAGAATCTGTAAGGACAAGGGGAGGTAGAGGGGCTGTGACTTTCCTAAAGTCCACAATCATCTCCACTGTCTTCTGAGCATTCAGCTGCAGGTTATTGTAGCTGCACCAAGACGTCAGCCGGGCCACCTCCCTCCTATAGACGGACTCATCGCCGTTAGAGATGAGCCCGATGAGGGTGGTGTCGTCTGCAAACTTAATCAGCTTGACAGACTGATGGCTAGAGGTGCAGCAGTTGGTGTACAGGGAGAAGAGCAGGGGAGAAAGTACACAGCCCTGAGGTGATCTGATGCTGATGCTAACAGAGTCCGAAACAGTCTTTCCCAGCCGCACATGCTGCCTTCGGTCCGTCAGGACGTCAGTGATCCACCTGCAGAGAGAGTCAGGCATGTTGAGCTGGATCAGCTTGTCCTGGAGCAGAGCAGGGCGGATGGTATTAAATGCAGAGCTGAAGTCCACAAACAGAATCCTAACATAGGTTCTTGGGGAGTCCAAATGCTGCAGGATGGAATAAAGGGCCAGATTAACTGCATCATCCACAGACCTATTGGCTCTGTAGGCAAACTGCAGCGGATCCAAGAAGGGAGTAGTGATGGTCTTTAGGTGGAGTAAGACCAGGCGCTCAAAGGACTTCATGACTACAGAAGTAAGTGCTACAGATCTGTAGTCATCAAGTCCAGTGATCCATGGCTTCTTGGGAACAGGGACGATGGTAGAAGTTTTGAGACAGGCCGGCACGAGGCATGACTCCAAAGAGGTGTTAAAAATGTCTGTAAAGACAGGAGTCAGCTCCTCCGCAGAGTGTCTCAAGGTGGAGGGAGACACGCCGTCCGGACCGGGGGCCTTGTGTGGGTTCAGTCTAGAGAATTGTCTTTGCACGTCCTGCTCACTGATGACAAGGGCAGGGGGGAAGGAGAAGGGAACCACCTTTGATAAAGTGGGAGCCATGTAGGCAGTGACGCAGGGGGGAGGGGGGATATTGGGCACAGCTGACGAGGTGTCAAAACGGGTATAGTGTTGGGACAGTCTTTGACATAGGACTTTGTCATCCTGTCCTGAGGCCGATAGTTGGTGATTTGCCTCAGTCCTTTCCACACAGAAGCAGAGTCATTAGCAGTGACCTGCTGCTGGAGTCTCTCAGAATACACAGATTTAGCTCTCCTCAGCTCTCTGCTAAACTGGTATTTGACCTCCCTGTAGCAGTCCCTGTCTCCACCCTTCAACGCCACTTCCTTCTCCTTTCTGATCTGTCTGAGCTTAGCTGTGAACCAGGGCTTGTCATTAGAGTAACTCACCTTGGTGCGCGATGGAAGAATGTTCTCCTCACAAAAATGGATATATGAGGTCACAGTGTCCGTATACTCATCCAGATCATGTGTAGGACTTTTAAACATGTCCCAGTCAGTTATTTCCAAGCACGTGCGCAACTTCTCCACAGCTTCACTGGTCCATTTCCTCGTAGTGCTCACAACAGGTTTTGTGAGCTTCAATCTCTGTCTGTATGTGGGAATCAGATGAACCATCACGTGATCAGATAGTCTAAGCACAGCGCGGGGAATAGCACGGTATACGTCCTTAACTGTAGTGTAACAGTGATCCAGCGTGTTCTCCTTTCTGGTAGGACATTTAATAAACTGTTTGTACCGAGGAAGTTCATGGCTCAGATTGCTCTGGTTAAAGTCGCCAAGCACAATAACCAGAGAGTCCGAAAAAGTCCGCTCCACTTGCTGAATGTGATCCGTGAGTGCGCGCTGAGCCTCGCGCACATCTGCGTCGGGCGAGATATAAACAGCGACCAGAATGAATGAAGCGAACTCGCATGGAGAATAAAATGGTCTGCAATTGATGAATAAATATTCCAGAGCAGGAGAACAGTATTGGGAGATCACAGTCACATCGGTGCACCAGCTGTTGTTGATGTAGAAGCAGACTCCTCCGCCTGTGGACTTACCGGAGAGCCCCGTATCGAGGTCAGCACGAAACAGCTGAAATCCTTCAAGGAGGAGTGCGCTGTCAGGTATCTTTTCCTTGAGCCAGGTCTCAGTAAAGCAGAGGGCACATGAGGTGGAGAAGTCCTTAATTCACATCAGCAGTTTCAGCTCATCTACCAAGAATGAAGTTTGGCGCCTCTGGAGAAATTGACTGCAGCCGCTGGACCACATCAAAGACGGTGCTGGAGGCGGAGTCAGCGTCTGCCCTCGGGTGGATGTACACAGTTGTGATGAAAAGCTGGGGGAACTCGCGAGGCAAATAAAAGGGGCGTAGTGACACAGACAGCAGCTCCACATCGGGTGTACAGATGCGCTCTCTGACCGTGACAGATGTGCAGTACTGCTTATTAATGTATAAACATACGCCGCCCCCCTGACGTTTCCCCGTTACCTCTTCCTGCCGATCCGAGCGCAGTGGGGCTCCAAAGCCGTCAATCCACAGGTCTGCGTCTCGGTCATGCGCAGTAAGCCAAGACTCGGTGAAAGCCATGACACAGCAGTTCTTAAAGTTCTTCTGGTAGCGTACATTCCCTTGAATTTCATCCACCTTGTTCCTCAGAGATTGTACGTTCCCAAAAATCATAGAAGGAAGAGGAATGTTACCAAACTGACATCTTCTCAGGCGCAATTTCACGCCTCCACGCTTTCCGCGTTTCCTTCTCCCGTCTCTCCCGTCTCTCTTTTCACCGCTGTGTCCGTCTCTCAAAATAAAGTCCGGCAGTTGCAGCTTAGGCTCAATCACAGACGCTGCATCAACCGTGTTTAAATGCAGCAACATGTCCCTGGAATAATGTATTCTGCCCGCCATGATGGTGATCGCGTTTACCTCAGAGACAAAGAGCTGGAGAAAAAGTAGCAGCAGTGCAAAAAAGGGGAGGAAGTCCATATTGATGGAACCAGGGAGCTTTTTGCCATACAGCCCACAAACATTCCAGGACAGAAATGACACAGAAAATTTTGTAAAAACACATTAAAGTGCATAAAAACAGACACACAGATGACGGACTTTTTCTCCAGCTGCCGGTCGCTGCGTGCGCATGTGCCCGCATGGGCCTCCATTCCCTTTTAGAGTTGCTCAGAATTTCCTTTTCAAATAATCAGCTTTTAGCATTTTCTTTATAAAACTGTCTACAATTTTCTTCAGTCTGTTACAGTTATTTTACAGTTTTGCATTTTCCACCACAGTTACAAATTCAAAATATGGTTCTCCTCGGTTCCACAAATGTTTGATAATACACTTATGCTCAGTAATACATTACAAGTTTAATGTGATGCTTGATTCTTGTTGATCATTTCACCTTGCCCTACAAGTCATTGGAATGTAATGTTATCTAAGCTGAGTTTGATCATTCAACTGTTAACGATGTATGGAAGTTTCTGCTTGATTTTTTTTGTGTGTGTGTGTGTGTGTGTGTGTGTCTGTTCTCTCGAGTAAGGTACAAAAATTAATAAATGTTTGAGACTGATTCATAGAAGGTACAAAGATTAGCTCTTAATTAAATTGTGTATTCTTTTGGACTGGTGCCCCATGAGTTTATGTGTGTTTTGGTAAGTAAGTGAAACCTCGTTCCCACCCCCCTCCCAAACACACACACACACATATACATATATATATTATATATATATATATATATATATATATATATATATATATATATATATATACAGTGATCCCTCACTTATCGCGGTTAATGGGTTCCAGAACCGACCGCGAAAAGTGAAAAACCGCGAAGTAGCGTCACCCCTAATGACGTCACCCATAAATAACACATACGTTCATTCGCTCACTCTCTCTCATATGATATGTGTGTGTGTGTGTGTGTGTAAGTGTACATACATACGTAGATGTAAATAAAGTGTACATAAATATGTTTTTAGAACTCTTTTATTTTTATAACAAGATACGTAACTCAAGATGAAGATGATTTACGTACTGCACAGGTTAATGAGAGCTTTACGTCAAACAGGTTCATTTTGTCTTCTTTCAATTATTTATCCTTTTTTTTTTTTTTCCTTTGAAAGACAAAAGTAAAATAGAAAGATGTCTTTACCTTCTTTACATGTTTCAACTGCACTGCAGCCTTCATCAGAAGAGTCAGCTGATTGCTGCCAGGTGACATTTATCAGCTGATTTTCGTAGGCGGGGCCAGCTCAGCAGATCTGTCAGATCCGCCGAGCCGGCCCCGCCTCCCGCCGTCAGATGGTCTCTGGAGAATGTGGTCCCAGGTGTGAGAAAGCATAAAGGCCCCCTCATCTCGGTTCATGGTGTCTTTTCCCCGCTTTCTGATCTCTATTGCCTCCTTGATCCAACGTTTGTGTCTGTTGCTCTCCGATCCAATAATTTTTGTGTTGTCCCAGTCCATGATGTGATTATTTCTTTTGCAGTGGTCCGATATAGCTGATTTTCTTGTTCTGCTTTATCTTTTTGTGATCTTGTGAGTCATCCTTGCGTTTCCTTCTCACATTCCTTTTGGTGTTCTTTTTTTCTTGTGGTGAATAATCTTCCGGTTTCTCCAATGTAGGTTTTGTTACATGATCTGCATGATATTTCATATAATACATTGCATTTATTGTCTTGTTCTATTCTGTCCTTGGGGTGTACTAATAACTGTCTTAATTTTTTGTGTGGTTTGACTGCTGTGTTTATTTTGTATTTTTTCATGATCCTTTGAATTGGTTCCATGATCCCTCGTATGTATGGTATAGTTATGGTTTCCTTGTTTTTGATTTCAGCTTTTGTTGTGTGTCTTGTGTCCTGTTTATTTTCTTTGTTTTTGACTTGCTGTTTCCCTTTGTTTATGGCCCATACTGGATATTGGCAGCGTATAAGTGCATGTTTTATGTGGTTTTCCTCTTCCTGTCTGTCTTCTTGTTCCGTGATGATGGTGGCTCGTTCATATAATGTCCTGACGACTGATAGCTTGTGTGCTGTGGGGTGTTCCGATGTCCAAAGTAGGTATTGATCTGTGTGGGTTGGTTTCCTGTAGACTGTGATTTTTATGCTGCCATCCTCGTTGTGGTGGATTTTCATGTCCAGAAAGGCTATGGTGCCATTTTCCTCCTCTTCGTGTGTGAATTTTATGTTCCCCATACTGTCTGTACTGTTCAGATGGTCAGTGAGTTCTTGTGTATGTCCTTTCCTTATTTTTTCCAGAATGTCATCTACGTATCTCTTCCAAAGGGTGGGTTTGCATATTGTGGGTGCTGTGTTGATGGCTTTATTTTCCAGATCCTCCATAAAAAAACTGCTCATGATGGCTGATAGTGGGTCTCCCATTGCAAATCCTTCTTTTTGTTTGTAGATTTTTCCTCTGAATTGAGAAATAAGTGGATTTTGCAACAAACTGTAGTAATTTGGATATGTCATGGACTGTGAGGTTGGTGCGTCTTTTTAGGGTACTGTCCTTGTTGAGGCGTTCTTGCACTATATGTAGTGTGATGTCAATAGGAGTCTTTGTGAATAAAGAGATGACGTCATGTGAGATGAGGATCTCGTCTGATTCTATTTTTATGTCTTTGAGTTCTTGTGCCAGCTCTTTTGAATTTTTACAGTGAAAGTCTGATAGTCCAAGGAGGGGTTTGATGATTTCAGCTAGGGCTTTTGATAAGTTGTATGTGACTGATCCAATGCTGTCTATTATTGGCCGCAGTGGGATATCCTTTTTATGTATTTTCGGTGTTCCATAAATCCGAGGGGTGATGCTGGCTGTGGGGATCAGGTGATCATATGCGTCCTTTGTGATTTTATTGCTTTCTAATAGAGGTTTTAGAAGGGCTTTGAGCATTTTTTTCTTTTCTTCTGTCGGGTTTGTTTTAATGATTTCGTATGTGTTACTGTCTGCCAACATGGTTTCCATCTGTTTTTCGTATGTTTCCGTGTCCAAAATTACTGTTGTTCTGCCTTTATCTGCTGGGAGTATTGTGATCGTTTTATCTGTCTTGAGTGAGTTTAATGCTTTTTCTTCTTTTCTTGTAACGTTGCTTTGTGGTAATTTGGCCGTTTTGAGGATTCCTGCGACTGCGTTCCGGAGTGCTGCTTTTTCTCCTTGGTCCTGGATTTTTTCACATGCCAGTTCTGTTGCGAGGATGTATTCTTCATGGGGGATTCTGGCTGGTGTGATGGCGAAGTTCAGTCCTCTGTTCAGCACTGTTTTCTCCGTGTCCGTGAGTGTGCGTTGTGATAGGTTTTTGACCCACTTATCGTTCTTTTCCGTGTGTGTTTGTCTTCGTCCGTTCTTTCTTTCTGTGAGTTTTTTTAATTTTTTCAATTGGCGGTTTTTCGTTGTGATAAATTCTTGTTCGTGTGCGTGTTTCAGTTGTGCTTTTATCTGCTCCTGCGTTTTCTGGTCCGTCGGGTAGCGTTGCTTAAACATGTCCGTTTCCTCTTTGATTTGGTTGTTTATTTTGTCTACTTTATTTGCCGTTATTCTTATACGTTCTTTTATAAGGTCTTTCCGTGCTTTGTTGATGATTTTTTCTGCGTTCTTGGTCGGGATTGGATTTCTTATATTGAGGCTTTGGGGTGTGACCTCCTCATCTCTGCAACGGAGGTTGAATCGTAGGTGGTTTCTGAAGCGTGCCCGTGTTTTCTCCAATTTCTCCAGCCGGCGGAAGTCTTTAATGCAAACTTGTCCATAACTTCCACGTAATACGTCAAACAGGTTCATTTTGTCTTCTTTCAATTATTTATCCTTTTTTTTTTTTTCCTTTGAAAGACAAAAGTAAAATAGAAAGATGTCTTTACCTTCTTTACATGTTTCAACTGCACTGCAGCCTTCATCAGAAGAGTCAGCTGATTGCTGCCAGGTGACATTTATCAGCTGATTTTCGTAGGCGGGGCCAGCTCAGCAGATCTGTCAGATCCGCCGAGCCGGCCCCGCCTCCCGGAAAACCACATAAAACATGCACTTATACGCTGCCAATATCCAGTATGGGCCATAAACAAAGGGAAACAGCAAGTCAAAAACAAAGAAAATAAACAGGACACAAGACACAGAACAAAAGCTGAAATCAAAAACAAGGAAACCATAACTATACCATACATACGAGGGATCACGGAACCAATTCAAAGGATCATGAAAAAATACAAAATAAACACAGCAGTCAAACCACACAAAAAATTAAGACAGTTATTAGTACACCCCAAGGACAGAATAGAACAAGACAATAAATGCAATGTATTATATGAAATATCATGCAGATCATGTAACAAAACCTACATTGGAGAAACCGGAAGATTATTCACCACAAGAAAAAAAGAACACCAAAAGGAATGTGAGAAGGAAACGCAAGGACGACTCACAAGATCACAAAAAGAAAAAGCAGAACAAGAAACATTAAAATCAGCTATATTGGACCACTGCAAAAGAAATAATCACATCATGGACTGGGACAACACAAAAATTATTGGATCGGAGAGCAACAGACACAAACGTTGGATCAAGGAGGCAATAGAGATCAGAAAGCGGGGAAAAGACACCATGAACCGAGATGAGGGGGCCTTTATGCTTTCTCACACCTGGGACCACATTCTCCAGAGACCATCTGACGGCGGGAGGCGGGGCCGGCTCGGCGGATCTGACAGATCTGCTGAGCTGGCCCCGCCTACGAAAATCAGCTGATAAATGTCACCTGGCAGCAATCAGCTGACTCTTCTGATGAAGGCTGCAGTGCAGTTGAAACATGTAAAGAAGGTAAAGACATCTTTCTATTTTACTTTTGTCTTTCAAAAGAAAAAGAAAAAAAAAAAAAAAAAAAAAAAAGGATAATTAATGAGAGCTTTACTGCTCCTCAGGTGACGCCTCATCGTGAGGTGCTAGAGGCGCAGGATTGTCGAGGGCAGCTGCAGGAGGCGGCGTAGTGGCTCGACGGGAAGACTATTTCACACAAAAAGGGACAAGAGAACAGCAAAAAGTTCCACGCTGCGAGACTAGCGATAAAGAACAATGAATGCGGTCTTCCTTCGGTGGGTATGGGCGCTCTGCAGGGAGAGAAGCTGTGTAAAACGTCTCGGCCAATCAGCTTGCGAGGTAAAACGTCTCGGCCAATCAGCTTGCGAAATTCCCGAGCAGTGAAGAGGTGGGCGGAGAGGAGTGGAGCGGTGGTCAGAGAGGTGGATTTTGAGTTGAGCGGCTCTCCGTGTTGATACCTGATGTTCTAATGTAGTCTCCCTGCCTTCTGCTAGCGCCCGCCCATTTTTTCTCAATTTTGAATTTTTGATGAATATTTCTGAAAAATCCGCAATGCACTGAGGGCGCGAAAGGTGAAGCGCGAAGTAGCGAGGGATCACTGTATATATGCTTACCCCTCCTCACTCGCTGTCCACACTGTGTATGGTGCAGATGGAGACCCGCTGACTTTGACTGGAGATATTGTCAGATGGCGGAAGGATTACTTCAAGGATCTCCTAAATCCCACTGACACATCTTCCATAGCGGAAGCAGAGCCTGAGGACGAGGGGGATGTCTCGCCCAGTGAACTCTTTGGGCAAACTCCCACAGACACACAAGGATTCTCGACAGGGCATAGAGCTGGTCCAATGTGTCATGGCCAAGGATGAAAACCATATTGCTCCTCCTGAATCCGAGGGTTTAACCAACAGCCAGACTCTCCTCTCCAGTACCCTGGCATAGACCTTCCCCAGGAGTCTGAGAATTATGATCCCCCTAATGCTGGAAAACACCCTCTGGTCCCCCCTTTTAAAAAAGAGGAACCACCACCCCAGTTTGCCATGCCAAAGGCACTGTCCCCAACCTCCATGCAATTTGCAAAGATGTGTCAACCATGACAGCCCTACAACATTCAGGGCTTTGAGGTACTCAGGGTGAATCTCATCCACTCCTGGGGCCCGGCAACCAAAGTTTTTTAACCACTTCTGTGACCTAAGCCCCTGTGATGGGTGAGTCGTCCCCCTAATCCTCAAGCCCTTCTTCCTTTGTGAAAGGCGTGTCAGTGGGACTGAGGAGATCCTCAAAATATTTCTTCCACTGCCAGACGATGTCCCCAGTTGAAGTCAGCACCACCCCATCTGCACCATACACAGTGTGGAAAGGGAGCTGCTTTCCTCTCCTGACCTGCCTGACAGTTTTCCAGAATCTCTTCAAGGCTGACCGAAAGTCTTGTTCCATGGCCTGACCAAACTTCTTCCACACCCAAATTTTTTGCTTAAGCAACCACCTGAGGTGCACTCCTCTTGGCCTGTCGGTACACTTCAGCTGCTTCGGGAGTCCCACAAGCAAACCAAGATTGATAGGACTCCTTCTTCAGTTTGATTGTTCCCCTCACCACTGGTGTCCACCACTATGTTCGGGGGTTGCCACTACGAGATGCACCAATGTCCTTGCAGCCACAGCTCTGGCTAGCTGCTTCAACAATGGAGGTAGAGAACATGGCCCATTCAGACTTCATGTCTGGGAGTTGAAGACCTCTTGGACAGAGGCCTCAGCCAGACGTTCCCAGCACACCCTCACTATACGTTTGGGTCTACCTGAGTGATGTCCTCACCTGCCATTGGATCCAACTCACCACCAGGTAGTGATCAGTTGACAACTCTGTATCTGTCTTTACCTGAGTGTCCAAGACATACGGTCGCAGATCTGATAACAGAATAACACAATTGATTATCGACTTGTGACCTAGGGTGTCCTGGTGCCAGGTGCACATATGGACAGTCTTTTGCTTGAAAATGATGTTCATTATAGACAAACTCTGGTTGGCACAGAAGTCCAATAACTGAACACCACCTTTGTTCAGATCGGGAAGCCTGTTCCTCCCAATCAAATTCTTCCAGGATTCACTACCATTCTCTACTTGCGCATTGAAGTTCCCCAGTCGGACAATGGAGTCTCCAAGAGGAGCACCCTCCAGTGCCCCAGTCAGAGACTCCTAAAAGGGTGGGTAATCTGAACCATTCATTGATGCAAAGGCAGAAATGATCGTCAGGGCCCATTTCCCCACCCCAAGGTGTTGGGAAACTACCCTTTCTTCCACCGGGAAGAACTCCAATGTAGAGACAGCAAGGCGGGGGGATACGAGAATGCCCACCCCTGCTCATCGCCTCTTACCTGGGGAAACTCCATAATCATTATGTAAATTGGAATTCAAAATTCAAACCATTCATTGTGACACCTGAATATTCACTCTGGTGGATGCAATTTCATAAGATTGTCCCTGAGATTATCTATTGATGAGTGGGAGTTCACTTCAAGCAAAGAAAGTTCATTGGACATGATTTGGATAGGTACACCCATGTTTCTGTAGGAGGGCTGCTCATTAAAGATTTCTCCTGACTGACTTATTAAAGTTATTGTAGGAGGTTGATATTGCACATGTATAATGATACATATCCCTATAGGTCATGTGGTAATTTGTAGCTCTGAAGTCCTAAGAATTTCTCTTTTACAGGTGCTAAGGTAGAGTAAGGTAATGTAATGGAGCCAGTTAAATCCAGAGTGGTAATCAGGTTCCTGTACTTGAGAGGCTTTACACTACAGGAGAAGTTCAATGAGAATAAAGAGACTTATGGGGAAAATGCCCCATCACATGATATAGTTAAGCACTGGCATCGACAGGTCAAGTGTGGTCCGACCTAGATGGAAATGGCACCCATTCCCGGATGATCCCAGTGTGTCATTAATTAAGACACCATCCGGCAAGTGGAGGACACCATTTTGGAGGATAGTGGCATAACCATTCCCTGGAATTAGTAAATTTCCTACAGAAATCTGGAGAAGGCTACAAAAAAAATCTCTGCCATACCAAATGATCCGAACAGCACAGCTACCTCCATAGTTTTTCAAAGTAACAATTATGGAACAACATGAACTCTTGTTGGAACTGGTAAACCCCTAAAAAGAGCAATTAGGGGAAAAGGGCCTTGATTTGAGAGGTGAATAGAACCCAATGGAGCTTGCAGAACCTTCAAAAGATGAAGCATCAATGCAAGACTCTGGCAGAATGGCCAGATGTAAGACTCTCCTGATGAAAAACTCCTCACACCAACATATGAAGGACTCACAGATGGAGAGAATGAAAATTATGTCGTCTGATGGCACAAAAGTTGAATTAGTTGCCATTAATTCTAAGTGACATTCTTGGGCGCTGCCTATCACCACCATAATACCATCCAAACGATTAAGCATGGAGATGTAGGGACATGCTGTGTGGATATTATTTTGTTTCCCTTGTCCTGTCAGGCAGCTAGGTGAGCAGAACAGAAATCTGCTACCCTTATTCTGCCAAAACAGATTTACTTTGCCAAAAGGAGCTTTATACAGTACCTATCTACGTACTGTATATTGTTGTAAACTCTTCTTGTAATAACTTTAAATATGTTATTTAAATTATTTTACCCATGAAAGACCCGACAGGATGCGGAATGGGGAAAGGAAGTGTTGGGAGGGGGAAAGAAAAGGGAGAGGACCAGACAAAAAAGACAAACAAACCAACAACTAAAAAAAAGAAAAAAAGACTGCTTCTTCCACTGAAGAGGTCTCAACACGAGTAAGGTACTCACACCTGTTTAAGGGGAGACATTCTTGTGCATGGATATGTGTGCGTGTATATGAGAGCGCACACAAAATAAGTGTGTGCATGTGAGTGGTTTGTCAAGAAACATACGAAGAGGGTGAGCGGTAGAAGCAACCCCCCTTCCCCTGGAAACCCCAAGCAGGAAAGGCAACACCACCAGCCCCCACAGGGCACAAATGTCAGTCGCCAACAAGCCCCAGGAAAGCTAGGCATCAGCCCCAGGAGGGATGGCTGAGGGGGCTAGGAGGCCGGCACAACAGGCCCACACCCCTGGGCCTGCCAACCTGCCCCCCCCCCCCCCAGCGGGGCCAACGGCAGCCCCGAGACCCCAGGTGGCAGGAGGCCAGTGCACCCACCACTGGGCCAGAGAGTGGCCCGCACACCCTGTGCGAGCTCCGACCAAGGCACCCCCACAGCGGGCCGCCCATCCCCAGTGCCACCACCGCACACCCTGGGGACCCCCATACCAAAAGAAGCACCCCCTCCACGTCCAGGGGAGCACGCACAGGTAAGAGGCACTACCCCCTCAATCCAGCACCTCCCGACCAGCAAACACACCCATTCCCACACAGTCACACCCTCATGCTCTCATATGCACCCACATGCACTCACTCACTCTTGCTCACCCTCTCCCCACACAATTCCACACTCATACTCCCAGACCCATCCATTCTTTCTCACTCCTGTACCCGCTCAATCTCGCTCCCACTCACCTCAGAATTACCCACACTCACTCCCGTTCACCCACACATGCACTTTCACTCACATTCCGAACTACTCACATCCATTCGTGCTCTCCCCCACACACTCACCCACCCTCATTCACCCTTATTACTGAGGATGACTGCGATGCAGATGCTGCGAGCATGATCGTGCACCAGCACCCAGCAGCGGCCAGGAAGACCGCGGGCACAGGTCAGCAGTCACCCCCCACCCCCACTGACCCACCCCAGGGCAGCGACAGCCACAGAAGCAAACCACCACCCCCAGGGCCCACCCGAGCAACTGATCAGCAGACCGCTGCAGAGGCTTCAAGATGCCACCCTACACACAAAGTGCCAACAAAACTGACCCACCATCACCATCTCCATTCATCACTCCCTCACTCTCGCTTACTCTCTTGTTCAATCACTCTGTCACTCCCTTGCTCGTACCTTTTCATTTGGCAGCACCCAGGGATTTTGATAACATAAAGGGTCCCAGACCCCCACCCCCGGGCCACCAGGCCCCCGGCAGAAGGAGTGCAACAGGGGTGGGGGAAAGACCCCACATCCCACACAAATCATGAGAGGTGTGTGTCAGTTGTATGATGTGATTGTGTGCAGGTGTGTGAACTACCATAGTGGAGTTAAAATTGGGGGGATGGTGGTTGGAGCATCATGAACCACTACGATAGGCAGCCGGGCTCCCATCCCCCCAAGCCTTTAGTGTCTAAAATGCAATTAAAATTGAGATGAGGGCCACCCCACTGTGCAGTAGAGGTATCCCCTTCACCAATACAGAGCCCTATGAGCATCCGAGAAGATGAATAATCCACCCAGGGGGAGGGGAGGGGGAGAAATAAGACTGGGCGGGAGGCGGTCCAAAAGGGAGCCTGTCCCCCCCCAGAAGCCAGCTCACAAACTAGTTCAGGAGGCCATCCACTGCCCCCAAATCCCAACCCAGGGCCAGGGCCATCCGGCCAAGAAGCCCAGGACCCACCAGTGTCGTGCCCCGGTGCTCCCAGCACCACAAACATGATGGAGCAGCCACACCCACACCCACTCCCCCTCATCTTGTACACACAAACATACACAACAATAATCACAATAGTGGCCGAACCCATACGGCACCCGACACACTAAGAGACACCCCCGAGCGCCCACCACAAGCCCACCAAACACACACCAATATCAGCAGGCCACCCCGCTGCCACAGCCACCCTGGCGCAAACCGATGGCAACACGGCCGCCAACCTGCACCAAAGGCCCACCAACAACCCTCGAGCATCCACGCACACCCGGCGGCAAAGACACCAGAGGCAATGTGACAAAGTGCACTGCCCCGTGACATGACGGCAGGGCGGCCGGAACAAGCAGGCCCCATTTTGCCATCCTCTAGGCCAACAGATGGCTCGCCCCACCCCTGCCACCAAACGAGATTCCCCCACTGACACACACATCTTCCACCCTCGCACATCCACCCACAGGTATCCGCACCTGCACACACACACACCCGCCCACCCTCATGTGCAAACACACAAACTCACCATCCCACATGCCCACCTACAACCACACACAGCCCCACATGCCCACACACAACACAGACACGCCCACGCACCCACTTCCGCACTCACACACACACACACACAAAAACCAGCTCACACCAACACTCATGTGCACCTGCATGCGCACACACACTCACGTATGTACACACACACATACACACGCACACCCGCAGGCCCCGGAGGACAGGGAGGGCAACCATCCTGGGGGGGTTTCCCTCCTTGGGTAAGACCCCGCTGCGCAAGGATGTGCCGGGGCTGGCCGGCACTACCGGCAAACACCCATCCCCGACCCAGAGGGGGAATGCCCCCCTCCCAGTCAGCACCAGGGACCCAGGGCCAGACCCAGTCCAACCCGGGAGGCAGACAAGGAAAGCCGGCCCAGTGCCACACACCTCCAGCTCCCCCTGCAGCCCAGCCACCCCCACCCACCCACCAACGCCACCAGGCCAGACACACAGCCACACCGGAACAGGCTCCTCAGACACCGACCCCAGTGGGTCACAGAAACCCCTCATGGTCGGGGCGCAGCCAGCAGCAAGAGGCACCAAGGACAGTGAGCCACCGCCCACCACCACTCAGGTTATAGAATTAATAAGCAGGGACCAGAGAGAATTGAATTCAGCCAGTTGGTTATTTGAGGAGACAGACATTTTCTCCAGGCTAATGTAATCTAATAGTAGGTTATTATAGTGGGTCGTGCAAAAATTATTTCTTGATTTTCAGTTCATGAGGATAGTTTTCTTTATGATGCAAAAGGCAGTGAGAACCATGTGTGACAACCTTGCCTCTTTATTTATTTCACTTAAATGACCTAATATGCAAAGTGTAGGTGAGGGTGGGATACTATACCCAAGCCATGCCAATAAGTCTCCACATGTCTTCTGCCAGAATTTTTTGACCCGTGCACAGGACCACATAGCATGCATATAACTATCGGGAATGTTGCTGGTGCATTAGGAGCAGATATTTGTGTGACTCAGGTCCATTTGAACATCCTTTGTCCTGTGTAATGAGTTTTATGTAGAACTGTGTACTGTATGAGTTGTAAATTAGAGTTTTTCGTCATTTTGAAAGTGTTTAAACATATTTGTGTCCAGAAGCTTTCATCCTTATTGATGGATACATCCGTCTCCCATTTTGATTTTGGAAGATATACTGACTCATCCAGTTTTGATAATAGTCCATGTATTTTCAATATCAATTAAGGGGAGAAAGTTTTAGAAACTCTTTCACCTTTCCTGGTACCTCTAACTCCATCTGATTAAGATTGAATTTTGCATTTATTATGGATTTAAGCTGTTGGTATTCAAGAAACTTTTTTATCTCTGTCATACTGTGACACTAGTTCCTGAAATTGGATAAAATTTCCACCTCGAATAAAATACTCAAAGTTTTTTTTTATTCCTCTCTCATACATAGTGGAAAGTTTAACATCCTCTTCTGTTGCAGGATATCAGGATTATTCCAAATGGGCATGAGTTTACAAGGGACAAGTGAAGACCCCGTTATTTTTAAATATTTCCAACAGGCTGTGAGAGAAGAGCTGATGTTAATGCTTTTAAAACAGCCATGCCGTTTGACACATGGACTTATAAAAGGTAAGTCAGAGATATTTAGCGACCCACAGAGAGCCTGTTCAGCATCTAACTATGGGTTTCCTAGTGGGGTTGATTTTATCCATTTATAAACAAACTGCAGTCTATTGGCTGAGAAGTAATTTAAAAAAAATTGGTTAATCTAAACCTCGGCACACTTTTGCAGAGTTTTTAAACTGATCCGTGATGGTTTATTCTTCCATAAAAATTTACTTATATTTGAGTCTAAATACTTAACCAGGCCATAGATGGTTGGGTCGGAATCACCAAGAAAAAATAGTTGATTTTAGGAAGAACAATCATTTTAACGGTTGCGACTCATCCCATTAGTGATATAGGTAACGTCCTCCAACACGTAGGGTCATCTTCTATTGTTTTTTTTTTTTTTTTTAAAGGGGAATGTGATTGAGTCACAATAACTCTGAGAGTCTGGGGGAAATATATATTCCAAAATATTTAATATTACCTTATTGTATTGGAATAGTAGATATATTTGAAAAATTACAATTTATAGGTCAGACTGTTGATTTACCCCAGTTAATAGAGTAGTCTGATAATGACAAAAAATTATCAATGAGCGCCACTGTCTGAAGAACAGATCTTTGTGAGTTTTCAAGGAAAATCAATATATCATCATCAAAGAGATGTATCTTGTGTTCTTTTTCTCCAGTTTGGATACCTTTGATTTCAACAATATATCGTATGGCTACTGCTAATGGTTCCATAAAGATGGTTAAAAGTGAGGGAGAGAGTTGACAACCCTGCCTAGTACCTCTCTGGAGATTAAAGCTTCAAGAAGTTTGATCATTTGTTTGGACAGATGCAATTGGACAGCTATATAGTGTTTGAATCCAGTTTATACAAGATGAGCCAAACCCAAACTTGTTTAACACCATAAAAATAAATTTCCAATAAATACGGTAAAAGGCTTTCTCTGCATCCAGAAATCATTTTTTTTTAAATTTATTAATCTTACAGTAGTTTATTAAATTAAATAGCCGGTGTGTATTATTGGCTGAGTGCCTACTCTTGATGAAACCTGTTTGATCTGAGTGTAGAATAAACAGAAGTATCCTTCACAGTCTGTTGGCGAGAGCTTTGCAAATTATTTTAAGATCAACATTCATAAGTGAGATGGGATGGTAGGTGGATGGAAGCATAAGTTCTTTTTAGGGTTTAAGGGGCAGAATAATATTAGCTAAGTTTATATTAGGAGGGATTACATTATCTTCTTTAATTTGGTTCACCATTTTAAAGAAAGTAAGTGCCATCACAGGCTAGAATTCTTTATAAAATTCTACTGTAAAACTATCTGACCTTTGAGCTTTGTTATCTGGGATGTGCTTAAGTGCCTCCTGGAGTTCAGACACCAGAAGAGGGGCACCAGTGCTGCAGTCTAATTGTGGGAAGTTAACATTATCCAGCGATTTCTTTATCTCTGAGTTAGATGAGCAGAAGTTTTCATTAAACTTTCTGAAGGAGTTATTTATTTCTTCAGGCTCAAGGGTAATATTTCCAGTCATGTCCTTAATAGAGTGGATAATGTATTTTATTATTATTATTATTATTATTATTATTATTATTATTATTATTATTATTATTATTATTATTATTATTAATTATTATTATTATGATTATTATTCAATCTAATCTGGTTAGAAAGATATCTACCTGATTTATTACTGTGTTCAAACTTGTCAAGATGCAATCTTTGAATAAAAAAAAAAAAAAAAAAACTGTGTCCCTTTGTTTGTAATTTCTTTTAATTCCAGCTTTAATTTTCTCAGATCGTTAAGTGGCTGTTCCTGTGGAGAAACAGCACAGGTCATCTCCAGTCATTTAATTTTCTATTCTAACTCCAATACCAGTGCTTTTTCTTTTTTATTCTTATATGAACAGTAAGAGATTATTTTCCTTGCATGATCACTTTTGCCACTTCTCAAAGAACGCACGTGAATATTCCTGGCACACCATTATATTCCACATATGATTCTCACTCTTTATTGAAGTAATTAATAAAGTATTTGTCTTTTAGTGGTGATTTATTCAATTTCCAGCTCCTAGTTTTCCTTATAGCTGTCCTTTTTAGTAGTGTAAGAGATACTGGATGGTGATCCCTGATAGTTTAATTTAAACAAATTTCTGTGTCTGTGATATCCCTCACAATAGTGTTACTGGCTAAGAAAAAAAGTCTAAACGGAAATATGATCCATGAACTGATGAAAAAAAAGTGTATTCCCTAACAGTTTGGTGAATATAATGCCATTCATTGCAAAGACCAAAATCATTCATGTATTGTTTGAGAGTGTCAGTAGCCTGCCATTTTCGATAATTCCCTGATGCACCAAGCCTGTCGATTGCAGGGTTTAATACCAGGTTGAAGTCTCCTCCTATTATGAGTGTAGTGTCCAAGTGCTCAGAAAGAGAAGTGAAGAAAGTGTGAAAATAGGATGGGTCGTCAACATTTTGGCCATAAATGCTTGCAATACATCGATCCAAGTTTTGAACTGAGATTTTTAATATCATAAATCTACCTTCTACATCTGCTATGGTATTATTCACAACAAAGCGTATTCTTCTGTTTACCAACATAGCTAACCCCCTTTGTTTGGAATTAAAGCAGGCCAAATACATGTGGGGAAATTCCGGGGAGGTGATCACATCTACAGATGACTTATAAGCATGTGTTTCCTGTAATAAGACAATAAGACAAAGTTTTCCTGTATTTTTTAGTTGGACAAACTAGGATACTGGTTACGATTGATGGAAAGGTGAATACAGCAAAGTAAGCAGTTAGACTTAATAAAAATGTGCTCCAGGAATTTTCTGAAGATTCATGGTTCACCATAATAATGACAAAAGTGTTAAGAAAACATAAAGATGGCTAAGAGACAACTCAGTGAAGCTTCTCGAGTGGTCCAGCTAGAGTCCAGACTTGCATCATTTAAAGCATCTCTGGTGAGAAGCCAAAATAAAGATGTCACTAATGTAACGCCTGTTCTGCTTTGAACAGCACCCAAGTTTGTGTACTTACACTCTAACTCATATACTAGGCCGAACTAAACCAGTGTAAATACAAATAACTAGCCTACAGAGTAAGCAGAGTGCGTGAAGGGCTACTGTAATCAAGATCAGGTTTTGTGAAAATGGTGTGGGGTAGCTTTAAACCTGTAGGTTGTATGGCTTTAAACCTTCAGTAAAATAAGCAAACAACTGGGTATATTTCAAAAAAGGACAGAATTTATTTAACCACTGGTCAGCAGAAGGAACCAAAGTCAATGGCTACTTATTAAAATAGCATAGCAATGCTGACAACTGGGATATTAATAGTTTTAAAACATATAACACAATATGAATATGTAACTGCTGGGTAAACAACATGCACGTAGCAAAGAAAAAAAAAACTTAAAAGCTCAAAAGTGGAAAAAAGGCAATAAATCACAAAATTTTTGGATCCGCAAAACAAATAGAACTCTTTAGAAATCTTAGCTGGCATATTTTATTAATTTGTAGGTTTATATAGGTCCCCACTCGGTGCTGAGTGATAATAAAGAGGTCTCTGGCGTTGCAGGCCTGTTTTAATATTAAAATGCCACTCCAACAGCTAATTCAAAATAATGGCCTCCATTAACAACCCTGTGGAGTGGAGCGGGATACTCATTCATACCATTGTTACTGTCTGTCATGGCGGACAGTGGAGAGCAGGCTGGGATAAATCCAGCAATGTCCTCAATGAGTGGAAAAACAAACATCCAGCGATGTCCTTAACGGGTCGAGTGGTCAGGGATAATCCAGCCCTGTCGGAGATCCTCCATTGCGGAGTAATTCGGCCAAACCCCAGACCCTGGCAGCAACTCCAGCGGGATGCTGGCTCGGTGGGAACGCAGCACCCACTGAACAGTTCACAAAAGCAGAGGTCACAGAAGAGCAGCTCTCCTGAAAAAAGGTGCTCCAAATGGCAGGACCATCCAAAAAGTCTCTGTAGTAAACCAAAGCTCCGGGAAACAACCTTTAGCTAGCTTAGCAGGTCCAATGGGTGACGTCCACGGGCAGAAAAAGACATTGCTTTCTCCGGTAGCGACCGCCGGCCAACTAACAAACAAAACCTTAAGTCAAGGGAAAGCTCTTACAAACCACTACACAATTCCTGCCCCCAACAGCAAAAGCCAATCACAATATTAAACTAGAAAAGCACTCATAGAGCGCATACCTCCACCAAGGCTCCTTCCGTTTCTCATGGATCACCTCCAAAATGTAATGGGCTTGTGTGTAGGCCTATCGCCACTTGTGGTGAAAATTGCATCCAAGTCTGTCCATTAGTTTTGGAGTTTTGTGGCTGACACACTGTGAGAAGAGCCTTGGCTGAGGTATGCATTCCCAGATCATCCCCAAAATGTAATGGGTTCCTCTCTAGGCCAAGAACCACCTCTGGTGAAACAGACAGACAAACAGACAAATGCCAGTAAAAGCATTACCTCCTTGGCGGAGGTAATAAACTCAAGTGTTGCTGTTGTGTCCATCTCCTCCATCTCCAAACTCCCAGGCTGCGGGCGTTGCAATTCATCGCACAACCACGTACAACCCACAGGCCAATAGGTTATGCGAGCGTTTTCATAGATCACTGAAAGCAGCACTCAGGGCTTCACTGACGGATGCAAATTGGGTAGACAGGTTGGCGTGGGTTTTATTGGGGTTGCGCTCCACGCCAAAAGAGGATTTGGAAGCTTCCCCGGCAGAGAGCTGGTTTTCGCGCAGCCCCTATGGCTGCCCGGGGAATTTCTGCCAAATAATCCCGCGCCGGACAGCTGCCCGTCTCAGCTTTTGCAGCGTAGCGCAAGCACAGGCACGCTGCCGGGCCCGGCCCACCACTGTTTTCCACGTGCTTTTGTGCCTAAAACTTTGAAGAACGCGGAGTTCGTGTTCGTCAGACACGACGACCAGCGCCCTCCATTGTACCTGCAGACATGCTGAAAATGGCAATGTTAAAGAATCCTTTAAAAAATTCCTGGATCCAGACGGTGATCCGGATCATCCCCAAAATTTAACCAGTTCTTCCTTCTACCATTTCCAACAATGCCTGAAAGTTTCATCAAAATCCATCCAAAACTTTTTGAGTTATCTTGCTAACCAACAGACAGACAGACAAACAAACGCCGGCAAAAACATAACCTCCTGCGGCCTGTGGCCTGGCGGAGGTAAACATAAACATTGTCCTTGACTGACCAGTAGGCAGCAAATAAGCGGTAGTTAGAGAATGACCATTTACATGCAATAGTAAATATGAGTTTGTGGGGACGGCAGTGGCTCAGGAAGTAGAGCAGTAGCTCAGGAGGTAGAGCAGGTCGTCCAATAACCACATGGTTGGCGGTTCGAACCCCACTCTCCCCAGATATCCTGCCGTAGTGTCCCTGGGCAAGACACTTCACCCCCAATTGCTCCTGGTGGGTCTGGAAGCGCCATGTTAGGCATGTTAGGCCATCAGTGTGTGAATGGGTGGATGGCAGGATCTGTAAAGCGCTTTGGTCATCAAAAGATGAGAGTAAAAGCATTATATAAGTGAATACCATCTACCATTTTTCTATAGAAAAAACTAAAACTCTATATGTAAAGCCTATACTTGAAGAAAAAAAAGAATGTTACACTATTTGTGAGCATGAAAAATAATAATACTAATGAAGTAACACATCTGTAGATATGTGAAAAATATTACAATGCATTGTATTTAATATCATGTGAAGGCTATTTGGAAGTTATGTGCGCACTTATAACAGTAACCCAAGGGGTTACACTTATAAAAACATATTGTATATAGGTATGGTTTGGCCTGTCCACATCATATCAAATAAACTATATTTGATTTTTTTTTTTTTTATTTAGAGCAGTGGTCCCCAAACTATGGCCCGCGGGCCGGATACGGCCCGCCTCCACATTTGGCCCGGCCCCCTGAACAATACCAGAGACGCTTACCCCCACCCCCCTCCACCTCCTCCTGCACAGAGCTTTTCCCGCACCTCGCTTCCAAAGCCGGCCGAGCGCCGTCTCGTTCCCCTGCTGAGCGTGTGCTCAGCCATGCATTCTGTGCCATGCATTCTCTGTATCCCTGTATAAAAGTGCTGACTGTACATGCCTCACTATAGCACTTAGAATTCGCTCTTAGACAACTACTCAGGGCTCACTCACAGCGCGCAGCCAGAGCGCTGGGTGAGCCTCGTGATGGAGGAATAAAACACCTTTAAACTTCGGCTTGCTGTGTCCGCCTGCACTTATTTTTTCCTCCACACTGGTGACCTGACGTGAATGGACTGCCTCTCCCTTCTGCCGCGCTGTGGACTATTTTTTGCCTCCACACTGGTAAGTGTTATGATTTATTTTTTTTTTCAGTCTGGCCACGCGATCCAGACTAATACACGCATAGAACGTGACATTCTATTCCACCCTTCTGCAGTCTATGCCCCTATCTGCCCCCCCCCTCAGAAAAAAAAAATCCCAGACTCACCCCTGTCAAATAAAACGGAATAATGGCGAAAAGCTTAGGTAAGAGAAAAATTGATTCAGAATGCAGGGTATTTAACCTGCAGTGGACAAACGATTATTTTTTTGTTCAATGCAAAGAAAAGGCTGTTCAACAGCGGTGTCTACAAGCCTGCTGGAACCTACAAAAGGATTATAAGGAAAGAAACACAAGAACTTTGAGAGACTGCTCATATGAGTCATTTAAGTAAGAAATTCTGCTCTGACAACTAAGCTGAACTTTTACCTGTTAAGATTGTGCACGGCACAACAGAAAGTTAATGTTCCATGGACTTTTTTTCTGTGAAGAACCCAGAGAGGGTTATTTGGTTATTATTTATTTCATAAATAGTGTTATTATTTATTTTCTGACTTTTTTTCCTGTGAAGATCCCGGAAAGGGTTTTTAATATTTGGTTATGTGTGGCTTTCTGGAAAACAATAAATGTTTACGTTTAGGCACCCGTGCGATCGTCACACTTTCTGTTACAAACTGACCCCGGCCCCCATCAGAGAAGGCAAAAGTTATGTGGCCCTCACAGGAAAAAGTTTGGGGACCCCTGATTTAGAGGAACAATAGTACAGTATATTTTCAAATAAGCCTACTCTGTCTGTGGAAAATAGAAAATAAAAAAAATGTAAGGGCTCTGATAACCTTCTGGAGGTACAGTATTAATTACTAAAGTTAACATGTTTATCATCCGATCAGGTGTGCTGGCAATGGAGTAGGTGTGTGCGTTGCTGGCTCCTGCTATATTTTTTTTCCTTACTTTTTAAACCCTATTTTGCTATAAGCTGGCAATGTTTTGGACATTTAATACGTGCAGAATCTGTTTTGAGTTGAGAAATATGTCCAAAACAAGAAAGCAGACTGAAAAGGAGGCAGCAGTGGACAATACTAACACCAGCTTAGCTGAGGATGCTAATATAAGCCTTAACCCTGCACTTGTTGCCTTGCTTGAGCAACACAGAATGTCCATAGCTGCTGACTTTAAAGCTTCATTTGAACTTATTAATGGCAAGCTGGACAAGATTCAAGCAGATGTGGCGAACCAGGAGCAACGCATAGGTGACCTTGAAAGCAACGCGGAGGACGTCAGCCAGCGCCTAGCGGCGCTTGAAGCTGCGTGTGAGTCAATGCAAGAGGAGAACAAGCTTTTGAAAAACAAACTTTCTGACCTGGAGGGAAGAAGCAGGAGGCTGAATATTCGTCTGGTGGGTCTGCCGGAGTCCTTTGATGTGGATCCACGGCCATCTGAATTTTTTTCTCGGCTGTTGGTGGACGTTTTTGGCACACAAACTTTGCCATCTCCCCCAGAGCTGGATAGAGCCCACCGCAGCCTCACGCTCAAGCCGGGTCCGAACGGGAAGCCGCGCGCTGTCATTATTTGTTTCCACCGGTTTCGGACCAAAGACTTGGTGATGAGAGAAGCGCGGAGACGCCGTGGGACTTTGGAATATCGTGGGCATAAACTCCAGTTCTACGAGGATTATAACGCCGACGTTCAGAAGCAACGAGCCGAATATAAGGAGGTTATGTCCGAGTTGTACAAGAGAGGTTTTCGTCCTTCTCTTCTTTTCCCCGCCAGGCTCCGGATAACTCTTCCAGACGGCAAAAACCAGTGGCTGGCGTCCGTCTCGGAGGCCACCTGCTTCATGCAAACCATGGAGAGAAACCAGCGATTTTCGCCCTGAACTGGACATTCCTGGGTTGACCATCTGCCGCGCTGGACTGCTTGATTGTTGCTTCATTGGGGCTGCACAGACTGGACATTGATGCATTTTTAGATGTTCAAAAACAAGGTAAAATTGGCTCCCTATACGTTGTTGTTTACTTAATTTTTTTTGTATTTTATTTTTTTTTTTAGGGTAAAATGTTCATACTATGCAGGATTGAAGCCAGTTGTATGGGAGCATTTTGTTAGGATGAGAATAGAGCAGGAGATGGAGCGGTTGCTGTTTTTTGCAACCGGCTGGAGTGTTGTTATAGGTTTGGTTGTTGAATTTATTTTATTTTTTTGTTGTTGTTGTTTTTTGTTATGGATTTATTTACACCCCCCTTACCCCCTCCCTTTTTTTTTAACCCGTACCTCATCCTATTCTTTTTTGGGCTACACAACACAATATATAAGTTTTACTCTTTGAATGAATAGTAATCTTACTTTGGTAAGCTGGAATGTGAAGGGGTTGAACCATCCAAATAGTCATGTCAAGTCTAAAGCAATTTAAGCCTGGGGTATTGTTTTTGCAGGAAACCCATTTGCAGGATTCCGACCACTTGCATTTGTCAAAATGTTGGTCAGGACAATTTTTTCATTCAAATTTTAAAGCTAAGGCCAGGGGTGCTGCTATTCTTATTGATCGAAATATCCCATTTATTCCCTCTAATGTTGTATTACATAAAAATGGACGATTTGTAATAGTATCAGGTAAACTTGGCAATAAACATGTCACCTTGGCTAATCTGTATGCGCCAAATTTTGATGATGTACACTTTTTTCGCAACCTTTTTTCGCAGCTTCTAGATTTAAATACTCATTCTCTAATTCTTGGGGGTGACTTTAATTTGTATATGGATCCGATCTTAGACCGCTCATCCTCAAAACCTGCTAGTCTTAATAAATCTGCAACTTATGTTAAGTCTTTTCTTGAGGAATATAGCCTTACAGATCCTTGGCGTTTTTTACATCCTAATGGCAGGGACTATTCTTTTTTCTCTCACGTACACCATACTTATACCAGAATAGATTATTTTTTGGTTGACAATTTATTAATTAATAACCTTTGCTCTTGCAGTTATGATAGCATCTCGGTTTCTGATCATGCCCCTCTTGTACTTAAAATGATCATCCATGGATGTGACTCCATGAGAAAGCATTGGAGATTGGATCCATTATTACTTACAGATGAAAAATTGGTTGCGAATATTTCTTCTAAAATTAATTTTTTTTTGAAAGAAAATGAAACTCCTGGTGTGCCAAATAAAACGATATGGGAGGCCATGAAGGCATTTCTTAGGGGGGAATTTATCTCATTGGCAGCATTTAAAAGACGATCCATAATACAGGAACAGAAGGCTATTTTAGATCAAATCTTGGACATTGACAGACAATATGCTCAATCTCCATCACCCGCTCTGTACAAGGAACATATGACATTACAACCTAAACTTAATTTACTTTCTACTCGACAAATTGAAGGTTGTTTAATAAGGAACAAGAGTGAATTTTATGAACATGGCGAAAAAGCCAGTAAACTTCTAGCTAATCAACTGCGTGGTATTAGAGCTAAGCAAATTATTACTGGAGTTAGGACAGATAAAGGAGAGGTGATATCTGACCAACAAGTAATTAATGATATTTTCAGGTCATTTTATTCCAAATTATATACCTCAGAATATACAACAAACTTAAAGGATTTGGAATTTTTTTTTTACTCTATTGATGTCCTTTCGATTTCTTCAGAATCTCAGCAAATTCTAGAAGCTCCCATCACAAAAGAAGAAATTCAGCTGGCAATATCATCCATGCAATCAGGAAAATCTCCAGGACCTGATGGGTTTTCCGCTGATTTTTTTCAAAAAATTCTCTGACGACCTTGCTCCTTTCCTTTGTCAAGTTTTTACAGAGTCGCTTGACTCCGGTACACTTCCTCCTTCATGTTATCAGGCCTGTATCACTGTGTTGCTTAAAAAAGATAAGGATCCTGTTGATTGTGCTTCCTACAGGCCTATTTCCTTGTTAAATACCGATGTTAAAATTTTGTCAAAGTTGTTAGCTTCAAGGTTGGAAAAGATTCTTCCTTTTATAATTTCACTGGACCAAACCGGTTTTATTAAAAATCGCCATTCTTTTTTTAACTTGCGGCGGTTGTTTAATATTATTTATACTTCTCACCACAACATACCTGAATGTGTTATTAGTTTGGACGCTGAAAAGGCATTCGATAGGGTTGAGTGGGAGTATTTGTTTTTTACTTTGGAGAGGTTCGGTTTTGGTCCTTCCTTCTGTTCCTGGATTAAACTTCTCTATGCTAGTCCTTTAGCTTCAGTGTTAACTAATTGTCGCTATTCTGACTATTTTAGACTTTACCGTGGTACGAGGCAAGGCTGTCCTTTGAGCCCGTTGCTCTTTGCCTTGGCAATTGAGCCGTTAGCTATTGCAATCCGTGGGAGCCGGGACTTTCTAGGTATTCGTAGGGGTGGCATTGAGCATAGGGTTTCACTCTATGCTGACGATCTTTCACTATTTCTCTCCAACCCACTTACTTCATTACCCGCTACACTCAACATTTTGGATAGTTTTAGTAGGTTTTCTGGTTATAAAATTAATCTTAATAAGAGTGAATTGTTTACGATTAATGAAAAGATTCAAGTTCAGGATTTTGAAAATTTTCCTTTCAAGGTTGTTATTGATCATTTTAATTATCTTGGGATATGTGTCACTAAACAACTTAATTACTTGTTTAAAAATATTTTTCTCCCCTTATTTGACCAGTGCAAGCTAATACTTTCCAAATGGTCCCCATTATCTTTGTCCTTAATTGGCAGAATCAATTCTGTACAAATGATGTTACTTCCAAAGTTTTTATATTTGTTTCAATGTCTCCCCATTTTTATTCCTAAATCCTTTTTTAAGTCTTTGGACTCTCGGATTACCTCATTTATTTGGAATGGTAAACATCCGAGATTGAGGAAAGTTTTTCTTCAAAGACCCAAATCAGTGGGTGGCATGGCTCTGCCTAACTTTCAATATTACCACTGGGCAGCAAATATCAGGTGCATGTTATATTGGAAACATTTTTATCTGGAACCCAAATCACCCATTTGGATCCTTATGGAGTCACATGTGGACAGTCAAACCTCCCTACCGGCAATTTTAGGTTCACCACTTCCCCTTGCTTTGTCTACACTGGGTAATAATAAAGTAGTTCGTCAGTCTCTTAGAATTTGGTCTCAATTCAGGAAAAATTTCGGTCTTCAGTTTTTCTCCATTAGAAGTCCAATTGCCGCAAATCATTTATTTACCCCATCAACTATTGATAGTGCATTTCATATATGGCACAGAAAAGGTTTAAAATCTTTTGCGGATTTATATTTTGATGGTCAATTTGCAAGTTTTTCTCAACTTTTCACTAAATTCGACATCACTTCTACACATTTTTTCCGCTTCCTCCAGGTCAGACATTATGTGCAAACCATGACAAAACAATTCCCTCAAAAACCTTCTGATAATCCTCTAGATGATTTTTTATTAGTTAAACCAACTTCTAAGGGGGTAATATCAGTTTTATATAATTTAATTTCAAATTTACAATCTTCTTCTTTGGCCGCTATTAAATTGAATTGGGAACAAGATCTTAATTTTACTTTTACTGATGAACTGTGGGACTCTATTCTTGGCCAGGTTCACACTGCATCAATGTGTGCTCGTCACGCTCTTATTCAATTTAAGATTGTACATCGGGTGCACCTGTCCAAGGTTAAGTTAGCACGTATTTACTCGGATATAGCCCCAACTTGTGAAAAGTGTGGTAGCACTCCTGGCACTTTGCTTCACATGTATTGGTCCTGCCCTGCATTGATGAATTTTTGGCATTCTGTTTTTATCACTATGTCTGAAGTCCTGCAATATCAAATTAAACCTGATCCATTATGCGCCATTTTTGGTGTGGCTCCAGAACTTGTCTTGCCAAATTCCAAATTAAAAGTATTCAAATTTTCATTATTATTGGCTAAACGTGCTGTATTACTGAAGTGGAAAGACTCTTTGCCCCCTTCACATTTACAGTGGATAAAAGATATAATGTCCTGTTTGGATTTAGAAAAAAATCAGATATACAATTCGTGGCTCTGAAAACAAATTCTATAAATTATGGCGCCCGTTTCTTGATTTCTTTGAAAGACCCACGATTATAGTTTCTGAGTAGCTCATATCCCCTTTACCCCACCCCCACCTCACACACACAATTTTTCTTTGTATTTTTTTAATTATTGTTTATTTAAAGGTTTTTGTGTTTTGAAGCATTTACATTTGTTAGCTTTAAATTCTAGTTTTGCACTGTTTGGTTAAAACAAAAATGAAAATTTCTAATACTTTGTATTGTATTGATACTTCAATTAATAATAATAAAAAGACCTTTGAAAGAACATGTTTATCATCCATTGTCAACCTTGAGTGTAATTTTGAAATCGACTATTATTTCATTCTATTTTTTTTTTCTCTCTGCACAGTGCTGTCAGTCTAATATTGGAGAAGGAAACAGAAAGAGAAAAATTCAGCTTGTGATTTTTCCACTGAGCCACATGCTTTGACAGCATGGCATGGTGGCCTCACAGCACAGAGGTCCTGCACTTGAATCCAGCATGAGCCAAGCGAGACCCATCTGTCTAGATTTTATGGGCCCTTTATATAGCTGGATAACTCTTCTGTTTGCTCCCATTTTCCCGTCCTAAACACACAGGCAACTTCTGCCTTACTTGTGAGCTGTTGTTTGGTTCATATTTACAAGAATAATAAAAACAAATCACTAATCCTTTCTGTGCTGTATATGTTCTTAGAATGAAAAAAAATATTTCCCGGTTCTGTGTTTACAGAGGCACTATGGTTTACTCCCTATGATGGAAAAAAAAAAAAAAAAGTTGCTATGCATCAGTGGTGCACCTGGTGTCCGTCATTGTACCTTTTATGTGTGCTCATGAATCCCTTATGTACTTTCTGGAGCACAATAAGGAGCACCTTGTGGGCATTTCCCAATGATGCATAGTCCTGGAGAAGTGCAGAGGGGAACTATCTGTAATACATGATGTGGTGTTGTGATACTACTAAACAAGTCCAAGGTCATCCATTGGTGATTAAGAGATGCCGTTGACTTGAGCTCTGGATTCTGTTCAAGGTTCTCTTTAAACTCTTGTGGACTAATGACAAATCAATAATCAAGCAGAGGGATGATAAACATTCCATCATGACTAATGACATTAAGGCCTAAGCTCCTTGTAGCATTAACACTCCTTACTTTCAGAAATCCTCTTGCAGATTTGTGTCAGAACCACACAAAATAATTTAAGCATTGCATATATATCTGCAATCATGGTGTACGTGAGGAAAAGGGCTAAAGGTTCACCAGATCAGATTGCATATAAACAGCTCCACCTATTTTCAATTAAAAGATGCCATCGATTCAGGTCTGTTGGTATGCATGGGAAAACAGCAGATGAGTGAGGAGTGCTCAGTTATTTTCACCGCTGAGAGGAAACTAAAGGGCATTCGAGTAAATCGAGCAGCTTTGTACACTCGTGTCTTAACACAAATTAACCAGATTATGAATAAATTTGTCCTACTCAGGGTAGGGATTCTGGATAAAGAGAGATTAAGGGAGGCAGTGATGTAAACAAAGATAATCCCAATATTCAGTAATGCAACTTGCCTCACTCTCAGAGGGTAAAATGCATTTATTTGAAGTTATGTACAAATGATCTCAAGAGGCAATCACTCTCAATGAGTTAATCATCAATCTTTGATCCATGTTTCATTATCTTAAGTATTGTAATAAAAATAGACACATGGTGAAAATTTTCAGGAAAAATATGTATATATTGCATTTAATTGGACCTGCCCAAAAACAGACCAACCACAACAGACAATGGGACTTTTAAATGGAACTATTATCTTGTGTTGGTCTTATATACACTATAAAACTTAACAGTACTTTTTAATAAAAGAAATAATTAAACATAACTTAATCCTTTAAATAATTGGAGTCACTCATTTCTACTAATTCAACCTTAGTCAAAAATATATGGTTGTAGTGGTAACTCATTTGCTTTGAGTGTACTTTTGTTTTGTGGGCATTTTAAGTATTTGTGACATAATTCCAGTTTGTTGCATTAACTCATTTCATCAGAGTTAACTTCAATATCGCTATCCACCTTACTCCTGGGGGTGCCGCTGTAGGAACGATTATGGCCGGAGCTTCCGGTTTCGGCTGATGTAGTGTTAAATGAATCATTAAGAATGGAGTAGCAGTGGCATTTAAAATAGTGTTTTTAAAAGTTTTTCAAATTCATTTTAATGTCTAGTCCACATATGTGTTTTGCACTCAAGAGGCAGCTAATTTCAGCTCTTCTAGTTTTTTTGTATCATTTGAATGTTTTGGCGTAGTTCTGGTACTTGTTGCTGGTGTTTGTGGTTGTGCCAGACTGGATAAATGGAAGCTTCTTACCACACGGTGACAGACGGCATCCAAGCATGGCGTTGTGGCGTACGTAAATTTGATTATGTCCAACATATTTTAACAAAATGCAGCCGACTTTATTGCAGTAGAGACTTGCTGGTCAGAATGCACACCGCGTCATGATGAGTACAGGCAAAGAGAAGTCATAAATCCTGACTCTTTTTTTGTTTGGTAGCGGCAAAGTCCCAGGAAATCCTCCATAAGTGTCTGGTATCATTGGAAAGCATAGAAATTGTACTTTCTAAAAATACCTATGCTTTTGTGGAAGACGTAACTTCCGACCGATCAAACGCGAGTTTTCAACCTAGCCCAAATATAAACAAATTGAAGCGGCATGAAATAAAGCAGCGTGGTGAAGGTTTTAAGCAGGTTTATTCAATCATACCGCCATCACGAAGCTCGACCAATGGGCAAGCCCGGAGGCTCTCAGCAAAGGGACACAGTGTGTGTCAGCAGCAGCAGTTGAAGAGTGAGAGAGTGTGGATTACAGTGCAATATATATACCCAACTACAACAATACATAAAAGAGCATTCCCAGCAGTGGGTATGATCAAAGAGACTGCAGAACAGGCATGAGACATTTGCATTTGAGAGACATACATCACAATAGGCAGATTGCTGGCCTCTGCTCCAGCTGCAGGACAAAGAAGTTACAAGGCACATCTACATATTGATCTCAGTCTCTAGGTCACAGTAAGGACAGGACGCATGAACACAATGAATGAATGGCACATTAACATCACAATGCATGTATGGCACATTACATCTCAGTAGTGCAGCGGAAAAAAACAGGAGTAGCGAGCTGTCTGTCCTTAGTCTGTTGTGGGGGTTACACCAACCCGCCACACGCTCCCTCCCAGAGGGCTCGGCAGGCGGCCGAGGTCTCGATCATGCAGCTTGGGCAGCGAGCAGGAGAAGCTCTGTGCAGGCGGAGAGGTGGGGGGGTGGTAAGTGCTGGCCGGGAGCGGTGAAATCGTCCTGGCCGCGCCAAAATTGCTTGTTGTTCCGCGATGTCAAGGGGCTGTCCCGTTGAACTTGCGGAGATCACAAGAAGAAAAAATTAGTCTCTGACTCCTCTCGTGGCCATGAAGAAAAGCAGGAGCGGCTGTAAGAAAAAAAAGGAACAAAAGCAGAGGGACTTGGCGTGTTGTCTTTAGATGCAGGCGCAACCCTAAAGCCTCGGGAACCGCAGACAGCTGAATTCCCCTTGTGTGCCGTGGCTAAGACCATAAAATCCAGTGAGCAAGCTGTGTGCCTCAGGTGTACGAGCAAGCCTGAAGGGCCAGTGTGCAGCAGAAGGAAGGCGGTCAGTGGAGCCGTATGTGTCCCGTGTGTGGTGCGCCGTCCTCGTAACTCCCCAGTGCGTGTGCCGGGGCTCCGTGCGTGGGTGGGCCAGCTGGAGAGGAAAAGCCAGGGTCAGGGAGCTTAATCATCCCTGTTGTAGTTGCAGCAGATGGGTCATGGTGCGTTCAGGTCCACGTGTGCTCCGTCGGCCGTGGAGGTCGCCGTTGTGGAGAAAGGACGAGGTGCGTGCGCTCTCGTGTGGAGGAGCTGTGAGCGCGGTCGGTCCAGCGTGGATGTGCCGAACTAGGTGTGCAGATCTCACCATGAAGTTGCTGCAGTTTTCCCGGTTGTGAGTGATGTCTGGAGAGTTCCCTGAAGCAGAAGGGAGCTGCTGGGTTCACTTGTCGTCGGAGCATCACCGCCGGGTGCTGCGTTCATTGTCAGCGTGTTCTTTTCTGCCTTCAGGTCATGGTGCGTTGGAGCGGCAAGAGGGAGGAGACGTCTTGTGTTCCTCGACCGGTTCAGCGTGGATGTCCAGACCAGAAGGTTGCGATGCACAAAGCGTGTGCATTCTCGGGGTCACCAGTGAAGCGGCATGAAATAAAGCGGCGTTGGTGAAGGTTTTAAGCAGGTTTATTCAATCATACCGCCATCACGAAGCTCGACCAATGGGCAAGCCCGGAGGCTCTCAGCAAAGGGACACAGTGTGTGTCAGCAGCAGCAGTTGAAGAGTGAGAGAGTGTGGATTACAGTGCAGTATATATACCCAACTACAACAATACATAAAAGAGCATTCCCAGCAGTGGGTATGATCAAAGAGACTGCAGAACAGGCATGAGACATTTGCATTTGCGAGATATACATCACAATAGGCAGATTGCCGGCCTCTGCTCCAGCTGCAGGACAAAGAGGTTACAAGGCACATCTACATATTGATCTCAGTCTCTAGGTCACAGTAAGGACAGGACGCATGAACACATTGAATGAATGGCACATTAACATCACAATGCATGTATGGCACATTACATCTCAGTAGTGCAGCGGAAAAAACCAGGAGTAGTGAGCTGTCTGTCCTTAGTCTGTTGTGGGGGTTACACCAACCCGCCACACAAATCATCTTTTTCCGGGTCAGTTTTTGTGCGGTACCTACAAATTAAATATCATTTTGAAGATCTTTCAATACAGAATATGGAAATAACATTACATCAGTTGTGAAAATTTCCTAAAAGTGACTCATTTTACCAGAATGTGTCATTTGTTTACAGTGTTAGCATCTTAGCAGCGGCACTTAATAATGGCGCTACTGTCTACGAGGCCACTTTATAACTCCATCTTCCCATCCCTCGATAGTCATGGGAAGTGGTGTGATTATATTGCTGTTTTGAGGTGCCAGAGGCCGTGTTTCCGCATTTCTGATGCCGAAGTCATTTTTTTTTTAACAAGGAAATGTGTCCCGTTTCAGTGACAACCATATGTTCTCAGCTAGTACCGGAAGTTGCTACCATAATTCACACAAGGCATCATGGGGCCTAGGAATAAGGTGGATAACAATGATTGCTGACATTGTTTTTTTGTTTGTTTGTTTTTTATTCAGGGTTTGAAATCATCAGGCTATGCTCCAATGAACCAATAATCCAGACAGTTTTATGTTCCTTTGAACTGGCATCACTAAGTGAACAACTTCGAAGTGTTGCAGTTATGTAATTTTTGTTTAGTCAGTGTTGTGTTCGTGTTCGTTGAGGAGAGAAGAGACTTGCAGTTGAACCAACGTAACTTTATTTTTTAGCGGCAGCTCACACAGACACTTTCACATCGGCTCCCATGTTGGCCGTTTCTTATTCTACTGAGTGCATCATTCCAACAAGCGGTAACAAGGTAGCAGCGACGCCTAGTGGTAAACACTGATCATTACATCCCCCTTTCTTTGAGGTGAATAAACATTAATAAACATTGATGCAAAACAGTGTATATGTATTCAGTATGAATGGACTAATACAAAACACAAATTTCAGTTCTCCCTGAATCAACATGGCCAAAGAAATTAACATCTGTTACATTTTTCTTATTCTTTGCTTTTTGCTTTTTTTTTTTCTTATAAGTCCAACCTGTCTGGTTTCTTTATTTCTCGTTTTGATCTTCTCGGTTCATCTTTGTCAGGTGGAACATTTGCTTCACAGTTCATAAGAGGCGTGGTTGTGGGAGATTCTGGGTGAGCATTATTGGGCCCACCAGGTGCTTGTGGAGTCTTGAGGAGACTGCGGCGATTGCGCCTGAGCACCTGTCCATCCTCGGTTCTCACTGTGAATGATCTTGGAGCAACTTCCTGTAATACAACTCCTTTAGTGTTCCAGCCAGATGCATCCTCGATCCTAACTGGGTCGTTGTTGGCCAGTGGAGAGAGTGGTTTGGCTGAAATGTCATAGAATGTCTTTTGTTTCAGTTTCTGCTTCTCAAGCTTGTTTCTGAGTTTTGTATCTTTCCTTTGTGAAGTAGCATTTGGGTAGCTGGGAAGCGTTGTACGCAGCTTTCTGTTCATTAGTAGCTCAGCAGGTGACAGTCCGCACTGAAGTGGAGAGGCGCGGTAACTGAGTAGAGCCAAGTATGGATCCGAGTTGCTGTCTGCAGCTTTCTTAAGCAGTTGCTTCAGAATGTGGACGCCTTTTTCTGCTTGTCCATTTGATTGTGCATAGTGTGGGCTTGACGTCACATGCCGAAATTCATACTGTTCTGCAAACTGCTGCCATTCCCTGCTACTGAAACATGGTCCATTATCTGTCACCACAAGGTGTGGGATGCCATGCCGAGCAAATGTGGATTTGGTATGAGTGATCACACAGGCTGATGTAGTGCTTGAGAGTAGTGCCATTTCTGGAAAGTTGGAAAAGTAGTCCATGACTACTAAGTAGTCTTTGCCTTTAAGGTGAAACAGGTCTATCCCTACTTTGTGCCAAGGGGATGCAGGACTTTCAGATATCACCATTGGCTCTTTGCTTTGTTTACTTCGGTGTTTCTGGCACGTTTCACAACTACTCACAAGCGTCTCGATGTCTTTGTTTAGTCCAGGCCAGTACACTGACTCCCTTGCTCTCCTTTTACATTTTTCAATCCCAAGGTGTCCTTCATGTATCCTGTTTAACAAATCTGGTCTTAGAGCCTCAGGGATGACTATTCTTCCTTTCTTCAGTAATAGTCCATCAACAAAACTGAGATCTCCTCTGACATGGTAATAGCGAGGGCAAGATCCTGCAGGCCATCCCTCGTCCATGTTCTGAATGACACGCTGTAGCTCGGTGTCCTGTGATGTCACCTCAGCTATTTGTTTCGACTTTGTGTCAGATACTGGCAGAGCACACGACACCATGTTGATGTGATTTTCAATATCCTCATCTGTGGAACTCAGACACTTTTCAGCAGGTGCTCTGGACAAGGCATCTGCGAGTATCAGGTGCTTTCCCGGTGTATAAACCAGTTCAAAATCGTACCTTTGCATTTTCATCATTAGGCGTTGGATCCGTGGGGACATTTCGTTAAGATTCTTCTTGATAATGGAGACGAGTGGGCGGTGGTCAGTTTCCACAGTAAAAGACGGCAGTCCATAGACATAACTGTGAAACCGCTCCAGCCCGTAGGAAACGCCTAAACACTCCTTTTCAATCTGGGCATATTTGCATTCAGACTTTGTCATAGCCCTTGACGCATAGGCTACTGGTTTCCAGTACTCTCCTTCTGCCTGTAGGAGCACTGCTCCGATGCCATCTTTGGACGCGTCAGTTGACACTTTGAGCTTTTTCCGGTGGTCATAGTAGGCTAATGCTGGTGCTCTGGTAAGAGTTTGCTTAAGTCTTTGCCACTCTTGCTCATGTTTTTCGGCCCATTTAAAGTCACAGTCGTTGTGTAAGAGCTCTCGGATGCATGACGTCTTTGCTGTGAGGTTGGGAATAAATTTGCCTATGAAATTTACCATTCCCATGATGCGTAACACGCCCGTTTTGTCTGTTGGTCTTGGCATGTTCAGTATTGCTTTCACTTTATCGCCATCTGGTTGTATGCCTTGAGCTGTGAGTTTGTCTCCGAGGAAGAGAATCTCTTGTACTGCAAACTCACAATTGGCTCTATTGAGTTTCAGCCCGTACTTCTGAATGCGCTCCATCACTTTGTTAAGTCTCTGGTTGTGCTCTTGGAGAGTCGAGCCCCATACAATAATGTCATCTATGTAAACTCTGACTCCCTCTAGGCCTTCAATGATCTGTTCCATCGCTCTGTGGAATATTTCTGGTGCAGATTTTATTCCAAATGGCAGCCTAAGAAAACAGTATCTACCGAAAGGTGTGTTAAAAGTACAGTACTTAGTGCTGCTCTCATCCAGTTTTAACTGCCAGAAACCCTGAGAAGCGTCGAGCTTTGTGAAGTAGTTAGCTCCTGCCATCTCACTGACTATTTCCTCACGTGTGGGGATTTGGTAGTACTCGCGCTTAATGTTCTCATTTAGATCTTTTGGGTCCATGCACATTCTCAACTCACCATTCTTTTTCTTTGTGACGACCATCGAGTTGACCCAGTCTGTGGGCTCCTGCACCTTTTTGATCACGCCCAAGTTGGTCATCCTGTCCAGTTCTCGTTTGAGGGCTTCACGCAGTGGAGCTGGGACCCTACGTGGTGCGTGCACAACTGGTTGGGCGCCTTCTTTTAGCTGGATTTTATATGTAAAGGGCAGTGTGCCAAAACCTTTGAACACATCAGAAAAGTTTTGCACAATAGCGTTAGTGTCACACTTGGAATCTGATTCAATGCAGTACACTCTTTTCACTAACCCTAGCTCTTCACAGCTTTTATCACCCAACAGTGATTCACATTTCTCATTCACAACAGAAAAGTTTACATTGTGCACTTTACCTTTAACAACAACATTCAGTTTACAGGTACCAAAACACTGTATGGGTTGCCCATTGTAATCTTTCAACCCTGATTTCTTTCTGTATATGTGTGGCTTAACCTGCATTTCCTTTACATCAGACATGCTAATGAGGTTAGCTTTTGCACCAGTGTCCAGTCTCATAGTGACGATAGTCCCGTTAACCAGCAGAGGAGTGATCCACTTGTCCTCATTGGTAATGCTGTTGACTTTTTCTCCTTCATTTTCACAGTTAACGATGCCCACAAAGAAAGTGTCACTTAAGTCTGTGTCTTCGACTACATTCACGTTTTTGCCTTTCTTTCCTTCCTTTCTTTTGGTGAAGCATTGCTTGGCAAAATGATTCTTTCCATGGCAGTTGGAGCATACTTTACCAAACGCTGGGCATTGCTTTGGCTTGTGCTGTAATCCGCAACGCTTGCAGAAGAACGTGGGATCCTCGGTCCGCTGTGCAGTCCCGGCCCATGAGCAACGCCTCCCGCTCTGAGATGACACGGCGCCGACCGCTGCTCCTTCACTCGGAGGTGTGGCGCCTGGCATGCCGCAGAACGTTTTCATGTGCTTCTGGGACAGTTCGCTTGCCTGGCAGAGTTTAACAGCCATCTCCAGCGTCAACTCCGTCTCACGAAGCAGTCTCTCTCGTAACTTTTTGTCCTCAACACCGAACACAATTTGATCTCTGATCATTGAGTCCTTCAATGTCCCAAAATTGCAGGATTGTGCTTTCAAACGGAGAGCTGTCAAAAAACTGTCAAAGGGCTCACTCTGTTGCTGCATACGAGATCTAAACATGTATCTTTCATATGTCTCGTTTTTCTTAGGAGTGCAGTGAGCATCAAACTTAGCGAGCACGACATCCAGCTTATTTGGGTCTTCACCCGTTCCGAACACGAACGTGTTGTACACTTCAATGGCCTGTGGCCCCGCTAAGTTCAGCAAAAGTGCTACCTTTCTCAAGTCCGGCTTTGTGTCCAGTCCCATGGCCGTGACATACAAGTTGAACTGCTGCTTGAATGCCCGCCATTTTTCATCCACGTTACCTGCCAATTTCAGGTTTTCCGGCGGCTTCAACTCCATGACGACTTCTCACGTGGTCGCTCAGTTCATGCAGTTTACTCCTGGTACCATGTTGTGTTCGTGTTCGTTGAGGAGAGAAGAGACTTGCAGTTGAACCAACGTAACTTTATTTTTTAGCGGCAGCTCACACAGACACTTTCACATCGGCTCCCATGTTGGCCGTTTCTTATTCTACTGAGTGCATCATTCCAACAAGCGGTAACAAGGTAGCAGCGACGCCTAGTGGTAAACACTGATCATTACAGTCAGCACATACAAAACTAATTTAGCACTATGATAATGGCATCATTAAAGTAAATTTGCATTTTTTTTGTTATGGGGGACATAAAATTTGCCTCTCAGTAACTTTGAATATTATTATTTGTAATTTCAAAATTTATGACCATAGTCATCAAATGGAGATTTTAGAACTCTCTCCAAAAAATAAATAAATAAATAAAAATACAGCAACAAGGTCTGATGTGAAATGTTGAAATTTGGAAAATAAGCATTATTTCTATAGTTAGACTATTAATTTCCCGTGTGTTGCTGCTGTACATACAGTATATCAAAGCTTTTGTTGCTAGGATATTTGAGTTTTAGATAACGTTTGTGTTTGGCACTTTGAGTGTAACTGCTATGGCAGTGATACAAACTGCCATAGCAGTTCTGCTGCACCCTGTTCTACTGCAGTGGCAATTGACAATACTGAGGCTCCATATGCAGCATGGGGGGTGGGGGTGGGCGCTCAGTCAATAGGGTCAATAACATTGCGACGGAAACAGCCATGCCAGTTATGTTGTGCAAGTTGTCATAACTTCAATGTGGTGATAAACCTTAACAGAAATAATAGACCAAATAAAGCTTGAATCGCAGTTTAGTGTGAAGAAGATGCACTTAAGTTTAAGAATTTAACTCTTATTACATAATTCAGCTTACTCAGCTGAAAAAATTGATGTGCTTCCTTGGTTTGAATGAACAAATTCAAATTTTGATGATCAACACCCAACTTCTGGACCAGACTTCCCGCTGTACGCCAGTGTTTTTGTTTGTTTCTGTCAGCACATTGTCTGTTTTTTAGGTATTGCAGCAAGCCATCTAATTACCAGTAGACAGGGCGACCACTTTGTACTGGGAGGTGGAGAGTCATTTCAAAGAGGTGTGGCGGCATGCAATCTCATGCACACCAATACTATGGTGCATGTGATGACAATGCATTTTTGATCAGAAAACGGAGGTCTGTTGTCAGAAATCGTGTCGCTCTGGAGTTCATGAGGAAACAGCATGCACTGGAATTTTCTGTTATTTTAATGGAGAGAGCTGGAACAGTCATGATATAATAATCCATCATTTGATTTATATGATGATACACTAAATATTTTTTTGTATTCCATCAACATTCTCATTTTAATTGCAGACTTACCACTGGAGATTATATATTAGGCATTAATGTATGACATGTTTAGGGGAATGAATGAATGAACAGAAAGCATGTGTGTTCCAGTGTGGAAGAACACGGGAGGCATGTCAGTCTATAGGTGTCATGACTGGTAATTATTGACAGCTCACGTGTAGGGAGTGACACCAGAGAAAACACACGATGACACAGAGAAGCAAATTTGATTTGAATTTTATTAATGCAAAAAGGAACACTTCGCAAAGGAAAAACGCCACTCGCCAGAGGAAGACCCAGCCTATAGGGAGAGACAAGAGCAGGATAGATAAGGAGGGAGACTGGGAAGGGAAAATAGGACTACACTCACGTGGAAGGTAGAGGGAGCCCAGCACAGGAACCCAGCACTTACAGCGAACCCAGAGCAGATGCTGGAAGGTAGAAGTAGAGCTGGGTGAGGTGTCTGACCGGGTGAAGATAGTTGCTGACGTGGTGATTGTGATGAGGCAGGTGAGCGCACAACAACCCCGGAGACACACCACAAAGGAGGTAGCAACCTGAAGAGGAGAGGACAAAAGGATTAATGGTTTATTCTCCAAAAGGAAGAACCAAACTTACTTGTTGAGGCAGGTAGTATACCCAACGAACCAGCACCAAAGTGTTGAAGAGAAGGTCTATTTAAGCGCTGGCGAGTCGAGGTAGCAGGTGCGTCTCATTACGCAGGTGAGGATGATTGTCCACGGAGTAGGGAAAAGTTGAGCAGGACGGGAGGGGGAGAGTACGCTCACCAGATCATGACAATAGGTATTTATTCCATCCTCATTTTTGTCTTCATCATGGACTTATTAGGCATTATTCTGTGTTTTTTTGTAGGGTGAATGAAGGAATGAACAGGGTTTTACTTTTCACTGTAGCTGCCCAGAAAGACAGGAGATGGCACATGTGCTTGTGGTTGCACCCCCCCCCCCCCCCCACAAGTTGTCCAGTCAGTCCAAGGCTGCCCACACTGGTCCTACGGTTGGGAGTACTTGAGCTGTAGGTGCCCTGATTGCCACTGTTATAGCCCCTGGGAGAAGCCACCGAGAGCGGGTTCGCTTTGTGGTGGGGCTCAGCGGTGTATGGGACCCACGCCAGATCTCCTTCTTCCCTTCTACAGGGAGGGACTGGGACAGTCAGCCACAAACCTCGGCAGACTCCTGTGTGAGATGGGGAAAACCCTTTGTCAGAGAAAGCAACAGTAGAGGGAGTCCTCAATCTCCTGACTTGCGGGAGCGGCTTCTTCGGGAGCGGATCCTTCCATTTTATAAAAGCTTGCACAGGCATCATCCTCTTTTCCTGAGCTTTCAATCCCATTCATGTCTGTGTGTTGCATTCATGTTCTCTACAAGAGGCCATTCAGCTGATTTTTCAGCCCAGCATTATCTTATCCCATTTGTTCTCCATAACTCACTGGGCATCAACTTATTACAAAGCAGCATTGCTATTGCATGCATTTTGGTTGACATGCATGCACTCTGGCCAAAAAAAGCCTCTCTTAAAAAAGCCATCATGATTAGAGTTCACTTTAGAAAATGTGCCTCTGTGCAATAAAGGGATGGGCAGGAGTTTTTTGGATTGGATTATCCAAATCACACCTCTGAATAATAAGAGCCTCTTTGCATCTTGCACCTGATGGAAAATTCGTTTTTACATTGCTGTGATAAGGAAATGAACTTGGAAATGCCCATGGATGCATTCTGCATCAGTGACAACTGATTATGGACCGAATCATTGTAATTCAGCCCTTTGAGTTAAACTAACTCATCAGGTTTTACAGTGCACCAGAAATATGATTAACTAAAGATGATGACTATATAGCTTCAAAATTCAAACATGTAAGAAATGAACATATTTAACTTAGCAACAGTTGAAATCAGAAATTTGCATAAACTGTACAAAAAGACACAACCTTTTTTTCTCATTGACATTAAATCAGTCTAAAATTTTCCTGGTTTAGATCAGTAAGGATTATCAAAATTATTTGCATTTGTTAAATAATTGTTCTCCATCCATCCATCCATCAATCCATCCATCCATCCATCCATCCATCCATCCATCCATCCATCCATCCATCCATCCATCTTCTACTGCTTTTCCAGAGGTCTGGGTTGCAGAGGCAGCAGTTCAATCAGAAAAGCCCAGATTTCTCTCTCCCCAGCCACCTGCTCCAGCTCTTCAGAGAGGATACCAAGGTATTCCCAGACCAAATGGGAGACATAGTCTCTCCAGCGAGTCCTATGTCTGCCCCGGGGTCTCCTCCCACTGGGACATGCCCAAAACACCTCAAGTGGGAGGCGTCCAGGAGGCATCCTGATCAGATGCCCAAACCACCTCAAGTGGCTCCTTTCAATGTGGAGGAGCAGCGGTTCTACTCTGAGCCTCTCCCGGTTGACTGAGTTCCTCACACTATCTCTAAGGGTGAGTCCAGCAATCCTACGAAGAAAGCTCAATTCAGCCGCTTGTATCGGTGATCTCATTCTTTCGGTCATTACCCTAAGCTCGTGACCATAGCTGAGGGTAGGAACTAAAGATTGACCAGTAAATTGACAGCTTTGCCTTAGAGCTTAGCTCCCTCTTCACCAAAATGGACCAGTACAACATCCACATCACTGCAGATGCTGCCCCAATCCATCTATCAATCTCTCACTCCATTCTCCCATCACTCATGAATAAGACCCCAAGATACTTAAACTCCTCCATTTAGGGCAGAAGCTTGTTCTCAACCCAGAGAGGGCGATCCACCTTTTTCTGGATTTGGACCAGGGACTTGGACTTGGAGATCCTGATTCTCATCCCAGCCACTTCACACTCAGCGGCAAACTGTCCCAGTAAGACCTGTAGGTCATTGCTGGATGAAGACAACAGGACAACATCATCTGTAAATAACAGAGATGAGATCCTGTGGTCACCAAACATGACACCTTCCACTCCCTTACTGCGCCGAGAAACCCCAAACCAAACTCTCACAATGGTCATTTAGAGACTGGATAGCTCGTAACAACAAGCCCAATACCCAAAACTCCCGAAGCACCCCCAAGAAAAAACCAAGAGGTACGTGATCGAATGCATTCTCCAAGTCCACAAAACACATGTAAACTGGTTGGGCAAATTTCTACTAACCCTTGAGGATTCTTGAGAGGGTAAAGAGTTGGTCTGATGTGCCACTGCAAGGACAAAAACCACATTGCTCCTCCTGAATCCTAGGTTCGACCAATGGCCAGACTCTCCATTCCAGTACCTTGGCATAGATCTTCACAGGGAGGCTAAGGAGTGTTATCCCTCTAAAGTTGGAACACACCCTCCTGTTCTCTTTCTTTAAAAGAGCATCCACCACCCCGGTTTGCAATGACCACGACACTGTCCCCGACCTCCACACAATGTTGCAGAGGTGTGTCAACCACGATAGCCCTACAACATCCAGGCCCTTGAGGTACTCAGGGCGAGTCTCATCCATCCCCGAGCCCCAGCCATCAAGGAGCTTTTTAACCACCTTAGCAACCTCAGCCCCTGTGATGGGCAAGTCATCCCCCTCGACCACAAGCCCTGCTTCCTTTGTGGAAGGTGTGTCAATGGGATTGAGGATACCCTTGAAGTATTCCTTCCACTGATGGACGATATCCCCAGTCGAAGTCAGCAGCACCCCATCCGCACCATACACAGTGTGGACAGGCAGCTGCTTCCCCCTCCTGAGCCGCCGGACAGTTTGCCAGAATCTCTTCGAGGCCGACCAAAAATCTTGTTCCTTTGCCTCACCGATGTCCTCCCACACCCAAGTTTTTGCTTCAGCAACCACCTGAGCTGCACTCTGCTTGGCTTGCCGGTACACTTCAGCTGTTTCGCGAGTCCCACAAGCCAACCAAGCTCGATTGGACTCCTTCTTCAGCTTAATGGCACCTCTCACCACTGGTGTTCACCACTTGGATCAGGGGTTGCCACCACGAGATGCACCGACAACCTTGCGGCCACAGCTCTGGGCAGCCGTTTCAACAATGTAGGTGGAGAACATGGCTCATTCAGACTCCATGTCTTCAGACTCCCTCGGAAAGTGGTCAAAGTTCTTCCGGAGGAGGGAATTGAAGACCTCCTGGACAGAGCCTTCAGCCAGACATTCCCAGCACACCCTTACTATGCATTTGGGTCTACCACTTCTGAATGGCATTCTCCCCTATGATTGGATCCAACTCACCAACCAGGTGGTGATTAGTTGACAGCTCTTCATCTGTCTTTACCCATGTGTCCAAGACATATGTTGCAGGTCTGATGACACAATAACAAAATCAATTATCGACCTGTGACCTAGGGTGTCCTGGTGCCAGGTGCACATATGGGGACCTTTATGTTTGCACATGGTGTTTGTTATGGACAAACTGTGGTTAGCACAGAAGTCCAATAACTGAACACCACTCGGGTTCAGATCAGGCAGGCCGTTCCTCCCAATAACCCCCCTCCAGGTTTCACTGTCATTGCCAAGATGCACATTGAAGTCCCCCAGTAGGACAATGGAGTCTCCAAGAGGAGCACCCTCTGGCACCCCAGTCAGAGACTCAAAAAAAGGTGGGTACTCTGAAACATCATTTTGTGCATAGGCACAAATGATGGTCAGGACCTGTTTCCAAACCCAGAGGCACAGGGAAACAACCCTTTCATCCACAAAGGAAAACTCCAATATAGAGGCAACAAGGTGGGGGGGGATACAAGAACACCCACCCCTTCTCGTCGCCTTCTGCCCAGGGCAACTCCAGAGTAGGCCAAGCTCCAGCCCCTCTCCAGGAGACTGGTTCCAGAACCAGCATTGTGTGTTGAGGTGAGGCCAGCTACATCTAGCCGGTATCTCTCAACCTCATGCAGTTGCTCAGGCTCCTTTCCCACCAGAGAGGTGACATTCCATGTCCTGAAAGCAAGTTAAGGAAGCCTGGGATCAGACCGACAAGGTCTCTGCCTTCAACCGCCACCTGATCCACATAGCACCGGACCCCCATGGTCCCTCCTGGAGGTGGTGAGCCCACTGGAGGGTGGACCCATGTAACTCCTTCGGGCTGAGCCCGGCCGGAAGCCATGGGCAGAAACCTGGCCACCAGACGCTAGCCATCGAGCCTCTCCCCCAGGCCTGGCTCCAGAGTGGGTCTCCGGTAACCCCATACCGGGCGGGGTACACTGAATCCTTGTTCTAGCATTCATCATCAGAGTCTGTTAGATTGTTCTTAGTCTGGCCCTTTACCCAGGACCAGTTTATCTTGGCCTACCAGAGGAAAACTGCCCCAGAAAGCATAGATCCTGGGATCACTAGGGCATAAAACCCCACCACCACAATAAGGTGACTACCCATGAGGGGTGATGATCCATGAGGGGAATAACTGTTCTATTTGATAAATATTTTGTTGAGAATTTTTTATTACTTTCTTCAATGTCAGAATTTTACATACATATCCTTTCTGTTGGTTAGCATTGCCTTTAAAATGGATGACTTGGGTCAAATGTTTTGGGTATCCTTCTGCAAGCTCCTCACAATAGTTTGCTGGATTTTTGGCTAATTCCTCTTAATAGAACTTGGTGGAACAGAGTCAGGTTTGTAGGACTCCTTGCTCTCACACATCTTTTCAGCTATGCCCATAAATTTTCAATGGGATTGAGATCAGGGATTTGTGATTGCCACACAAAAATACTGACTTTATTGTTCTTAAGCCACTTTGTAATTCATTTGGCGGTATGCTTAGGGCCATTGTTCAATTCAATTCAGCTTTATTTATGTAGTGCCATATCATAACAAAAGTCATCTCATAGCACTACCAAATGCAGGGAAAACCCCACAATTGCAGAAAGACCCAGCAATCAGACGATCCCCTGTGAGCAAGCACTTAGCAATGGTGGAGAGCAAAAACTCCCATTTAACAGGAAGAAACCTCTAGCAGAACCAGGCTCACGGAGGGGCAGTAATCTGCTGCGACTGGCTGGGGGTGAGGGGATAGAGAGGATGAAGAGAACAGACATAAAGGACAAGAACAGACATAAAGAACAAATTGTTGATCTGGAAGACCCATTTGGCCCAAGCTTTAACTTCCTGGCTGATGTCTTGAGATGTCACTTCAATATTTCCATATAATATTCTTTCCTCATGATGCCATCAACAAAGCACCCCCAAAGCTTGATGCTGACACACCTGTACTTCAGAGTTGGAATGGTATTCTCAGGCTTGCAAGCTTCACATTGCTTTTGGTGTAACTGATTCTTCCTCGCTGAGTGGACTTTCAGCCCATGTTTGTACAGGACTTGTTTCCCTGTGGATAATGACATTGTTTTACCAGCTTCACCCAGCATCTTCAAAAAGTTTTTGTTTTTGTTTGGGGGTTTATACGCACATTTTGCACAAAAACGCATTCATCTCTGGGACACACAACCCATCTCCTTCCTGAACGGGATGATGGCTGGACATTATACTTGTGTATAATAGTTTGAACAGATGAATGTGGCACCTTCAGGCATCTGGAAATTGTACACAAGGATGAACCAGACCTTTGGAGGTCCACAGTTCACTTCCTGATATCTTAATTCCCATATGTCATGCAAGGAAACAGTGTGTTTGAGGTGTCCCTTAAATACGTCCACAGGTGTGCCTCCAATAAACTCAAATGTTGTCAATAAACCTATTAAAAGCTTCTAAAGCCATGACGTCATCAACTGGGCACATGCCTTGGAAAAATGTCTAACTTTTGAATGCTTCAAAATAGAAGTGTTGTCTTGGGGTCTAATGAAAGGTGATACTCAGGGCTATCCTGCCCTATATCCAGATACACTGTCAGTAGTAATGGCAAAGTGTAAATAAAATATAAACATTACACACAAGGTTGGTAGAAGTGACTCAGCTTTGTAGAAACAACCGAGCATTACATATGGGAGATGCACGCGCTTTATAGGTGATGTGTGTGATGAACCCAGCTATATCAGGTATCACTAAGTTCAGAAATTAATTGGCTACATGACACATCAGTAATCAGCATATCTGCTGCATGGGGCTAGTTGTTGATGCTAAGCAGAAACTCATTCAGTATTGAAGTCTGAGAAAAAACAAAAGGAGGGCGTATTTGTTGAAATGATGTATCAATCAAATCTAGACAGTCATGAGAGTCTTTTGGGCTTCCATTTATGGCACTATCTCTATGGGAAATTTATTTTATTTATTTATTTTTAATTTTTTTAGCGCAACCCCCACCACAAACAAACAAACAAACAAACAAAAAACAGGACATTAGCCGGCTAAGTTTCAACCAATGTTACAATTTTTTTGGGCAGTTTCCCCTGTGATCATCTAGATAGAGAATAAATCTTACTCAAATGGATGTATTGGACCTTTTGTAATACAAATGGACTATATTTGTTGGACTATCATTAATTCATGGTAAACAAGGAAGCTTCTTTGTTGAGTAAATGCCACATTGCCATGTTGCGCTAGCGCGTTTCATACCCTACTTAAATTCAGTGTTATGATTTTGTCTAAAATCTGTTTAAATAAGCAAATAGACAAAATTCTAAGCTCTCAAATGATGTAAGCCATGACGGCCTACTTTAAACATGTTTACCATGCTTCACTGTGTGGCAGCAGAAATATTAACATGCTCTGGGACATGGAGCATTAAGAGGAGGGCCACTTTAAACATGAGGTGGGGCTGAAAAATTTGTAGACTGAAAAGTTCATAGTGGTCAAATATGACCAAATGTGGTTTATTTTTCAAATGCAGGGAAAAAGTGCCTTGTTACAACCAGAGAAAAAAAGCTGTGTAATACAATATATTCATTTTTTTGTGGTGTTGTGGAAATGTGAAAGGACGAGACAGAGTTTATCTCACGAGTCAGGTTTATTCACATTCTCCAACATCAGCAGTACAGAAAGAGAAAGAAACCCAGACCTTCATCCCCTTTTTATACCCCAGGAGCTTCAAATCTCCAGTCACAATGCATTTAATCCCAAATAACAATGCATCCCTTTCAGATCTTATCACCCCCACCCCAAAGTCACTGGCAGCCAGGAAATCCCCCACGGCCATCTCTTTGCATACCAAAGACCACATTTCACATCCTCCTGTTATCTCCGAGGAGGCTCAGTCCTTTGTTCATCTGAGGCGTGAAGCATACAGTAAGCATACAGTGATATACATATGGAGCATAAGGTGATATACATTTGTGCATATGAAACCCACATATGTGTCCCACATGACCCCCCCCAAAAATGTCTAAGATGTAACAACAGAATAACAGTCAGCCTGTCATGATTAAATCATTACACATCAGCCCATATGTTGCTTGGGCCTCAGTCTCCTCCAGTATCTGCTGTAAGCAGGCTTCAACACTTCCGTGGCACCATTCTGCTGGGGGGCTGCTGTCTGAGGGTGAGAATTGTTAGTCAATCCCTGTGGGTGTTCTGGGGGATGCTCTCTAGGGGGTCTGCCGTGCCGAGGAGCCCTGGCCAACAGCACGTCGTCGTCCGCCACCACAAAGGCGGGTTTGAGCCTGTTAATGCCAATCTTCTCCTTCCTGCCCCCCAAATCTAGCAAAAAATGCTTATCCCTTGTTTCCAGCACTCTAAATGGCCCATCATAAGGTGGTCGTAGCGGCGGGAGATGGGCATCGTGTCTGACAAAAACAAACTCCGCGTTTTTTAAAACCTTAGGTATAAAAACGCGCGGAAAACTGTGGTGAACGGGACCAGGCAGCATGCCCGATTCCGTGCAACGCTGCAACTACTGAGCCGGGGAACATTCTGGCGCAGGATTATCTGGGAGAAACTCCCCGGGCAGCCGAAGTGGCTGCGCAAAAACTAGCTCCGCCGGGGAGGCTTCTAAATCCTCTTTAGGTGCAGAACGCAACCCCAATAAAACCCATGGTAGCCTGTCCACCCAATTTGCATCCGTAAGCGACGCTCTGAGAGCCGCTTTCAATGACCTGTGAAAACATTCGCATAACCCGATAGCCTGCGGATTGTACGCGGTTGTGCGGTGGATCGTTACCCCCAGGCTGCGGGCCATTGCTGACCAAAGTTCTGAAACAAATTGAGGGCCTCTGTCGGACGTAACGTACGACGGGACTCCAAAACGCGCTACCCATGCTGTTAAAAATGCACGCGCCACCTCCTCGGCTGTGGTTGACACCAGTGGGACCACTTCCGGCCAGCGCGTGGTGCGGTCTACCATTGTCAGAAGGTGTGTGCACCCCTGTGACGGCGGAAGGGGGCCTACGAGGTCCACGTGAACATGATCGAACCTCTTAGCCGGGATGTGAAACGGCTCCAAAGGAGCTCCCGTGTGCCTGTGTACCTTGGCCCGTTGACAGGCCATGCAGGCTGCTGCCCACTCCCTAACTTGTTTGCGCAGGCTCAACCATACAAATTTCTCTCCCACCATTTTGACCGATGCGCGCACTCCCGGGTGCACCAGAGAATGAATCGAGTCAAAAACGCGGCGGCGCCACGCAGCGGGTACCACCGGACGCGGTCGCCCAGTGGAGACATCGCAGATTAGGGGGGGGCATACCGTCTTGCAGCACCCTGTTCTCCAGTCTTAACCCTGTTGGTCCAGACTGGAGCGCGCGCACGTCCGCGTCGCTAACCTGATCCGCGGCCATGGCTGCATAATCTACCCCCATGCAGACTGGAGCAGCCATGGTGCGTGAGAGGCAGTCTGCCACTACATTAAGTTTACCCGCCACATGCTGGATATCGGTAGTAAACTCTGAGATCGTGGCCAGCTGCCTCTGCTGCCGGCCTGACCATGGTTCTGAAACCTTGGCCATCGTGAAAGTCAGCGGCTTGTGATCAACGAACGCAGTGAAACGGCGTCCCTCCAGCCAGAACTGGAAGTGGCTAATGGCCAAGTGGAGAGCTAGCAACTCCCTGTCGAATGCGCTGTATTTTCGTTCACTATCGTGCAAGGTCCTGCTGAAAAAGGCGAGCGGTTGCCAAGCCCCGGCTACATGCTGCTCCACGACCGCCCCTATAGCCACATCTGACGCATCAGTTGTGAGCGCTATGCGGGCCATTGGGTCTGGATGTGCTAACAACGCAGCGTTTGCCAGGGCTGTTTTGACTTCCGAGAATGCTCGCTCTCGCTCCGGAGACCATTCGATTTTATTTGTGGGTTTTTGTTTTTTTAGTGCGGCATATAATGGTTGCATGAGCTGCGCTGTGCGGGGGAGGAAACGGTTATAAAAATTCACCATTCCCAAAAACTCCTGTAATGCTTTGACCGTTTGTGGCTGGGGAAAATTTGTTACTGCGCGCACTTTGTCAGGCAGAGGAACCGCTCCTTCTGGAGAGACGCGATGCCCCAAAAAATCAATCTGCGTCATCCCAAACTGACACTTCGCTGGGTTGATTATTAACCCGTGCTCTCCCAACCTCCGGAAAACTGCCGTGAGGTTGTTTTCGTGTTCGTCTTCGGACGCGCTGGCTACCAAAATATCGTCCAGGTAGACGAACACGAAGGGGAGATCGTGCAACACCGCGTCCATCATGCGTTGGAATGTCTGCGCCACGCCTTTAAGCCCAAATGGCATGCGCAAAAACTCGAATAGACCGAACGGAGTTATTACCGCTGTTTTGGGTATGTCCTCAGTGCGTACTGGGACCTGGTGGTAACCGCGTACCAAGTCTATCTTAGAAAAAATGCGCACTCCCGCCAAATGAACTGAAAAATCTTGGATATGCGGGATTGGGTAGCGGTCGTGCGCTGTAGTGTTGTTCAACCTGCGGAAATCTCCGCATGGTCGCCACGAGCCATCAGCTTTCGGGACCATGTGAAGTGGTGAAGCCCATGGGCTTTTTGAACGCCTGATGATGCCCAACTTTTCCAGGTTGGCGAACTCCTCGCGCGCTATGGTCAGTTTAGCTGAATCCAAGCGCCGGGCTTTTGCAAAAATGGGCGGTCCGGTGGTATTAATAAAATGTTCCACCCCGTGTTTAGCCACAGCCGCCGAAAATGTTGGGACCGTGAGTGCTGGGAACTGAGTGAGCAGTGTGTGGAACTTACCACTTGCAGCTGTGACGTTGGCTTGTGCTGTTGGTGGGGCCACTCAAGCTGTACAGGGAATAGAATAAAAAGAGAGTGCATTAACCAGGCGCCTGTTAGCAAGATCAACCAACAAACCATGTGAGCACAGAAAATCAGCCCCTAACATATTGAAATTCACTGCAGCCATGACGAAAGTCCACTCAAATGTACGGCTGTGTAGGGACAGAAGCAGAGTCCTCTCACCAAAGGTCTTAATCGCCGAGCCGTTCGCTGCTGACACCCCGGGACCATTGGAAGGCGCCAGCCGGTCGGCGGAGGAAGGTGTGATGAAACTCAACTGGGAGCCTGTGTCCACAAGGAAATGCCTCCCCGAGCGTGCATCCTTCAAGTAGAGCAGCTTGTTCTCCTCCCCGAGGGCCGCAGCTGCTACCGACCCCCGGTCTTGGCGTTTCCCGAGCGCTTGAAATGGCACGGTGGTAAACATTTGTGTGCCTTCTCTACAAAGCGGCGATGGTAGAAACAGAGGGTGTCTCCTCCGCGATCCTTGGCTCCCGCCGCCGCCGTCGTCGGTGGGTCTGCTACCGCAGTCTCTGGCCCCTCGCCGTCTCCGGCTGTCGCGCCGCACCCCGTCGATGCTGCAGTGGCCACGCGCTGTTTGCTGGCGTTGAGAATCCGGTGCGCCTCCTGGGCCAGCACGCGGAAGTCCCACTGGGCCAACAACGGCAAACTGGCCAGGGTCGCTCTCGTGGCCGACGGTAGGGTTCTCAGGAAAATGTGGGTGAAGAGGAAATCGTCGCCGTCTGAGCCCCTCAACCTCAGCATGTCCTCCATCAGGTCAACGGGCGTGCCATCTCCCAAGTCGTTCAGAGCCAGGAGTCTCTCCGCTCTCTCCTGGGCTGAGTGAGTGAAGCGCTGGATGAGCGCAGCCTTCAACGCGCCGTATTTGTCGTCGGCCGGTGGTTTCACCAAAAGGCTCTGCACATGCCGAGACGTGCGGTTGTCGAGCTTGGCAATTACACGGTAGAATTTCGTCTCATCTACCGTTATCCCCCGGAGGGCGAACTGTGCTTCGACCAAGAGGAACCAGGAGCACGGGTTGTCTCGCCAAAAGTTCGGTAGCTGGACGGTAGCGGCATACGCCTGGCTGGGAGCTCCTGACCCGGCTGGTTCGGAGGAATTTCTTTCACTCATCGTCTTAGGGTCACCAGTGTGGTAATGTGAAAGGACGAGACAGAGTTTATCTCACGAGTCAGGTTTATTCACATTCTCCAACATCAGCAATACAGAAAGAGAGAGAAACCCAGATCTTCATTCCCTTTTTATACCCCAGGAGCTTCAAAGCTCCAGTCACAATGCATTTAATCCCAAATAACAATGCATCCCTTTCAGATCTTATCACCCCCACCCCAAAGTCACTGGCAGCCAGGAAATCCCCCACAGCCATCTCTTTGCATACCAAAGACCACATTTCACATCCTCCTGTTATCTCCGAGGAGGCTCAGTCCTTTGTTCATCTGAGACGTGAAGCATACAGTAAGCATACAGTGATATACATATGAAGCATAAGGTGATATACATTTGTGCATATGAAACCCACATATGTGTCCCACAGTGTGGAAAATGTGAAAATGACGAGGCAGAGTTTATCTCACGAGTCAGGTTTATTCACATCTTCCAACATCATCAAAAACAGAAAAAAGGAAGAAACCCAGACATTCCTCCTTTAAATACCTCAGGACTTCAAAGCGCACAGTCACATTGTATTTAATCCCAAGTAACAATGCATCTTCTTTCAGATCTTAACACCTCCACCCCCAGCCTCTGGTGACCAGGAAAATCCCCCCAGGCCGTCTCTTTGCATACCAAAGCCTAAACTTTCACATCCTCCTGTTATCTCCAAAGAGACCCGGTCCTTTGTTCAATCTAAGATGTGAAGCCTAAAGTGGTAAACATATGAAGCATGAAGTGATGTACATATGTGCATATGTGTCCCACAGTGGTATTGTTACAAAATTTTGACCTGAACTTGAGAACACTTCGTTCTGCATTCTTATTTTGTTTTTCAGCTAGTGTCTAACAGCTATATGCTATTTGCAGGAATTTGTATCTTGAAAAAAACACACACAGACAAACTTTATTTTCTTCAAATTTAGTATTCTTAGACCACTGTTACTCAGTGGCAGAAGCATGTAGGTGGATTTTTACTGTTTTCCCCTCAAACATTAGCATTTTCTTTTGAACGTGACCAACCCCAGAAAGATACAACATTGGGCTGAAGAACAGCTTTTGATTTAATTTGGCTATGCTTTTTTTGGCATTTTTAAGGAAATTGGCTAGAACAGTAATGGTTTTTAAGGTAAAAAGTTAAGTAAAAAAGTATGGCTCGCAGTTACATTGCCTTGAAAGAAAGGTTCCAGATCACCTCATATTTTTACTCAGTTAATCCAGAACTTTGGAATTACTACCTGAAAATTTCTACACACTGTTGCATGAACCTTCTCAGAAGGAATACATATATTTTTTTTAAAATTTTAAATTAACTCTTTGCACTAATCTTTAAAAGAGTGCTAATTACACGGTGGGTTCTATAAAAAAATAACCACCATAACGTAACACCAGGGGCAGACTGGTATAAAAATTAAGGCCGGGAATTTGACTCCATCACAGGGAAGCCCATTGTTATGAAACAGAAACCATTGCTGCTATATTTGTACACCACCATACATGTATTGTATATGCATATCAGGTGTCAAGCTAGTTCTAAATGTGGTTACAACCTTCACGTGGGAGGACAAATATCCATTCTTTTGAATATTTTTAGTCAGATAATTAATCATTTTCTCTTTTTTTTTTTTTTTTTTACTGGTCTCTGGACCTCTCTCCCTATCTCTCTGCACATTTTGTTATTCTGCAGAATGAGATAAAAATGTAAATAAAAAATGTAAACGCGTGCTTCTTGAGCAGCCAGTAATTCTATGCACACTGACTGTATTCCATCTAATAGCATCCCTATATATTTAGGACTGTATGTTGTACCCAAACGTTCCTGCTCTGTGTCTGACTCTGAACTCTGTAACATCTCAGCTTCTGGACAAGTAGCTCTGCTGCAGCTTCTTTTTCCACCTTTTCAGATAAATAAAAGCCATGTTTTCAGTTTAGCTGACAGCTGTTTGCATTCAACCAATGGCTTAATATATGTTGTAGAGCAGGGGTCACCAACCTTTTTGAAACCAAGATGTACTTCATGGGTACCGAGTCATGTGAAGGGCTACCAGCTTGACACACTCCTCTAAAATAACAAATTGTATATATAAGATAAGATAAGATAAGATAAGCCTTTATTAGTCCCACAACGGGGAAATTCCAGGATTGCAACAGCACAGGGATAGCAACACTCAGAGCAACAATCAGAAGGCAAGAAAAAAAAAAAAACAAGCAAGCAAGAGCAGCTAATATACATATGTACATATTACTATAAAATATATATATACACACACACACACAGTGCAGAGCATTGTAGCTGGATGGAATAAATATATGAATATATGAACACACAGTGCAGGGCATTGTAGCTAGAAGGAATAAATATGTAAATATATAAACACCCACAGTACGGAGCATTGCAGCTAGGTGGAATAAATATGCAAGTATATAAACACACACAGTGCGGAGCAATGTAGCTAGATGGAATAATATGTAGATATATAAAAACACAGTGCGGAGCATTGTAGCTAGATGGAATAAATATATAGATATATAAATATAAACACACCCAGTGCTGAGCATTGTAGCTAGATGGAATAAATATATAGATATATAAATATAAACACACCCAGTGCAGAGCATTGTAGCTAGATGGAATAAATATGTAAATATATAAACACACACAGAGTGCAGAGCATTGTTGCTAGGTGGGATGAAACAGCATAACCGTCTATTTAGTTATCCTACATGGTATGATTATGTGCCCATACATATTCTCACCCTCCATAGCGACCGGTATGTTCCTAGTTGTATGCTGGAGAGGACCATTGTGTAAGTCTATTGCATCTTTTGCATTCAAAAAAAACTATTAGTTTGTTACGTCTTTTTGCTATCTCTGCGAGCAGCCCTGCTTAGGTTGTACAGTCTGACAGCCGTTGGTAGGAAGGACCTACGAAACCTCTCGGTTGTGCACCTGGGATGATGTAGTCTGCTGCTAAATGAGCTCCTCAGTGCATCCAGTATGTCCTGCATATATATATATATATGTATATATATAATGCAGTATATTATATATATGCATATATATATATGCATATATATATATATATATATATATATATATATATATATATAAAGAGTTAATTTTCAATAACTTAGAGTGGGTAACAGACAAGATCAATATTCAACACTTTATTTTTATTAATCTCAGCAATTGTTCAGATGATCACTTCTACATTTCATTAAAAAAAATATCCAGTTTTCACCAGTCCCTTTTAACCTTAAAAAACTAAACCCTTTTAACAATTCATGAACTATGTTGAACCATGTTTGAAAAAGTTATGCAACATTTAAGAAAAATCAACTTTAATATTAAATCAATCTTATCACATTTTTAACTGAACAAATCTGCTGCAATTCTGCTCAAAATCTGTTATATTTTATAAACACACTTTTGTGTGTTCTTCTTCACTGGAATTATATCCATACAGTTCTTGCCAAGAATCATGCTTGAGTAATAACCAGCACTGTCCTTTCATGAGAAGAAGCTAAACAGCACTGAGAGTGGGCAGAACTGTGGTCGGGCCGGCAGCAGAGACAGCTTGCCGGGATCTCAGAGTTTACTACCGATATTCAGCATGTGTCGGGTAAACTGAATGTGGTGGCAGACTGCCTCTCGCGCGTCGTGGTGGCCCCGGTCTGCGTGGGGATAGATTACGCAGCCATGGCCGCGGAGCAGACTAGCGATGCAGACGTACGCGCGCTCCAGTCTGGACCAACAGGGTTAAGGCTGGAGAGCAGGGTGCTGCAAGATGGCGGCTCTCCGCCTAATCTGCGATGTCTCCACGGGACGCCTGCGTCCGGTGGTCCTGGTCGCATGGCGCCGCCGCGTGTTTGAGTCTCTTCTGTGCTTGTGAGATGTGAAGTGTGTAATAAACTGTGTGCCATGAGTCGGCCTCTTATTTCACACACTCCACACTGTCTTTTTTTTGCCATGTTTTTGGGGTAGGAAACTGCACTCCGCTCACCATCTTCACTGCCTGCTAGCTTACTCTCCACAAGCGCAAAGGTTTTGTCATGCGCACAATACTGACCTTTGAACTAGGACAGAGTTCACCTTAACTTTACGTATAATAAACATATATATTTTTTTTAATTTTTAAGACATTGTCATTTTAAAATCTATATAAATGCAAGTGTGATTTTAAAAAATAGCGGCAGAAAAAATTACATCTTAGACGCAGCTCACTTGCGAGTTGTGCTATTCTTAGAACAGGCCTGCGGGCGACTTATGTGGTCATTGCGGGCGACTTGGTGCCCGCGGGCACCGTGTTGGTGACCCCTGTTATAGTGAAAAAAAAAATCATAATATTGTATTATTATGTATTATTGTATTATACTATTGTATTATTATGTTATGCCCTTAAATATTGCATTATTTAAGGGCACAACAGCATTCCCCTATTGCCATGTCCTACTGCTTCATTCCTCAGAAGTTCTCTGCTAGACGCTGAGCATTATTGTGATTGTCGGAGAGGAGAATGGGAGAGCTCCAACCAGGTATTTATTCTTTCCAAATTTCCTCAACCGTAAGCCCCGCTTCTCCTCAGGTGTGCTCCGGCTCAGGATGTCTTTTTTTACCCAGCGATCCCGAGCGCGTCAGTCTGTATTTTCCCCAGGATGTTCTCCGCTTCCTGGTTGTGAGCCCCGCTCTCCTCTGGCGCCTTCTTCTCATTATATGCGAATTTAATGTTTCGTGTAGTGTTTGTCTCTATGTTAATAAATGCGCACAACCCACAGTCAGGGTTTGGTGTCCTTCCATAGCCCTTGAAAAGGGCAGTTTATGACAGAAGGACACGACCTGGTGTGGACACCAGCCGCTGTGGGTTTTTTCTTTTTTTTTCCTTTTTTTCCCCCAAAGTATATTTTTCCCCTCCCGAGTTTGTTACAGTCCATTTTTGCAGTATGTCTGGCCACATGGACTACAGGGCTTTTGGACTGGATGATGAAGAGTGATGGGTGGCAGGACTAGTGGAGGACATTATTTCGGGCGTTCACCAAACCCACATTCCCGAGGAGGTGCTGCAGGTGTGAGATAGCGCTACACACGTGATTGAGGCATACCCCAGCCTGTGGAACTTTCCGGAACTGGCAGATCTCCTCACCTCAGTTTTCCATGCTCAACACCAGCTCCATGGGCTGGGGAAGGCCCCTGTCCCTTGGAGGAAGCGTTCCTGGGACGGAAGCTTCGAGCCCGGGGCCACCATCCAGGTGCAGTCCCATTTTTCCCCGCCGAACAGTGCCATATTGGGCATGCAGCCTTCGTCCTCCCAGACGGTCCCAGCACGGAAGAGCTGGAGGAGCGCCAGCTCATTTTGATGGCTGAGACTTAGCTCCTCTTTGAGTATAAACCATGGCTTCATCCGGAGTTCATGCCACAGCTGGAGGGAAGTTCATTAGTGAAAGTGTACGCAACACTGTTAAGTCAGTGTTCCCAGACTCCAGAGCGTCATCAGTCTCCGCCTCTTCGCCAGATTATCTCTACCGTGCCTGGTTCATCGGCAGCAGTCAAAATCACACCCTGGGAAATAAGGCAAGTGTGCTTTAATTCTCTTTCACAATACAATAACATTCCTTGTCTTATTCCCGGTGGTGAAGCTCGGCATCAACAGCCCACTTTAGCTGAGTTTTCACTGGCTGCTGCTGTCACCAGTTCCTCAACTGTCCCTTCTGTGTCTCCTGCCGCCTTCCCTGATCATCTGCTGGCCCTTGGAAGGAGCTGCCAGACAGCGGAAGAACCTGCTGTCCTTAAGAACCCCACTCCAGCCCCGCAGCCACGTTCTGGACAGGAGAGGAGCGGTCCCAGATCCCTGAAGCCTCAGCTGATGAAGGAGTGTCCCCTGGTTCCAGCTTTCGGGACTCTGTGCCAGTGTTGGGGCAACTTCCAGTTTCAGCCACCACGCCTTGAGGTCCGTGAGCTGCATCCACCACCATGCCTGCTGCTAGGGTCACCATAGCAGAGTTGTCGGAGTCCTGGACAGTGGTGGAGATCGAGTCCAGGCAAGTACTCGGTTCTGTTCTAACATGTACAGATCTACAGAATTCTTGTCTGGCTCAGGGTGGGGAGAATCAGCTGCAGATGCCCTCTTCTCCTGAGTTCTCCTCACCGGGCTCAAATGCTGCCAGTGATTCTCCAGTGTTTTTCTCCTCCTCCCTTTCCAAGGTGGCCATGCCGGAGGTAGAACGTTGGGCGAGCAGAGCCGAGACGTCCCTGCTGGATTCACCGGAGTCCTGGACGACAGTGGAGCCTGAGCCAAGTAAAGTGCTCTTTACTGTCTCTGAATTATTAGTGTTAGAGAAATCTTGTCTGGCTCATGGTGAGGAGAATCAGCCACAGATGCTCTCTGCTCCTGAATTCTTGTTGTCGGGCTCCACTGCCTCTGGTAAAATTCCAGTGCTTTCTTCTTCTTCCCTGTCCAAGGTGGCTGTGGTGGGGATGGAGCTTCAGATGGAGAGAACCGAGATGTCCCATCCTGGATTGTCGGAGTCCTTGACGGTGGTGGAGCGCAAGTTGAGGCAGCTTGTCTTTTTTGTTTTCACTCTATCTGTCCTAGAGAGATTTTGCTGGGCTCTTGGTAGGGAGGACCGAGGGCAACTGTCAGTTAAACCTAGGTCCTCCTCATCGGGCTCCACTACTGCCGGTGATCCTGACCTGGGGTCTGTGTCCTCTTTATCCGAGCCTTCTCCTAAGGTCATCGTGGGTCCCCCATCCTCACCCAGTGTTGCCACAGGTCCTCTACCTTTGCCTGAGGTCTCAGTGGGTCCTTCCTCTCCTCCAGTGGTCTCCGTGGGTCCATCTACTCACTCAGTCTATGTCTGGCTCCACATTGATCGACCATCTTCTTTGCCGGATGTTCTCATGGGTCAGTCACGTCATCTCATCTGGGTTCCTCACGGGTCCGCCATCGTTGCTGGAGGTCATTGTGGGTGCAGCGCCTCCGTCTGAGGTCACCGGGGGTGCTACGCCTCAGCCTGAGGCCTTCATGGGTGCTATACCTCAGCCCGAGGCCTCCGTGGGTGCTACGCACAAGCCCAAGGCCTCTGTGGGTGCTATCCCTCAGTCTGAGGCCGCCGCGGGTGCAACGCCTCAGCCCGAGGCTGCCACGGGTGCTACGCTGTCCGAGGTCTCCAGGGGTGCTCCGCCTCAGTCCGAGGCTGCTGCGGGTGCTACGCCTCAGCCCGAGGCCTCAGTGGGTGTTACGCCTCAGTCTGAGGCCACTGTGAGTGATACACTTTTGTCCAAGGCTGTTGAGGGTTTTCCGCCATGGTCCGAGGTCATAGAGATCTTTCCATGGTTGGCGGAGGTCACTGTGAATTCCCCATCCTCACCGGAGGTCTCTGCTGAGCAGCGTCTTCCCTCGCTGGTCAGCTGCCATCACCGTCAGGCTCCACCATTGGCCAGCAATCATCGTTGAGAGTCAACCTTCTGCAGCTCCAGTTTTGCCTCCTCCATGTTGGAGATCCTGCGACCTGTTGGAGGCATGGTTCCAGCTGCTGCCTCCAGCAGGGACATTGGGAGACCACCTGATGGACTGCACCATTGGGTCGGGTGGCTCATGAACTCTGGGAGGCCACCCGACGGGCTATGCCTTCTGCGCAGGTGGCTCAGGAACTCGGGTAGGCTGCCCAAACTGCTTTAGCTACTTCCAGGAGTCCTTAAGTCTGTGCTACCATATTTGTTTGGGTTGTGGGTCATTAAGTGTTTTTTTTTTTGTTTGTTTTTTTTCCTTTCTTGTTTTGTTCGGTCCCTTCATTCCTGGGTTCCCCTTCCTCCCCCCGGGGTGGGTTGGGTTTTTTTGTTGGGGGGGGTCTTCTTTGTGGGGGGGGGGGGTTCTTTTCCTTTTTTGATGTTGCCCTGGGGTGTCTGGAAACCACCCCTTGGGAGGGGGGCACTGTCAGGATTCTGGGTATGGGTATGCACTCAAAAAGACTATATAAAAATAAGGTGACAGAGCTTAAGCTGCAGTGTGACTTTAACGTGGATGGAAAAAAAAAAAAAATATATATATATATATATATATATATAGATGCCCTTATATATATATATATATATATAGATACCCTTATGCTTGAACATGGTGTTCGTTATAGACAGACTGTGGTTAGCACAGAAGTCCAATAACTGAACACCACTCGGGTTCAGATCGGGCAGGCCGTTCCTCCCAATCACCCCCCTCCAGGTTTCACTGTCGTTGCGCACGTGGGCAACGACAGTGAAACCTGGAGGGGGGTGATTGGGAGGAACGGCCTGCCCGATCTGAACCCGAGTGGTGTTCAGTTATTGGACTTCTGTGCTAACCACAGTCTGTCTATAACGAACACCATGTTCAAGCATAAGGGTGTCCATATGTGCACCTGGCACCAGGACACCCTAGGCCGCAGGTCGATGATCGATTTTGTTATCGTATCATCAGACCTGCGACCGTATGTCTTGGACACCCGAGTAAAGAGAGGTGCAGAGCTGTCAACTGATCACCACCTGGTGGTGAGTTGGATCCGATGGCAGGGGAGGAAGCCATTCAGACCTGGTAGACCCAAACGTATAGTGAGGGTGTGCTGGGAGCGTCTGGCTGAGGCCCCTGTCCGGGAGGTCTTCAACTCCCACCTCCGGAAGAACTTCAACCACATTCCGAGGGAGTCTGGAGACATGGAGTCTGAATGGGCCATGTTCTCCACCTCTGTTGTTGAAGCGGCAGCCCAGAGCTGCGGCCGCAAGGTGGTCGGTGCATCTCGTGGTGGCAACCCCCGAACCAAGTGGTGGACACCAGTGGTGAGGGGGGCCATTAAGCTGAAGAAGGAGTCCTATCAAGCTTGGTTGGCTTGTGGGACTCCCGAAGCAGCTGAGGTGTACCGGCAGGCCAAGCGGAGTGCAGCTCGGGTGGTTGCTGAAGCAAAAACCCGGGTATGGGAGGAGTTCGGTGAGGCCATGGAACAAGACTTTCGGTCGGCTTCAAAGAGATTCTGGCAAACTGTTCGGCGGCTCAGGAGGGGAAAGCAGCTCCCCGTCCACACTGTGTATGGTGCGGATGGGACACTGTTGACTTCAACTGGGGATATCGTCGGGCGGTGGAAGGAATACTTCGAGGATCTCCTCAATCCCACTGATACGCCTTCCACAGAGGAAGCAGGGTTTGGGGACGAGGGGGATGACTCGCCTATCACAGGGGCTGAGGTCGCCAAGGTGGTTAAAAATCTCCTTGGTGGCTGGGCCCCGGGGGTGGACGAGATTCGCCCCGAGTACCTCAAGGCCCTGGATGTTGTTGGGTTGTCATGGTTGACACGCCTCTGCAACATTGCGTGGAGGTCGGGGGCAGTGCCTTTGGCATGGCAAACCGGGGTGGTGGTTCCTCTCTTCAAAAAAGGGGACCGGAGGGTGTGCTCCAACTTTAGAGGGATCACACTCCTCAGCCTCCCTGGGAAGGTCTATGCCAAGGTACTGGAGAGGAGAGTCCGGCCGTTGGTCGAACCTCGGATTCAGGAGGAGCAATGTGGTTTTCGTCCTGGCCGTGGCACATCGGACCAGCTCTTTACCCTCTCGAGAATTCTTGAGGGTTCGTGGGAGTTTGCCCAACCAGTTTACATGTGTTTTGTGGACTTGGAGAAGGCATTTGACCGCGTCCCTCGTGGATTTTTGTGGGGGGTGCTTCGGGAGTATGGGGTATCGGGCTTGTTGTTACGAGCTATTCGGTCTCTGTACGACCGTTGTGAGAGTTTAGTTCGCATTGCCAACACTCGGTCGGAGTCATTCCCAGTGAGAGTTGGACTCCGCCAGGGCTGCCCTTTGTCACCGGTCCTGTTCATAATTTTTATGGACAGGATTTCTAGGCGCAGCCAGGGAATGGAGGGTGTCATGCTTGGTGACCACAGGATCTCATCTCTGTTGTTTGCAGATGATGTTGTCCTGTTGGCTTCATCCAGCAATGACCTACAGCTCATCGCGAGACTAACGCTCACGCTAACGCTAGTTAGCTTAATGCTGGCGCCAGCCATTCCACCTAACACCAGCCTGAATCAAAGCCCAGCTGCGAGGCCCAGCGGAGATACTACCAGGCAGGCGGCTATTTGTTTGACGGGGCTCAGCAGAGATTTCACCCAGGCAGACGGCGGTAGGCGGCGGTGCCCAGCGGAGGACTTACCGTGACTGCAGCGGCGGTGTGCGACGAGACTACCCGAAGCGATTGCTAAGCTAACGCTAGTTAGCTTAATGCTGGCGCCAGTCATTCCACCTTACACCAGCCGGAATCGAAGCCCAGCTGCGAGGCCCAGCGGAGATACTACCAGGCAAGCGGCTATTTGTTGACGGGGCTCAGCAGAGATTTCACCCAGGCAGACAACGGTAGGTGGCGGTGCCTAGCGGAGGACTTACCGTGACCTCAGCGGAGCTCGGTGGCAGCGGCGGTGTGTGACGAGACTCGGTTGGAGGAGCGGGACGGGAGACCAGTTACGGCGACTATGAGCAACGAGACCAGCAACGGAAGGGGCTAGTTGGCTAGCTGAGGCCCAGCTGGATTCGAGGACGATCGGATCAGATTCTGGCGATATAAGCAGAATTTATTTTACTATCCACAGATTTTCTTTTTCCTTCTTTCCAAGAAAGACTGAAGATGGCGGCCACCGGATTAAAAAGTGGGCTGATGGGCACCACTAATAAGCCTTCTCTACTTCTCTACTTCCTCTTCGTTTTGTCTTTGTGTGTCTGGACCTGCAACAAGAAGGATTTTCCGACAAACTCAACCAAAGGTGAAGTTAAAAAGTTTTATCTGTATGGATTTGGGCTTGGACATCTCACCCTACACTCTATGTGGTCTTTAAAAGCCCGGAGCAAAAACTTCCAAATTAAGGCAAACAAGGCTGTTAAGCAAAAATCACAATATGGCAGAGGATATACAATTAAAGTTCTGTTAGTTCTGCTACTTCTGGCAGGAGATATTCACCTTAACCCTGGACCTGCCACTATTAAACAGCAGACCACTGGGTTAGCACAAAACCGAGCTGTACAAAAGCAAAAACAACATTTATTTTTCCAAACTGTTAATCATGCACGAGTTCTTTGGGACACCAAGGCTAAACCAAAGGGGATCCTCGGCGGTCATTTAAACATACGGAGCATAATCCCCAAAAGAGATGAGATTTCGGTGTTGCTGTTGGACTCAAATCTGGACTACCTTTGTCTCTCAGAAAGCTGGCTACACAGTAACATAGACACTAATATGATCGATATTGTGGGCTACCAGTGTTTTAGAAAAGACAGGCAGGTAGGGAGGGGAGGAGGTGTTTTAATTTATATCAAAGACAAATATAAATGTCAACTGGTTGATTTGAATACTTCACTTGAATGTTTAGCTGTTAATGTATGTCTCTCTCCGGTAATGAATTTCAACATTGCAGTAGTGTACAACCCACCGTCACACAACTCTTCCTTTTATAATGAATTAAGTGATCTGGTTAAACAACTTGAGAAGAACAGAGAAACAATAATTCATGGTGACTTTAATATCAACTGGTCTGATAAAAAAGACAAACAAAAACTGAAAAGCCTCATGACTAAATTTAATTACCAGCAAATCATCAAAGGACCCACCAGGATAACCAAACAATCCAGAACACTTATTGACATGGTATTTACTAATAAACCAGAACGAATAACCAGAACCTATAATCTTGTAACTGGTCTCTCAGATCATAACATGGTTCTTGCTGTCAGGAAACTTACTAAAAAGCGACTACAGTATTTTGGGGGAGTCGATATTGACAAATCAAATTTTATTATCCCCAAATCAAAAAATGAGGAGTTTGAACATTACTTAGAGAATCAAAATTGGGAGCAGCTCATGTCAACATGTGAAGTAGATGATTGTTGTAATTTTATAACTGCAACAATCACAAAGTCTATAGAAAAATTTTCAAAGCAAATTAAAAGTAGACAACAGAAGATTAGCCTACCATGGTTAAATAATGAAATAAGAAAACTTATGAAGAGGCGAGACTATGCACTGAAAACATCACTAACCTCCAAACTACAAAATGATCACCTTGTGTACAAAAGTTTAAGAAATAAAGTGGTACATGAGCTGCGAAAATCAAAAATATCTTATTACAATAAACTGATAGATCATGCAAAGGGTAACAACAGTTCCCTATGGAGGCATTTAAATAACTTAACTAATAAAAAAAACGATCAGAAGGGGGTAAAGGAACTTAGAATCAATGGCAAGACCATCAGTGACAAGGCTACTTTGGCAAATGAATTTAATTCACACTTTGTGGGCTCTGTGGAAGACTTAACAAAAATTTTTGTGCTGCCAAATGTGCTCAACAACACAAATTCCATACTTCCAACAGATACTTTTCACATCGATGAGGTAAATGAGAAGTTAATTGCTGGTATTGTTAAAACACTGTCAAACTCAAAAACTAATGATATCTACAATATGAGCACCTCCTTTCTCAAAATGCACAGCAAAATATTAATCAAACCACTGACTCATCTCATTAATCTCTCCATTAGGTCTAGTACATTTCCATCTGGCTGGAAAAAAGCTGTCGTCATACCAGTTCATAAATCAGGCAGTAAAGACGATATATGCAATTACCGCCCAATCTCTATCTTACCAGTCCTATCTAAGGTTCTTGAAAAAGTTGTAGCTACACAGCTGATAGACTACTTACAAGACAATCAACTTCTTCATCCACATCAATTTGGTTTTAGACCAGGATACTCAACAGAAACAGCAAATTGTTGCCTTATTGAAAACGTCAAACAGTCCTTGGACAGGGGTAATGTGGTAGGAGCTGTTTTTCTAGATCTCAAAAAGGCTTTCGATACTGTAAACCACAGTTTGCTTTTATCCAAAATGGTATCTTTTAACTTCTCCCCAAATACATTAGAATGGTTTGCATCTTATCTCCAGAATAGAGAACAGTGTGTAAAAGTTCACCAGGATAAATCCTCATTTTTAAACAACCGCATGGGTATCCCACAAGGGTCCATTCTTGGTCCTTTACTTTTCAGCATTTTTATTAATGACCTGCCGTTACACTGCTCAGCTGCAACATGCCAACTTTATGCAGATGATGCAGTTATTTACACAGCTGCCAAGACTCCAGCACAGGCTGCAGATGTACTGTCTACAAGTATGGTTGATGTCCAAGAGTGGCTCCTCAAGAACCATCTATTGCTGAACCTTCAGAAAACAGTCTCAATGTGCTTTTCAATCAAAAAATGTAACCTGCAACATTTTAAAGTTAATATACATGATCATGACATCAGTTTAGCTACAGAATTCAAATACCTTGGCATTGTACTAGATCCTCAACTCAAATTTAATCTTCATATAAAGAAAATTTCAAAAACAGTAAAAAAAAATCTGAACTGCTTTAAATTAATTAGATATTACATACCTTACGAAGCAGCTGCACTGTATATGCATTCTATGGTTTTTTCTCATATATCATACTGTTTGACAGTCTGGGCTCAAGCAGCCCCTTCCACAATAAGACATATAGGTTCATTATATAATCAAACCCTAAAAATCTTGGACAAAAAGCCCATTAGGTGGCATCACTGTAATGTTTTAAAAAAATACAACCTATTGAGTTTTGAGAGCTTCATTGACCTCTGTCTTCTGAAATTAACGTTCAAATGTTTCCATAAATCAGCACCCGAGCCACTTGCTGGTTTTGTCCAAAGACAGGACAGCAGCAGAGCCACCAGGAGTTCTGTTAACAATAACTGTAAAATATTCCACCGCAGAACCACATTTGGACAAACAGCTTTCTCTATAAAGGGCAGTCACATCTGGAACACAATGCCAAATGAAATTAAAATAATAACGGACTTTAAAACATTCACTAAAAATGTTAAAAACTGGCTGAAAAATAAACAAGAATGTACTCATGTATGAATTAATTGTCCTCAAAGTGAGAGTGAATGAAGGGAAGGAATAAATGTGTTTGTTTATAGTGAGTGACGGAGGGAGGAAGGCCTGAAATAGGCAAATGTGAGTTATGTTATATGTGTTAAATGTGAGTCAGGCTGTTATATTTGTGTATTTATAATATTTATAATATTTATGTTAAATGTGAGTCAGGCTGTTATATTTGTGTATTTATAATATTTATAATATTTATAATTGTGTATTTATAATTTTTCTGCATTGATGTATGTGGTTATTGTGTATATTTTTTATCTTGATTCTTTTTTCTAAAGCCCATCCAGGGACAAGAGTTGCAAATTAGCTAATAGCTATACACTCTATGTGCAACACATCAGATTGATTGTCTTTGATTAATTGTCTATGTTTATTGCACTGTCCCTGTCAAATAAACTAATCTACTACTACTTGCTGGGACGGTTTGCCGCTGAGTGTGAAGCGGCTGGGATGAGAATCAGCACCTCCAAGTCCGAGTCCATGGTCCTCAGCCGGAAAAAGGTGGATTGTCCTCTCCGGGTTGGGGACAGGCTCCTGCCCCAAGTGGAGGAGTTTAAGTATCTTGGGGTCTTGTTCACGAGTGAGGGGAAAATGGAGCGAGAGATCGACAGACGGATTGGAGCAGCATCTGCAGTGATGCAGACGTTGTACCGGTCTGTTGTGGTGAAGAGGGAGCTTAGTTCTAAGGCAAAGCTGTCGATTTACCAGTCAATCTACGTTCTTACTCTCACCTATGGTCACGAGCTTTGGGTAATGACCGAAAGAACGAGATCGCGGATACAAGCGGCTGAAATGAGCTTTCTCCATAGGATTGCTGGACTCACCCTCAGAGATAGGGTGAGGAGCTCAGTCATCCGGGAGAGGCTCAGAGTAGAACCGCTGCTCCTCCACATTGAAAGGAGTCAGTTGAGGTGGTATGGGCATCTGATTAGGATGCCTCCTGGACGCCTCCCACTTGAGGTGTTTCAGGCACGTCCCACTGGGAGGAGACCCCGGGGCAGACCCAGGACTCGGTGGAGAGACTATGTCTCCCAGCTAGTCTGGGAACGCCTTGGTATCCCCTCTGAAGAGCTGGAGCAGGTGGCTGGGGAGAGGGAAGTCTGGGCTTCTCTGCTTGAACTGCTGCCTCCGCGACCCGGACCTCCGGAAAAGCGGTAGAAGATGGATGGATGGATGGATGGATATATATATATAGAGAGAGAGAGAGATTTTTCAACACACCTTTATTGTCACAAGCTCAACAGAAAAACACAACAATTAAAACAACGAAAAGAAGCAATGGAAAAGTAAAATGACTCACTGACAAGAAATCAAAGACATAAGTAACCAAACCAGGAAAACTAAAAAAAACTTGCTTCTTACATCAGGACCATACCATAGGTAATTTTCCTCTCCTTAACACAACACAGGATGTGCTTAAAGCACCACATAGCCTCAAAAGTTTCAATATTTTGCATCAGATGATAGTAATTGTAATCAATCACTACTCGAGCCTTGATCATGTCAACCAGCATGTCTTTTACATTACAATCCAGCATTTGTTCAATTTTTCTTTTCCTACTAACATAAATAGCCATTTTAGCCTGACCCAGGATGAAATTTAAAAGTTCACTCTTTTTCTTAGTCCTCTGTCTATATGGAAAGCCCAAGATAAAAATCTGCAGGGAAAAGACTTCTCCAAATATATAAAACAGCTTCCCCCAAAAAAACAAACAACAATTGCAGTCTGTTACAGTCCAGAAAACAATGGAACACAGTTTCTTTCTGAGGACAAAATGGACAAACCTCAACAACATTTGGGTTTAAAAGAGAGATAAAAGCATTTACAGCCACAGCACCATGTAAAACTCGCCATTGTAGGTCTCCAACCTTCTTAGTTAATGGTGATTTATAGAGTGCTCTCCAGGCAGGCCTCACCTCTGGACCCAGACCCAAGTGTTTCCTCCATGGTGTATCAGCTCGACCTTTTAACTTATTCACATTTAGAATTTTCACCAAAAGTCCATACATTTTTTTACCAGGAGAGTCACAAATGTTAATGTGTTCAGAGTTTAAAAACACACCAGTGCCATCTTTAAAATCAGGAGATAAAACACTAAAAGGAAAAGGTTCATCAGCAGTTTGCACAGAGTTTTCGCAGTGTAAAACAATAGCAGAGTGTTCTTCTGCGGACAGGCAGTCTCTCCAATCTTTCAACAAGTTCATTATAACTCTGACTGAAGAAACGCCAAGAGCAGAGCACAGGGCAACAGCATTGTCCAAGTTAGGACCACATAAATTCACCAAATGTCCCAGCATTGTAACCTTTGCAGAAATGATCTTTTTTAAAACAGAAGGTCCTAAAACATTGCCCACATCAAAATGGGTCCCGAACACAAGTGGTTCCTTTAAAAGCCAGAAAGGCGACAAGGAAGCCTGGGGAGAGTTCTTTTTAAAAAGTCCCCAGATTTTAAAAGCACTTTGGTAAAACTGGCGAAATTCTGGGAGTTTTTGGCTCCTTAAGTCCATTAAAAACAGCGACTCCTCTAGTCCAAGCCCTCCACAGCGAGCCAGGACAGCCCTGGCAATAGGTCTCCACACAAGGTCCAGGGGGCCACTCAGCAGTCGCTGAATGAACTGCAGGCGGAAGACAGCCCCCCTGCTGGCCAGATGGATGAGCCCTTGACCACCTTCTTCCCTCGGTAAAAACAGGATGCTCTGTGGAACCCAGTGAAGACGGTCCCAGAAAAAGTCCACGACTATAGATTGCGCTCTGGCCAGCAAATTGGGTGGAGGGTCCAGACAAGACAGTCGATGCAACAGCATTGAAGCAATCAAGTTGTTGATAATTAAAACACGACCTCTGAAGGACAAATTTGGCAGAATCCATTTCCATTTTTTTAGTCTTCCTTCAGTTTTTTCTAAAAAACACTCCCAATTTTTCTCAGTAAGTCTGATTTCCTAAAAACACACCAAGATATTTAAAACCACCTTGTGTCCACGAAAGGCCACCAGGGAGGGCAATTTTTTGTGGTCTCCCCCCCACCACAACAGCTTCACTCTTACCCCAATTCTCTCTCGCTGAGGAGCACTTACCAAAAAGATTAACAGTTCTTAAAAGGTAGTCTACGTCATTTTGATTTCTTGTAAAAACAACAACATCATCAGCATAGGCAGACACTTTAAAAACAGAGTCAGAGTTGGGGACTTTAAAACCAGTGAGGCCTTGCCTTAGTTTACAAAGGAGGGGCTCGATGGCAAGAGAGTACAGCATACCTAAGAGGGGGCAGCCCTGTCGGACACCCCTCTCAACTTTGAAAGGAGCACTCAAACCACCATTAATCTTAAGAATACTCTCAATGTCTCTATACAAAGCCTGGATCTTGGCGATGAACCCTGAGCTGAAACCAAAGGCCTCTAGTGTCTGCCACAGGTATGGATGTTCAACTCGGTCAAACGCCTTTTCTTGGTCTATTGAAATAAGACCAAGTTCCTTGACCAATGAGCTGGAGAGGTCCAAAACATCACAAATTAAAAAAATGTTGTCTGTAACCAACCTACCAGGTACACAGTAGGTCTGGTCTACATGTATGACCTGCTCCATCACCTTCCTCAGCCTGGTAGCCAACACTTTGGAGAGAATTTTATAGTCAGTACAGAGGAGGGCCACCGGACGCCAGTTTTTAATGTCTTTCAAGTCGCCTTTCTTGGGAAAGAGGGTGAGGACTGCTTTCCTACAACTTAGGGGCAGGTGACCCTTCCGCAGACTGTCAGACAGTACTTCCAGCAAGTCCTCACAGATCTCAGACCAGAATGCCTTGTAGAACTCTGATGGTAGACCATCTATCCCTGGGGCTTTTCCACACTGAAGAGACTGGACAGCTACTGCTAGTTCCTGCAGAGTGATCCCACTCTCCAGCTCTGCATTCATGCTAGCCATCACTTTTGGCAAGTCCGTCAAAAAGTGACTCAGCACATGTGGATTCTCAACAAATTCTTTCTTAAAAAGATCTTTGTAGAAAGCAGCTGCAAAGCGACAGATCTCCGCAGACTCATGGATTAGCCGCCCGTCCTCGGAGCTGAGAGAGTGGATCATCCTCCTCTGACCATTCTTCCTCTCCAAACCAAAGAAAAAATGAGATGGAGCGTCCATTAGTGCGATGTTCTGGAACCTACTGCGTACTACAGCGCCCCTGGCAGCCACACCTAGTAGGTCAGTTAAAACAGACTTTTTGCCATTGAGGGCCTCAAAATGTCCTCTTTCTCCTGTGGAGCCTGCCAAAGACTGCAGCTCCACTACTTCTCTCTCCAGGTCCCTGACAGACCTGGCCAAGTCTCCAGAGACATTGCGAGTATACTGTAGGCACAGATTCTTTATTTGGCTCTTCCCTACATCCCACCACTGCTGCAAAGAACTAAAACTTGATTTTGTTAATTTAAAATTACTCCAAAAAAACATAAAAGCAGTTTTAAAACTGTTTTCCGATAAAAGTGATGTGTTAAAATGCTAGTATGCACTACTGCACTTTATATTTTTGATAAAAACACAACACTGAACCAGAGAGTGATCTGTAAAGCCAACAGGGACTATAAAAGCACTTTTAAAAATGCTAAAATGGTGCTTACACCATTAAAATGTGCTGCACGGTGGCGCAGTGGTTAGCACTGCGGCAGCACAGTTTACCCTTGGCCGGGGGATTGTGGGGATCGTGGGATCGTGGGTTCGATCCCAGCCCCCGACCAACAGTGATCTGTGTGGAGTTTGCATGTTCTCCCCGTGTTGCGTGGGTTTACTCCGGGATTTCTCCGGTTTCCTCCCACATGCCAAAAACATGCATGTTAGGTTAATTGGCTGTTCTAAATTGTCCCTAGATATCTGTTTCCTATAGGCCCTTAGAATAGAGGGTTAGTATTAATGAAAGCGCTTTGAGTGGTCTTTGTGACTAGAAAAGCGCTATATAAGTGCAGGTTAGTTAGTTAGTTAGTTAGTTAGCTTAAAACTGTAAACCCTATCCAGTCTAGCTAAGGACAGAATATCGTCCTTTCTATGGCTCCACGTGTACTGTCTAGCCTTACCATGAAAATTCCTCCACACATCACACAGATCATGAGCTTCTATGATACCTTTTAAACTTTTCTTGGATGCAGCATGTGGCTCTGGGTTATTCCTATCCATAAGATGATTTTCTGTGCAATTAAAATCACCTCCCACAAATAAAAAGTCATCATTACTGCAATTTTTGATCGTGCCATCTAAAATATTTAAAAAGGCCAATCTTTCTGTGCCTACGGTTGGAGCATACACATTTATAAAAACAACTTTCACATTCTCAAAAACAGCTCGAACTTTTAAAATGTGGCCTGCAATTACCTCATCAATGTCATAAGAAAGTGGAATAAAATCTCGAGAAAATAAAATACCCACTCCACCACTGCTGTTGCTTTTATGACTAAGAATAATTTCCCCTCAAAATTCTCTCCTCCAGTCAGCAGCATTGTCCTCAGAACTATGAGTCTCCTGAACAAACAGAACATTAACTTTCTTGCATTCTGCAAGAGTAAAAACACACGCTCGCTTGGACATTTCTCTTGCTCCATTGATGTTGAGTGTGTCAAAATTAAAACTGCACATGCATATAAAAGGGTAAAACCAATACAAAAACAGAAAAGAAAGAATGAGCGATAAAAGACTAATCATCCTGGGCAATTTGGTTCTTAACTTTTAGCACAAGCTTTTTTAGTCTGTAGACCTCCTGATCAGTAAAACTTTCCTGCTCAAGCTCTCCGCTATTTTTCATGTAGGCCCGAGCAGAGTCAACAAAGCGTTTTAGATCGGGGAAGAAGTTTTCAACTTTAACCATTCTAGATCCCTTAGTGTCCTGCAAAAACTTCTGTATTTTTGTGAAGGGGTAACCGCCTCCACTGGCCACATCATCACTGCTTTCACCATCACTCTCTATCTCAGACCCAGCATAAGAATCTGGTTGAGATAGAGAAACCTCAGAACTGTCTTTGACAACCCTTTTTACTTTGCTCCTCTGCTGTTTGGTTTCCAAATTCTTCCGCTTGATTGACATTTTACATAACTCTTCATCTATTTCGATGTCATCCTCATCCTCCAACACTGACTCAGCCACCCTGGTAGCTGTCTCTTCTTGTTTTTCACTCACCCTGTGCTGTGCTTTTATATTCATTTTTCTAGTCCCACCATCTACCTGGGCCTCATTTGGCTCATCTGTCTGACCCTCAGCATGATCCCTCTCGGTAATCTCACCCTTGTCCACAATGTTGGTCTGTGCAGCAGCCCTGCGATGTGCTTTAACTTTTGCTGCTGTTTCATTTATGATCGACAGGCCGGCTGCGGAGGGCGGCAAAGCCGCCCCGCCGCCAGACGGCCCCGCGGCCTTGGCTGAAGCGCCCAATGGCGCGGCAGCGCCGTCAGCCTCGGAGTACGACAAAGCCGCTCCGCCGCAAGACGGCCCCGAGGCCGCACTAGTGGCCTCCCCTGAGTGATCACCCCCCACTCCCTGAGGGCATGATCGAATCAAGTGTCCCTCCATTCCGCAGCCGAAACACTTCATATTATTGGAGGTGACGTGGATGGTGTAATCAAAGCCGTCAATCCGGTATTTAAATACGAGGTTGAGGCTTTCCTCGCTATTCTTTAAAATCATGAGCACCTGTCGCCTAAAAGACATGACATGCTTTAAACGCGGGGACTTACAACCGAGAGGGATGTGCTTAATCGGGGACAAAAGCTGCCCGTGTCTCGACAGCTCCTTCTCCAACAGCTCATTCTTTAAAAATGGTGGGACATTTGAGATTGTAATTCTCTTCACGGGATTTACCAGAGACAGAACAGGAACCAGTGTGTCTTTAATCACAACCCCGCTCTCCACTACCTGGTTAACTTTTACAATACTATCCAGGAAGATTACCACGGCACTATTCATTCTAGAAGCTGATCTAATGCTTTCATAACCGACCAGCTCCCCCACAGCCAGACTACATTCCTCCACTGAGCAGCTGACAGCCGGTGTCAGTTTGACAGCATGCCGGCGTGTCAGCTTCTTGAACCCGGAGCCTCACTCCAAAACCATGCTGACCAGTAGAGCTGGCAGCAGAAAAACCCCCTCCCAGAACGCCTACCCCACCCCAGCTACAGAAAACAACAAAACTTAAGATTATTTAGCAAAAAAAAAAAAACACCTTAAACACAAAAAGATAGAGAAAAGTTTGAGATAATTCACTCACGCTGTCACACGCTCCCAGCTCGCACTCATGACCACACCCACTCAGAGAGAGAGAGAGAGAGAGAGAGAGAGAGAGAGAGAGAGAGAGAGAGAGAGAGAGAGAGAATTTAATCACAGTAAGTGGATGTATTTTGTAAAAATGTATCAGGGTCCTGGGCACGGGCGGGGGCGGGGACAGTGCCCAGTCTTCGGTTTAAGTTAGTCTTTTTCTGTTTGTTCGCTTCTTTGTTTATCTTGTCTGCTGTATTTGGTTTCTGTGTAGTTATGAGTTGTCTGTATCCTTAGTCTCGTCCTTATTGTCCTGTCTATTGCGTCATTTTGTACTACAGTATTATGTATTATAGTATTATTTACATCTGAGGGTTGTGTTGTCCTATTCTTGTATTGTTAATTGGTTTCTGGTTTTGTGTTTTTACGTTCACAGTGCTGTGCAGCTTCTGGCTGTCAATACTTGTTTCGCGGGCTACACTGCTGTCAATGATTATGTTACATTACAACTCATGTATCCACACCTTTCACTCATTTAGGAGCCGGTCCTTTCAATATTTAAGGGCACGACAGCGTTCCCCCATTGTCGTGTCCTACTGATTCATTCCTCAGCAGTTCTCTGCTAGACGCTGAGCATTATTGTGGTTGCCGTAGACGGGAACCGGAGAGCACCAACCAGGTATTTATTCTTTCCAAAGTTCCTCAACCGTGAGTGTCATGTTCGGGGTTGGAAACAACCCCATCCGCAATCTGTGGTTGTAGGTCTTTGATTATTGCTTATTAATTCAAGCTGGCAGATTAATTAAGCGTTTCTCTCTGGCAGTCCTACAGCCACGCCTCCTCCTCTTGCCAGACATTCACCGGCTGTATTTTATCACCACATGCCCACACATGCACACTTACACATTCATGCATGCACGCACGCACGCACACACGCACGCACACTCACACATGCACACACATAGTCCAATCAGTCATGCACCTGCTTGCCACACTGCTGTGACCACTTGCCTTCATTAGTGATTTGAGTACTTACGGGAGGCGGTGTGATCAGTCAGTGTGGCAGCTTAAGCCAACCTTGGACATCCTGGCTCGCTGATTATTGGCTCCCATCCTTTTGGACTTGACCGTGTTGTACCTCAGAGCCTTTCTGCTCCAACCTATGTGTAAGTTCTCCTTTATTGTGCCTTTCCTCTCTGCTCCTGCCTGCCTGGAGCACGTTGGGCATCTCATCCAAGCCAAGGAGATTTGTAGCCGGTTGTCTCATCTTTCCTCAACTGTGACTGTTATTTGGACATTTTCTATATTTGCCCTATCGTCAACAAACATTACTGCACCTTGGGCTCGCATCCATTTACATGTTCGCTGCAAGATCACGCAGCAGACATCACAGTGACTATCGCTTCTCCTCAGGTGTGCTCCGGCTGAGGATGTCTCTTTTCCCTGGCGTTCCCGAGTGCCTCAGTCTGTATGTTCCCCAGGCCTTTCTTCACCTCCTGGTCGTGAGCCCCGCTCTCTGACTTCTTCTTCTCGTTATATGTGAGGTTAGTGTTTTGTGTAGTGTTTGTATTTATGTTAATAAATGCCCAAAACACACAGTGAGCATTTGGTGTCCTTCCATAGCCCTTAAAAAGGGTAGTTTATGACAGAATGATTTGGATAATTACTGAATGCAAAGAGCCAGTATTAGGATTTCTGCAATGAGCCATACAGAGGCAAAAAACACACACACACAAAAAAATAAATAAAAGTACATCAATAATGTAAATATATTGATTGGAAAACAGAGCATTTTGATACAGACATGGACAAAATTGTTGGTACCCCTCTGTTAATGAAAGAAAAACCCACAATGGCCACAGAAATAACTTGAATCTGACAAAAGTGGTAATAAATAAAATTCTATGAAAATTAAACAATGAAAATCAGACAATGCTTTTGAATTGTGGTTCAACAGAATTATGTTAAAAAGCAAACTCATGAAACAGGCCTGGACAAAAATGATGGTACCCCTAGAAAAGATTGAAAATAATGTGACCATAGGGACATGTTCAACCAAGATGTGTCCTCTAATTAACATCACAGGTGTCTACAAACTTGTAATCAGTCAGTTGGCCTATTTAAAGGGTGACAAGTAGTCACTGTGCTGTTTGGTGACATGGTGTGTACCACACTAAACATGGACCAGAGGAAGCAAAGGAGAGAGTTGTCTCAGGAGATTAGAAAGAAAATTATAGACAAGCATGTTAAAGGTAAAGGCTATAAGACCACCTCCAAGCAGCTTGATGTTCCTGTGACTACAGTTGCACATATTATTCAGAAATTTAAGATCCACGGGACTGTAGCCAACCTCCCTGGATGTGGCTGCAGGGGGAGACGGATAATACGAATGGTAACAAAAGCGCCCAGAACAACCTCTAAACACATTCATGGTGAACTCCAAGGTCAAGGTACATCAGTGTCAGATCGCACCATCCGTCATTGTTTGAACCAAAGTGGACTTCATGGGAGATGACCAAGGAGGACACCACTGTTGAAAACAAATCATAAAAAAGCCAGACTGCAATTTGCCAAACTGCATGCTGACAAGCCACAAAGCTTCTGGGAGAATGTCCTATGGACAGACGAGACAAAACTGGAACTTTTTGGCAAGGCACATCAGCTCTATGTTCACAGACGCAAAAATGATGCATACCAAGAAAAGAACACTGTCCCTACTGTGAAAATTGGAGGGGGTTCTGTTATGTTCTGGGGCTGCTTTGCTGCATCTGGCACAGGGTGTCTTGAATCTGTGCAGGGTACAATGAAATCTCAAGACTATCAAGGTATTCAAGAGAGAAATGTGCTGCCCAGTGTCAGACAGCTTGGTCTCAGTCGCAGGTCATGGGTCTTGCAACAGGATTATGACCCAAAACACACAGCTAAAAACACCCAAGAATGGCTAAGAGCGAAACATTGGACTATTCTAAAGTGGCCTTCTATGAGCCCTGATCTAAATCCTATTGAACATCTGTGGAAGAAGCTTAAACATGCCGTCTGGAGAAGGCACCCTTCAAACCTGAGACAACTGGAGCAGTTTGCTGATGAGGAGTGGGCCAAAATACCTGCTGAGAGGTGCAGAAGTCTCATTGCCAGTTACAGAAATTGTTTGATTGCAGTGATTGCCTCAAAAGGTCGTTCAACAAAATATTAAGTTAAGGGTACCATCATTTTTGTCTAGGCCTGTTTCATGAGTTTGTTTTTTAAAATAATTCTGTTGAACCACAATTCAAAAGCATTGTCTGATTTTCATTGGTTAATTTTCCTAGAATTTTTATTTATTACCACTTTTGTCAGATTCAAGTTATTTCTGTGACCATTGTGTGTTTTTCTTTCATTAACAGAGGGGTACCAACAATTTTGTCCACGTCTGTATGTGGACACTTGGTAAAGTCCTGTGCACATGAACTGAGTCCTGTGTTTCACTACATTTTTTAATAAGTCCTTACAGACACAACATGTGCCTAAGGTCTGGAAAGATGGTGTGGTTGTCCCTGTTCCAAAATCCAGCTGTCCTAAAATGGTAAATGATTTTAGACCAGTTGCCTTGACTTCAATTTTAATGAAAATTTTTGAAAAACTGGTCAGATTTTAGGTCCTAAAGTAGACTGAGCATGTATTGGATCCTTCGCAGTTTGCCTATAGGAGTGGAGGATGCCACTGTCACTCTGCTTAACATGGTTTTTAAACATCTGGATTTTAATGGGACACATGCCAGGCTTTTATTTGTGGACTTTTCTTCTGCTTTCAATTCAATCCAACCTCATATTTTAGTTGAAAGGCTCCTGCAACAATTTGATTTGAGTAATAATCTGGTTGGTTGGATTCTGGATTTTTTAACCAACAGGACACAGAGAGTAAGGGTCAGTGGTACATTGTCTGACCAAAAGTGTTCTTCTACTGGCTCTCCTCAGGGGTGTGTGTTGTCACCACTACTCTTCATCCTGTACACAAACATGTGTCAAAGCAGACATGACAACAGACACATTATAAAGTATGCTGATGATTCAGTCATTGTCAGTCTCCTTCAGGATGGTGAGAGTTGCCACGGCCCAGTAGTTGATAATTCTGTTCACTGGTGTGAGGATTCCTACCTGCAGCTGAATACAATAAAAACTAAAGATATGATTATTGACTTTAGGAGGAAAACTCCCAGGCACGAAGTCACTGTACTAAAAGGCAAGACCATTGATTGTGTGCAATCTTACAAATATCTTGGGACGATTATTGATAAACTTTGAAGAGAACTGTGAAAGGGTGTGCAAAAAGGGTCAGCAACATTTGTGACATAACGCACGGCACAGGAGACGCACACACACAGGCTCAGAGAAGTTCAAATAGTTTATTAGCAACAGGAGTGAATGAATGTGTGTCAGCGGGATGTAAATGTGTTGTTGGCAGCGTCTGCTTCGGGCACAGAGGCAGGAGGCCGTACAGCCGGACAACCCTATGGGAAAAGCAAAAGGAGAAGGGTGACGGGCACACACCAACACAGGAGATTTGCAAGCGAGAGAGGAGCTTACTTGGAGGGCACAGATGACTGGCACAGCAAAGGACGAGGTCCGGAAGACAGCCACCTGGAGAGCTCGGTGCAGCAGCGAGGAATAGGCGATGGAGAGGCGATGTGCGCCGCCGGGGAATCCACCTGTGCACAGGGGAGCAGACTCGAGAGAGAAAAGGAGGTAAGAGCTTCTTACCCGGGAGAATAGCTGAAGGTGAAGGAACTCACAGCGATGCATGAGAAGTCTAACAGCTTCAGGCTGAAGCTTAGGGCGAGGCGGCTTATATCCCTCGCTGCTGATGATGAGCAGGTGTGTGTGCAGGTGGCGCCGCTGATGAGCGGTGCGGCGTGACAGTACTCCCCCCTCTAGCAGCGCCTCCTGGAGATGGCTTTCCTGGGTGCGCTCGGTGGAAATCAGCGATGAGCGATGGGTCCAACACAGACGACGGGGGTACCCACTGTCGATGGTCAGGCCCATAGCCGTCCCAGTCCACCAGGTACTGCAACCCACGACCCCGGTGCCGGGAGTCCGGGATGGAGGAGACGGGCCAGGCCGGATGGCCACCAATCATCCGGGGCGCGGGTTGCGCAGCAGGAGGAGGGCAAAGGGGATCGGAGACTGCCAGCTTCACCTTGGACACGTGGGAGGTGGGGTGGATGCGGAGGGAGGGGGGAATAGCTACACGCACAGCCACCGGGTTGACAATCCTGGTGATGGGATAGGGGCCCACGAAGTGCTGTGCCAGCTTCCTCCTCTCGCCTTTTAAGGTAACGTCCCGGGTCAACACGTAGACTCGCTGCCCAACCCTGTACGCCGGGGCAGGTCTTCTGTGCCGGTCCGCCATGGCTCTGTTGCGCTCCGCCGTGCGTAAAAGCGCATTGCGCGCTGACGCCCAGATGGAGCGGAACTGCCTGAGATGCGCCCGTACTGAGGGGACAGTTACCTCACTCTCCTGCGCCGGGAACAGCGGGGGGTTGTAACCCAGGGACGCCTTGAAGGGGGACATCCCTGTGGCAGAAGAGCGAGCGGTGTTATGGGCGTATTCAACCCAGGCAAGGTGGTTGCTCCAGGACGTGGGTTTGGACGCCGTTACACAGCGGAGCGCAGCCTCCAGCTCCTGGTTGGTCCGCTCACACTGCCCGTTGGATTGGGGGTGATGGCCGGAGGAGAGGCTCACCTTGGCTCCTAAAGCGTTGCAAAACGACCTCCAAACCTCAGAGGAAAATTGGGGACCTCGATCCGAGACCACGTCCACCGGAATCCCATGCAGCCTGACCACGTGTTGGATGAGGAGGTCCGCCGTCTCCAGGGCAGTGGGGAGACCTCGCAGGGGGACGAAGTGTGCCGCCTTGGAGAAGCGGTCCACGATTACTAACTAACTAACCTGCACTTATATAGCGCTTTTCTAGTCACAAAGACCACTCAAAGCGCTTTCATTAATACTAACCCTCTATTCTAAGGGCCTATAGGAAACAGATATCTAGGGACAATTTAGAACAACCAATTAACCTAACATGCATGTTTTTGGCATGTGGGAGGAAACCGGAGAAATCCCGGAGTAAACCCACGCAACACGGGGAGAACATGCAAACTCCACACAGATCACTGTTGGTCGGGGGCTGGGATCAAACCCACGATCCCACGATCCCCACAATCCCCCGGCCAAGGGTAAACTGTGCTGCCGCAGTGCTAACCACTGCGCCACCGTGCAGCCCGATGGTCAGGATGGTGTCGTAGGAGTTGGAGACTGGGAGACCGGTGACGAAATCCAAGGCGATGTGCGACCAGGGCCTGCCAGGGACGGGCAGGGGCTGGAGCAGACCCGCTGGAGGGGCATTTCCCGACTTGTTGGTGGCACAAATTGGACAGGCCCGGGCATAGCGGGCAGCATCCCTCCGCAGGCCCAGCCACCAAAAGGACCGCTGGAGGAGGTTTATCATCCGGGAGGAGCCAGGGTGACAGGTGAGCTTGGAGGTGTGTAGCCAGTGGATGACCTCTCCTCGAACCGCAGATGGCACGAACAGTCTCCCCTCTGGTCCGCCGCCAGGGTCAGGTTCCACTTCCTGTGCCTTCCGGATCTTGCTCTCAATGTCCCAGGAGATGGCTCCCACGACGCACGACCTGGGTAGGATGGTGTGGAGCGTGTCCTCCGACTCCTCAGGGGCGAATTGCCTAGAGAGGGCGTCGGGCAGGCCGTTCTTGGAGCCAGGCCTGAAGGTGATGGAAAACTGGAACCTGGCGAAGAACAAGGACCAGCGTGCCTGGTGGGCGTTCAGGCACTTGGTAGATCAAAGGTACTCCAAGTTCTTGTGGTCCATCAGGACCATGAACGGCAGGTCCGCCCCCTCTAGCCAGTGACGCCACTCTTGCAGCGCGAGCTTGATGGCCAGGAGCTCTCTGTCCCCCACGTCGTAATTTCTCTCCGCCGGGGACAAGCGCCGCGAGAAGAAGGCGCAGGGCCGTTTGGCGCCGTTGTCAGGCGACCGCTGGGATAGCACCACCCCCACTCCCGTGTCCGAAGCGTCCACCTCCACGATGCACTGCAGCGCGGGGTCGACCTGGCGAAGGACCCGGGAGGAGGAGAACTCCGCCTTCAGCGCCTGAAAAGCAGCTGCGGCCTCTTCGGTCCACCGGAACGGGACCTTAGGGGACGTGAGGCGGGTCAGCGGTCCGACGATGGTACTGAAGTTTGGGACAAAGCAGCGGTAGAAGTTCGAGAACCCAACGAACTGTTGCACCTGTTTCCTCGACGCAGGTGTAGGCCACTCTACCACCGCCTTCACCTTCTCTGGGTCTGGATGCACCTGGTCGTGAGAGATGATGAATCCCAGGAAGGATGTTGTCTTAGCATAAAATTCACACTTTTCAGCCTTCACGTATAGCCGGTTCTCCAGCAGTCTTTGGAAGACCCGCCTCACATGGACCTGGTGCTCGTCCCTGGACTTGGAGAAGATGAGTATGTCATCCAGGTAGACGAATACAAAGAGGCCGATGAAGTCCCGGAGGATGTCGTTGATGAGGCGCTGAAAGACGGCAGGAGCGTTGGTCAACCCGAACGGCATTACCAGGTATTTGAAGTGGCCGTTCGGGGTACGGAAGGCTGTCTTCCACTCATTTCCCTCCCGGATCCGGACGAGGTGGTATGTGCTGCGTAGATCCAGCTTGGTGAACCAGGTCGCCCCCTGGAGGGAGTGGAAAGCGGTGTCCATGAGGGGCAGGGTGTAACGATCCTTCTCCGTGATGTCATTTAGAGCCCGATAGTCAATGCAAGGACGGAGGGATCCGTCCTTCTTTCCAACGAAGAAGAACCCTGCCCCCACGGGTGATGACGATGGGCGGATTATCCCAGCACTCAGCGACTCCTTTAGGTAGGCGTTCATCGTCTCCTTCTCCGGCGCCGACAGACTGTAGAGCCGACCAGAAGGTAAGGGTGCCCCCTGGCGGAGGTTGATGGCGCAGTCATAGGGCCGATGAGGAGGGAGAGACATGGCCTTGGTCTTGCTGAATACCATACCCAGGTCGTGAAATTCCAGGGGCACCAGAGACAGGTCCGGGGGTGCAGTGTCCGTAGGAGGGAGAGAAGCGGACGGAGAGCAGGCAGCGGACTGAAGACAGGTGCCCATGCAGAACGTGCTCCATGCCGACACCCCGGCTGACTTCCAATCCAGGACAGGGTTGTGGAGGCGTAGCCAGGGATACCCCAGGATGACGGGCGACACAGAGTTGGGCAGGATGAGAAAGGTTATCTCCTCCCGGTGGTTACCAGAAATGATCACCGGGACCGGAATGGTCTGGTGCGTAACTCTCCCAAGGGAGGCGCGAGAGAGGTTGACCAGGGAGATGGGGTTTCTGAGCGCCTGGCAGCGGATGCCCAATCGGGTTGCCAGGCTTTGTGAAATAAAGCTGCCTTCTGCACCCGAATCCACCAGTGCGTGGGTGAGATGCCCAATGGGGTTATGGCAGAAACGGATGGGCAGCTTTAATTGAGTGAGGGGATTTAACCAATTGACATCCGCGAGGCCCCCTACAGTGACTCGCGGACCCCACCGTTTGGCTTCTGTGGACAAAGCTCGACCGTGTGTTGACTATCTCCGCAATACATGCAGAGATTCAACGCACGGCGGCATTGTCTCTCTGCCGGGGAGAGCTTTGTCCAGCCCGTCACCATCGGCTCCGACTCCTCGGGGTGCGATGGTGGCGGCGTCACCAGGGGGCGAGCTTGGAACTGGCGCGACGAGGCTCCGCGAGGGCGAGAAGAAGACGACTTCCGCCCCGAGGAGCGCTCGCGCAGCCTGTTGTCCAAGCTGATGGCAAGGGAAGATAGCTCCGCTAGCGTCTCAGGGAGGTCCCGCCCAGCCAGTTCATCCCTCAGATCCTCATTGAGGCTGCGGAGGAAAAGACCGCAGAGGGAGCATTCCTCCCAGCCTAATTCCTCCGCTGCTACCCGGAAGTCGACCGCATAGTCCGCAGCCAACCGGTTTCCCTGCTGGAGAGCGAGAAGCCGGTCGACCTGGACCGTCTCGGTACGCGAGTGGTCAAAGACCTCCAGGAAGCGCCTCACGAACTGGTCATAAGTGAGGGTGGCGTAACTGGGCCTCGCCATTACGGCGTAGGTCCAAGTCAACGCTCGCCCCTCCAGGAGATTCCCGATATAACCAATCCGACTATGATCCGAGGGAAAGTCTCCGGGCACGCGATGGAACACGGACCCACACTGCATAATGAACCCCCGCGCTCCGCCGAGCTTTCCGCTAAAGCGGGCGGGGGTCGGAATGGGCGTGAGCCGAGTCGGTGCCGCCGGAGCCTGCTGGACGGCCACTGGAGCGGCAGGAGCCGCGCCACCCTGATGAGCCGGGGGGAACGGCTGCTGGGGGTCCAGGCGGTCCAATCGGTTATTAATGTTAATCAATTGGTTTAGGATCACCTGTTGCTGATAGGCTATCTGATCCACCCGAGCTTCGAGAGTGGTAAGCCGGTGTGCGAGCCCGCCGTCTGCCGAGCCGCTCTGCTGAAGCGGTACTGACATAACGCACAGCTCAGGAGATGCACACACACACAGGAGATTTGCAAGCGAGAGAGGAGCTTACTTGGAGGGCACAGATGACTGGCACAGCAAAGGACGAGGTCCGGAAGACAGCCACCTGGAGAGCTCGGTGCAGCAGCGAGGAATAGGCGATGGAGAGGCGATGTCCGCCGCCGGGGAATCCACCTGTGCACAGGGGAGCAGACTCGAGAGAGAAAAGGAGGTAAGAGCTTCTTACCCGGGAGAATAGCTGAAGGTGAAGGAACTCACAGCGATGCATGAGAAGTCTAACGGCTTCAGGCCGAAGCTCAGGGCGAGGCGGCTTATATCCCTCACCGCTGATGATGAGCAGGTGTGCGTGCAGGTGGTGCCGCTGATGAGCGGCGCGGCGTGACAATTTGCATTGATTAAGAAAACTCACTCACTTCCAAATTGACCGAACCATAATGACAATGTTTGGTCGGGCTTTTATTGAATCTGTTTTATCCTTTTCTTTAGTGTCATGGTTTGGTCAGATAAAACTGAAACAAAGGAAATCCTTAGACCAGGTAGTTAGATGGTCCAGTCGTTTGCTTGGTGAGTCACAGCTGAGCCTGACATCCCTGCACACCAGACAGGTACAGAGGATTGCTACCTCCATTTTAAATGATTACTCCCACCCTTTGCACTGACACTTTCAGCTTCTCCCCTCCAGACGGAGGTTTGTTGTCCCGAAATGTAAAACCCAGCACTACAAAAACAGCTTTGTTCCTGCTGCTGTCAAAGAATTGAACAAGATGTAGCAATATACTGCACATAATTTATATTTAATAAATTTTATTTTATATTTGTTTATTTTTGTAGTTTTTTTTTACTTGGGTTTTAAATCTTTTATTGAATTTTAGACTTCAGACTTTGATTGAGTTTTTAATCTCTTTGACTTAGTTTTTTAACATTTTTAATATGACCCTTCTCTCTTCTGTTTTTTCTGTTATCTCTTTGTCTTATGTCCTGATTGTGTTACGACCCGAGTGCTGGGTTCTGTCTGCGCTCGGGCTAAGCACAGCTCGCTGCCGGCATTGACAGCTGTGGGTTGTATTCTGGCCTCAGCGGGCTCTTGTTGTGGGGGCGCTCGGTGGGGCTTCCGCCTGTCAAGGTTGGTCAGCTGTTTGTCATTACTGCTTGTTAGTGTTCGCCTTTATAAAGCGGGCACTGGCGGCAGTTAACTTGCAGGAGTATCGTCAAACTATCCTCGTCAAAACGTCAGACATCGTCAGATCGTCTAAACCTCATTAGACCTTCATGTCAGGTTCGTGTTTTTCATGTCATGTCATAGTTTAGCTCGTAGTGGCTGGGGTTAGCCCTACGAGCCCTTGTATTGCTTAACGTGTGTTTTTGCCCTGAGCGGCTCATAGTCTTGTCTTGTCTTGTGTTTTTAATAAATCACCATCATTGCAAAACTCACCGTTGGACTCCTGGCGTCTTATGGTGATAAGCGAGGGTCACCGCATGACAGTATACTCCTGCCAGACATCTAAACGGAGACGCCACACCAAGACGCCTTTTCACCGTGAGTTTTTGCTTTTTTGGACGTTTGTTCTTTTCCTGTCTGTGTACGGTATGCTGGAGGAATGCGGAGGGGCCGCGCTCGGAGTCCGAGCCACGAGCTGGCGGACGTCCTAGAATACGTGGATGAAACGCTCATCTCTGCTTCCCTCCTCGACTACGACAGCGAGGTACGCTGGTACCTAGACTGTGCTGAGGATGTGCTTAATCATCTTTCTCCCCGCTACGCTGACCATCCTGAAGTCGGCACGAGGAGGGCTGACATCGCCGCACAGCGCGAGATACTCCGTATGTTGGAGGAGGACTACGGCAGGAAGCAGCGGAGGAGGCATCCTCGCTCCCCGTGCTGGGGTCCCGCTCCTGACCTTGACCCGGTCCAGGAGTTGGCGCCATCTGGGGGCCGACGACGATGTCGGCGCCGCGGCCCAGGCAATCCTCAGCAGAATCCCCGGCTGGACCTGCTGCCGGCAAAGCCCGTCAGCGAACCTCTGAGAGTGGCTCCACCTCGTCCTTCCAGGGGGCCCTCTGTCGCCATCCAGCAGGGAGAAGGAGGAACAACGTCCCCTACAGCAGGAAACATCTCTTCTCTGGGAGGAAGGCAAGTGCATGTTAATTTATTACATCACGATTGTAATCTGCCTTGTCTGACTCCTGGGGGTGGAGTCCGGGGTTCGCAGCCCCCCGAACTCCCTTCACCTGCTGTAGAGAAAATGATTAAACCTGCTGCCTCTGCGTCCCCCCTGTTGATCGGTCCGCGACACCAGGCCAATGTTGTTGGATGAAGAGGGGGCCTGCAGTGCTGGAAAGCCTGGATCCGGCCCTGCAGCCACGTCATGGACGGAGGAGAAGAGCGGACTGCGGCCCGGAGCCTGAGCCGACAATGAAGCGTCCCCGGGTCTCCCCGCCGGAGCGGTCTGAGCCAGTGGGTCGAGGGTCCCCTGCCCCCACGCCAAATGGGTCATCGGTGTGGACAGCAGCGCTGGAGGAACCTCAGGCTGCAGATGACATCTTGCCAGCTGCGGAGCCTGACGCAGCTGAGTTGGAGCCTGCTGATGAGAGTCGCCGCCCTGAACCTGGATCGTTGAAGTCCTGGGTGGCAACAGAACCCGAGTGCAGGCAAGTGCTCCCTCTTGTGTCTCTGTCCCCTGTTTTGGAGCATTTTTGCCTGCCTCTCGGGGAGGCGAGTGAGGAGCAGCCGCCTGCTGCGCCCGAGCTCGTCTTGTTGGGTTCTGTTGCTACCGGTGATTCTGATCCCGGTTTCCTTCTTGTTTGTGAGCCTCGTTGCAGTGTCGCCGGCATGGAACCAGTCGGAGTCACTGGGTTGGAGGTCCCAGGTTCTGGGGTGGAGATCGTCAGCGGAGCTGCACCGACCCAGTCGGGGACCGTCGTGGAGGCTGCTATGGCCCAATGGGTGCGCCAGAGGCCCAATCGGGGTCCACCGCGGGTGCGGTTCTGGCCCAATCGGGGTCCGACGTGGGTGTGCCAGAGGCCCAATCGGGGTCCACCACAGGTGCGGTTCTGGCCCAATCGGGGTCTGACGTGGGTGCGCCAGAAGCTCAATCGGGGTCCACCACAGGTGCGGTTCTGGCCCAATCGGGGCCTGACGTGGGTGCAGCTGGGACCCAATCGGGGTCCAGCGGAGGTGTAGCGCCGGTGTGGTCCGCAGACGGGGGAGAAGCTGCAGACTTTTGGCCGTTGGACGGATTACAGGCTCATCCTTGCCTTCTTGCCTCTCCACTGAGTCACCGCCCCTGCGCATCATCGCCGGGGGCCGTGGGGGTTCCTGTTCGCTCGCCCCGGCTCTTCCGAGTTTTGTCCTCGTCAGGGAGGCCGCCGCGGGCTGTTTTTCCCCGGGACTGATGGCTAAGGGACACGGGTCGGCTGCCTGAGGAACTGCTTCACTGGTTCGGCGCCCTGGGTCGGCCACCCGACGTGTTGTGTGTTTCGTTGGGTGACCTGGTTCAACCACTAGAGGAGCAGACGTGCTGGGCGTTGGACTGTGGTGAGCTGCCTGGTCATGTTCCGCCTCCTATGACCACCCGCCGGCTGTTGGACGTGGGGAGACCACCTGAACTGTTCCTGTGGCGCTTGGTTTCCGCCGGTCGGCATAAACTGTCGGGGGGGTAGTGGTCGTTTTCTGGTGTTGATCTGTCCCAGTGATCTGTTTTTTTTTTTCCTTGCTATCCTGTGTGCTTTGTGTTATGGTTATGTCTTGCAGTTGCCTTAGTTTGTATTGTGTGTAGTCAGGTATGAGCCGGTAAGTGCTCTGTTTTCTGTATTTGGTTTTTTGAAAACTCTCATGAGAATTGACACAGGTGGGGAGTCATTTTCTTGTGTAACATGTGGGCCAAGATTTAATTTTCTCGTGCTGTCCTGTATTTAGTTTTTCTGACCCAGTGATTCTGTTTTTTTTTTGTTTTGTCCATGTTATCCTGTGCAATTTTTTGTGATTGTTAGTCGAACATTTGATTTAATCTGAGTAGTTGGTATTCTTGTCACTGTCCTGTACTTAGTTGTTCTTGTCGGGTTTTGATTGTTTCTGGGTTTGGTCTCTCTCCCTCCGCACCTACCCCCAGCCACCCACCCTGGGGGGTGGGGGGGCAGGGTGGTCCTTGGGCGTTCTGAGCCCGGCCTTGGAGGGAGGGTACTGTTACGACCCGAGCGCTGGGTTCTGTCTGCGCTCGGGCTAAGCACAGCTCGCTGCCGGCATTGACAGCTGTGGGTTGTATTCTGGCCTCGCCGGGCTCTTGTTGTGGGGGCGCTCGGTGGGGCTTCCGCCTGTAAAGGTTGGTCAGCTGTTTGTCATTACTGCTCGTTAGTGTTCGCCTTTATAAAGCGGGCACTGGCGGCAGTTAACTCGCAGGAGTATCGTCAAACTATCCTCGTCAAAACGTCAGACATCATCAGATCGTCTAAACCTCGTTAGACCTTCATGTCAGGTTCGTGTTTTTCATGTCATGTCATAGTTTAGCTCGTAGTGGCTGGGGTTAGCCCTACGAGCCCTTGCATTGCTTAACGTGTGTTTTTGCCCTGAGCGGCTCATAGTCTTGTCTTGTCTTGTGTTTTTAATAAATCACCATCATTGCAAAACTCACCGGTGGACTCCTGGCGTCTTATGGTGATCCGCGAGGGTCACCGCATGACAGATTGGTGGAGCCTTGAGTACTTTTATCGTGTTTATAGTCAGCTTCATGTGTGCTTGTGTTTGTGTTCATCCATCCATCCATCCATCCATCTTCTTCTGCTTAATCCTTTTGGGTTCGCGGGGGGGCTGGAGCCTATCCCAGCATCTTTGGGCGAGAGGCAGGGTACACCCTGGACAGATTCCCAGTCCATCACAGGGCCAACACAGAGATACAGACAACCATTCACTCTCATAGTCATACCCAAGGACAATTTAGAACCCCCAGTTTGATGTCAATTAACCAAACTTGCATGTTTTTGGCATGTGGGAGGAAACCGGAGAAATCCCGGCATAAACCCACACAGACACGGGGAGAACATGCAAACTCCACACAGATCACTGCTGGTCTGGGGCTGGGATAGAACCCAGGATCCCCCAGCCAAGAGTGAGTTGCTGTGCTGCCGTTTGTGTTCATGTTGAATGTAATTGTGGTTTGTAAATACAGTATGTGTCTAAAAGGATGTCACCTGACTGCAAAACAAATCTACCTACGGGTACAAATAAACTAACCTGAACCTGTCTGTCTTCATAAATTTGTGTGTTGTTAGTAGATCTCTGGGAAAAATTGGCCACTCCCTTAGGCGCTCTGTCTAATTTTCACACTCACTAATTTGCACTGACTTAGTAAAGATGCCCCATAGACTTTATCTATGGTGCCAGTGTTACTGAAACCTGCTCATCCACATTAAACCTATGTGGGGCCCAGATGGGTTTAAAGTGGGTAAGTAGATTACCTGCTTTCCACAGGTAAGTCCATGTGGGAATACACAGATGGGGCCTATGTGGAACCCACAGACAAACTCATATGGGGCTCATAAGCCAGCCCAAGTTAAAACTGGTCGGGCCCACATGGGCGTGCTGGCTGGGTAGTTGGTATTTTAATTGCTCCTTACACTTTATTGGACAAGCGTATGGCAAATAGATGTTTTTTAAAACAAAATTATGGGACTGTATTAAAAATGTGTAGATCAGTTCTGTTTAATTAGATTTTTGTTGGTCACTAACTGTGGTATACACAGTTTAGAAGTTATTCAGTCAATTATCAGAACATTTGGCTACACCAACAGACAACAATTTTAGTCTAGGGCAGTGTGTGTGAAAAGTGTACTACTGACTGTGACAGTTTGTCACTGTCCTCCAAAGCATTGGGTCCTAAAACTCATAACAGGACTAAAAAGACTGGTACTTTAAAAAACAAAAAAGAACAAAAAACAGTGATTCAGTGTGATAACATCCGCATTTGCAATGATAAACGTAAGAACCCTACAGGATGATCTGAAACCAGCCTCATGTATGAAGACCGCTTATGATCTAGGTCTGGACATTCTGGCAATGCAAGAAGTCAGATGTACATCAACAGGAATGATGACATTCGATGATGAGTCCCTGAGATGATGGCCACTTGTATTGAGGGGCCATAAACAGAAACATGAGCAAGGAGTAGTGATACTGCTTGCACCACATGTGAAACTAGAATGCTATCAGGAACATCTACCTGCCAGGATAATATCAACTACAGTGCATGTTAATGGGATGAGATTATCTATCTTAAATGCATACTTCCCAACTGATTCAATCAAGTCAAAATTTTCAAAATCTTGCTTCTATGCAGCCCTGAGTAAAGAAAAAGGAAGAGCTCAACAAAAATCCAAAGTTCATACTTGTTACCCTTGATGATTTCAATGCCACAATTTCCTTGGAAAGTAAGGAATCAGGAGCATGGGGTGACACACTCTGTCACAACAACTCTGATAGAGTTACAGCTAATGATAACGGTGAACGTATGTTGGTGTGGTGTTTGACAAACCAATTGAGGATAATGAACAGTATCTTTAGAACAAAAAGGATACATCGTGAAACATGGCGGCATGCTGCTACTGGTAAATGGAAACAAGTTTATTATATCTGCTCAGTGACATGGGTATCCAGGTTCATTTTATCGTGCCGAGTGTTTGTTGGTCCTTCAATGTTGTTCAGTACTGATCACAGGCTTATGATGATGAATATCAGATTCCCCTCATCAAACAGAAGCATTTGTGAGTCAACTTACAAATGTCAAGCACACTCCAAAAAAAGTACTAAAAACCATCAGGTATTGAGATATAGCCCACCACTGCAGCAGAAGTTAACAGAAAAGTTGAATCAGGAATTTGGAGGAATGGACCTGGAAGATGTGGATGAATTAAATGAATGATTTGTTATTACAGTTAAGAAATGTGCTGAGGAAGTCTGTCCTAGAATATACTTGGACGTGAAGAAGAAAGAACCATGTGAAGATTCGACTCTCTCGCAAATGGTTCATTATCTACGGGAGTGTACCAATCAAAAGGAGGTTAGAAAGATACAGAAATCCATCAAGCTTCAATGTAGGCAATTAAAAAAATGACTACTATAAAGAAATGGATGCGAACATAAATTCTGCTGCTGAAGTGAGGGCAGTTGAAAAGGAATTTGCATTGGTGAAGAAGTTCAAGATATCGAAATCCAAATCTAAGCATGCAATCTTGAAGTCCAAACTCAAGCAACACTTCAAAAAGCACTTTGAGCAGACGGACCTGGAGACTTCACCTGAGCTCGCAAACCCATGTGACTTCTTACATCTCAGAGATGAGGCCATATATATAGATGAAGAGGTGCCAGATGAGGAGAAGGTTCATGATGTTTTGAAAAGTTCTAATAACAAAAGTGCAGAAATGTATAAACTAAAACCGTGAATGTAAAGTATAATATGAGTAAATACCTAATTATTGTGATCCTATCTCTGATAGTATTGATTTGGACTCTTGTTAAGGTCCATATCTCGTGGCTTCACTCCAATATCATCTGTTTATATAAGAAGGGCCAACTGAGTGTTGCTGAAAACTATTGTGGTCTGTCCATTGGAGCAAATATGAGTCGTATTCTCACAAAAATCGTCATAAACCAATTTAAAGAAACGTACAAAACACACATTAGTGAAGCCCAATATGGTTTCCACCAGTATTGATCAACAACAGATCCAGTATTTATTTTGCAGTCAGTAATTGACAAGGTTGGTGGCCCCTTCATTGTCACTTATACTGACCTGAGTTCTGCATATGACAATGTTCCTCATGATTTCCTCTTTCAAGTGCTGAGTATACAAATGGTTACAGTGCAGCACACGTCGATATTACAAGCACATTACATGAACACAACAGCATCCATCAGTGGGATGATGTCCAAGTTACATGTAAAGAGGTGTGAAAAACTGTTTGCCACAGTCCTGATTTCTCATTATTTTGTATGTCTGTCAAATGTTTCAGATGATCAAACAAATTTAAATATTTGACAAAGATAACACGAGTAAACACAAAATGCAGCTTTTAAATGAAGGGGATTACTATTAAGGGGAAAAAAATCCCAACCTACTTGGCCCCACGTGAAAAAGTGATTCCCCCCTAAACCTAATAAATGGTTGGGACACCCTTAGCACCAACAACTGCAATCAAGCATTTGCAATAACTGGTAATGAGTCTTTTACAGCACTGTGGGGGAATTTTAGCCCACTCATCTTTGCAGAATTGTTGTAATTCAGCCACACTGGAGGGTTTTTGAGCATAAACTGCCTTTTTAAGGTCATGCCACAGCATCTCAATTGGATTCAGGTCAGGACTTTGACTAGGCCACTCCAAAGTCTTCATTTTGTTTTTCTTAAGCCAATCACAGGTGGACTTGCTAGTGTGTTTTGGATCATTGTCCTGCTACAGAACCCAAATGCGCTTCAGCTTCACAAACAGACGGCCGGACATTCTCCTTCAGAATTTTTTGGTAGACACTAGAATTCATGGTTCCATTTACCACAGTGTCTTCCAGGTCCTGAAGCAGTAAACCAGCCCCAAACCGTCACATGACCACCACCATACTTTACTGTTAATGAGATGTCCTTTTCTGAAATGCTGTGTTACTTTTACGCTGGATGTAACGGGACATACACCTTCCAAAAAGTTTAACTTTTGTCTTGTCAGTCCACAGATTATTTTCCCAAAGGTCTTGGGGATCATCAAGTCAAGATGTTTTCTGGCAAAACAGAGATGAGCCTTTATGTTATTTTTGCTCAGCAGTGGTTTCCGTCTTGGATTGGTGGAGTCATGAACACTGACGTTTACTGAGGCAAGTGAGGACTGCAATTCTTTGGATGTTGTTGTGGGGTCTTTTGTGACCTCTTGGATGAGTCGTTGCTGCGCTTTTGGGGTAATTTTGGTCAGCTGGCCACTCCTGAGAAGGTTCACCACTGTTCCATGTTTTCGCTGTTTGTGTATAATGGCTCTCAATGTGTATTGCTGCAATCCCAAAGCTTTAGAATGGGTTTTATAACCTTTTCCAGACTGATAGAGCTCAATTGCACTGTGTGTGTTTATATACTTGCATATTTATTCCACCTAGCTGCAATGCTCTGTACTGTGGGTGTTTATATATTTACATATTTATTCCATCTAGCTACAATGCTCTGCACTGTGTGTGTGTGTGTGTGTGTGTGTATATATATATATTTTATAGTAATATGTACATATGTATATTAGCTGCTCTTGCTTGCTTGTTTTTTTTTTTTTTTTTTTTTTTCTTGCCTTCTGATTGTTGCTCTGAGTGTTGCTATCCCTGTGCTGTTGCAATCCTGGAATTTCCCCGTTGTGGGACTAATAAAGGCTTATCTTATCTTATCTTATCTTACTTTGTTTCTCATTTGTTCTTTAATTTCTTTGGATTGCAGCATGATGTCTAGCTTTTGAGGATCTTTTGGTCTACTTCACTTTGTCAGGCAGGTCCTGTTTAAGTGATTTCTTGATTGAGAACAGGTGTAGCAGTAATCAGGCCTTGGTGTGGCTAGAGAATTGAACTCAGCTTTCCAACGATAATGGTAAACCACAGTTAATTTATTTTTTTAACGGGTGTGTGTGGGGATGGGGGGATCACTTTTTCACACAGTGTAGGTTTAGCTTTTTTTTAATAAACACCTTCATTTAAAAACTGCATTTTGTGTTAACTTGTGCTATCTTTGTTTAATATTTAAATTTGTTTGATGATCTGAAACATTTAAGTATGACAAACATACAAAAAAATTAGAAATCAAATTAATAGTGAAATTAATAAGGCCTTCCCTGGCGGATGGGGAATTAATTTTGAATACAACATACCACATCTTTGTACTAATAGAGAACAGTGCTGTCATGTCAGTGAAGTGGAACTTGTATGCTGTTCTCTTAAGTCCATCTGTGAGGTGGAAAAAGTTTTGAATATCCTCAATGAGACATGTAAGTGTTTTAGGCTAACAATATCTTTCAAGAAAACTAAGACTCAAGTGTTCAACGACCAAGCTTTTGCAAAGCAGACCTTGTTTTCTATAGAAGATCATGCTATTGAGAATGTGACACAGTTTTGCTATCTTGGTCAGATTGTTACCAATGCGGAGGAAGGATGCTTACCAAACACGGTGTGGCCAGTGGAATAGCTAAGTTCAATGAGCTACATAATGTGCTGACTGATTGCAGGGTATCCGTGTACACGAAACAAAAGATTATAGAAGTGTGTGTTTGGTCTAGACGTGTCTATGGCACTCAAGTGTGGTTGCCTAATGACAGGCAAACTGACAAACTTGAAGTATGCTGGACACGTTGCCCGAGAAGTATGATGGAAGGATCCTGGCGCCGGAAAGCACGTGATGATGAGGAAGACGCATTTCACTTTGTTTATTCCACTGAAGATATTTTTAATTTGACAACGACTGTGGCCATCAAAGATTTTATCACAGTGTAGTATCTCAAGTGGATTGCTCATATGTGAAGGGGTGAAAACACCAGTCTTAAGAAAAAGGCTTTATTTGCATTGCCATCAAAGAAATACAGCATTATAGAGATACCTGGCTGAAGATCAACAACCTGCTGGGTGCAACATCTGAACAGGAAAAAGGGTTACCCAGTCCAAATCTGAGTTCTGCAGGATCATAAACATTCATTTTGGCCTGCCCCCATAGTGACTAATGTCATCAATTGGGGAATTAACTGTATTGTTACTCTGCTGAAACCAATCTTACTCATTTATTTTGTTGTGTTCAACAGAACTTTTATGTAGGTATATCTGTCAGCATGATGCTTTGATTTGCCAAAAACTTTTGAAACTATTAATCATGAAATATTGCTATCAAAACATCAGTGTTTAGGCTTTAGAACTTCTGGTGTTAAATGGTTTACTTCATATCTCATTTGAAGAACTCAAGTTTCTGATGTTGAGGGAATCATATCAGGTGTTCAGAATATTACTCATGTGGATCCCCAAGGTTCTATCATGGACCCCCTTTTATTTCTAGTATATAGGTGCATCTAAATAAATTGATGTTCTAATTTATTGAGACGCACCTATATAGTGTTAGTGATTTGTTAGCTGAAGTGAAATGTAAGGTCCCCTTGTGTGCTGATGACTCTGCATTGCTGGTTTCTCGGAATGATATGAGCAAAATGAGAAACAGCAATGGGTTTATGGGCAACATCTTTTCTATACATCTGAGTATCTTATCAGTAACAAAGCTGTCAAGACCAAAAGCTCTATATAATGACACTGAAATAGATACTCAAGAAAGTAATGGATTAAAATAATAACAAGAAAAGAGAGTCCATACCTTTCCAAGGCTCATTCTGTCCCTCATGAATTACCTCCAAAATGTAATGGGTTCATTTGTAGGCCACGAGCCAGTACTGGTGGAAACTACATCAAAGTCCATCCAGTAGTTTTGGAGGATTCTTGCTAACACACTGTGAGAAGATAAGAGCCTTGGTAGAAATATGTATTCTGAGATTGTCACCAAAATGTAATGGCTTCCTCTGTAGCCCAAGGACCACCTCTGGTAAAAATTTGATCCAAATTCACCCAGTAGTATTTGTGTAATCCTGCTGCAAAATAAAAACAAGGTCCTTGGGGGAGATATACAATCTTAGATCCTCACCAAAATTTAATGGGTTCATCCTTGGCCCAAGGGCCACCTCTGGTGAAAATTTCATCAAAATCCATGAAGCAGTTTTTGTGTAATCCTGCTAACAAATAAACAAACAAACCAACCACCCTGAAAACATAACCTCCTTGTTGGAGATAATAATGGATTAGATTTATATGGTGCTTTACATGTCAAGTGGAATGTCAAAATGCTTACAGTGGGACCATTATTCATTCGCTGCAGACTGATATTGATAGTGGGAAGCTACAGTGTTATGAAAAAGGATTTGCCATCCATCCATCCATCCATCTTCTACCGCTTTTCCGGAGGTCCGGGTCGCGGAGGCAGCAGTTAAAGCAGAGGAGCCCAGACTTCCCTCTCCCCTGCCACATGCTCCAGCTCTTCAGAGAGGATACCAAGGCGTTCCCAGACCAGCTGGGAGACATAGTCTCTCCACCGAGTCCTGGGTCTGCCCCGGGGTCTCCTCCCAGTGGGACGTGCCTGAAACACCTCAAGTGGGAAGCGTACAGGAGGCATCATAATTAGATGCCCATACCACCTCAACTGACTCCTTTCAATGTGGAGGAGCAGCAGTTCTACTCTGAGCCTTTCCCGGATGACTGAGCTCCTCACCCTATCTCTGAGGGTGAGTCCAGCAATCCTACAGAGAAAGCTCATTTCAGCCGCTTGTATCCGCGATCTTGTTCCTTCAGTCATTACCCAAAGCTCGTGACCATAGGTGAGTATTTGCCCCCTTTGTTATTTCTCATTTTTTTGTATATTTGTCACACTAAAATGCTTCAGATCATCAAACAAATTTAAATATTAGATAAAGATACCGTGAGTAAACACAAAATGCAGTTTTTAAATAAAGATTAAGGGAAAGAAAAAATCCAAACCTACATGGCCCTGTGTGAAAAAGTGCCCCCCCCCCCCGCCTCCATTAAAACATAAATTAATCGTGCTTTATCACATCTATGGAAAGCTGAGTTCAATTTCTCTAGCCACACCCAGGCCTGATTACTGCCACACCTGTTCTTAATAAAGAAATCACTTAAATACGACATGCCTGACAAAGTGAAGTAGACCAATAGGTCCTCAAAAGCTAGACATCATGCTGCGACGCAAAGAAAATCAGGAACAAATGAGAAACAAAGTGATTAAGCTCCATCAGTCTGGAAAAGGTTATAAAGCCATTTCTAAAGCTTTGGGCCTTCATCAAAACACCATCCAAAGACCCCACAACACCATCCAAAGAACTCCAGGACTCACTTGCCTCAGTTAGGGTCAGTGTTCATGACTCCACCATAAGAAAGAGACTGGGAAAAAATTGCCTCCATGGCAGAGTTCCAAGACGAAAACCATTGCTGACCAAAAAGAACATAAAGGCTTAACTCAGTTTTGCCAGAAAACATCTTGATGATCCCCAAGACTTTGGGGAAAATAGTCTATGAACTGAATAGACAAAAGATGAACTTTTTGGAAGGTGTGTGTCCCATTACATGTGGCGTAAAAGTAACACTGCATTTCAGAAAAAAGAACATCATACCAACAGTAAAATATGGTGGTGGAAATGGGATGATCTTGGCTGTTTTGCTGTATCAGGACCTGGAAGACTTGCTGTGGTAAATGGAACCATGAATTCTGATGTCTACTAAAAAATCCTGAAGAAGACTGTCGGGCCATCTGTTTGTGACCTCAAGCTGAAGCACACTTGAGTTCTGCAGCAGAACAATGATCCTAAACACACCAGCAAGACTACCTCTGAATGGCTTGAGAAAAACAAAATGAAGACTTTGGAGTGGCTTAGTCAAAGTCCTGACCTGAATCTGACTGAGATGCTGTGGATTGACCTTAAAAAGGCGGCTCATGCTCGAAAACCCTCCAATGTGGCTGAATTACAATTCTGCAAAGATGAGTGGGCCAAAATTCCTCCACAGCGCTGTACAAGACTCATTGCCAGTTATTACAAAGGCTTGACTGCAGTTGTTGCTGCTCAGGGTGGCCCAACCAGTTTTTAGATTCACTTTTTCCACACAGGGTCATGCAGGTTTTGGATTTTATTTTTCCCCTTAATAATAAACACCTTCATTTAAAACTACTTTTTGTGTTTACTCGTGTTATTTTTGTCTAATATTTAAATTTGATTGATGATCTGAAACATTTAAGTGTCACAAATATACAAAAAAAAAAAAGAGAAACTAAAATGGAGGCAAACACTTTTTCACACAACTGTAAATTAATTTTTGACTTCATTGTGTTTAAATCTAGGGATTCTGAATCATCTGTTTGAGGGAAGAAGTTGGTATTCACTGTTTAGAATATGGGAGGAGTCAGAGGAGATGTAGTTGGCTTACCTGGTCAGCCTTTTCCTTTGTACTTCATGAAAATTATTTATGAGTTGTTGATCAATGATCCTTGCACATATTTTTATTAGATTGTTGAGTTTAATTTTAAATTTGACAGTCAGGCTGCTGAACCAGACCATGGTACAGTACAACAGCACACTATCACTGAGGAGTGAAATAGAGTCATTATCTTGCTGCTGGCTCCAAAAGATCTACATCTACACAGAAAGTAGACACGCTGCTGGATCTTCTTACACATATAATTGACATGATGTGTCTATGATGGGGTGCATCAATCATGACTCCTAAATATTTATAAGAGGTCACCAGTTTAATTTCCTCATTGTGGATAATCTTTGACGAAAGTGTATTATTTGGAGAATGGCCAAAAACAATCTTCTCAGTCTTTTTTGTGTTGATTATTGAGGCATTTTGTCACACCACTCAATTAACCAGTCCATATTCTACTGGTACAGAGTCTGTGGAGCTCTGGAGATGTTTAGGAGAGATGGCAGTCATAGAGATTCTGCTGGTACATACTGCTGCTCGCTGATTGTGACCTTTCTTCTTTACCTGAATTCAACAATCTTTCCCATATCTTCATAGTGTAACTGATCAACTTTATGCCTCTGTAGTTACTACAGCTCTAAGCATCACCCTTGTTCTTAAAAAATGGTACCAAAAACCTACTCCCTCCACCTTCTCAACACACTCTCATCACTTGTTAGTACATTGCCATAATTTCTGCACATCCTTTCCAGCTCAATCTCTCATTCTAGTCAATCGATTCAAGTCCTTGTCTCCTTCCATAGTGTCCATCCTTTCATACAACTCATTATATGCCTTTTCATTTGCTTTTACCACCTCTCTCATTGCCGTGCACCTAACTTCAAAATACTCCTGTCTACTTTCTTCAGTTCCCTGACTAGCATAGTTTGTCTTTGCTAATATCTTCCTTTGAATATTTTCTTTTACCTCCTCATTCCACCACCTAGTCTCCTTGTTTTCCTTCCTGTCAAGTGGATACACCACATACCCTTCTACCCATTTTCCTCAATACGTTTGCTGTACTTTCCAAGTCATCTGGTAATTCTTTCCTACCACGCAGAGCCTGTATCAACGTCTTCCTGAACTCTGTCGGACATTCTTCCTTCTGTAACTTCCCCCACTTAATATTTGGCTCTGCCTTCACTGTTTTCCTCTTCTTGCTTTCCAAAGTCATCAAAGACTATCATCCAATGCTGTCTATCTACTGTACATTTTCCCCTGCCACAACCTTGCAGTCTCCTATCTCCTTCAGATTTCTCCTTCTCCATAAGATGTAATCCACCTGTGTGCGCTTTCCTCCACTCTTGTAATTCACCCTATGTTCCTCTCGCTTCTTGAAGTATGTGTTCACCAAAGCCATTTCCATCCTTTTAGCAAAACCCACAACCATTTGTCCTTCTACATCTCTCTCCTTAAGACCATACCTACCAAGAATCTCCTCATCACCTCTATTCACTTCAACTACTACATGTCCATTAAAGTCTAGTCCAATCACCACTCTCTACCCCCTGGAAACACTCTTTACCACTTCATCCAACTGATTCCAGAATTCCTCTTACTCTTCTAGCTGACATCCAACTCATGGGGCATATAGGTACATTGACAACATTCAAAATCACATCTTTGACTTCTAGCTTCAAACTCGTGATTTTGTCTGACTCCCTGTTTACCTAACTAACTAACTAACTACCCTGCACTTATATAGCGCTTTTCTAGTCACAAAGACCACTCAAAGCACTTTCACTAATACTAACCCTCTATTCTAAGGGCCTATAGGAAACAGATATCTAGGGACAATTTAGAACAGCCAATTAACCTAACATGCATGTCTTTGGATTGTGGGAGGAAACCGGAGCCCCTGGAGTAAACCCACGGACCACAGGGAGAACATGCAAACTCCACACAGAAAGGTTCCAACCCCTGCCAACCTGGGGATTCAAACCAGGAACCTTCTAGCTGTAAGGCAACAGTGCTAACCACTGCACCACTGTGCTGCTAACATACTCTTCCTTCAAGATTATACCTACTCCATTTCTGTTCCTATCTACACCATAGTAGAATAGCATAATCCCACCTCCAACGATCTTAGCCTTGCTTCTCTTCCATTTGGTTTCTTGAACACACAGTATATCTACCTTTCATCTTTCCATCATATCAACGATCTCTCTGCATTTACAAGTCATAGTCACTACATTTAAAATCCCTAGTCTCACCTCCACACTTCTACTTTTCTTTTTCTCTGTCAATCCGAACACACTTTTCCCCCTCTCCTTCTCCTCAGTCTTTGACCAACAGTTGCCCAATTTCCACGGCACCCTGTCAGTTAACAGCAAAGTGGCAGTCATTGTTAAGCGGGGCCTCAACCGATCCGGCATAAAAGTCTCATTTATCATGATATGCATGTTTCATTTGGCAAAGGTTTTACATTGGATGGCCTTCCTGACACAACCCTCCCCATTTACTCGGGCTTTTGACTGGCACTCGGAGTACACTGGCTCATTCACCCCCTGTGGCTGGGTTAACAAAATTATTTATGGTAAAGTTAATTTTTTCACTTACTTTTTAGCCTTTGAAATGAGGTTTTATTTTAAAATGGTTGTATTCCCTAAACTGTAATTCAAATTTTAATATGAATACTTTCAAAGTAAAGTTGACATTCTGCTCTTTAAGCCAATATTGATTATAAAAATGTATCTGTAAGGGTCCAGCGGCTTTACACCCGTTTCTCTTTTTCTCTCCCACAAATTGGCTTCCTCCCTGCAGCCGTGCTCATCACCTGATGGCAATCAGGGAGGGCCTTTACAATGGACACATTCCATGCTGGACCTTCTCCAAGTCAAGAAACCTGTGTGGTTGTGTAGCCTGGAGTTCTCCTTTTCCTCACTGTCATTGCCGGCATCAAGATTGTATCTTTAACCCTTGGCCTTGTGTGTTCGAGGATATTTGCTCCTGCCTGGTGGAAAGGATTGTTTCCGGTGGACTGTGCACTTCTATTTCCCCCCTCACTCATGTAAGTCGACTTGCCACTGTTGTCCTCACTGTGTCCTCACTCCCCTTCTCCCTCTGCCCAGGCCTGGCCAGACTGGCTCCTACCCCTCAGAACCTCTTCACTGCACCAAGAAGCTCACCCACCTGGAGGATCATCAACCAAAGTCCTATGCTACAGCATCCAGCCTCACCTGCAAGAAATAACAGTCAATTCCTTACCAGTCTGTTTACTCATCCATAAATTTACCTTTTCTCTCTGCTTTCCCCTCACAGGGTTGCCAGATCCTCCATACACTATTGCTGCTTGATCAATAACATAATTGTTTTTACCATCATTGTTGGTTTCATCTTTGTCTGCTTTTGGGTCAAAAATACAAATCATGTCAGTACGTGGCCAGCTGCAAAACTCAGCACACTTGGTGTTGGGATCAATAATGTCACGTCTCAGTGCTGTTGAGTTATGTTTAAACAAAGTGGGTTATTAAAACTAAATCTTCTTTGTGCAATTATCTAAGATGTCTGACCGCATAGACTAGCTTCCGGTTGCCGTGCAGGGTCTTGTTGCCACTTCCTCTTGTGTCTCTGATCCAGCCACCCCTCCAGTCCGGCCCAACCTGGCCATTCCACCCTGGGGCTTCATGTACAAAGACTTGCGTGGATTTCCTATTGAAAGATGACATACGTTTAAATCAAGAAAATGGCATAAGTACAAAAACCTCCAGATGTTTGAAACCGTGTGTACGCAGCAATCCAAGCACATTTCCTTTGTACATTCTAATATACCTGGAATTGATCACACATGAGGGAAAACCAGACTCCTCCCTTAACATGCCTCAATTTGAATATGGAAATAGATGAAAGCATGCCCTGCATGTGAGATTCTCCTCACTGAAGGTTCAGAAGTCATGTCTACATATGGGAAGAAGAGGAACTTCACATTTGAAATGACTTCAATAAACATAAAAATGCAATTTTATCTTTATTGTATTCCTGATTTAGAAAGTTGAAAATATATACTGTAGCATTCTGGGAACTGCAACCACAAGAGCTGATGGGACCTGCCTCGTCGTCAGTGGGCCGCCCAGGTGGTGGCTGCTCCCCTCTGGCAACCCTAGGATGGAGCGCAAAGGGAATAGGAGAGAGCGATTAGGGTCGCTGGCAATGGCAGAGCCCAGTGAGGGGGTCCAGATGTGGCTGGGGGCCGCACCCGACTCCCCTTCCCAAAAGCCAGGCAAGATCCCTCCAATATCAACAAATGAATGACAGGAGAGACTACTTGCCTGTGCTTAAGCTTTACCGCCGTCCAGGACTCCGACGACAATGCCCGGGTCCAATCAGCTGGAGGTCAGGTCCGGGGGACGACTCCACTGCGGCGGCCCCCTCAGCGGGCTTGATAATGGTAGCAGGAGTAGAACTCTTGTGCACTGTCCTCCATGCCTCTGGTTCCTCTGCTTTGGCGGCCATGGACAACTCCTTCACTGGCTCATGGCCTGGACCCTCCTGGTCCTCTGGCTCCTCCTTCCCTGAGCAGCTTGGATCTGGGACTGATGGGCTCGTGGGGGTACATAGAAAAGAGTCATTGAGACCAGGTTCGAGGGTACCGTATGCCACTGGGGTGGAGAACTCGGGGGACTGCACGCCCCGAGTCTCCTCACCAGGAGGCAGGCAACATTGATCATTGATTGTGTAACTCGAATGAAAAAAAACTTGCCTGTTCTCCTAGCCAACATTTTTTCACACCGCTGTACCTATATAATATTCCCTTGAGATGTAGTGTCCAACAAAGCACTTCCCACCAGTTACTGCTTTAGATGTGCATTCATCAGCAGTTTGTGTTAGGTGCATGTACCCTGTTGAAGAGTAGATGGGTTTTATCATCATTATGACCCTCTGCAGGAATTCAAATGAATACTTCATTTTACAAGGGCACTCCAGATAAAGACAGTAGACCATCCTTATTAGCATAGCAAAATGACTGGGCATATCTCTGAGATCATTGAGGTCATACTGAATATTGCATGGGGTCCTACCTTTAAATAGTCCCTAGCCGTTCTGTATAGACTGTAATGTATTTAAATTCAGAGATGCCAGTTTTGTTTTCAAGGGATGGGGACAATTACAAATTTACAATTCCAGTTCTGCTTTCAAGTCCACTGATATTTAGATGATCAATTCCATTTCCAATCCATGCATATCTTTAAAGCTCAATTCCAATTAAATTCCATTCATAATGCATACATTTCTAATTCATTTCCAATTCCAAGACTACGGAATTTTACTGGTAGAACCTATAGTTGCTTAAGCAATATTACATGAGACAGAGTACTGTATCAATGGGTGCATAACAGCTGTGATTGAGCCCTATAACTTCATAAACCTTATATTCATTGATACTGCAAGACCTTGAGTATAACATTGCTTTTATGCAATAGTTCGACAAGCACAGTTTATGAAATTAAAGCAATACATGACACAATACTATGAATTTTGTTTGTTTGACCGGTTATTTTGCACTGCCAAGAAAAATATTCCCTTCTGAGAGGGGCCGATGCTGTGATCGCGAGACATTCCGAGAATGTTGCACAATTATCCAAAATGGCTGCGCCTGCCAACTGAGCATAAACAAACTTTTCCACGAGTAGTTTATTTTTTTCTGTTTTTGTAATTAATCCACTAACTGACTGTCTGTTTGTAGCTTTCTTTTTCGTACAGAGCTGGAGGAACTAGAGAACTATATTGACAAGTTTTATTTCCGTTGCTGTGTCATGGAGCAGTCTCCCATCCCTGCTTCCCAGTCAAAGCAACTGAGACCTGCAGACTGACCTAAAATAACGCCCGAGAAATCATGAGACGGCTCTGAGGTTAGTGACATCCTTTTTTCTATTGAAAATAAATTTTCCAGCATAGATGGCAGACTAGCGTTAGTAGAGCTGCTCGATAAAGAATTCCAGAGTTTGGTGAGAGTCTGGAGTACAATCAGAAAAAGCTCGTCTCTCTCTTAGAGGAAAACAGTAGTTTGAAAAAATCAGTAAACACGCTCATCACACATCTTGACGTTGTTGAAAGAGAGAACAGGAAGATGAAGGGAACAGTTCTCAATTTGCAGTCACGCAGCATGAGATAACTTTTTTTTTTCCAGAGTTGCTGAAAAAAATAATTAAAATCCAGAACTGCTGGTCCGGGAATTTATGTCCACGCAACTGAAATTGTCCGGCAAAGAAACAAAATCAATTACCTTCCTCCAACTAGTCCAAAAAAAAAAAAAAATCCTCAAAATAAACGTCCCAGACCTTTTGTTGCCAAATTTGAGCATTTCAAGCAAAAAATTTTGGTACAGAGGCAGGGCAGGCAGCTTAAAAACACCAATTATGGTCTAAATGATCAATTTCCACAGGAAATCTTGGAAAGGAGAAGGAAGCTTTTTCCCATAAGAAAACAAAAAATCCAAGAAGGTCAATGAGCTATTGTTTCTGTGGATAGATTGTATATAGATGGCAAGCTGTTTATGGATGAAACCATGACCCCATGGTTATTCTAGCACTGGAGGTCCCCAGTGGCCTCCGAGGCATCCTCTCTACTCTCCTGGCGTTCCTCATTGGGTTGAGCCTCCCCCTCCCTCGGGGAAAGCTCTTTAAGTCTTTCAGCCATCGTCGGGAGGAGCTATGGCTTCACCTCCAAGATGAGGTCCGTTTCAGCCAGGAGAGCCCGCCTGCGTCCCTCCATCTCCTTCTGTGATGGGGCAGCACATTGCTCGGAGCGGGCAAGGCAAAGCTGCAGTACGCAGGACTGGATGCTTCTTGCTGTGGGGCTTCCTCCCCCTCCTCCTCTTGGGTGACGCAGGGATGAGGTAGTCCGGAACGTGGAGCACTGTGCCGGGAAGCGGGTCATCTGCACAGAGAGACCCCACGTCCTCAAGAAAGGAGAGCGAAGTGGCCGCGAGGAGCTCTAACACCGGGAGATCTTCAGCCGATTCCTCACACGGCGCGGCAAAGATATCCCGGAGGATCTCCATTGCCTCCCAGAGGCTGTCTCGCTCCATCACCCTCCTTGTGGTGTCCCGAGCCTGATGACCTGTTAAAGAGGGACGGGGCCTCTGTGTCCAGGAGAGAACCTCCTCCAGTAGACATAACGAGCGCTGCTCCCTATCTAATGCCATCTCCGTCTTCTCGTCCGCAGGCTGGGTGGACGCTGGCCTGGGTGATGAAGGGGATCCAAGGAGGGAGGAAGTCTGCCTCTGATGGGAGCATTTCTTCTGACAAGGGGCCGGCTCCAATCGTGGAGAGGTATCCTCCAGCTCTGCGTCAGGAACGGGAAGGATGAGGGAGAAGATGGCGTCTACCCTATGGATCTCCCGGAGATGAGGGTAGCGCCGCTCGAAGTCCTCCGTGAAGAGTCGTGCCCACTCCCGCTCCTCGGGAGACCGAGACCACTGAAAGGCAAAGCCCACCTCCTCCAGTAAATCCTGCGCTTCCTGCTTCTCATCTGTCCAAGTCATTATGTCCACGTATGAGGAGGGAAAAAACACAACTCTACTCCGCTGGGTTTTTTTTTTTCGGTCAGGACATTCTGTCATAAACCCCTGTGCACCATTACACGGCGCATGAGGGGGAGAATGAAAAACCCAATCGCAGGGGTAGAGAGTGCTGTGTTTATTAAAGTTCACCAATGTAACAAATCCAACTATCACCAAATACAGTTTTGTCAACACACAGTGCATGGAGGGGTGTAATGACAGAGTTGGCCACCAAGGTTACAGGGCACCTGCTGAATGCTCAACAGCCTGGTGAATTTAAAGCCTGGTGCTGCAGGGCTGCGTTATGCACAAAACAGGAAAGGCGAGCAGCCTAATGCTGCAGGCCTGCTAGCACAGGAGAAAAGGCTAAGAAACACTTACAGGTCTGGAGCTATTTCAGAGCACGCCATGAAGTCAGGAGGCAGAGGCGGAGAAGCGGACCAGCCGAAACACCAAGGTATGGATCGTCTTGAAATGTCAAGCTGGGTAGAATGCTGGGAGTGAATAACCATACACAGAGGGAAACGCTGCCACATATGAAGGGAAATGTCCCAACAATCTCCTTCCTCAGCAGTGGCAAACAAATACTTCAAGGGCTAACGAGGAAAGAGACTGCCGGTGTGTGGACGCGTGGGCCGAGCTGATTGGGAACAGGTGTGTGAGAATGCATGTGAATAAGAATGAATGGAGCGCACACGTGTGTGTGTGTGTGTGTGTGTGTGTGTGTGTGTGTGTGTGTGTGTGTGTGTGTGTGTGTGTGTGTGTGTGTGCGCGTGAGCACCAGTGAGTGCAGCTGACAGAGCTTGACAGGTGGAGAGGGCGTGCCAGAGCTGTCAAAGGGACAGCTGTCCCACGCTTTATTACATACTTTAATAAAGAGTGGGAATCATATCTGGAGTATAATGATGTGCCAGGAATATCCCCTTGTGTTCTTTGGGAAGAAGCAAAAGCGATTATGCGAGGTAATATAATCTCTTACTGTTCATATAAGAATAAAAAAGAAAACACATGGGTACTAGAGTTAGAAAAGAAAATTAAATGACTGGAGATGACCTCTGCTGTTTCTCCACAGGAACAATCTGAGAAAATTAAAGCTGGAATTAAAAGAAATTGCAAACAAAAGAACATAGTTTTAAATACAAAGTCTGTGTCTTGAGAAGTTTGAACACAGTAATAAATCGGGGCAATATCTTTCAAACCAGCTTAGATAGAATGAAGAAAAAAACAACTATCCACTCTATTAAGGATATGACTGGAAATATTACCCATGAGCCTGAAGAAATAAATAACTCCTTTAGAAAGTTTTATGAAAACCTCTACCTCTACTTAAATAATGAACAGATTACAACTCTGGATGCACCTCTTCTGGTGTCTGAACTCCAGAAGGCACTTAAGCACATCCCGAACAACATGGCATTGGGACCAAATGGTTTTCCAGTAGAATTGTTTAAAGAATTCTGGCCTGTGATGGCTACTTTCTTTAAAATGGCGAACCAAATTAAAGAAGATAATGCAATCCCTCCAAATAAGAATTTGGCTAGTATTATCCTGCTCCTTAAACCTACTTTACTTCATAGCAATTCCAGCGCCTTGTATTCTTTTTATACAGTCTCCTGGTACCGAGAACACAAAGTATCAGAAAATTTATATTACTAATAATCTGAACTTGTACACATTTTTTATACATTGCAAATATGCTACAATGAGTGTGCTTGGTCTACTAATGCAAATTACACTGCTGGTGATAGAAAGAGTGGGTAGAGAAATGGAATTTGATTTTTCCTGTGTGCCGTGTGCTGTGATCACTCCTGCTGCAGGATTTGACCTGATTCAAGAACAGGAAAAAGATTTTTACCTACCTAGGCCTCTCCTAGCTTGTGTCCCCAGAAGCTCTTCCATTGGTGACGGTGGTTCTGCAGGAACATGACCAAGTGTACGTGGGTCCTCTGGGCACAGCTGTCTATGCTGTGGCAGCCCTGCATCTGCAGAAAGGCGCTTAGAAAGAATGCGGGCCAGAAGGGGTGGAATGTGGTCATAAGCCTTCTCCTGCTTTACTGCGTAGACACTCCAGCACCTTGGATTCTTTTTATACAGTCTCCTGGTACTGAGAACACATAGTACTAGAAAATTCATATTACCAATTAATTCATTATGAAAAATGAAAAACAAATATGAATGGAGGGATGTAACAGAGTATTCAATAAATATTAACAAAAAATAGTTTCTGTAAAATTTAAAAAAGGCTGAAAATTAATAAATCAACACCAAAAAAGACATTTTAAATTTATAATCCTAATATTACATTTTATAGATTATTGTGTAAAATGTTTTGGTTGCAAAAAACTTACATTGTCTTGCCGTCGACTGACTTCCTGACTGGACGGTCCCTGTGCTGGTTATAGTCCAATGCAGCTAAAAGGGTCCGGGCCTCATATCCAGGTGGGCTAAAGGAGAACCTTTTGGTGGCATACATTAGAATGTGATTTTGAAAAGCCTCAAGGTCTGCAGTTGATCTGTGAAAACACATTCATATTAATGATTGTCCTTTTCTTTCTGTTGGCATTAAAGAATTTCATTCGTACTTACCGAAAAGTTAAGTACTTGTGGACCGTCCGTAACCACCGCTTATCCATCACAATATCGGTGAGGACCTGGAAAGCCACTGGGCCTTTTTGCAGCCATTGTTTGGTGGAGCTGTTCTCCAGTGCCTTTTGTAGACATTGTCCTTCAACCCATTTGAGCTCGTTTACCACATGGTGGAGAAGGCCAAGCCACAATTTCTAAAAAGAGGTGAAATAAAATATTAAGGTTTTCTACTTGAGAAGCCATTAATCAAATAATAAATTAAACGAATACAGGGCTGAAGAAGTCAAGTGACTTCTGGTGTGCACTAAATTTACTTAGGAATAAATTGTGGCTTATTTACAACAATAACAACTGTATAAACCTTGTCTCAAAAAAAGAAAAATTGCACATCAAGGGTGAGACTTTCCTAACAAAGTCATTGATGGGCACGATGGCAATGGTAGCACAATTATTTGTGTTTTTGCAGTAATACAAGAAATTTTGCCCCTACCATAAAGTCGTCATGCATTGCAGCTTTGTTACAGCACCACCAAAAATGATTAATGATATCACGCAGCCAGAGAAGCAATACAGCCTGCCCCTTCGTTTTGCCTGCCTGAAGAGTACATACACAAATCCATTTTTTTTAATTTTTCTTAATTCATTTGTGTATAGTTAGGATATTGTAATGATTGGCAAGACTTTCAGATGAGATCCTATTAGAAAGATTCTTGGCCCCATGCCACATATCAAAGCTTTGCTTGACATCAGGAAAAATGCCACGGTCTGAATGACAGATATTGAATTTAGAATTACATCACTAATAAAAATATGCAGCTGGAGAATTTTAATACCCACGTACCCATGAGTGCCGAGATCTGTGAATGGGCATCAGTGCACACTTCAACCACCTTCACTTCTGTGAGGAGTTGGGTCATGGTGTCCACAAAGGCTTCTTCTCCATTACAACGGAGTTGTGGTCAGTCTGACGCTTGTCAACAGTCCGAACTGAAATGATGTCTTTGCTTTCATGGTCCATAGCCGTGTATGTGCAGTACTGAGCACAGTGACTGGGGGTGTCCATCCTCCCATCAACTATACACACAGATTGAAATTAATTAGCTGTGAATTACTTTTAAAAAAGTAAATAAAAAGTAATCTCTCCACATCAAACCCATCCCCCAATAAAATAAATAAAAATGCACTGATTAGCACCACTTCTCTGTCTTGGATCCTGTTTATTATCTCCAGTCTGTTCTCAGTCCAGCTATCCTTGATACTGTCTACACAGTAGGTGTCCTGGGTGATATGAAATGTATTCCGTGCCACAAACCCTATATTCATAAATTTAAATAACAGGGCAACTTTGCTGTAGTTATTCCCTGACAGTAGAATATTAGAAGCCATCAGGAAGTCTCCAGCTTGCATCCCAAACTTGAGGGTGGGTTGTGAGTTCCATCTCCAGATAAGATGGCCTTGTGCACATGTCTGAATACAGAGACATACAAAACATTTAGTGATGGTGAAGTGATTTTACATCCGAACAACCATTCATATTAATAAAAGCACAATGCTATGACATAGTTTGGTGTTTACCATAAATTTTATTGTCATGCACCATGAAATAAAGGTCAGTTTTATACCAAGAGTACAGATACATAACTACTTTTTGTGCCTCAGAACTAAGAATTACAAAAGTATGGTGCAGTTACTCATCCAGTCTATAATGCTTGCTAATCCCCTTCCATGAATGGAGACATCATAGGGTGGATGGCAGTTGCATTGCATCCCGATAACCTATTGGTTAAAGTCATTTTTTAACAGTTATATCTGTTTACGGTATGTATATTCACAGGTACAGAAATTAGACAAGTGCGGCATCAACAATACTGCTAATAAACAATGTTTGTCATCACTGCCTTGCACATGCATGGGCATCTGCTAACTGGCAGCACAAGGAACAAAGCCAGTTGCTTCAGATTGTCTTCATACACGCTTCCCTATGATGTCTTCTTTACACTGAACCCTCAGTGGTGGAGGGTCGTTTGGTGGTATGTTGTCTGTCTGACGCGGTGGTGCTGGCTCTGCATTGCCTTGGATGTCATGGACCGTCTCATCCACACCGATGACAGGCAAACTTTCAATACATATACATGATTTGAGAGCTGCACCAGTCCTTGTGTGGAAAAATTTAAAGCGATCACACTCAAGAAAGTAATTGTTTTATATTGAAAATTCAATACACCATCAAAGGCCAAAAAATAAAAGAAGTAACAACTCAAAAAAACAATGTGTGCTAACATATACATGTTTTTGTTCAGAGTAAATGTACTCTTAACCACTTGCGCTCCGTTGTTCCGCGGGCGGGCAAGTCTCTGCATCCTAGGGCGCAGGAGGGCGCACTTGTGCGTCCTCTTGCGCTCTCGGACGCATTGTCCAGATTGTGGTGATGTAGGTGGTGTTGGCGTCCAAGCGCCACTGAAAAAAAAAGCTGCAGACACAGCCGCGAACAGATTAGTTCATCTGATTGACCTCTCATTCGACTAATAAGAGCCTTGAATTGGGTTTCTGAAACCTTGAAGAACCAATGAATGAAAACCTAGGAAGGAGGACCCGCCTACTGTGAATGCAGGAGCCAATTGAAGCACAGAAGTTCGGGCTGGGTGAGAAGAGATTTACTGTTGCAGCTGATGAAAAAAAAGGACGCTGGACGAACCTGCTACAGATCCAGCAGCATGGAGAACACCCACAAGTGGGATCTGCGCTCATTCCAGCAGAATAGACGTTTAGGATTCTCTTCCGTCATCATAGACCGACGGAGGCCGACGACAAAGGTCGTAAATCATTCACCAAAACCGCAATATTGGAATTATGTTTTGACCGGGATCCACGAGCGGACCAGCGTCGCGTTCGTCTGACAATGGGGAAGAGAAGTTCGCCAGGACTCTGCTGCTGTGAAGAGGTAAGGTGTTATAAGCTAAATTATTATTTCTCCCTGAAAATTGTAATCCAAAAATGACTTTTGACCGATTGGTAAATTACAACTGTACGGTGCACGAAGTACGAAGTGCGTGCGCCGCGATAAACGGTTCATTTGCCGTGTTCGGACCGTGAACGCCCCCCCCCCCCCCACGGTCCGAACGCCCCCCGGTCCGCGGGGGGGAAGCTGCTGTGACAGTGTTGCTGTGGAAACATGTAACGAGTGTAATCCGTCATGTAGCGAGGGCCGAACTCCATCCTTTGTAGCGGGGGGGGGGTTGTCCCCCCCCCCACACACACAGTAGCGAGGGGGGGAAGCCGCTGTGACAGCGTTGCTGTGGAAACATGCAACGAGTGTAATCCGTCATGTAGCGAGGGCCGAACTCCGTCCTTTGTAGCGGGGGGGGACCCCCCCACACACACACAAACACAGACACAGCCCTGAATGTGACCTTTCATTACAGCCCAAAATGAAGATTCTACATTGAATTATTCAAAAGTTACAGATGTTTTTCCAAACTGTGCCATTTGGCACAATTTGGCACAGTTCCAAAACGCCTGGGAACTACCTGAGAACAAAGCTGTGTAAAATATTCATTTTTTGTGGTATTGTTACAAAATTTGGACCTCAGCTGGATAACACTTGGTTCTACATTTCTGTTGCATTTTCCAGCCGGATCGGACAGCTGTGTGTTATTTGCAAGCATTTGTATCAAAAAAAATGTAAAAAAAACACCGTGGCCAAATTTATTTTCTTCAAGTTCAGTATGTTTAGATGACTGTAACTCAGTGGCAGGAGCACGTAGAGAGATTATGGTTTTTTTTGCCAAAAAATTCAAAGTGTTTTCTTTTAAATGAGACCAACCCCATGAAGATGCTGCAAAGGGTTGAAGAACAGCTTTCGATTTACTTTGGGCACGTTATTTTTTTGGCGTTTTTAGGAAAATTGCCCGGAGTGCAAGGGGTTAAATTACTTTATCAACCAAATTTAGAAAGATTTGTCACTTTTCTACAAACTTGATGAAGACCAATTTTTTTTATGCATTTGAAAATACTACAAAATAACATACCGTATACAAAGATCAGGGATGAAGTCCTTATCTGATGTATCATTCTGAGTACCATCCACCTCGTCCCAGTCTAAACTGTTAGATGATTTTTGATGAAAAATATTACCACCATAAAGTTTAGAATAACTACACTTAAAGAGATAATGTCTTTATCCTCCTAGTCACTTACATACTGTTTCTGAAGTCATTGATTTCATCCACGTCCACATTGGGCTTCTTTTCCACACTCATCTTCTGAAGGCTAAACAACAATTGTCAGATGTTTTCTTTAAGCCAGTAGAAGGGTGGAGCGAGTAATTACAACTGTCATAGACGTAGAAATTAACATAAGCTATATATACAGTGGGGCAAAAAAGTATTTAGTCACCCACCAATTGTGCAAGTTCTCCCACTTAAAAGATGAGAGAGGTCTCCAATTTTCATCATAGGTATACCTCAACTATGAGAGACAAAATGAGAAAAAAAAAATCCAGAAAATCACACTGAAGGATTTTTAATGAATTAATTGGTAAATTCCTCGGTAAAATAAGTATTTGGTCACCTACAAACAAGCAAGATTTCTGGCTCTCACAGACCTGTAACTTCTTCTTTAAGAGGCTCCTCTGTCCTCCACTCGTTACCTGTATTAATGGCACCTGTTTGAACTCATTATCAGTATAAAAGACACCTGTCCACAACCTCAAACAGTCGGACTCCAAACTCCACTATGGCCAAGACCAAAGAGCTGTCAAAAGACACCAGAAACAAAATTGTAGACCTGCACCAGGCTGGGAAGACTGAATCTGCAATAGGTAAGCAGCTTGGTGTGAAGAAATCAACTGTGGGAGCAATTATTAGAAAATGGAGACATACAAGACCACTGATAATCTCCCTCGATCTGGGGCTCCCCGCAAGATCTCACCCCGTGAGGTCAAAATGATCACGAGAACGGTGAGCAAAAATCCCAGAACCACATGGGGGGACGTAGTGAATGACCTGCAGAGAGCTGGGACCAAAGTAACAAAGGCTACCATCAGTAACACACTACACCGCCAGGGACTCAAATCCTGCAGTGCCAGACGTGTCCCCCTGCTTAAGCCAGTACATGTCCAGGCCCGTCTGAAGTTTGCTAGAGAGCATTTGGATGATCCAGAAGAGGATTGGGAGAATGTCATATGGTCAGATGAAACCAAAATAGAACTTTTTGGTAAAAATTCAACTTATCGTGTTTGGAGGAGAAAGAACACCATACCTACTGTGAAGCATGGTGGTGAAAACATTATACTTTGGGGCTGTTTTTCTGCAAAGGGACCAGGACGACTGATCCGTGTAAAGGAAAGAATGAATGGGGCCATGTATCGTGAGATTTTGAGTGAAAACCTCCTTCCATCAGCAAGGGCATTGAAGATGAAACGTGGCTGGGTCTTTCAGCATGACAATGATCCCAAACACCCTGCCCGGGCAACGAAGGAGTGGCTTCGTAAGAAGCATTTCAAGGTCCTGGAATGGCCTAGCCAGTCTCCAGATCTCAACCCCATAGAAAATCTTTGGAGGGAGTTGAAAGTCCGTGTTGCCCAGCGACAGCCCCAAAACATCACTGCTCTAGAGGAGATCTGCATGGAGGAATGGGCCAAAATACAAGCAACAGTGTGTGAAAACCTTGTGAAAACCTACAGAAAACGTTTGACCTCTGTCATTGCCAACAAAGGATATATAACAAAGTATTGAGATGAACTTTTGTTATTGACCAAATACTTATTTTACCGAGGAATTTACCAATTAATTCATTAAAAATCCTTCAATGTGATTTTCTGGATTTTTTTTTTCTCATTTTGTCTCTCATAGTTGAGGTATACCTATGAAGAAAATTGGAGACCTCTCTCATCTTTTAAGTGGGAGAACTTGCACAATTGGTGGCTGACTAAATACTTTTTTTCCCCACCGTATGTCACGAGGCTGAGCTTGGTGTTTTCACTGTGCTCATGCACTCTACTTATTTATGGTTATTTCCTGCATTTTCTCATGGTTGTCTGATTATTTTCTTCTTCTTTTAGATTTGATTGGTGGTTGGCAACAAGCTTACAGGTGCATTACCACCACTGAATTGATTATCTTACTGTGCACTGTTCCTGGACGTATGATGTGTTTTGAGTTGACACTTATTTCGGTTTATGTAACTCCTGCTGAGAGCTCATGTTTGACATGAGCTCACCACCTTGTTCTCTACACACTACCACCCTGTTATTATCTTGTATGTGTTGCTCCGTATTTCATGTCTAGTAATTAGCTAAATATGCCCAATCATGTGATCTACACCTGATGCCATTTGTTATGATTGATTTCCTGACCTATTTAAGATGGGCTTTGTCAGCCACTCCTTGTCAGAGTCTCGACTTAGAATCTACTCACTCATGTCGGAACCCTTCCCCTGTTCTGAAATGTATTCCTGTGTTTCATGCCGCCGCATACGTGCTCACCTCATTTGTACATTTATTTTTACACACTGTTGGAAATTTGTGTTTCCTTACTAAACACCACAAACTGCAGTCCAGCACCTGGGCCTGTCCTCAATGCCCCGTAGGGGCCTATTCATGACTATGTAGTCATAAAAAAACTCAATACAATGTCATTTCAACAACACACAATGATAAAATAAATAAAATTTCACACAAAATTATACCTCTCCTCCAGGTGTGAAGTTCAGTAGCTGTGACCATCTCTTTGTCACTGTGGACAAGCTCACTAAAAGGAATTATTCCATTTAAATATCCAATGCCCATACATCTTGTTAATTTGGATGACAATCAAAGTTATGTGTAGCTAAAAATAAATAACTACATTATTGTTTATTATAATTCTATTGTTTGGAGTACTCACCGTTCTGGTGAAAGTGACCCTTGTATACTTGATAGAGGTGGCACTGGTGTCATGGTACGTTTCCTTTTTGTTTTTACAGGAGTTGATGTGATTGGTTCATAATTGCCATAATACCTGTAAACAGATAACATCAGTCTCTTCATTTAGTTATGGTGCTACATATTACATGACTTTCTATATTTATAATTTTTACAAACAAAAGACATGTACAATGGTCAATCAAAATTGTATTTGTCATAAGTAGTAGGATTGGTAAATCCAAAAAAAACCAAGGTCATTGGCTCCTACGCTGATCACCCGCATTGAAAACAAACCAAAAAGACTTAATGATAGATACAGGTCAAGCAGACCCCTGACCAAGTGAGCACCCTAAGTGGACCACGGGATCCTATATGTTCATGTACAAGTACATTCTCAATCCTGTGATTTAAAAAAGTGAAGCAGGAGATCCCGTAAACAAAATATCCATAGTTCGACGTATAATAAACTAATGCTAACTCCAGCAAATTTTGATTCTGGCTAAAGTTGGCCACATTAAAATTACGAGCAAAGAGTGCTTATTTAGATAAATGGCCACAAGTGTGTAGGAGATCATCTTACACGATGTAAAACTAATGTATTTTTAAAAAAACTCATAACATTTGTTACAGAAAAATGGAGTTCATTCTTTCACGATATCGGAAGCTAATGCTAACTTTAGCAAGAGGGTTGAACTACAATAGACCAGAGTGGAAAAAATACTGTTTGGAAAGAATTAGCGAGCAATTCCTGTGATCTATCCCATTGCCATACACCAGTTGATATCATCACAAAGTCATATTAATATCAGGAACATCTCAGAGACCGTTTTTAGGTTTCAGAAAGCTATGTAAACACTAGTTAGCTTACCTTAGCTTACCGGTCCAGGAGCAAATTAGCGACCTCTGTATGGCTTTTCAAACCATTATGATTCTTCACTTCACACCAGTGATCAAAAGCTGAATCAATACGTATTCTGGTCTTGCCCCTTAGTTTTTCACTTCTTACATGAGAAGGATAACGGAATGACTTTTTACTTGCAGAAGCGTCCATGGTCGCGTCCTAATTGCTTTTTGGAAACCCGCGGGGGGACGGAAATGCAATAATATGTGACATCCAAAAATTCATTTTATTGGATCTGGACCACTGATGGAACACTATTTTGTCTAAAAAAAAAATCTTCTGGAATATAAATATTTACATTATTATCGGTCGGCAAAAAATTACAAATTTTTTTTTCATCAAAATACTAATTTTTGGAAGAACATTAAGACTTACATAGTGCAAGTTTCTAAACACTTTTTTGATGTATTATTTTTTTTAAATTCTTTTTTTTCCCCCTTGTCCTGTCAGGCAGCTAGGCAAACAGAACAGGGGTCTGTCACCCTTATTGTGCCAAAACAGATTTACTTTGCTAAGAGGAGCTTATACAGTACCCAACTGTGTATTGTATATTGTTGTAAACTCCTCCTGTAATAACTTTTAGTACTTTATTTTAATTATTTTACCCATGGAAGACCCAACAGGATGGGGAACAGGGAAAGGAAGTGTGTGGAGGGGGAAAAGAAAAGGGAGGGGAACAGACAAAAAAACCCCAAACAAACCAACAACTAAAACAAACAAAAGACAAACTCCTTCCACCGAAGATGTCTCAACACGAGTCTGGTTTCCACACCTGTTAAAAGGAACCCCGATTATACTGGCATGTTAGCTCTATATGCTTTATTTTTATGTTAGTAACATGACTAATATATTTTTTTTTGAAAATAATTCCCAGTTTTATATATTTTTAAAAAACTTTATTACGATGTAAATCGCCATTTTTGTTTACGTCACAATGCATTCTGGGTAGTGACGTAGAATGGTTGCAGCCGTTTTTTCTGTCTTATACAAGCCTAGAAGCGAAGCTACTAACTACTGTCATTTGTCAGTGAAAATGCCACATTGCGCGGCTTTTGGATGTAATTTCCAATCAAAGGGAAATAAAGAGAGTGGGGTAAGCCTCCATAGCTTTCCTAAAGAGGGAAAGTTGAGGAAAAAGTGGGGCGACAGCGGCTCAGGAGGTAGAGCAGGTCGTCTAATAACCCAATGGTTGGCGGTTCGCATCACGCTTTCCCCAGATATCCTGCTGTTGTGTCCCTGGGCAAGACATCTGGGATCGTCACTTCCTTGTGGTAACGTATCGTCACTTTCTGTTTTGCTGTCTGCCTGTGTGGTTTGCTCTCCAGCCACTTGCTATGGCTACTAGCTCTCTTTTCTCTCGTCCTCTGGTGTGCTCTCTCTGTCAGATGTTTAGCTACACCTCTGCCTCTTTTAGTGATAACGGTAAATGTAATAAATGTTGTCTTTTTGAGGCGCTCGAGGCGAGGTTGTCTGATTTGGAATCCCGGCTCCACTGCATTGAAACACCGTCTGCGCCAGTTAATCTCGACGGACGCCCCTTAGCTGCAGCGGAGCTAGCTAGCTTAGGCCCCCCTGTCAGCGGTCCCCCGGCTCTCCTCAGCAGCGAGGAGACTGGGTGGGTGACGGTGAGAAGGAAGCCTAGTCGCAAAGCCCCGGTACACCACCAACCTGTTCACGTTTCTAATCGTTTTTCCCCGCTCAGCGACACACCCGCTGAGGAAAAAACTCTGATCATTGGCAACTCTGTAGTCAGAAACGTGAACCTAGAGACTCCAGTGGCCATAGTCAAATGCATTCCTGGGGCCAGTGCAGGCAACATCAAGTCAAATTTGAAAATGCTGGCTAAAAGTAACTGTAAATATTCCACAACTGTTATTCACGCCGGCATTAATGACATCCGTCTCCGGCAGTCGGAAGTCACGAAACTTAATATAGAATCGGTGTGTGACTTTGCAAAAACGATGTCTGCCACTGTAGTATTCTCTGGGCCCCTCCCCAATCTGACCAGTGATGACATGTTTAGCCGCTCGTCATCCTTGAACCGCTGGCTGTCTGTGTGGTGTCCGAAAAATGACGTGGGCTACATTGACAATTGGAGCTCTTTTTGGGGAAAACCTGGTCTTATGAGATGAGACAGCATTCATCCCACTTTGGATGGTGCTTCTCATTTATCTAACAATCTGGCATCTTTTTTATCCAAATTTCCAAAACCCTGACTACTCAGAGTTGGGACCAGGAAGCAGAGTTGCAGTCTTACACGCCTCTCTGCAGCTCCTCTTCATCCGCCACCCCTCAACTTAGCCCCTGTCTTCCCCATCAGAGAATCGTTGTCTGCTCCCTCCAAAGTAAATAAAAATATAATGCATAAGCATTTCAAAGTGATAAAGCAAAATATTGGTAAAACTCAAATTAAACATAAAGCATCTAAATTGAATGAATTGGCCTCTGTTCCTCCTCATAATTTAACAATTAAATGTGGTTTATTAAATATTAGGTCTCTAACTCCCAAGTCTCTGTTAATCCATGATCTGTTAATTGATCATCAGATTGATTTAATTTCCCTTACAGAGACTTGGTTGGGGCAAGAGGATTATGTTGGTTTAAATGAATCAATTCCCTCTGGTTATTTAAACTGTCAAAATCCCAGAAGTTCTGGTCGTGGAGGAGGAGTAGCAACAATTTACCATTCCAAATTACTAGTTAATGTAAAGCAAAAAACATGTTATAATTCCTTTGAGGGCGTGGTCCTCAGTATTGGGCACTTTAGCAATTTTAGGTTAAACCAAATTTTATTTGCCATAGTTTATCGTCCCCCATCAACCTACTCAGAATTTTTATCTGAATTTGCTGATTTCTTAGCTGATTTAGTGCTGAAATCTGATACAATAATTATAGTAGGGGACTTTAATATACATGTGGATGTAGATAGTGACTGCCTTAATGTGGCATTTAATTCAATATTAGACTCTGGGTTTTCTCAGAAAGTAGGAAATTCTACTCATTACCTCCACCATACATTGGACCTTGTTCTGACATATGGCATAGAAATAGAAAATCTTGTAGTGTCTCCTCATAACCCTGTACTGTCAGACCATTGTCTGTTAACCTTTGATTTTACTATTTATGACTATTTGGCTCCTAAAGAAAATATTATTACAGTAGATGCCTCTCAGATGATGCTGTTTCCAAATTTATGCAGATTGTTTCCTCTATGCCATGTGTCAACACAACGGAAATAAGCTATAGACAGCTTGCTCCTTCTGTAATTGATAACATGGTGGATAGTGTTTCAGCTTCTCTGCATCAGACTCTAGACTTGGTGGCCCCCTTAAAAAAGAAAAAGTCTAATCAGAGATTTCTAACTCCTTGGTTCAACACAGAAACTCGTAGCTTAAAACAGAAGACTCGTCAATTAGAAAGAAAATGGTGCTCCACTAATTTAGATGAAATCTATTTAGCTTGGAGAAATCATCTTTTAATTTATAAAAAATCTCTTAGAAAAGCTAGAACTAGTTATTACTCTGCATTAATAGAAGAGAACAAGAATAATCCCAGGTTTCTTTTCAGTACTGTAGCCAGGTTGACAAAGAGTCAGGACTCTATCAATCCTAGCATTCCCTTAGAGCTTACTAGTCAGGACTTTATGAACTTTTTCAATAATAAAATTTCATCCATCAGAGATAAAATCAACCAGATTCTTCCCACAGTTAACTTAAATACTGTAACTACTACAACTCCTTCTACTGATGTCTGTCTTGATGAGTTTACTCCAATCGACCTTTGTGAGTTAGACAAAATAGTTTCCTCATCCAAACCTTCAACTTGTCTTTTAGACCTTCTTCCTACCAGGTTATTTAAAGAAGTCTTCCCTCTTATTGGTAGCCTTATTCTTCATATAATCAATTCTTCATTAACTTTAGGCCATGTACCACAGGCTTTTAAAAGGGCTGTAATTAAACCCTTACTCAAAAAGCCAACGCTAGATCCAGGAGCTTTAGCTAACTATAGACCAATCTCTAATCTCCCTTTCATTTCAAAAATCTTAGAAAGAGTTGTTGCTACGCAATTATTTGACCACCTGCAGGGAAATGGTTTACTTGAAGAGTTTTAATCTGGGTTTAGAATCCATCATAGTACTGAAACAGCTTTAGCGAAGGTCACTAACGACCTCCTCATTGCATCTGATAATGGACTAGTTTCTGTACTTGTCCTTTTAGACCTTAGTGCAGCTTTTGATACTATTGATCATAATATTCTACTTGATAGATTAGAACACTATGTTGGACTTAATGGAACTTCGTTGCAGTGGTTTAGATCTTATTTATCTGATAGGTTCCAGTTTGTTCATGTAAATAATGAGTTTTCTTTCAACTCAAAGCTCAGTCATGGAGTTCCACAGGGATCTGTGCTAGGCCCTACTCTTTTTAGTTTATATATGCTTCCGTTAGGTAACATTATTAGAAAGCACTGTATACATTTTTATTGTTATGCTGATGACACACAATTATACCTGTCAATGAAGCCAGATGATAGTAATCAATTAGCCAAGTTAGAAGCCTGTGTTAAGGAAATCAAAGCTTGGATGACTTGTAATTTCCTGCTATTAAATTCAGATAAGACTGAAGTCATTCTTGTTGGTCAAAAAAACCTTAGAAATTCCTTTCCAAATCAAACTTTCAGTTTGGATGTGGTTACTCTTTCTCTTAATAGCTCTGTGAGGAACCTTGGAGTTATTTTTGATCAGGATCTGTTTTTCAATTCACATATTAAATTCATTTCTAAGACTGCCTTCTATCATTTGCGTAATATTGCCAAGATTAGGAGCATCTTGTCTCAGAGTGATGCTGAGAAACTGATCCACGCTTTTGTTAGCTCGAGATTAGATTATTGTAATTCTTTATTATCAGGCTGTCCTAAAACATCTTTAAAAAGTCTTCAGCTGATCCAAAATGCTGCAGCAAGAGTTTTAACAGGTACTAGAAAGAGAGATCATATCTCTCCGGTTCTGGCCTCCCTTCATTGGCTTCCCATAGAGTTTAGAATTAAGTTTAAAATCCTTCTTCTTACTTACAAAGCTCTAAACAATCAGGCTCCTTTTTATTTAAAAGATCTGATACTACCGTATTATCCTAACAGAGCACTACGCTCCCAAAATGCAGGATTACTTGTAATACCTAGAATCTCCAAAAGTACAATGGGAGGCAGAGCCTTCAGTTATCAAGCTCCTCTCCTGTGGAATCAGCTGCCAATCTGGATTTGGGAGTCAGACTCGATCTCTGTTTTTAAGAATAGGGCTAAAACCTACCTTTTTGATATAGCCTACAGTTAGGGAGGGATCATGTGTTTCTGAACCCTCCCTTAGTTATGCTGCCAATAGGTTTAGTCAGCTGGGGGACCTCCAGTAGTGCACTGGGCCTCACTCCTTTTCTCACTCTCAATGAAATATTTTTTTTTGCTGGTCATTAACATTTGTTTTGTTCTCCCCCATAGATTGAGTCCCCATCGTGCTGTTTGCTCTCTACATGTCTGTTCTTTTCTTCTTCTCTATCCCCTCACCCCCCAGCCAGTTGCAGCAGATGACTGCCCCTCCCTGAGCCTGGTTCTGCTGGAGGTTTCTTCCTGTTAAAAGGGAGTTTTTCCTCTCCACCGTCGCCAAGTGCTTGCTCACAGGGGATCGCCTGATTGCTGGGGTCTTTCTGCAACTGTGGGGGTCCCCGCTACAGTTGATAGTGCTATGAGATGACTGTTGTTGTGAAATGGCGCTATATAAATAAAGTGGAATTGAATTGAATTGACACTTCACCCGCATTGCCTCCAGTGCCCATAACACTGGGTATGAATGTGTAAAAATGTTTAAATGCTCGGTGGTGGCCGGAGAGGCCATTGGCGCGGATTGGCAGCCGCATTTCCGTCACTCTGAGTGTCTGTGATCACGCGCTATAGCGCACGCTTGATAAAGCTGACATATATATTAATCACGCTATGATAAAGCACTATATCGCTCAAAGCGCACGCTTGGCTTGACATGTCAAAGATCTGGCTGGCAGTCATTTGGAATGACTTTGGAGCACTGCTTATGGACGTTCAACCCGCAGTCTGAGAAAGCAACAGAGAAATTGCTTTATGTTGCTGAGAGTCCATGTTTATCAGTTCAATGCCCATCATGCTTGTAGACAATTTTTTGTGTTTGAGCATTCTATGGTAAGTAAATCAACTTACAATATATAGGTTTCACCTTAAAATAATGCTTCCTCAAGCACACGCTTGAGACACTCAAAGTGGAGAGACACTCGCGGAGCGGAGAGACACTCGAGCGCACGCTATATCGCTCATTTGAGCGATATAGCGATATAGCTTTCTTCCTGCATCGCTGAATTAAAAACATTTGTGAAATAACGCCTTCGGTGCCGTTCTACATGGTGTCAGAAGTAAAGCAGCGGAAACTAATTTTCCTGCCGAACTCTACATAGACCCAGTAAGTCAACTAATTATTTAGTTAGACGTTAGAAGCGTATTCTGTGGTACACGTGTGCCTCCCCCAGCTAACGCTAGCATGGCTGATGGATTCCGCCATCCGGACCCGCTTGTGTTCAACGACAAAATTGCAGAAAACTGGCGAGTGTTCGAACAAGAATACGACATTTTCATCGCGGCTGCCCACAACGACAAGCCCGACCGAACCAAAGCCTACATACTCCTCAATTTGGCAGGTAGCGAGGCTATTGAAAGGGAACGCACGTTCACCTATGCACCAGCTCAACGGAATAACGAGGGGGAGGAGATCCGTCCGGCAGAGTCACGGGAGGATCCAGAATGCCTAAAAAGAAAGTTCAGATACCTCTGCAGTCCACAGACAAACATCACAATGGAGAGACATGCATTCAACACAAGGAACCAAAAACCCGGTGAGACCATAGAGGCTTATGTAAGCGCACTCCGAAACAAGGCTAAAACGTGTGACTTTGGAGCATTGCATGACGACTTAATTCGTGACCGGCTGGTTGTTGGTATCAGCTCCGATAGCGTGAGGAAGATACTACTGAGAGAGAGCGATTTAACACTACTAAAGGCCATCAAAATATGCCAAATCAATGAACAAACAGAACAACATACTAAAACTCTAGCAACAACACCACGTAGTTCAACAAATGTGGATGCAATACGCCAAGACCGCAGAATGCAAAAAACAGTTCGCCACAAGCAGTACAAAGAACATTACAGTCCCAAATCAGACTACATAAGCTGTACCAACTGTGGACATGAACATCCAGCGAAGAAGGAACTCTGTCTGGCATATGGGAAGCAATGCAATTACTGCAAAAAGCCCAACCATTTCAAAAACTACTGCAGATCGGCAGCAAGAAACAAGCAGTACAAACCTGTCAACCAAATAGCCCAAGCAGACTCCGACAGTGACGGCGAGGACTCTGAATCATTCGACATCAACGGGCTGTCACCAGCCGCAAATAAGATAAACACACTATCTACTGATGATGTGAAAGAAGAACTACACTGCAATGTAAAACTCAATGGCAAGACACTCAAACTGAAAGTAGACACTGGCGCAAAGTGTAACGTAATCTCCCTGGATGCATTCAGGTATGTGAGAAACACAGAAAAAATAAACAAAGACAACAAGGCCAGGCTCATCGCTTATGGAGGCACGGTGAGAAACACTGAGGGGACTGTGTTGTTCAAGTGCCAGACCAGTGACCAAAGATCCTACAACCTGCGTTTCCATGTAGTAAACGGCAAAGTGCAACCACTGCTAGGGCTCCCGGACTGCATGAAGATGGACCTGATGACTCTGAAAGACCAGGTTTTCCAGGTGAACGTGACCGAACCGAGCTCCTCTCAAAAGTGGTTTAATAACTATGCTGAGCTTTTCAATGGCGAACTAGGTTCACTCCCAGTAACCTACCACATGAAACTGGACCAGAATGTGACACCCGTCATCCGGCCCCCTCGCCGCATTCCAGTTGCCATGATGGACAAAGTGAAAGCAGAACTGGAAAACATGGTGCAGCAAGGAGTCATCACACCCATTTCAGAACCCACTGAATGGGTATCCTCAATGGTAGCGACACACAAAAAGGACACTGACAAGATCCGTGTGTGCATCGACCCAAGAGACCTAAATGAAGCAATTATGCGCCCCCATCATCCCATGCGCACAGTCGAGGAAGTTGCTGCACAAATGGCAGGCGCAACCGTGTTTTCTGTGCTTGATGCCAAGAGCTCCTTTTGGCAGGTCAAACTGGACCAAACGTCATCATTCCTCACCACTTTCGCCACTCCATTTGGGCGATATCGATACCTGAGAATGCCATATGGTATCAATGCAGCGTCTGAGGTCTTCCAGAGATCCATGGAGCAAATATTTGCCGGCCTCCCTTGCGCAATAATTGTTGATGACATCATAATCGGTGGAAGAAATCTTAAAGAGCACGACGAGAACCTTCAAAAAGTGCTCAACAGGGCAAGGAACGTGAAATTGAGGCTGAACCCCCAAAAATGCAGATTCCAGCTAAAGGAAGTCAGCTACGTGGGCCATGTCTTCACTGAACAAGGGTTGAAACCCGATCCAGCAAAGATCCAAGCGATCACTGACATCCTGGCCCCCCAGGACAAAGCTGCTCTACAACGCTTCCTGGGTACGATAAATTACCTGGGCAAGTTCATTCCAAACCACAGCAACATTGCAGCACCTCTCCACCAGCTCCTGCATAAAGACACAGCATGGACTTGGACTGAACAACAACAAAATGCATTTGACACTCTGAAACAGTGTGTGACGTCACCTCCAGTACTCCGGTACTATGACGTACAAACACCAGTCACTCTGACATGTGACGCCTCGCAGTATGGCCTTGGTGGTGCATGTCTCCAGAATGGCAGTCCTGTCGCATATGCCTCTCGCACTCTTACTGAAACAGAAAGAAAATATGCACAAATTGAAAAAGAGCTGCTTGCTGTCGTTTTCACCTGTTTCAAATTCTATGACTACATATACGGAAAACCAGTGATCGTGGAGACAGACCATCAGCCCCTGGTCTCCATCCTGAAGAAACCTCTCCACACAGCGCCTGCGCGTTTACAACGCATGATGCTGAAGCTGCACAAGTTCAACCTCACGCTAGTTTACAAGAAAGGAAAGGAATTGCACTTGGCAGACATGCTGTCCCGTGCACCGAGCAACGCCATAGCCTCACATGCCACTGAACGTGAGGACTTCGAGGTAATGACGGTGCAGCACATCTCATCCAGTCGTCAGGAAGAACTCCGCACACGTACAGCGAAAGACACCGCCCTCCAGGCCCTGAGCAACATCATCAAGCATGGATGGCCAGATAGGTTGAGCAAAGTACCCGACACAGTGAAAGAATTCTTCCCGTTCCGTGATGAGCTCTGTGTGGAAGATGGAATAATCATGAAAGGTACAAGAGCAACAATTCCACAAACGCTGCACAAAGAATATCTCCTGCTGCTCCATAAAGGACACCCCGGTGCTGAAGCCACCAAGCGGCGAGCACGCAACATAGTCTATTGGACCACAATGACGAGAGACATTGACAATTTTGTACAGTCATGCAGCACTTGCAATGCCCTTAAACCACATCAGCAAAAGGAGCCAATGCAACCACACACAGTCCCAGAGCTCCCGTGGTCAACAGTGGCAACAGATCTGTTCGAATGGAACAGCCAGCACTACTTGGTCCTGGTAGACTCCTATTCAGGATGGTATGAACTGGATCCAGTCAAGAAAATCACATCACAATGTGTAATTAACAAGCTGAAACGTCACTTCTCAGTCCACGGAGTCCCCCACAAGCTGCTGTCAGACTGTGGAACACAATTCACTAGTCAGATGTTCCAAGACTTTGCGAAAAGCTGGGATTTCACTCATGTCACCAGCAGCCCTGAGTATCATCAAGCAAACGGGCTGGCAGAGAGAGCCGTACGGAGTGCAAAACGACTGTTGGAAACATCCAAAAGAGACAGTACTGACCTGTTCCTCAATCTTCTGAGCATCAGAAATGTCCCACGAGACGGCACGCTGGGCTCACCTGCACAAAGACTGATGTCCAGAGAGACACGCACAAATATTCCCATCAGCAGGCACCTGCTTAAGCCAATGTCCAAGAATCCAGAGTCGATCCACACCCACCTGTCAAAGAAGAGGCAAGCACAAAAAGGATTCTACAATCGTGGCAGCCGGCCACTTCCCCCGCTCCAAAGCTCCCAAGTAGTACGCCTGCAAACAGAGAAAGGACATGACAAAATTGGCATCATCAAAAGAATCGCAGCAGAGCCACGGTCTTACGTGGTGGAATCAGGAGGAAAAGAATACCGCCGGAACCGGCGACACCTGCTGCCAGTCACAGAACCACCACCAACAGAACCAGAACCAGATCCAGCCTCACCGGCAGACTCACCAACACAGAAGACCAGCAGTGAGACTGTGCCCAGTCTACCCGCATCTCCTCCCAGGCATGATGCCGTGCACACTTCCCCCAGGCAGGCCGCTGTGCACGCTCCTCCAAGGCTTCCTGCTGCGCACACTGACCACACGCCTGGCCTCCTCGGAGAGCCATCGCTCCCACAAGTCACCGAGACCCCCCTGGCCCGTTCCAGGTTTGGTAGACTCCTGAAGCCTAATCCCAAGTACAATACAGACTGATTGTGACATTTACTGAAGCTGATGTTTTTGTAGTTTTGTGTTGAAATATAGACATATTTACAAGCCAGGCATAAGTTCATTTTCAAATTAGATCAGTTATGTTGTGTCACGGGAATTTATTTTATTTGCAAGCCAGGCATTAGTTTATTTTCAAGATAGGTATGTTATGTGGTGCCATTGAAAGTTATTTTACTAGTTGTTTATTCGTCACAGTATACTCACTCTCACAGGAATGTGACATGTTTTCTCATACCAATCCAAGAGTCAATAGTGTTCTCTTTGTACCAAAGTTCTATACTAAAGAAGGGGGATGTAGAATGATGTCATCATGTCGTCACGTCACGTACGTGGCAGACACACACAGCCAGGACTACTGGTATGTACACCTGCTTTCTTCCTGCATCGCTGAATTAAAAACATTTGTGAAATAATGCCTTCGGGGCCGTTCTACAATCGGGTTATTAGACGACCTGCTCTACCTCCTGAGCCGCTGCCGCCCCCACTTTTTCCTCAACTTTCCCTCTTTAGGAAAGCTATGGAGGCTTACCCCGCTTTCTTTATTTCCCTTTGATTGGAAATTACATCCAAAAGCCGCGCAATATGGCATTTTCACCGACAAATGGCAGTAGTTAGTACCTTCGCTTCTTGGCTCGTATACGACAGAAAAAACGGCTGCAACGATTCTACGTCACTACCCAGAATGCATTGCGACGTAAACAAAAATGGCCATTTACATCGTAATAAAGTTTTTTAAAAATATATACAACTGGGAATTATTTTCAAAAAAATTATATTGTAGTTATGTTACTAACATAAAAATAAAGCATATAGAGCTAACATGCCAATATAATCGGGGTTCCTTTTAAAGGAGAGACACTTGTGCGTGTATGTCTGAGTGCATATATATGAGAAAGGATGCAAAATAAGTGTGTGCATGTGAGTGGTTTGTCAGGAAACATACGACGCAGAGGGCCAGTCGCAGCAGCTGTCCCCCCGGGAACCCCGAGCAGGCAAGGCAGCGCCACCAACCCCCACATCGTCCGAGATGATCAAAAGTCCGAGGTGATCAAGCCCCAGGAAAGCCAGGCATCTGCCCTCGGAGGTACTATCAAGGGAGGCCAGGCTGCTTGGCGGCCTGCGCGGTGAGCCCACACCCCCGGACCTGCCCGACCCCCACCCCCCCAACGGGGCCAACGCCCGCCCCCGGGCCCCAGGCACCAGGAGGCCAGCGACCCCACCCCCCAGGGCGGAGACTGGCCTGCGCCCCCCGGCGCGAGCCCCCCCAGGCACCCCCACAGCGGGCTCACCCCAGCGCCTCTGTCGCACACCCCGGGGACCCCCATGCCCAAAGAAGTCCCCCCGCCCAGGGGAGCCCACGTTGCTGAGAGGCACTACCCCCCTTAATCCAGCACCTCCCGACTTGCAGACACACCCCTCCTCACACCTTCACACCCATATGCTCCCATGCGCACCCAATGCACTAACTCTCTCTCACTCACCCAGACCGACCCATTCTCTTTCATTCCTGTACCCATTCAAACTCACCCCTCATTCACCCTTGTTTCATAAGTCGGCTGCACAGCAGATGCAGCGAGCCTGAACACGCACCAGTGCCCAGCAGTGACCAGGGAGATCACCAGCGCAGGCCACAGAAGCAGACCCCTTCCCCTGGCGTCTATCTGAGCGACCAATCAGCAGACCACTGCTGGCGCCCCAAGATGCCACCCAACATGCAAAGCACCACACAAAACTGACCCACCATCACCACCTCCATTCATCACCCCCTCACTCTCACTTATCCTCATATTCAGCCCCCCTCTCACTTCCTTGGTTGTATCTGTATATTCAGTAGCACCCAGGGATTTTGACAACATGATAGGTCTCAGGCTCCCCACCAGGCCCCCATGCCCCCAGCAAGAGCAGGGCAACAGGGGTAGGGGAAGACCCCCACCCCCTCCCCCCGCACAGAACATGGTGGATGTGTGTCGGTTATATGATGTAATTGTGTGTAAATGTGTGGACTACCAAAGTGCAATTAAATTTGTGGGGGGATAGTGATTGGAGCACCGCTAGCCACTGCAATGGGCAGCAGGGCCCCCATCCCCCCAAGCCCTCAGTGTCTAAAATGCAATTAAAATTGAGGTGAGTGCAGCCCCACTGCGCAGCAAAGGTATCCCCTTCACCAACACAGTGTGGCACACCCCCACCCCAAAGCCCTAAATGTAACAAAAAAGATATATATTCCACCCAGAGTCAGGGGGAGGGCGGGAAATAAGACTGGGAGGTAGGCGATCTAAAAGCGAGGCTGCCCCCCCCTCCCGCAGAAGCCAGCTTGCAGACTGGTTCATGAGGCCACCCACTGCTCCCAATCCAGAGTGAGGGCCACCCGTGGAAGCAGCCCAGGACCCACCAGAATCATGCCCCAGCGCTCCCAGCACCACTAACATGATGGGGCAGCCATACCAATCTCCACTCATCTTACACACACAAACATTGACAACAACAGTCACAATAGTAAACAATGGGCCGGACCCACAAGGCACCCAACATGCCAGGCGACACCCCTGAGCACCCACACAGGCCCACGACCACCCACCCCAGATGCACACCGACAGCCATAGGCCGTCCTGCAACCACAGCCACCCCGGAGCAACCCGATGGAAACACAGCCATCAACCCGCGCCAATGGCCCCCCAACCACCCCAAAGCACCAACACACACCCGCCACCAATGACACCAGGGGCGATGCGACAAAGCGCCTCACCCTGCAACACAACAGCAGGGTGGCCAGGACAAGCAGGCCCCCAAATGCCAGCCCCCATTCAACTAGATGGACTGCCCAACCCCTGCCACCCAACAAAGTTCTCCTACTCATACACACATCCTCCACCCCCTAGACATCCACCCACAAGTTATCGCTTCCATACACACACACATACCCCCACCCACCATCACACATATCCACCTACACCCACACACAGCCCCACCTGCCCACTCAACACACACCCACTTCCTCATCCGCTCATACACAAGCCCCTACTCACACCCACTCTCACACACATACACACACACACACGCACACCCACACCCCCAGACCCCAGTGGACAGGAAGGGTGACCCAGGATGCAGGCACCAACCCCACGGTGCCACCAGGGCCCCAGGGAAAACACAACCCCACCGCGCAAGGATGCACCGGGGCCAACCCGCACCACCGGTGCACACTTGACCCTGGCCCGGGCAGGGGGGGGATGACACCCGCCCCAGCACCAGGGGCCCAGGGCCAGACCCAGAACCCCCCTCCCCGAGGGGCGAGGCCAGCCGGCGGGGCCACAACCCAACTCCCCCGGCCCACCCCACAACCCCTCCAACAACCCCCCCACCAGGGCCAGACAAACGGCCACCCTGGAGCAGGCCCCCTGGACACCCGCAGTCGGGGCGCAGCCAGCCAACAGAGGTGCCAAGGAGAGCGAGCCACTGCCCGCCACCCCTCAGATTATAGAATTAAGAAGTGGGGACCAGAGAGAATTCAATTCTGCCAATTGATTATTTGAGGAGGCTGGCATTCTCTCCATGCTAATATAATCCAATAGTAAGTTATTATAATAAGTCATGCATAAGTTATTTCTTGACTTCCAATTCATGAGGATAGTTTTCTTTGCGATGCATAAGGCAGTGAGAACCATGTGTGACATCCTTGCATCTATATTTATTTCACTTAAATCACCTAATATGCAAAGTGTGGGTGAGGGTGGGACACTATACCCAAGCCATGTCGACAAGTCCTCACATGTCTTCTGCCAGAACTTTTGAACCGGTGCACAGGACCACATACCATGCATATAGCTATCCGGGACTTTGCTGGTGCAGTGAGAGTAGATATTTGTGTGACTCAGGCCCATTTTGAACATCCTTTGTCCTGTGTAATGAATTCTATATAGAACTTTATACTGTATAAATTGTAAGTTAGAGTTCTTAGTCATCTTAAAAGTGTTTAAACATATCTGTGTCCAGAAACTTCCCCCCTTATTAATCGATAAGTCTGTCTCCCATTTTGATATTAGAAGAGATATGGACTCATCCAGCTTTGATAATCGTCCATGTATTTTCAATATCAATTTAGGGGAATGGAGATTTAGAAACTCTGCCAACTTAACTGGTACCTCTAAATCTGTCTGATTAAGATTATATCTTGCTTTTATTATGGATTTAAGCTGTTGATATTCAAAATACTTTTTATCACTGATGTTGTACTGTGACACTAGTTCTTCAAATTCCTAGTGGGGTTTATTTTGTCAATTTTTAAACAAACTGCAGTTTATTGGCTAAAAAGTAATTAAAAAATGGTAAATCTAAGCCTCTGCACTCTTTTGCTTTTTGGAGGGTTTTTAAACTAATCCGTGATGGTTTATCCTTCCATAAAAATTTACTTATATTTGAGTCTAGAGACTTAAACCAGGCCATTGATTGTTGGGTAGGAATCATTGAGAACAAATAGTTGATTTTAGGAAGGACCATCATTTTAACGGTTGCGACTCTTCCCATTAGTGATAAAGATAGTGTCCTCCAGCGCGTAAGGTCATCTTGTATTGTTTTTAAAAGGGGAATGTGATTTAACTCTGAGAGCCTGGGGGAAATATCTATTCCTAAATATTTAATATTACCTTATTATATTGGAATAGTATATGTATTTGAGAAATTGCAATTTATAGGTAGAACTACTGATTTTACCCAGTTAATAGAGTAGTCTGATAATGATGAAAATTTATCAATGATCACCACTGTCTGAAGAAGAGATCTTTGTGAGTTTTCAAGGAAAATCAATACATCATCAGCATAAAGACTTATCTTGTGTTTTTTTTCTCCAGTTTGAATACCTCTGATATCAACATTTTGTCATATGGCTGCTGTTAATGGTTCAATAAAGATGGTAAAAAGTTAGGGAGAGAGTGGACACCCCTGCCTAGTACCTCTCTGGAGATTAAAGCTTCGGGAAGTCTGATCATTTGTTCGGACAGATGCAGCTGGACACCTATATAGTGTTTTAATCCAGTTTATGAAAGATGAACCAAACCCAAACTTGTTTAACGCCATAAAAAGAAATTTCAAGTTAACACGGTCAAAGGCTTTCTCTGCATCCAGGGACAAGACTGTAGTTTCTACGTTATTGATCTTGCAGTAGTCTATTAAATCAAGCCTACGTGTATTATCAGCCGAGTGCCTACCCTTGATGAAACCTGTTTGATCTGGGTGTATAATAAATGGAATTATCCTTTCCAGTCTTTTAGCGAGAGCTTTGCAAATTATTTTAAGATCGACATTGATAAGTGAGATGGGACGGTAGCTGAATGGAAGCATAGGTTCTTTTCCAGGTTTAAGGAGCAGAATAATAATAGCCAAATTCATATTTGTAGGAATTGCATTATCTTCTTTAATTTGGTTCACCATTTTAAAAAAAAGTAGGTGCCATCAAAGGCCAAAATTCTTTATGAAATTCTACTGGAAAACCATCTGGTCCCAAGGCTTTGTTGTTTGGGATGTGCTTAAGTGCCTCCTGGAGTTCAGACACTTGAAGAGGTGCATCCAGAGCTGCAGTCTGTTCATTATTTAACTGTGGTAAATTAATATCATCCAAAAATTTATTTGTCTCTGAGTCAGATGGGTTAACCTGAGATGAGTAGAGGTTTTCATAAAACTTTCTGAAGGAGTTATTTATTTCTTCAGGCTCATGGGTAATATTTACAGTCATATCCTTGATAGAGTGCATAGTTGTTTTTTCTTTATTCAATCTAAGCTGGTTCGCAAGATATCGCCCCGATTTATTACTGTGTTCAAACTTCTCAAGACACAGTCTTTGTATTAAAAACTGTGCTCTTTTGTTTGTAATTTCTTTTAATTCCAGCTTTAATTTTCTCAGATCGTTAAGTGTCTGTTCCTGTGGGGAAACAGCACAGGTTGTCTCCAGTGATTTAATTTTCTGTTCTAAGTCTAGTACCAGTGCTTTTTCTTTTTTATTCTTATATGAACAGTAAGAGATTATTTTACCTTGCATGGCCACTTTTGCTGCTTCCCAAAGAACACCTGGGGGTATTCCTGGCACATCGTTATATTCCAGATATGATTCCCACTCTTTATTAAAGTAGTTAATAAAGTATTTGTCTTTCAGTAGTGATATATTAAATTTCCAGCTCCTAGTTTCCCTTGTAGCTTTCCTATTTACTAGTGTAAGAGATACTGGATGGTGATCACTAATAGCTTGATTTGAACATATTTCAATGTCTGTGATGTCCCTCACAATAGAGTTACTTGTTAAAAAGAAATCTAGACGTGAATGTGAACTATGAACTGATGAAAAAAAAGTGTATTCCCGAAGAGTTGGGTGAAGAGAACGCCATTCATCACAAAGACCAAAATCATTCATGTACTGTTTGAGAGTGTCAGTAGCCTGCCATTTCCGGTGATTCCCCGATGTACTGAGCCTGTTGATTGCAGGGTTTAATACCAGGTTGAAGTCCCCTCCTATTCCAAGTGTAGTGTCCAAGTGCTCAGAAAGGGAAGTGAAAACAAGTGTGAAAATAGGGTGGGTTGTCAACATTTGGGCCATAAACGCTTGCAATAAATAGATCCAAATTTTGGACTGAGATTTTTAGTATTATAAATCAACCTTCCGGATCTGTTATGGTGTTATTCACAACAAAGCGTATTCTTCTGTTTACCAGTATCCCCTTTGTTTAGAATTAAAGCCTGCTGAGTACATGTGAGGGAATTCCGGGGAGGTGAGCGCATCTACAGATGACTTAGAAACATGTGTCTCCTACAGTAAGACAAAGACTGCCTGTAAATCGTTCAGTCGATTAAAAACTTTTAGCATCTTCTCCCTGGTACCAATTCTACGTATGTTCCATGTGACAAACTTAAATGTGGTCATGTTTTCACTAACTGGTTATGTACTAAAGACTAACTAAATGTATATGTGATTATATGTCTGTAATGTATGCATATATGTGTATATATATATGTTGTGTGTAAAATATACACCTACGCATATATAATTGGGTGTGCGCGCATGATGTCTCTGTGCCATTTGCCTGCAATTGCAAGCAAATGGGGTACATGTATTTCAAGTCATTTCCTATAAACCATAAGTATGAGAAAAAAACAGACATAAAGGTTAGTAAGTGGTGAAAAAAGGCAGATAACATACAACAATGACCTAACAACTTCAAAAAAATTAACTACAACAGAGAAACAAACAACCTCAACAACAAAAAATAAATATTTTGACAAATGTTAACAAATTAAACTGAGATTGAGTAAGATTAAGAGACCTGCCCACAATCGCACTCTTTTTCCACCTGTAGCTAAAAAAAAAAAAAAAAAAATAGGCTCTAGAATAACCAGGGCGTTATAGTTTCATCCATAAACAGCTTGCCATCTATATACAGTCTATCCACAGAAACAATAGCTTGTTTACCTTCTTGGGTGTTTTGTTTCCTAATGGGAAAACACTTCCTTCTCCTTTGCAAGATTTCCTGTGGAAATTGATCATTTAAACCATAATTGGTGTTTTTAAGCTGCCTACCCTGCCTTTGTACCAATTTTTTTTACTTAAAATGCTCAAATTTGGCAACAATAGGTCTGGGGCATTAATTCTGCGATTTTTTTTGTCCAATTCGGTGGACATGGTGGAAGGTAATTGAATTTGTGACTTCGGGGGATAGTTTTAGTTGTGTTGCGATAAATTCATGGACCAGCTGTTCTAGATTTTCATTATTTTTTTCAACAATTCCAGAAAAAAACAAGGTTATCTCTAATGCTGTGTGACTGCAAACTGAGAACTGTTTCCTTCATTTTTCGATGAACAATGCCAAGCCGTGTGGTTAGTGTGTTTACTGACTTTTTTAGGCTATTATTTTCCTCTACGAGAGAGACGAGCTGTGCTTGACTGAACTCTAAACTCTCCCGCAAACTCTGGAACTCTTGATGAAGGATCTCAACCAGCTCCAGTCTACCATCCATGCTGGTAAGTTTATTCTCAGTGGAGAAAAGGATGTCACTAACCTCGGTGCCCTGCTGTGATTTCTTGGGCATTATTTTTGGCGAATCTGCAGGTCTTGGTCGTTTAGACTGAGAAGCAGGGACGGAACACACACTCACCTGCTCCATGATACAGCAACGGTAATACAACTCGTCGATGTAGTTCTTTAGTTCTTCCAGCTCCGTACGAAAAAAGAAAGATAAACACAGACGATTAGTTAATGAATTAATTAAACAAACAAACAAACAAACAAACAAAAAACTACCTGTGGAAAAGTTTGTTTTTAAGCTCAGTCGACAGCAGTCGCCATTTGGATTATTGTGCAAATTGTCTCGAAACGTCTCGCGATCGCAGCATCGGCCCCAGGATCTCCCACTGCCACCGGACCTGTTCTAGTTCCCTTTTTAAAAATCTTTGTTTTCATAAAAATCTTATGAATTTCACCTTTAAATGGGGTAAATCAAGTTTTACCTATTAATTGTAATATCTCAATACTGCCACAACTCCCTGTGCGCTTTTATGCAGCACACAGAGAGGGGAGAAATAATGAGGATCTACATGCTAGAGTTACACCACACACATTTATTAAACACAAAAACTGATAAACAGTTCCCAAAAAGGTGAAGACTTACACAAAATACACAGAAACACTTACGGTAGGTGTACGGGGGCCAGCATCGCCCTGTGAACGCATGAGGAGAAATGTGTACCCACGCTGGCGTCCCACAGCCAGTATCACTGAGTGGGCGCCAGAAAACCATGAAATGCGCGGAGTGGATACATGTCGTAAAAGTCCTGATGTCAGACTGTACACTGACAATACAATACAATGACCCAGCAATGTGTGACTGGCAAAAAGCTGCTTAAATACACACATTGCTGGTGATGGTGAAATGAGGAGCACCTGGGCGAGGCGCGGAAGATGGCACATGAGAAAGGGAACAGCTGGTGATGATGAGAGAGGGGGCGTGGCTGGACCGGCAAACTGTCCGCAGTGCTCACAGAAAGTAGGTCACAGCGGCTGTCTAACAGCAGCAGGTCAGACAGTGGCTATGGGTAAGGAAGGCAGACTGAAATACATAATATACACATAAACAGTGGCACTTGACCCCACAGGGAGGTCAGGACCAAGCCGGGGGAAACCAGGCCGGCTCGGCTCCTGACAGAGCCCCCCTCTCAAGGGGTGAATTCACAGACACCCAAGATACCTCCAGAGGACCCTCCCCAAACAGAAACAACAACACAAACCCGGGTGGGAGGTAGGGGGGACAGGAAGGAGGGAACACAACACCCCACCCAGGGTCCATAATTAACCCCCCAAAGTCCAAAGGCGAGGAGGCTCGGCAGCCCGCCCAGAGTCCCAGACCCAGCAGGTGGCCTGCTGGAAAACACGGGCCATCTGGCCAAGAGACTCAGTCCCTCTGATGATCAGCCAATGTTGTAGAGCCACCAGGACCTTGGGGGTGGAGCAGGAGGCGGCTTGCACACCGGGAGGCTCTCTGGTGGGTGACCGGACTGTAGGGAGGGAACCCCCACGGCGTCAGACTGGGAGAAGAAGGGGACCAGGACGGCATCAGTCTGAGGATTAATGGCCCCGGCGTCCTCAGGCTGACCGGCAGCACACTCGATGGTCCCGGACTGGGACACGGCTGCACCCGTGGTGGACCCGGATCGTGTCAATGCTGCACCCACGGTGGACGCCGGCTGGAGCTGTGTAGCACCCACGGTGGACTCCAGCTGGAACCGTGTAGCACCCGCGGTGGACTCTGGCTGGAGCCATGTAGCACCCACGGTGGACTTGGGCTGGAGAGTGTAGCAACCATGGTGGACTCGGGCTGGAGCCATGTAGTACCTGCGGTGGACTCCGGCTAGTGCCGTGTAGCACCCGTGGCGAGCGGGCCAACCCGCAGGATCACCAGGCTGAGGAGGCAATCGATGGACGTCCTTGGCAGGAGGAGCTGGAGCAGCGGTGTTCTTCTCCGGCTGGATCAGACCCTCGAAGACCTCTGGCGGCGACACACCCTCTCTGGTGACCCTAGATGAAGGCTCAGAGGAAGCAGGAGAAGAAAATTGGTTAGGGTTGCCGGCAGTGGTGGAGCCCGGTGAAGTGAGTTCAGATGCAGCCGACGGCTGCACCTCACTCTCCTCTCCAAGAGCAAGGCAAGATCTCTCAAATACAGACATAAGAAAAACAAGGGAGAGAACTTGCCTGAGCTGGAGCTCCACCATCGTCCAGGACTCCATCAAACTTGACGATGACAGCCTGGGTCCGGTCTCAAGGAGGTCCATCTCCGACTCCCACTCTGCAGCAGCAGCCTCCACAGCAGGCGAGATGATCATAACAGTCCTATTGTCTTCCTGCAGCAACTCCAATGGGGATTCCTCCGGCGTGGCTGCAGGGACACAGCTCTGTGTGGGCCCCTGGGCAGGATCATCCAGGGCCCCAAACTCCTCCAGTGTCTGGCGGCTCGGTTCCGGGACCGACAGACACTCAGGGATAAATGGAGGAAACACAGAAGAAATAGGGGGTGAGTTTTTATCTGCAGCCAGAGGAGAGGATCCAGTGGACTGCTGAGGTTGGGCCTCTCCCTCGGGAAACAGTCAAGGTTTATCATAGCTTAATTGAGTAGAATGAACAAACACTTTCCTGTCTTCCCGGTGTGTGATATTCACGGCTGCAGCAGGTTGGTTGTTGTCTCCCTCCGTGTCCACGGTGATCTAGGCTCCTTCTGAAGATTGAGGAGGAGCCGTCTCCCTAGTGACAGAGGTGGGCGTTCCCGGGGCGGTCCTGGCAGGCTTCCTGGAAGCTGGAGGAATGATGGCTGCCGAGGAAGAAGGGGGCTTCTCTCATCGTTTCCCCGCAGGACGACGGTGATTGCTGGGTGCTGGAGCCGGACGAGCCAGAACGGGAGCAGGTGTCACACTCTGGCTGGAAGCAGGAAGAATAGGGACCTGGGAACGCTTCCCCTTTGGCGCGAGCTCGGTCTTCTTAGGGGGTTTCCTCTCCCTCTCACCGTACTCACGCCGCAGAGCTGCTACCAGGGAAATCCTCTCAACCCCCTCAGCATGTTCGAAGAGTTGAGGACACCCGCGAACTGCTGCCTACGCCAGACCCACATACCACAGCACTTCCTCCGGGCTGGAATACATACTTGCTGAAGAAATGAGCCTGTCTATCTCCATCAATGTTCGGCAGCATTCCAAGCCCAAGTTCAGCGGATAACGCCGACCCATCAAAGCCATCTCAAACCAGGTGAGCCAGCAACACAGTTCAAAAAGAAAAAAATGATGTGAAGGTGTAACCCGCTAGATCCTTTATTAAGGCTGGGTCATTCTGTCAACTCCCTGTGCGCTGCGTAAAAGCCACACTGGTGTCCCACAGCTGGTATTGCTGAGTGGGCGCCAGAGATCCACAAAATTCAATTCAATTCAACTTTATTCATATAGCGCCATTTCACAACAACAGTCATCTCATAGCACTTTCAACTGTAGGGAAACCCCCACAATTGCAGAAAGACCCCAGCAATCACGTGATCCCCTGTGAGCAAGTGCTAGGAGCATGGATCAGTTTCTCAGCATCACTCTGAGACTAGATGCTCCTAATCTTGGCAATATTATGCAAATGATAGAAGGCAGTCTTAAAATGAATTTAATATGTGAATTGAAAAACAGATCTTGATCAAAAATAACTCCAAGGTTCCTCACAGAACTATTAAGTGAAAGAGTAACCACATCCAAACAAAGAGTTTGATTTGGAAAGGTATTTCTAAAGTTTTTTGGACCAACAAGAATGACTTCAGTCTTATCTGAATTTAATAGCAGGAAATTCCAAGTCATCCAAGCTTTGATTTCCTTAATACAGGCTTCTAACTTGGCTAATTGATTACTATCATCTGGCTTCATTGACAGGTATAATTGTGTTTCATCTGCATAACAATGAAAATGTATTAAGTGCTTTCTAATACTGTTGCCTAACGGAAGCATATATAAACTAAAAAGAGCAGGGCCTAGCACAGATCCCTATGGAACTCCATGACTAAGGTTTGAGTTGAAAGAAAACACATTGACGTGAACAAACTGGAACCTATCAGATAAATAAGATCTAAACCACTGCAACAGAGTTCCATTAAGTCCGACATAGTGTTCTAATCTATCAAGTAGAATATTATGATTGATAGTATCAAAAGCTGCACTAAGGTCTTAAAGGGCAAGTACAGAAACAAGTCCATTATCAGATGCAATAAGAAGGTCATTAGTGACCTTCACTAAGGCTGTTTCAGTACTATAATGGATTCTAAACCCACACTGAAACTCTTCAAATAAACCATTTCCTTCAAGTGGTCAAATAATTGCGTAGCAACAACTCTTTGTAAAATTTTTGAAATGAAAGGCAGATTAGAGATTGGTCTATAGTTAGCTAAAACTCCTGGATCCAGCATTGGCTTTTTGAGTAAGAGTTTAATTACCGCAGTTTTAAAAGCCTGCGGTACATGGCCTAATGTCAATGAAGAATTGATTATTTGAAGAATAGAGCTACCAATACAGTAAATGGGAAGACTTCTTTAAATAACCTGGTAGGAATGGGGTCTAAAAGACAAGCTGAAGGCTTGGATGAGGAAATTATTTTATCTAACTCTAAAAGGTCAATTGGAGTAAACTCATCCAAACAGATATCAGTTGAAGGAGTTGTAGTAGTTACTGTATTTAAGTTAACGGTTGGAAGAATCTGACTGATTTTTTTTCTCTGATAGATGGAATTTTATTATTTAAAAAGTTCATAAAGTCCTTACTCATAAGCTCTAAGGCAGAGGTGGGCAATTAATTTTCACAAGGGGCCACATTACAGACTGGGACTGTTGTGGAGGGCTCCATTCAATAAGCTGAACTCACTTATGCTTATTAATATTAATTTTATCACTCTGTAAAAAACTTGAAATTGTATAGTTTAGACAAACTTCTACAGGTTAAAGTAAATTTATGATTTTGCAATTGAAATATGAAACAGGTTTGGTAAAAAGGCCAACATTTTCAATTTTCAAGCAATTTTCAACAAAATATGCATTTTTGCAATATTTCAAAGACCAGCATTAAATCAACTTTATACAATTTACTGCTGCTATTCTGTTTACAGTTTATCACCACATTGCACATTTTTTTTTTCATGTTCAGTTGGAAAAATCTAGTCTGTTTTGAGCCTGAACAAGTGCACTAAAGTCAGGCAGAATGTCACAGGAGTATATCCGGAGGACAGCTGACAGGTGATTATGAGTGAGAGAGGATCTGTATCTTGATTGTTGAATTTCATCACAGAACACTTGTTCACATGTGTAAGTCAATCCAAAGAGAACTAACATCTTCTGAGCATGTCTCACCATGTGTGAAAAGTTCTCCTCTTTAAGAGAAGAATATCAAATCCAGCAGTGATACTGACTTAAAACGCTCAGACTGCAAGTCAATCAGTTCAAGCTGAGCATCACTGGGTGCATATCCACACTGCAAGTCAAGGGTTAGTTACAGCATCAACATGGTTAATGTCACGCCGCGCCGTTCATCAGCGGCGCCACCTGCTCACACACCTGATCCTCATCAGCGGCGAGGGATAAAAGCCGCCTCGCCCGGAGGCTCGGCCTGAAGCCGTCAGACTTCGTTTTCTCACCGCTGTGAGCATACCTTTCTTCAGCATCGCTGTTTTGGGTAGGAACCCTTACCTCCTTCTCCAGTCTGCTCCCCTGTGCACAGGTGGATTCCCCGGCGGCGGACATCTCCGTTCCATCGCCCATCCTTCGCCGCTGCACGGAGCTCTCCAGGTGGCTGTCTCCCGGGCTACGTTCCCCTTGCTGTGCCAGCTATCCTGACAACTCAAGTAAGATCTTCTCTTGCCATAATTCATCCTGTGTTGGTGTATGCCCGTCACCCTCTCCCTGTGCTCTCTCCATAGGGTTGCTCGGCCGAACGGTCATCTGCCTCTGTGCCTGAAGCAGACGCCACCACCAACACATCTGCATCCCGCAGACACACACTCATTCACTCCTGCTGTTAATAAACTCTTTGAACTACTCTAAGCCTGTGTGTGTGCGTCTCCTGAGCCGTGCGTTATGTCAGTACGGCTTCAGCAGAGCGGCTCGGCGGACGGCGGGCTCGCACACCGGTTTACCACTCTCGAGGCTAGAGTGGATCAGATTGCTTATCAACAGCAGGTTATCCTGAATCAATTATTAAACTTAACTAACCGGTTGGGCCGCTTAGATCCTCAACAGCCGTTCCCCCCGGCTCGTCAGGGTGGCGCGGCTCCTGCTGTTCCAGCGGCCGTCCAGCCGGCTCCAGTGGCACCGGTTCGGCTCACACCGATTCCGACCCCCGCCCGCTTTAGCGGTAAGCTCGGCGGAGCGCGGGGGTTCATTATGCAGTGTGAGTCCGTATTCCACCGTGTGCCCGGAGATTTTCCCTCGGATCACAGTCGGATTGGTTACATAGGGAATCTCTTGGAGGGGCGTGCGTTAACTTGGACCTACGCCGTTATGGCGAGGCCCAGTTATGCCACCCTCACCTATGACCAGTTCGTGAGGCGCTTTCTGGAGGTCTTTGACCATTCTCAAACCGAGACGGTCCAGGTCGATCGGCTTCTCGCTCTCCAGCAGGGAGGCCGGTCGGCAGCGGACTACTCGGTCGACTTCCGGGTAGCGGCGGAGGAATTGGGCTGGGAGGAACGCTCCCTCTGTGGCCTGTTCCTCCGCAGCCTCAATAGTGATCTGAGGGATGAACTGGCTGGACGGGATATCCCTGGGACGCTAGCGGAGCTGACATCCTTAGCGATAAGTTTGGATAACAGGTTGCGCGAGCGCTCCTCGGGGCGGAGGTCTTCTTCTTCTCGCCCTCGTGGAGTCTCGCCGCACCTGTTCCAAGCTCGCCCCCTGGCGGCGCCGCCAGCATTGTGCCCCGAGGAGTCGGAGCCGATGGTGACGGGCTGGACCAAGCTTTCCCCTGCGGAGAAACAACGCCGCCGTGAGTTGGGCCTCTGCATGTATTGCGGAGGTGACCAACACACTGTGGAGCGTTGCCCGCGGAAAGCCAGTCGGCGGGGTCCGCAAATCGCTGTAGGGAGCCTCGCTGATCCCAACCGGTTAGACTCTCTCACTCAATTAAAGCTGCCCATCCGTTTTTGCCACAATCCCACTGGGCACCTCACCCACGCACTGGTGGATTCGGGCGCAGAGGGCAGCTTCATTTCACAAGGCCTGGCAACCCGATTGGGCATCCGCTGTCAGGCATTAAAACACCCCATCTCCCTGGTCCATCTCTCCCGTGCCTCCCTTGGGAGAGTTTCTCACCAAACCTTGCCTGTCCCAGTCATCATCTCAGGGAACCACCGGGAGGAGATGGTATTTTACGTCCTGCCCAACTCTGTGTCGCCCGTCATCCTGGGGTATCCCTGGCTACGCCTCCACAACCCTGTCCTGGACTGGAGGTCCGCTGGGGTATCGGCATGGAGTACCTTCTGTATGGGCACCTGCCTTCAGTCCGCTGCCTGCTCCCCATCCGCGGCTCCCCCTGTGGCGGATACAGCACCTCCGGACCTGTCACTGGTGCCTCCAGAATTTCACGACCTGGGTATGGTATTTAGCAAATCGAAAGCTATGTCTCTTCCCCCGCATCGACCATATGACTGTGCCATCAACCTCCGCCAGGGGGCTCCCCTGCCATCTGGCCGGCTCTACAGCCTGTCGGCGCCGGAGAAGGAGACCATGAATACGTACCTGAAGGAATCACTGAGCGCTGGGATTATCCGCCCATCGTCATCACCCGTGGGGGCGGGGTTTTTCTTTGTAGGGAAGAAGGACGGTTCCCTCCGTCCCTGTATTGACTACCGAGCTCTTAATGACATCACTGAGAGGGACCGTTACACCCTGCCCCTCATGGACACTGCCTTCCACTCCCTCCAGGGGGCGACCTGGTTTACCAAGCTGGATCTCCGCAGCGCTTACCACCTCGTCCGGATCCGGGAGGGAGATGAATGGAAAACAGCCTTCCGTACCCCGAACGGCCACTTTGAGTATCTCGTCATGCCGTTCGGGCTGACCAACGCTCCTGCCGTCTTTCAGCGCCTCATCAATGACGTCCTCTGGGATTTCATCGGCCTCTTCGTGTTCGTCTACCTGGACGACATTCTGATCTTCTCTCAGTCCAGAGACGAGCACCGGGTCCATGTGAGGCGGGTCCTTCAAAGACTGCTGGAGAATCGTTTGTACGTGAAGGCTGAGAAGTGCGAGTTTTACGCTAGGACCACATCCTTCCTGGGATTCATCATCGCCCAAGACCAGGTGCTCCCGGACCCAGAGAAGGTGAAGGCGGTGGTGGAGTGGCCTACTCCCGCATCTCGGAAGCAGGTGCAACAGTTTGTTGGCTTCGCCAATTTTTACCGCCGTTTTGTCCCGAATTTCAGCTGGATCGTCGGACCACTGACCCGCCTCACGTCCCCGAAGGTCCCGTTCCGGTGGACCGAAGAGGTCGATACTGCCTTTAAGGCGCTGAAGGCGGAGTTCTCCTCCCCCCGGGTCCTTCGCCAGGTCGACCCCGCGCTGCAGTGCATTGTGGAGGTGGACGCATCGGACACGGGAGTGGGAGCAGTGTTATCCCAGCAATCACCGGACGATGGCGCCAAGCGACCGTGCGCCTTCTTCTCCCGGCGCCTGTCCCCGGCGGAGAGGAACTATGATGTGGGGGACAGAGAGCTCCTGGCCATTAAACTCGCCCTACAGGAGTGGCGCCACTGGCTAGAGGGGGCGGACCTGCCGTTTGTGGTCTTGACGGACCATAAGAATTTGGAGTACCTACGATCTGCCAAGCGCCTGAATGCCCGCCAGGCGCGCTGGTCTCTGTTCTTCGCCAGGTTCCGGTTCTCTATCACCTTCAGGCCAGGCTCCAAGAACGGCCTGCCTGACGCCCTCTCTAGACAGTTCACCCCCGTGGGGGCTGAGGAGATGCCCCACACTATCCTGCCCAGGTCGTGCGTCGTGGGAGCTATCTCTTGGGACATTGTGGACAAGATCCGGAAGGCACAGGAGGTGGAACCTGATCCTGGCGGAGGGAAGACTGTTCGTTCCGTCTACGGTCCGAGGAGAGGTCATCCACTGGCTCCACACCTCCCGGCTCACCTGTCATCCCGGCACCTCTCGGATGATCAGCCTCCTCCAACGGTCCTTTTGGTGGCCGGGCCTGCGGAGGGATGCAGCCCGCTACGCCCGGGCTTGTCCAATTTGTGCCACCAGCAAGTCGGGAAACGCCCCTCCAGCGGGTCTGCTCCAGCCTCTGCCCGTCCCTGGCAGGCCATGGTCGCACATCGCACTGGATTTCGTCACCGGGCTCCCAGCTTCCAACTCATTCGACACCATCCTGACCATCGTGGACCGTTTCTCCAAGGCGGCACACTTCATCCCCCTGCGAGGTCTCCCTACTGCCCTGGAGACGGCGGGCTTCCTCGTCCAACACGTGGTCAGGCTGCATGGGATCCCGGTGGACGTGGTCTCGGACCGGGGCCCCCAATTTTCATCCGAGGTTTGGAAATCCTTTTGTAACGCCATCGGAGCCAAGGTGAGCCTCTCCTCCGGCCATCACCCCCAGTCTAACGGGCAGTGTGAGAGGACCAATCAGGAGCTGGAGGCTGCGCTCCGCTGTGTTGCAAGATCCAAGCCAACATCATGGAGCAACCATCTCGCCTGGGTGGAGTACGCCCACAACACCGCCCGCTCTTCTGCAACGGGGATGTCCCCCTTCAAGGCGTCCATGGGTTACGACCCCCCGCTGCTTCCAGCGCAGGAGAGCGAGGTAACTGTTCCGTCAGTTAGGGCGCACGTGAGGCAGTTCCGCTCCACCTGGGCCGCCGCGCGTCATGCGCTTTTACGCACAGCGGAGCGCAACAAGACCGTGGCGGACCGGCGTAGAAGACCTGCCCCGGCGTACAGAGTTGGGCAACTTGTCTACGTTTCCACCCAGGACGTCACCCTAAAAGGCGAGAGGAGGAAGCTGGCACAGCGCTTCATGGGTCCCTTCCCCATCACCCGGATCATCAACCCGGTGGCTGTGCGCGTGGCTATTCCCCCCTCCCTCCGCATCCATTCCACCTTCCACGTATCAAAGGTGAAGCTGGCAGTCACCGACCCCCTTTGCCCTCCTCCTGCAGCGCAACCCGCGCCCCGGATGATTGGTGGCCACCCGGCCTGGTCCGTCTCCTCCATCCTGGACTCCCGGCGCCGGGGTCGTGGGTTGCAATACTTGGTGGACTGGGAGGGCTATGGGCCCGAGCATCGACAATGGGTACCCCCGTCGTTTGTGTTGGACCCATCGCTCATCGCGGACTTCCACCGAGCGCACCCGGATAAGCCATCGCCAGGAGGCGCTGCTAGAGGGGGGAGTACTGTCACGCCGCGCCGTTCATCAGCGGCGCCACCTGCTCACACACCTGATCCTCATCAGCGGTGAGGGATAAAAGCCGCCTCGCCCGGAGGCTCGGCCTGAAGCCGTCAGACTTCGTTTCCTCACCGCTGTGAGCATACCTTTCTTCAGCATCACTATTTTGGGTAGGAACCCTTACCTCCTTCTCCAGTCTGCTCCCCTGTGCACAGGTGGATTCCCCGGCGGCGGACATCTCCGTTCCATCGCCCATCCTTCGCCGCTGCACGGAGCTCTCCAGGTGGCTGTCTCCCGGGCTACGTTCCCCTTGCTGTGCCAGCTATCCTGACAACTCAAGTAAGATCTTCTCTTGCCATAATTCATCCTGTGTTGGTGTATGCCCGTCACCCTCTCCCTGTGCTCTCTCCATAGGGTTGCTCGGCCGAACGGTCATCTGCCTCTGTGCCTGAAGCAGACGCCACCACCAACACATCTGCATCCCGCAGACACACACTCATTCACTCCTGCTGTTAATAAACTCTTTGAACTACTCTAAGCCTGTGTGTGTGCGTCTCCTGAGCCGTGCGTTATGTCAGTTAATTTTTCGAACAGACTTACACAATACCTCCTGGTATATCATGCAGTGCAAAAATACTAATTTCTGTTCTGGATTCATTTCAGTCACCTTATCTTGCATTCGCTTCAAAAGTCCAACATTTTTTTCCTGCCAGATTTGAATATCCATCAGTTGTAACACCTAGCAGTTTGTGCGATTTCAGTCCTAGCTTGTCCAAACACGCACTGACCTCCATGAGCAAATCTCTCCCCATCGTCGTCCCCTTCATTGCTCCAGATTTCCCGTGATGTCCTCAACCCTTCTCGTTCCGTTCGTCTCGAGAGGGATATATTCTCAAACGCTTCTTCTTTCTCACGACATAATAGCGCTGCAGAGTCCACCAAACACTTCCTGATAACCTCCCCATCAGAAAATGGCTTACTGGTTTTTGCTATTTTGTGGGCTACCACAAAATTATTCCTGACTGCTGCATCCCTGGATGTGTAAATTTTAGTAAAAACTCCCTACTGCTTTCTTGTCAGCTCCCCCTCAGTCAAGTTCTTGTATTTCTCTGTGTTTAGTCTCATGGCGATTCAAGTTCTAATCCTTAAACACTACAATTTGCTCTCCACACACTAAGCACACGGCTCTAACTTTGACTTCAGTAAGTAAACACTTTGAAGTCCTTCTTTTTTAACAGGAGGTGACATTTTTGAGAGCTAACGTCTGTTCACCAGCAGTGCGGTACTCCCACTCACGGGCCCAACCAACGGTGTTCAAACTGAAAAAAAAAAGCTGTCACCTTCAAAATAACAGCAATGTGGTTGTGATGAGTGCATTATTCACGTTTAGTTCCTAATCTTCCATTGACTTGACATGGGCCAGTCAGGACCAAGCAGCGGGCAGGATGTGGCCTGCGGGCCATAAAATGCCCAGATCTGCTCTAAGGGAATGCTAGGATTGACACAGTCCTGACTCTTTGTCAGCCTGGCTACAGTGCTGAAAAGAAACCTGGGATTATTCTTGTTCTCTTCTATTAATGCAGAATAATAACTTGTTCTTGCTTTTTTAAGAGATTTTTTATAAATTAAAAGATGATTTCTCCAAGCTAAATAGATTTCATCTAAATTAGTAGAGCGCCATTTTCTTTCTACTTGACATGTCTTCTGTTTTAAGCTACGGGTTTCTGTGTTGAACCAACAAGTTAGAAATCTCTGATTAGACTTTTTCTTTTTTAAAGGGGCCACCAAGTCTAGAGTCTGGTGCAGAGAAGCTGTAACACTATCTACCATGCTATCAATTACTGAAGGAGCAAGCTGTCTATAGCTTATTTCCTTTGTGTTGACACATGGCATAGAGGAAACAATCTGCATAAATTTGGTAACATCATCTGAGAGGCATCTGCTGTAGTAATATTTTTTTTTTCTTTAGGAGCCAAATAGTCATAAATAGTAAAATCAAAGGTTAACAGACAATGGTCTGACAGTACAGGGCTATGACGAGACACTGCCAGATTTTCTGTTTCTATGCCACATGTCAGAACAAGATCCAATGTATGGTGGAGATAATGGGTAGAATTCCCTTCTTTCTGAGAAAACCCCATCAAGTCTAATATTGAATTAACTGCCATATTAAGACAATCACCATCTACATGTGTATTAAAGTCCCCTGCTATCTAATTTCAGCACTAAATCAGCTAAGAATTTGGCAAATTCGGATAAAAACTCTGAGTAGGCTGAGGGAGGACGATAAACTATGGCAAATAAAATTGGGTTTAACCTAAAATTGCTAACATGCTTGATACTGAGGACCAGGCCCTCAAAGGAATTAAAATGGGTTTTTTGCTTTACATTAACTAGCAATTTGGAATGGTATTTTGTTGCTACTCCTCCTCCACAACCAAATTCTGGGATTTTGACAGTTTAAATAACCAGGGGGAGTTGATTCATTTAAACCAACATAGTCCTCTTTCCCTAACCATGTCTCTGTAAGGGATATTAAATCAATCTGATGATCAATTAACAGATCATGGACTAGCAGAGACTTGGGAGTTAGAGACCTAATATTTAACAAACCACATTTAATTTTTTTAAATTCTGAGGAGGAAGAGAGGCCATATCATTAAATTTAGAGACTTCATGTTTAATTTGAGTTTTACCAATTTTTGTTTAATCACTTTGGGATGCTTATACATAATATTTTTATTTACTTTAGAGGGAGTATACAATGATTCTTTGATGAGGAAGACAGGGGCTAAATTGAGGGGAGGCAGATGAAGATGAGCTGCAGAGAGGCGTGTAAGACTGCAACTCTGCTTCCTGGTCCCAACTCTGAGTTGTCAATGTTTTGGAAATTTGGATAAAAATGATGCCAGATTGTTAGATAAATGAGACGCACCATCCAAAGTGGGATGGACGCCGTCTCGTCTAATAAGACCAGGTTTTCCCCAAAATGAGCTCCAATTGTCTATGTGGCCCACATTGTTTGCAGGCCACCACACAGACAGCCAGCGGTTGAAGGATGACAAGCGGCTAAACATGTCATCACTGGTTCAGATGGGGAGGGGCTGCCTCTGTAGAATACTACAGAGGCAGACATTGTTTTTGCAAAGTCACACACCGATTCCACATTAAGTTTTGTGACTTCCGACTGCCGGAGTCGGATGTTGTTAATGCTGGCATGGATAACAGTTGTGGAGTATTTACAGTTACTTTTAGCCAGCAATTCCAAATTTGACTCGATGTCGCCTGCTCTGGCCCCAGGAATGCATTTGACTATTGCCGCTGGAGTCTCCAGGTTCATGTTTCTGACTACAGAGTCCCCAATGATCAGAGTTTTTTCCTCAGCGGGTGTGTCGCTAAGCAGGGAAAAGCAATTAGAAACATGAACAGGTTGGTGGTGAACTGGGGCATTGCTGCTAGGCTTCCTTCTCACCATCACCCACCCAGTCTCCTCGCTGCTAAGGAGGATAGGAGGACAGTAAGCAGGCAGCCCTATGCTAGGGGGCTCCGCTGCAGCTAAGGGGCATCCGCCATTATTAACTGGCGCAGACGGTGTTTCAATGCAGCGGAGCAAGGATTTCAAATCAGACAACCTCACCTCGAGCGCCTCAGAAAGACAGCATTTATTACATTTACCGTTATCACTAAAAGAGGCAGAGGTGTAGCTAAACATCTGACAGAGAGAGCACACCAGAGAAGGGGAAGGAGAGCTTGTGGCCATAGCTAGTGGCTAACCGGAAGCTAACAAAAACACTGATGAAAGGTGAACAGAAGGCTAAAGAGGGTGATTAGATGACACTGAGTGTGCACACAGGTACAAGAGGCTTGTTAAACAGAAGTGAGAGCTGACAGTAGATGGAAAAAAGTGATTAAAATACAATTAAAGGCAAAAATCCTCAGGAGATTGAGGAGAGGCAACCACAGAGCAAACCATACAGATAGCCAGTAACACAAGATGTGACGATATGTTACCACAGCAGGACTTGGCTTCTGTGGCAACGCAGAAATGCGCGGAGTGGATACATGTCATTGAAGTCCTGATGTCAGATTGTACACTGACAATACAATACAATGACCCAGCAATGTGTGACTGGCAAAAAGCTGCTTAAATACACACATTGCTGGTGATGGTGAAATGAGGAGCACCTGGGCGAGGCGCGGAAGATGGCACATGGGAAAGGGAACAGCTGGTGATGATGAGAGGGGGGGCGTTGCCGGACTGGCGAGCTATCAGCAGCGCTCACAGAAAGTAGGTGGTCAGACAGTAGCTATGGGTAAGGAAGGCAGACTGGAATACATAATATACACATAAATAGTGGCACTTGAGCCCACAGGGAGGTCAGGACCGAGCCGGGGGAAACCAGGCCGGCTTGGCTCCTGACAAATACATCCATTATTCCAATGTAATCAGGTAATATTAAATACTTGGGAATAGATATCTCCCCCAGGCTCTTAGAGTTGTTTCGACTAAATCACACTCCCCTTTAAAAAACAATTCAAGACAACCTTACGCGCTGGAAGACACTACCTATGACACTAATGGGAAGAGTCGCAACCATTAAAATGATGGGCCTTCCAAAAATCAATAAAAACATCATGGATTTGTCTAAAATCTATTCAAAAAGCAAAAGAGTACGTAGGTTTAGATCTACCAATTTTTTTTTTAATTACTTCTTAGCCAATAGATTGCAGTTTGTTTCCAAATGGACAAAATCCACCCCGCTAGGAAACCCACGGTTTGATGCTGAACGGACTCTGTGGCTCGCTAAATATCTCTGACTTACCTTTTATGAGTCCCTGTATTAAATGCCATGACTGTTTAAAAAAACAATAATTTCAGCTCCTCTCTTACAGCTTGGTGGAAATTTTTAAAAATAACGGGGTCTTCGCTTGTCCCTTGAAAACTCACACCCATTTGGAATAATCCTAATATCTTGCAACAAAAGGGGACGTTAAACTTTCCACTATGGCCAGAGAAGGGAATAAAAAACTTAGAGCATCTTATTCAAGGTGGAAGTTTTATCCAATTTCAGGAATTAGTGTCATAGAATGACAGTGATAAAAAGTTTCTTGAGTACCTACAGCTTAAATCCATAATAAAAGCAAGATTCAATCTTAATCAGACAGATGTAGAGGTACCAGTTAAGTGGCAGAGTTTCTAAATCTTTGTTCCCCTAAATTGATATTGAAATTATACGGACTATTATCAAAACTCGATCACTATCTCTTCCAATATCAAAATGGGAGACAGACTTTTCAATCAATAGGGATGAAAGCTTCTGGACACAAATATGTTTAAACACTTTTAAGGTGACTAAAGACTAATTTAGAACTCATACAGTATAAAGTTCTACATAGAATTCATTACAGAGGACAAAGGATGTTCAAAATGGGCCTGAGTCACACAAATATCTGCTTCTACTGCACCAGCAACACCCCGGATAGCGATATGCATGCTATGTGGTTATATGTACCTGTTCAAAAGTTCTGGCGGAAGATATGTGAGGACCTATCAGCATGCCTTGGGTATTGTGTCCCATCCTCACCCACACTTTATTTATTCCACTTAAATTACCTGATATGCAAAGAGGCAACAATGTCACTCATGGTTCTCACCACCTTATGCATTGCAAAGAAAACTATCCTCATTAATTGGAAATCAAGAAATAATTTATGCATGACTCACTATAATAACTTACTATTAGATTATATTAGCCTAGAGAGAATGTCTGCCTCCTCAAATAATCAGTTGGCTGAATTTAATTCTCTGGTTCCTGCTTATTAATTTTATAACCTGAGGGGTGGCGGGCGGTGCTTTGCTCTCCTTGGCACCTCTGGCGGCTGGCTGCGCCCCAACCACGAGGGGCCAGTTTCCGGGGGGCCTGTTCCGGGGTGGCCATGTGTCTGGCTTGGGGGGGTTGGTTTGGGGGGCTGTGGGGTGGGCCATGGTCCCCGGCCAGATGGCTTTAACTCCCAGAAGGGACTGGGTCTAACCCTGGGCCCCTGGTGCTGGGGGGGAGGGGGGGCAGGGGGGGAAGGGGGGGAAGGGGGAAGGGGAAGGGGGCACACACCCGACCCTAGCAGGGGTCGGGTGTGCGCCCGTGGTGCGGGCCGGCCGCTGTGCTTCCTTGCGCGGCGGGGTCATGTCCTCCCTGGGGCCTTGGCAGAGCTCTGGAGTAGGTGGCTGCGTCCTGGGGGGTCACCCTCCCCATCCTCTGGGGCCTGCAAGTGTGGGTGTGCATGTGTGTGTGTACTTGTGTGAGAGTGGGTGTGAGTGGGGGAATGTGTGTGAGCAGGTGCAGAAGTGGGTGTGTGGGTGTGTGTGTTGTGTGTTTGCATGTGGGGCTGTGTGTGGGTGTAGGTGAGCATGTGTGATGGTGAGTGTGTGTGTATGTGTGCACATGAGGGTAGGCGGGTGTGTGTGTGTACGGGTGCGGTTACCTGTGGATGGATCTGAGGGGGTGGAGGATGTGTGTATGGGTAGGGGAACTTTGTTAGGTGGTGGGGATAGGGCAGTCCATCTAGTGGCATGAGGGTTGGCGAGTCGGGGCCTGCTTGTTCCGGCTGCCCTGCTGGTGTGTCGCGGGTTGGTGTGCTTTGTTGCATTGTCCCTGGTGTCATTGGTGGCAGGTGTGTGTGGGTGCTCGGGGGTGGGGGTGGCGGGGGGTGTGTTGGTGGCTGTTGGTGCAGGTTGGTGGCCATGTTGCCGTCGGCCTTCTCCGGGGTGGCTGTTGCTGCGGGGCGGCCTGCTGCTGTCGGTGTGCATCTGGGGTAGGTGGTCAGTGGGCTTGCGTGGGCGCTCGGGGTCCTGCCCATTGTACACTATTGTTACTATTGTTGTTGTGCATGTTCGTATGTGCAAGATTAGTGGGGATGGGTGTGGCTGCTCCATCATGTTTGCGGTGCTGGGAACACCAGGGCACAATGCTGGTGGGTCCTGGGCTTCCCGGCCTGGCGGCCCTCGCCCTGGCTTTGAATTTGGGGGCAGTGGGTCACCTCATGAACCAGTTTGCGAGCTGACTTCTGGGTGGGGATGGCCGCCCTTTTGGACCACCTCCCTCCCAGTCTTATACCCCCCTCCCCCATCCCCGATTCTGGGTGGAATACACATCTTCTTGGATACATTTAGAGCTTTTTGCTGGGGGGGGGGGGGGGGTGCCGCACTGAGTCGGCAATAGGGATACCTCTGCTGCGTGGTGGGGCTTGCCTCACCTCAATTTTAATTGCATTTTAGACAGTGAGAGCTTGGGGGGGATGGGAGCCCCTCTATCACAATGGCTAGTGGTGCTCCAACCACCATCCCCCCAATTTTAACTGCACTAGGGTAGTCCATACATTTACACAATCACATCATACAACCGACATACACCTACCATATTTTGTACAAAGGGGGAGGGGGTGGGGTCTTCCACCGCACCTGTTGACCTCCTCCTGCTGGGGCCTTGGGGGCCCAGCGGGGGGCCTGGGACCTGTCATGTTGTCAGTATCCCTGGGTGCTGCTGAATGTGTAGATGCAACCAAGGGAGTGAGAGAGGGACTGAATAAGAGAGTAAGTGAGCGTGAGGGAGTGATTAATGGAGGTGGTGATGGTGGGTTGGTTTTGTGTGGCACTTTGCATGTCGGGTGGCATCTTGGAGTGCCTGCGGTGATCTGCTGATCAGTCGCTCGGGTGGGCACTATGGGAGGGGGTTTGTTTCTGTTGCCGCGGCTGCTCTGGGTTGGTCGGCGGGGGAGTGGTTGCCGTCCTGCACCAGCGATCTCCCTGGCCACTGCCGGGTGCTGGTGTGCATTCAGGTTCACTGCATCTGCATTGTGGTCGCCCTAAGAAATAAGGGTGAATGAGGGTGGGTGAGTGTAAGAGGGAGAGCATGAATGGATGTGAGTAGGTCGGAGTGTGAGTGAGAGTGCGTGCATGGGTGAACATGAGTGGGTGTGGGTGATCCTGAGGGGAGTGGGAGAGAGATTGAACGGGTAAAGGAGTGAGAGAGAATGGGTGGGTCCGGGAGTGTGAGAGTGGATGAGTAGGAGTGAGGGAGTGCATGTGGGTGCGTATGAGAGCATGAAGGCGTGATGGTGTGGGGATGGGTGTGTCTGCAAGTCGGGAGGTGCTGAATTGAGGGGGGTAGTGCTTCTCGGCTATTTGGGCTCCTCAGGGCAGGGGGGACTTCTTTGGGTATGGGGGTCCCCAGGGTGTGAGGTGGTGGCACTGGTGGGGGTACCTGGGGGGGCTCACGTTGTGGTGCACGGGCTGGTCTCTGGCCTGGGGAGTGGTGTCGCTGGCCACCTGGCGCCTGGGGCCCAGGAACTGGCATTTGCCCCACTGGGGGTGGGGGGGGTGGGAGTTGGTGGGCCTGGGGGTATGGGCCTGCCAGGTCGGCCGCCTTGTGGCCTGGCCTCCCTCAATCTTCCCTCCGGGGGCAGATTCCTGGCTTTCCTAGGGCTTGCTGACCTCGGGCATTTGTGCCCTGTGGGGGTTGGAGGCGCTGCCTTGACTGCTCGGGGTTCCCGGGTGGAGAGCTGCTTTGACCGGACCCCCTCTTCGCATGTTTCCTGACAAGCCACTCACATGGACATACTTATTTTGTGTGCACTCTCATATATACGCACACAGACGCACACACACAAATGTCTCTCTTTTAACAGGTGCGGATACCAGACTCGTGTTGAGACATCTTTGGTGGAAGAAGCAGTTTTTCTTCTGTTTGTTTTAGTTGTTGGTTTGTTTGTCTTTCTGTGTGTTCCCCTCCCTTTTCTTCCCCCCTCCACACACTTCCTTTCCATATTCCCCATCCTGCCGGGTCCTCCATGGGTAAAATAATTTAAATAAAGTATTAAAACTTATTACAGGAGGAGTATACAACAATATACAGCACATCGTTGGGTGCTCCTTTTGGCAATGTAAATCTGTTTTGACACAATAAGGGTAACAGATCTCTGTTCTGCTTACCTAGCTGCCTGACAGGACAAGGGGAAAAAATATTCCCTTCTGAATGTACCTAGTTAACACTTGCTATGCACCTCAATCAGCATGATATACAAAGGAATACTGTTGGTCTACTGTCATTTCACATAGATGTAACCAAATTAAATATTTTCCAATGCAGAAGTCAGTGTTTAAATATGTAATGCTCCACATGTTGAGTACTGTATATTTTGTGGGTCATGTTTTGTTATGGTGGAGGCTATTTTGTCGTGAGGTTGTTAGTGATTTAAACAACTTCTCTCTACTTTATTCAATTTTTCTTGACATTTTCAGATGAAACAAAGAGTCCATCACCACAACATTATTTTGGTTGGCTAATCAAAACAATAAATCCATTTTTAGTTTGTCAGTTTTGTTTAAAGGGAAATAAAATATCTTCTCTGGTCAGGTGGCTCATGGTAGACCACATCGTGACGTAGACCAAATCGTGCTACAGATCCCTGTTCTCTGCCATTTTGGTTGCTTCACCTATGTTTTTTTCCAGTCCATTCCTCGGTGTCCTTTTTCTAAGTTCTCCCTCTGCCTTGGTTTCATTCTATGATTCCCTAAAGGATCTTCTTTTCCAGGGTATTGTGTCTAATGGTAACCAGATGTTAATAAGGACAGGACTTCCAGGTCAAGGAGGTCTGGATCAGGACCATCTCCTTTCAAACAGCGCGCCACTGTGGAAATAAAGGTATCCAACATAAAATTACAAGTCTCACATATAGGAAGCCACTGGTATTAACTTTAATTTAAAAATTATTAAAACACAGTGGAAGCAGAGTGATATATATTCAGTGAAACATTGGATTCCTACAGTGCATCCGGAAAGTATTCACAGCGCTTCACTTTTTCTACATTTTGTTATGTTACAGCCTTATTCCAAAAGGGATAAATTTCATTTTTCCCTCAAAATTCTACACACAATACCCCATAATGAAAATGTGAAAAAAATGTTTTTGAGATGTTTGCAAATTTATTACAAATAAAAAAACTAAGAAAGCACATGTACATAAGTATTCACAGCCTTTGCGCAATACTTTGTTGATGCACCTTTGGCAGCAATTACAGCGTCAACTATTTTGAATATGATGCCACAAGCTTGGCACACCTATCTTTGGGCAGTTTGGCCCATTCCTCTTTGCAGTACCTCTCAAGGTCCATCAGGTTGAATGGGAAGCATCGGTGCACAGCCATTTTCAGATCTCTTCAGAGGTGTTCAATTGGATTCGAGTCTGGGACTGCTGCTGGGCCACTCAAAGACATTCACAGAGTTGTCCTTTGATATCTTGGTTGTGTTCTTAGGGTTGTTCTCCTGGTGAAAGATGAACCGTCACCCCAGTCTGAGGTCAAGAGCACTCAGGAGCAGGTTTTCATTCAGGATGTCTCTGTACATTGCTGCTGGGGGCACATGCACACGCAGCGACCGGCAGCGGGTGAAAAAAGTTTGACGTCTGTGTCTCTGTTTTTATGCACTTTAATGTGTTTTAATGAAATTTTCTGTGCCGTTTTTGTCCTTGAACGTTTGTGGACTATATAACGAAGAGCTCCCTGGTTCCATCAGTATGGATTTCCTTCTTGTGTTTGCACTGTTGTTTCTTTCCTACCGGCTCTTTGTCTTGGAGGTAAGTGTGATTGCACTCATGCCTGGAAGAATACAGTATTCCAGAGACATGTTACTGCATTTAAACATGGATAATGCAGCATCTGTGTTTGAGTCTGTGCTGCAACTGTCAGACTTTATTTTAAGAGATTTTCATGGACACAGCGATGAAAAGACAGACAAGAAGAGGAAATGCGGAAAGCGTGGAGGCGTAAGATTAAGCCTGAGGAGGCGTCAGCTTAACCGCATTTCCTCTTCCTTCCATTATTATGGGGAATGTACAATCCCTGAGAAATAAAGTGGATGAAATTCAAGGGAATGTACGATATCAGAAGGACTTCAAGAACTGCTGTGTCATGGCTTACACAGAGACGTGGCTTACGGCGCATGACCAGGATGCAGACCTGAGTATTGATGGCTTTGGAGCCCCACTTCGCTCGGATCGGCAGGAAGAGGTAACGGGGAAACGTCAGGGGGGTGGCGTATGTTTATATATTAATAAACAGTACTGCACATCTGTCATGGTCAGACAGTGCATCTGTACACCCGATGTGGAGCTTCTGTCCGTGTCACTATGCCCCTTTTATCTGCCCCGCAAGTTCCCACAACTTTTTATAATGACTGTGTACATTCATCCGAGAGCGGATGCTGACTCCGCCTCCAGCATCGTCTTTGATGTGGTACAGCGGTTGCAGTCGATTTCCCCAGAGGCTCCAAATTTTATTCTTGGGGATTTTGACCATGTTTCTTTAAAGAAGACACTTAAAAACTTTTATCAGTACGTCTCCTGCCCAACCAAGCGAAAAAAGACATTGGACCTGTGCTACGGCTCCATAGAGAGGGCCTATAAATCACTTCCCCTTCCTCCTTTAGGATCCTCAGTTCACAACTGTGTACATTTGCTGCCCACATATAAAACTGCTCTCAGAAGAGGAAAGGTGAAGACCAGAGACATAGACGTGTGGACAGAGGATTCAGTGCACTGCCTCCAGGAATGCTTTAACTGTACAGACTGGGAGGTATTCACACTGTCCTGCGGGTACTATTTGGACCCTTTGGTGGACATCACATGTTCATACATGGCTTTCTGTAAAGATATGATCGTTCCACATAAATGTGTCAAAATATATCCCAACAACAAGCCATGGGTTACAAAATCAGTTAAATCCTGCTTACAGAGGAAAGCACTTGCCTTTAAACAGGGGGTTGTTTCTGTGCTGCAGGTTGCCACAACAGAGCTGAAGGCTGAAATTTTAAGAGCAAAACAGAATTATAAATCAGAGTTGGAAAGCAAGATGGCAAACAAAGAAACTTGGTTCAGCCTGGGCCAGTATGAAAACTATTGCAGGCCTTCAGAGCACAGAGCGCAGTAATCGTTTGTTTTTAGATGGTTTTAATTCAGACACAGAGCTGGCTAATGCTCTTAATTGTTTTTATGGTCGTTTTGATTCCTTTGATTTTAGCACAGAAACCCAAGATTTGAAACAGAACTCAAAGACAATCAGCACTTTAATATTGAGGTGCAGGATATTAAAAGGGTGTTCTGTGCTGTAAAAATGAACAAAAGTCAGGGCCCTGATAATATATGTGGGGGATTGGTAAAGTCCTGTGCAAATGAATTGAGTCCTGTATTTCACTACATTTTCAATAAGTCCTTACAGACATAACATGTGCCTAAGATCTGGAAAGATGCCGTGGTTGTCCCTGTCCCAAAATCCAGCTGTCCTAAAATGGTAAATGATTTTAGACCAGTTGCTTTTACTTCAATTTTAATGAATTTTTTTTTGAAAAACTGGTCAGATTTGAGGTCCTAAAGCAGACTGAGCATGCTTTGGATCCTCTGCAGTTTGCCTATAGGCCTCACAGAGGAGTGGAGGATGCCACTGTCACTCTGTTTAACATGCTTTTTAAACATCTGGATTTTAATGGGACACACGCCAGGCTTTTATTTGTGGACTTTTCTTCCACCTTTAATACAATCCAACCTCATATTTTAGTTGAAAGGCTCCTGCAACAATTTGATTTGAGTAATAATCTGGTGGGCTGGATTCTGGATTTTTTAACAACAGGACACAGAGAGTAAGGGTCAATGGTACATTGTCTGACCAAAAGTGCTCTTCTACTGGCTCTCCTGAGGGGTGTGTGTTGTCACCACTACTCTTCATCCTGTACACAAACATGTGTTGGAGCAGACATGACAACAGACACATTATAAAGTACGCTGATGATTCAGTTATTGTCAGTCTCCTTCAGGATGGTGAGAGTGGCCACGGCCCAGTAGTTGGTGATTTTGTTCACTGGTGTGAGGATTCCTACCTGCAGCTGAATACGACAAAAACTAAAGATATGATTAAGATTATGATTATGATGGACTTTAGGAGGAAAACTCCCAGGCACGAAGTCACTGTACTAAAAGGCCAGACCACTGAATGTGTGCAATCCTACAACTATCTTGGGACGATTATTGATAGTAATTTAAACTTTGAAGAGAACTGTGAAAGGGTGTGCAAAAAGGGTCAGCAACATTTGCATTGTTTAAGGAAACTTGCACGCTTCCAAACTGACCGAACCATAATGATAATGTTTTATCGGGCTTTTATTGAATCAGTTTTATCCTTTTCTTTAGTGTCATGGTTTGGTCAGATAAAACTGAAACAGAGGAAATCCTTGGATCAGGTAGTTAGATGGTCCAGTCGTTTGCTTGGTGAGTCACAGCTGAGCCTGACATCCCTGTACACCAGACAGGTACAGAGGATTGCTACCTCCATTTTAAATGATGACTCCCACCCTTTGCCGTGCCACTTTCAGCTTCTTCCCTTGAGACTGAGGTTTGCTGTCCCAAAAAGTAAAACCCAGTGCTACAAAAACAGCTTTGTTCCTGCTGCTGTCAAAGAGTTGAACAAGTTGTAACAATATATTGCACATAATTTAGTTACCTATTTATTAATTTCATTTTATATTTACTTATTTTGGTAGTTTTTTTTTATTTGGGTTCTAAATCTTGTATTGGGCTTTAGACTTTTGAGTTTTTAAACTCTTTGCCTAGTCTTTAACTTTTAAATATGACCCTTCTCTCTTATCTCTTTGTTTTTTCTCTCATCTCTTTGTCTTATGTCCTGATTGATGGAGCCTTGAGTACCTTTATCATGTTTATAGTCAGCTTCATGTGTGCCTGCGTTTGTGTTTATGTTGAATGTAATTGTGGTTTGTAAATATGGATGTCACCTGACTGCATTCATCTTTCTCTCTATCCTGACAAGTATTCCAGTTCCTGCCGCTGAAAAGCATCCCCACAGCATGATGCTGCCACCACCATTGGCATGGTTATGAGCAGTGCCTGGTTTCCTATAAACATGACGCCTGGCATTCACGCCAAAGAGCTCAATCTTTGTCTCATCAGACCAGAGAATTTCATTTCTCATGGTCTGAGAGTCCTTTAGGTGCCTTTTGGCAAACTCCAGGTGGACTGCCATGTGCCTTTTACTAAGTAGTGGCTTCTGTCTGGCCACTCTACCATACAGGCCTGATTGGGGGATTGTTGCAGAGATGGTTGCCCTTCTGGAAGGTTCTCCTCTCTCCACAGAGGAACACTGGAGCTCTGACAGAATGACCATCAGGTTCTTGGTCACATCCCTTCTCCCCCAATCGCTCAGTTTAGACGACTGGCCAGCTCTAGGAAGAGTCTTGGTGGTTTTGAACTTCTTCCATTTACAGATGATGGAGGCCACTGTGCTCATTGGGACCTTAAAGCAGCAGATTTTTTTTTTTTTTTTTTTCTGTACCCTTCCTCAGATTTATGCCTCAAGACAATCCTGTCTTGGAGGTCTACAGATAATTCCTTTGACTCCATGCTTGGTTTGTGCTCTGACATGCACTGTCAACTGTGGGACCTTATATAGACAGGTGTGTGCCTTTCCAAATCATGTCCAATCAACTGAATTTACCACAGGTGGACTCCAATTAAGCTGTAGAACCATCTCCAGCATTATCAGTGGAAACAGGATGCACCTGAGCTCAATTTTGAGCTTCATGGCAAAGGCTGTGAATACTTATGCACATGTGATTTCCTAGTTTGTTTTTTTTTTCTTTATTTTTAACATATTTGCAAAAATCTAAAAAAAACTTTTTTCACATTGTCATTATGGGGTATTGTGTGTAGAACTTTGAGGAAAAAAATGAATTGAATCCCTTTTGGAATAAGGCTGTAACATAACAAAATCTGGGAAAAGTGAAGTGCTGTGAATACTTTCCGGATGCACCGTATACCTCTACCCCTTCGCCTACCCCTATGAAGTGGGACACCCCTTCACAACTGCACAATGTCCTTAGTAGTTGCTCATGGGTTTAACCTAAATGGACACTACCTGTTTTCAACACAAAAAAGAGGAGAGAGAAAAAGAAAACTGATAAGAAAAGAAAAAAAACAATGCTTTTTGGAGTTCAAGTTTTGTAGTCTCACATTGCAATTAGTTTATTATTTTCGATGTTTGAAAAAACTTCGACTGGCCAACGTGGCTAGTGGATGTGGCTATTTTACTGGCCACTGCTGAAATCCACCAGCCACTGGCCAGCTGACCAGTGGTAATGTCAAGTCCTGGCCCTATGTATAACCCATCTTTGTGGGCCCCCATGCTCACTTGATCAATGTCTCTTATATATATTTTTTCCCACGTTATAAGACAAAGATGATAAATAAGATCTTAGTTTAACCTCTACATTGAAAAAATGTTTAAACAGAAATGACACAAAATATTTCATCACAGTTGTACACAGAGTGCCTTTTAAGATAGATATTAATATCACACTGTTTACCTGACTGTAGTGATGTGTGGGTAAGAGCACACATAAGTGAAGAAATGATTTTGATCCTTTAAATATTTATTTATCTATTTTTGTCAATAAATACAAGATGTAATGATAAGATTAGCTCTCAAACATGGAAGTAGGCATTATGCGTACTGCTGTGACTGAATACTGTGTGTGTTTGTTGTGTTTTACTGCATAAACCACAGGTGTCAAACTCATTCCATGGAGGACCAAGACCCAGCAACTTTTTACCTCCACCCAGTGTCTTCAGCAGGTGATTTCAATGAATTTCTTCCCACTGATTGCTGATCAGTGACAATACCTGCTGAAGACAGGTGATTTCTATGAATTTATTCCCACTGATTGCTGATCAGTGACAATACCTGTTGAAGACACTGGGTGGAAGTAAAACATGCGTGGTCTTGTCACTCCATGAGTGATTTTTTTCCACTCATTATTGTGTAACTGCCATGAGTTCTGTTCCATGACATCATGTGCATACCCTCTATTCTATGGACTAAGACAAATTTTCACCAGATGGCCAAAAATTATCAGTGTCCCAAGGTTGTTGTTTCCATGTCAGCCAGTCTTATTCTATACTGACAAAAGGCATGTTATTTTTTCCTGTGAAATAACACAGTCTAGTGATAGAAAATAACAACACCGTAATGAAAACCACATTTTTTAATTCCCTCAAAACACAAAATAGGACCCCAAATCACAAGATCACTTCCATTGCCTTTGAATAAACAAACAGGTAAACAAATACATAAACAACTGAAAATGAAGAAAATGGATAAATATCCCTTTAACAAATGAGAAAGCCAATTAAAAAAAAAACAAAAAAAAAAAACATGCCCCACACACACCTTATTATACCCAAATATATAATATATATAGTATATACAGTACAGGGGCATCTCAATAAATTAGAATGTCAGGGAAATGTTGATTTATTTCACTAATGCAACTGAAAAAATGAAACTCATGCTATATTATGTAGCTCCATTACACACAGAGTGATATATTTGAAGTGTTTATTTATTTTAATTTTGATGGTTATGGCTTATAGCTCTTGGAAACCCTAATTTCAGTTTCTCAAAAAAGTAGAATATTACATAAAATGGATTTTGATAGAAATGTGGCTGACTAAAAACTATGTCCATGTACACAATACTTGGTTGGTGCTCCTTTTTCATGAATTACTGCATCAGTATCATGGAGGCGATCAGCCTGTGACACTGCTGAGATGTTATGAAGGACCAGGTTGCTTTAATAGCGGCCTTCAGCTCGTCTCCATTGTTGGTGCTTTTCATCTTCCTTTTGATAATACCCCATAGATTCTCTATGGGGTTTAGGTCAGGAAAGTTTGCTGGCAGGTCAAGCACAGTGATACCATAGTCATTAAACCGGTGATTGGTACTTTTGGCAGTGTGGGCAAGTGCCAAGTCCTGCTAGAAAATGAAATCAGCATCTCCATAAAGATGGTCAGCAAAGGGAAGCATGGAGTGCTCTAATATTTCCTGGTAGACAACTGCAACAACTTTGGACTTGATAAAACCCCAAAGAATATATAGAGTATTGTCAAGAGGAAGATGAGGGATACTAGACCTAACAATGCAGATGAGCTGAAGGCCACTGTCAAAGCAACCTGAACCTTCATAACATCTCAGCAGTACCAAAGGGTGATCACCTCCATGTCATGCCGCATTAATGCAATAATTCATGCAAAAGGAGCCCCGACCCAGTATTGAGTGTGTACATGGACATTCTTTTCAGTCAGCCAGCATTTCTATTAAATTCCATTTTTAAAAAAAAATATTTTATCTATATTCTAATTTGTTGAGAAACTGAATTTGTGGTTTTCATAATCAAAATTAAAAGAAATAAACACATGAAGTATATCACTCTGCGTAATGAATCTATTTCATATAACAGTTTAAATTTTAAAAATTCAATTACTGAAGTAAATCAACTTTTCACTGATATTCTATTTTATTGAGATGCACCTATATTGTCCTCTTACACCTACAAAGGCATACGAGTCATGTTTTGTATTGTTCTTCTTGTTTTACTGTGAACTTGTTCTACTCTGTATTTTACAATCTCATGCAGGCTGGGTACTTTTCTGATTCCCAGCACTCCCTGAGAAGTTTTTTTTTTTCTTTCCCCAAATTAATGCATTGAATTAAGTAATAATTATAAAACAGACCTTTTTCAAGATCAAAATAGTTTTTATAAGGCACTAAATCTTACTCAAATGCACCAATAGTAGGTCATATTGGTCTCTACCTTATTCATCGGCCTTATAGTAGTTTGATTCACCTCCTCTGTTTCATCTGACCAATTTTAAGCCTCTGTAAGATGATGTTAGATCATTTGTTACTATTTGTAATGATAATAAATTATCTACCATCATTTTTGAGGTCTGTTGCATTCAGTTTTCAGATGACGTGATGACAGTGGTATGATCTTCACAATCCTGAGACTTCAAGAATACACGGATACTAAATACGTCAGGATCAATCACTGAAGAAGGACTGAAATATCAATACAAAGTTGAACTATTTTAACCACGAGTTCTGCCACATCTCAGTATCAAATGATAGTGATGAACTTTTGTGCTGATGAACTTATTATAGTAATTATTAATCTTTGTTGTGAAAATAAAGCACTAATGTGCTACCGTCACTCTAAGACAACTGCTGGTGGTATTAGCTCAAACTCTGTATTAATTCAGTCATGCTGGTCACCTCTCTTCTCAAAGAAATGACTAAGAAGCTGCTTCCCTTCACTTAATTAATTTAATTTTCTGTCTGTAACCCAGCTGAGAAAATGACCCTTTTTTTTTCTCAGATGTCAATTGTATTAATACAATTGTGTGATTTTATTTTGGAAACCGATTATTTTGGGAAGAGGAAGTGTGATCCTCGTTATCCAACTTTTAATTTTCCGTTTCATGGTCACGTTGGGCGACTGTGGTCTTTTCATTCGTTAAGAGCGATATTAGCCCCGCCTTCTGAGCAGAGGCAGCAGGTGCGCACTCGGGTTCGGTCTTTTACGATCTGGGAGCGGACGGGAGAGGCTGTGGGCGGTCTGGTTCACACTGATACCTCTTCTTGGTGAGTTTAATTTAGAAAAATGTTATAAATGGATCTAAACACTCTCCAAACACTAATTTGAAACCTTATTATCCTAAGTTGACGGGAGCACGAGCTTGAGAGGCATTGTGGCTGTGTCCTTTTGCTGTGTTCACACTGATACCTCATCTTGGTGAGTGAAAACCAAACAATACATGCTAATGTTAGTGTTATGCTAATGCTAATCGCGAGTAGATTTTTTTCTGTTTAAAAGCAATGGAAAAGGCTGTTTTTGTGTCTGTATGGTTTTCCTAAATGTGATTTCAGTTCCCAACAGTATGCTGAAGTACTTTTAGTTCTTATGCACTATTTCTGTCGAATGTAATGTGTAGTTTGATGCTAAAAGTACATGGTGTTGGTCTCCTATGTAAATGCATAGGTTATGCTAAACCCAGTAGCTCAGACCGAGTTTTACTGATCTTAAAAGGGAATATTGGAAGTAATGGGACAGTATATTCCCTGGTTATGTGATAAATTAATTGTATTTCATTTCATGATTTACAAAGACAAGGTTAAAAAAGGATTAATCATAATTTCATGGTTAAATGATGTAGAGATAAAAAGAGGAATTCATTTAATTGGTTACATGAAAAAAAGGGTATTTCATGTGCTACCAGAGAGATTGTGAGAAAAGAACACATGCATGTAAGATGTAAGATGTGAAATGTAAGATATTACAGTGATCCCTCGCTACTTCACGCTTCACCTTTCGCGCCCTCAGTGCATCACGGATTTTTCAGAAATATTCATCAAAAATTCAAAATTGAGAAAAAATGGGCGGGCGCTAGCAGAAGGCAGGGAGACTACATTAGAACATCAGGTATCAACACGGAGAGCCGCACAACTCAAAATCCACCTCTCTGACCACCGTTCCACTCCTCTCCGCCCACCTCTTCACTGCTCGGGAATCTCGCAAGCTGATTGGCCGAGACGTTTTACCTCGCAAGCTGATTGGCTGAGACGTTTTACCCAGTTTCTCTCCCTGCCGAGCGCGCATACCCAGTGAAGGAAGACCGCATTCATTGTTCTTTATCGCTAGTCTCGCCGCGTGGAACTTTTCGCTGTTCTCTTGTCCCTTTTTGTGCAAAATAGTCTTCCCGTCGAGCCACTACGCCGCCTCCTGCAGCTGCCCTCGACGATCCTGCGCCTCTAGCACCTGACGATGAGGCGTCACCTGAGGAGCAGTAAAGCTCTCATTAACCTGTGCAGTAAATCATCTTCATCTTGAGTTAGGTATCTTGTTATAAAAATAAAAGAGTTCTAAAAACATATTTATGTACACTTTATTTACATCTACGTATGTATGTACACTTACACACACACACACACACACGTATCATATGAGAGAGAGAGTGAGAGAATGAATGTACGTGTTATTTATGGGTGACGTCATTAGGGGTGACGCAACTTCACGGTTTTTACCTTTTCGCGGTCGGTTCTGGAACCCATTAACCGCGATAAGTGAGGGATCACTGTACTACATTGCTGGATTGTAATAATAGTAATATGAGAGAAGAATTTAAAAACTAAGCTATGGTGTTATATAAGAAGGGATTGGAAAACGAATTACTCTAGCTGTAAACAATAATACCATTATTGTTGTGCAGGCTAGGTTTTTTTGGTTGCCGATCAAGAACCTTCTGGATCCTGGATTCTCTCCGAATGGAGATGGCGAGCCTGACCTAGACTGAACCGAGACTGAACCGAGATCTGACCAAGATCTCGATTGAAGAACCTCCTTCCTCTCTCCAGTGCACAACATTCGAAGTGGTAACAACTAAAGCTGCTGCTTTAAAAGAGGAAAAGAAACCTGAGTCTGGAGATACAAGATATCTTGACTGGTCAAACAACTAAACCAAAAGGACAAACAAACACTGAGCTCAGTAGGACATTTTGGGGGTTTTATTTCATGCCGGCCGTTGTTATATTTGTATAGTAGTAAATTGTTTGTATATATTGTTCGCTTTATCTCTACAAATAACAACCATTATTGCTCATTTCTTGCCTCCAGCTATTTCATTCCACACTCATTTTAATTCCCTATTGTAACCCTTATGAACCTAGCAACTGGTCTACACTTAATAATTTCCCTTACCTAATTAACATAAGGCAAGGGTTACATGTCCCTCTCCTTTCTTTTGTTATTTGAAATCCTGATTTACATTTCTTGGGGAAAGACATGATTGTTTTCCATTCTCCTGCTCCTCTGGCTGTCGGACAACTCTATAAGTAACTCAGTTCATTTGTCAACTTCTCAGTAAAGAAAGTAGCTATTGGCTGTCCTAAAAGTCGCTGGAAGTCGCTAAATGATGCCATTTGTGGTCTATATTAATCATATATTCCACAACCTACATATGTTGAAGCATGTGGAAATGTTTAGCAATTACATATGTAAAGGACTTCACACCTCTGAAAGGACAAGGGCTCTCAACCGCCGAGTGAAGAACAAAGACGTTCCCAGACACGGCGGAGGAGACCGGAGGAGCCACCCTCACCCCCTAAGGCGAGGAGAGGAAATACCAAGACAATGGGGGGATTAAGATAATGAGGGATGTCAGCCTTTGTTATGCATGTCTTTTGTTGTGTGCAAGTATAAAGCCAGTAAGCTGGAGACATTCTGCCTCTTTTCTCCTTCTGCCACTCTGCACCAGATGAGACTTGTTAGGAGAGCTGATTATTAAACTTTGGTTTATAAATCAAATCGCCTTATCATTTCCAAGCTCTTCTACACTGGTGACCTTGACGCGAGTATGGCCCTGAGGCATACCCCCGCAATCGACTCATCCGTGGCGACCCAGGCAGACGCCAGCGGCCACGCAGACGAGGGAACAGATGGACAACTGTTCCCCCCGGCAGAAGAGATTGAGAGGGCTCAACCGAGCACCAGCACCGCCGTGAGAGCCGAGGCAAGGCACTCTCACCCGGCGGACACAGCAGTGATGGTATACACGAATGCCGTCACTGTCAACCTGCCAGACTTCTCGCAGGAAGACCCCGCCTTGTGGTTTCAGCAGGCTGAAGCCCAGTTTACACTGGCGGGCATCACGGCTGACGATACCAAATTCTACCATATCGTCTCCAAACTCGGCGCCGCCACTTCGAAGTGTGTGTGGAGCATGATCCGGCGGCCACCGGCCCAGGACAAATATGAGACGCTCAAAGCAACCATCGTGGCGAACTATGTCCCATCAGCGGAAGAGAGAGCCGAGAAGATCCTGGCGGTCTACGGCCACAGAGGGTGCAAACCGAAGGCCCTCATGGAGGATTTGCTACAGCTTAAAGAAGAGGACAATGACAACTTCCTCTTCCAATTTATATTCCTCAGCACGCTGCCGCCACACATGAGAGGGACACTCGCCAGCATGAAATGCAACAACCACCAAGACTTCCGCGCACTGGCCAACGAAGCTCATCGGCTCGTCAATGCCTGCAAGGAGCTGACACCCACAGCAGCATCCGCAGACCTCAACGCTGACGCCCCGAACCACAAGGAGCCACAACCCACTGAGCAGACCCAGCCCACGGTGACAGCGACACGGCCAAAACGTAACAGACAGAGGGACGTCTGTTATTATCACCACCGCTTCGCCGAGAAGGCCCACAAATGTGTTCCCCCCCTGCAAAATTGCGATTTCGGGAAACGCCAAAGCCGAGAGCCGTTAACAGCAGCGGTTCTCGGCGAGAAGAATAAGCTGTTGTACGTGACGGATGGACACACAGGCAAGCAGTTCCTCATCGACACAGGAGCTCAGCTGAGTTTCATCACGCCCTCCCACGCAGATCGAGCCACGAGCACCCGGGGCAACGGAGCCGTGGCAGCCAATGGCTCTAACATCGACACGTTTGGCGAAAAGAGCCTGCACCTCCTCATCCACAGCTGCAACTACAGATGGACATTTGTTGTAGCGGCGGTGAGTTTTAACTTATTAGGCGCAGATTTTTTGTGTGCACATGGGTTATTAGTGGATCTAGCAAATAGGCGCCTGGTCAATGCACTGTCCTTTGCTTCTATTCCATGCTCAGCCCGAGTTTCTCCACCACCTGACGCTCGAAGAGCCCCTGGGCCTCACCACTTCACATGGTTCCGAAATCCGACGGTTCTTGGAGACCGTGCGGAGATTACCGCAGATTAAACAACGCTACAGTGCATGACCATTACCCAATTCCTCACATTCAAGATTTTTCACTACATCTGGCGGGTGCGCGCATTTTTTCAAAAATAGACTTAGTCCGCGGTTATCACCAAGTCCCAGTCCGAGCAGAGGAGATTCCTAAAACAGCGGTAATAACCCTTTTCGGCCTTTTTGAAATTCTGCGAATGCCTTTCGGCCTCAAAGGCGCTGCTCAAACTTTTCAACGGATGATGGACGCGGTCCTACGCGACCTTCCTTTTGTCTTCGTCTACCTCGACGACATGCTGGTAGCCAGCTCGTCTGAGGAAGAACACGAGCAGCACCTCACTACGGTTTTTCAGAGGCTAGAAGAGCACGGGCGAATAATCAATCCAGCCAAATGCAAATTCGACGTGTCATAAATTGATTTTTTAGGACACAAAGTCTCTCCGAAGGGGGCAGTTCCACTTCCAGACAAAGTTCACGCGATAGAAAGTTTCCCACGGCCACAAACGGTCAAATCGCTACAGGAATTTTTAGGGATGGTTAATTTTTACAACCGCTTCCTCACCCATGCAGCTCAGCTCATGCAGCCCCTATATGACGCGCTCAAAAAAAAGAAAGCTTCCAACGCGGTCGAATGGACCCCGGAGCGCGAACGCGCTTTCGCGGAAGTAAAAAGCGCCCTAGCTAACGCCACATTGTTAGTTCACCCAGATCCCTTGGCCCGCATCGCGCTAACCACAGACGCTTCGGACCTAGCTATAGGGGCAGTTGTAGAACAACTTGTCAGCGGGGTCTGGCAACCTTTAGCATTCTTTAGCAAATCGCTAAAACAAACTGAGCGTAAATACAGCACTTTTGACAGGGAGCTGCTAGCGCTTCATTTATCCATCCGCCACTTCCAGTTCTGGTTAGAAAGGCGGAGTTTCACGGCTTTTGTAGACCATAAACCGCTCACCATTGCTATGGCTAAAATTTCAGAACCATGGACAGGCAGGCAACAAAGACAGCTAGCTGCGATTTCAGAGTTCACCACAGACATTTGACACGTGGCAGGCAAACTTAATGTAGTAGCAGACTGTCTCTCTCGCGCTGTGACACCACCAGAGCGTGAGGAGACAGATTATACTGCCTCAGCAGCAGAACTCTTCACTAATGCAGACACATACGCAGCACCTATCCATGCAGGGATAGATTATGCAGCCATGGCGGAGGAACAAAGCGGTGACGCGGACGTGCGCGCACTCCTGTCTGGACCAACAGGGTTAAGGCTGGAGAAAAAGGGTTTACGCGACGGCGTGCCCCCCCTAATATGCGATGTTTCAACCGGCTGACCTCGCCCGTTACTACCAGCTACATGGCGCCGCCGTATTTTCGACGCAATTCACTCCCTCGCGCACCCAGGTGTGCGTGCCTTGGTTAAAATGGTCGCCGAAAAGTTTGTGTGGCCAGGCCTGCGCAAAAACATAAAAGAATGGGCAAAAACTTGCATTTCTTGTCAACGCGCCAAAATACACAGACACACAAAAGCCCCTCTGGAGCCTTTTCCAATCCCTGCTAGAAGGTTCGACCACGTTCATGTCGACCTCGTGGGGCCACTACCTTCCTCCCAAGGTTTCATGCACCTGTTAACAATGATAGACGGCACCACGCGCTGGCCAGAGGCAGTCCCTCTAGCGGCAACCACAGCGGAGGAAGTCGCTCGCGTTTTTTTGACAAACTGGGTAGCATGTTTCGGCGTCCCATCGGACATCACGTCCGATAGGGGGCCTCAATTTGTCTCAGAGCTCTGGTCAGCCATGTCCAACAGCTTAGGGGCAACAATTCATCGCACCACCGCTTACCACCCTCAGGCTAATGGGTTATGCGAGCGTTTTCACAGGTCTTTAAAGGCTGCCCTCAGAGCCTCACTAACGGACACAAATTGGGTAAATAAACTTCCCTGGGTTTTATTGGGGTTGCGTGCTGCACCTAAAGAGGATCTAGATGCCTCTCCTGCCGAATTAGTCTTTGCACAACCTCTCAGGCTTCCAGGTGAATTTTTACCAGAGAACCCAGAGCCAGGGCACCTTCCAGTCCAAAGGTTTTTAGGCAGCAACGGACCGGACTCTCTCCCTGGTCCAGCTCATCACTCCTTCCCACGGGTTTTTGTCCCTCAAGCTTTAAAAAACGCTGAGTTCGTTTTTATTAGGCATGAAGCTTCAAAACCAACTTTCCGCCCAGCATACGATGGGCCATTCAGAGTGCTGGAACATGGTGATAAACACTTTGTGCTTGATTTTGGGGATAGAAAAGAAACAGTCAGCATTGACAGACTTAAGCCTGCCTTCTTGGTGAAAGACGAGCCTGCACAGTTGGCGAGAGCACCTCGGCGGGGTAGACCCCCCAAGAGAAAAGACTCAGCCCCCCGGCAGGGAACAATTAACCACTCTCCTTCCCACACTGCAGATTCCTCACAAGAAGGTCCCAGCAGGGCGCCTAAACCAACCTACAGCAGTTTTGGGAGAAGATTAAAACCCAGACAGCACAGGGACTGATGCAAACCACTCCACAATTGTTCACTAATTGTGCTGCAACAGTTTAGGACTGACTTATGATTTTACTATGCTGTTATGATTACCACTGAACTCTCTTAGGAGCATGGCTGCTGGAAAGTTTCTTCCGTGGCAAGAGATGTAACACTTAGTATGTCATAGTAATTATCTTAGACTGTGAACCTTTCTATTGTCTTTTCTTAGTTGTTTGGGGGGCCTGTGGTCTATATGAATCATATATTCCACAACCTACATATGTTGAAGCATGTGGAAATGTTTAGCAATTACATATGTAAAGGACTTCACACCTCTGAAAGGACAAAGGCTCTCAACCGCCGAGTGAAGAACAAAGATGTTCCCAGATACGGCGGAGGAGACCGGAGGAGCCACCCTCACCCCCTAAGGCGAGGAGAGGAAATACCAAGACAATGGGGGGATTAAGATAATGAGGGATGTCAGCCTTTGTTATGCATGTCTTTTGTTGTGTGCAAGTATAAAGCCAGTGAGCTGGAGACATTCTGCCTCTTTTCTCCTTCTGCCACTCTGCACCAGATGAGACTTGTTAGGAGAGCAGATTATTAAACTTTGGTTTATAAATCAAATCGCCTCATCATTTCCAAGCTCTTCTACACCATTGCCTAATTTGCATAATTGGTAATTTGCATCTAATTGTAATGGTTGTCATAGCCAGGAGCGGCACTGGGGTTAAGCTCCCAGTGCTCATAAAATGCTCCTTATGGCGTGCGTCTCGAAAAGCCTCTGACAACTAAGTCCAACTCCTAGCCTGCCCATGTGGTTTATTCTCTAAGCCCGGCGGAACTGCTTTTACTAATAGGAGAAGGGGCGAGGGCGGATCTCTGGCGCCTTAAAACCAGATGCTTCGGGTAGATGGTGGCTCGTCAACCTGGGAAGGTAGCCCATCTAGGGTAAGGTAAACCCTGATTTCAAACCTCTGCTGCCTTGCGGCATACCCGGTCACGGGAAAGGCTTCGGGAGTCAACCCTGAGGAAAAATCCGGAGTCGGAGCCCCTAAGGCAGTTCTATGTTGTGCTCAACATCGTTCTGGCAGCTCCTGCAACGGCGCTGGTGCCAAACTGTAGCAGCCCTGCTGTTCCTTTGGATTCATCAGTGACGTGGAGAGGGGGGACATGCTGCATGGGCAACATCTTGTCCTCCATATCTTCCTGCCCAGGCTTGAATCCTACCAATGCCCAACGCTGGAAGGTAGAACACCGGATCACTGGAGAGGACACTCCAGCTTCGCCTTTGGCGTAGACAAAACACGGGGAATGACAGTTACCGGTTATAAGCCACTGCTCAATTGGCGTAGAGCGTGGCGCCAGGGGTTGTTCCCGACGGTGGGAGGGATCATCAGATCTCATTGGACAGCTACCGCCCGCCTCAAGCTGGGCAGCCCCCAGCCAATAAGGTGTTGTCCCGCCACAGCTTGCTTTCCTCATTGGGTGCATGGGGATAAGGAGAAATCCAAACAGCAGGCTGAGAACCTTCGCACCAGGCAAGACAATAAAACAAAAGAGACCAACTCTAAAACTGGGAACTTGGAACGTCCGCACTATGATGACAGGACTCGCTGCTAACCTCAAGGACATCAACGACACCAGGAAGACTGCCATCATCAATAATGAGCTGAAGAGACTGGGAGTGGATATCGCCACTCTCCAGGAAACACGGTTAGCTGATGCAGGCACACTGAGAGAGAAGGACTACACGTTCTACTGGCAGGGAAAGGGCAGTGACGAACACAGGGAACACGGAGTGGGCTTCGCAGTGAAGAACACTTTGCTGAAGATGGTGGAACCGGGCAGCACTGGCTCTGCACGACTCCTCACCCTCCGCCTGAACACCACTGAAGGCCCAGTCACCCTCGTCAGTGTGTATGCCCCAACACAGACAGCCACACCAGATGCAAAAGACGAGTTCTACGAGAATCTCGCAACAACTGTCAGGATCATCCCCAACTCTGAACAACTCATTCTCCTTGGAGACTTCAATGCCAGAGTGGGTGCTGACCACGACTCCTGGCCCTCCTGTCTTGGACCTTTTGGTGTGGGCAGAATGAACGACAACGGACAGCGGCTGCTCGAGTTCTGCACATATCACGATCTGTGCATCACAAACTCGTTCTTCAAGACCAAGCCCCAACACAAGGTTTCCTGGCAACATCCGCGCTCAAAGCACTGGCACCAGCTAGACTTGATCCTGACCAGGCACACCTCACTGAAGAACGTGCTAATCACCCGTTCGTTCCAGAGTGCAGATTGCGACACAGACCATTCATTGGTGTGTTGCAAGGTCAAGCTGCAGCTGAAGAAATTCCATCGTGCTAGACAACCTGGAAAGGCACGGATTGACACCAGCAAGATGGCCCAACCAGAACTTGTTGAGCAGTTTGCCTCCACCTTTGAGAAGGAACTTGGTGTACCACAAGGAGGAGAATCTGCAAAGCAGAAGTGGGAAGAGCTGCGAAACACCATCTACCGCACAGCCTTGGCTACCTTTGGGAGGAAGACCTCGAAGTCACAGGACTGGTTTGATGCCAAGTTGACCGAGATGACCCCCGTCATTGAAGCCAAGCGCTCAGCACTTGCTGAGTACAAGAAGTACCCAAACGAGAAGAATCTCCAGATTCTCAGGGCTGCGAGAAGCAAAGTTCAGCAGACTGCTCGGCGCTGTGCCAACGAGTACTGGACTCAGCTCAGCCAAGACATTCAAACCGCTGCCATAACGGGGAACATCCGTGGTATGTACGATGGCATCAAGAAAGCACTTGGTCCGGCTCAGAGCAAGACGGCCCCCCTCAAATCTTCCACTGTGGAGATGATCACAGAGAAGAACAAGCAAATGGAAAGATGGGTGGAACACTACTCCGACCTCTACTCTAGACAGAACACCGTGACACCGTCAGCCCTTGATGCCATCGACTGCCTGCCATCCATGGACGAACTTGATGCCGAGCCAACCATCGACGAACTCAGTAAGGCCATTGATAGCTTGGCCGCTGGCAAGGCACCCGGCAACGATGGCATACCCCCTGACCTGATCAAGCACTGCAAGACCGCCCTACTGCTGCCATTGCATGACGTCCTGTGCCAGTGCTGGAAGGAAGGTGCCGTACCACAGGACATGAAGGACGCCAAGATCATCACCCTCTACAAAAACAAAGGGGAGAGAAGGGACTGCAACAACTACAGGGGCGTTTCCCTCCTCAGCGTTGTTGGCAAAGTCTACGCACGAGTTGTTCTCGTTCGTCTACAGAAGCTTGCCGAACGTGTCTACCCCGAGTCTCAGTGTGGCTTCTGCACTGAGCGATCGACGGTAGACATGATATTCTCCATCCGCCAACTCCAGGAGAAATGCAGAGAACAGAACATGCCTCTGTACGTCGCCTTCATCGACCTCACCAAAGCGTTTGATCTGGTCAGCAGAGAGGGCCTTTTCAAGATCCTGCCAAAGATAGGATGCCCACCAAAGTTGCAAAGCCTCATCGAATCGTTTCACACCAACATGCAGGGGATAGTGCAGCACGATGGCAACGTCTCAGAGCCATTCAACATACGCAGCGGAGTGAAACAGGGCTGTGTACTTGCGCCAACCCTCTTTGGGATTTTCTTTGCTATGCCCCTGAGGCATGCCTTCAGCACAGCAACAGAGGGAATCTACCTGCACACAAGATCTGACGGCAGGCTTTTCAACCTCGCCCACCTGAAAGCCAGAACCAAAGTACGCGAGGCTCTAATCAGAGACATGCTGTTCGCAGACGACGCTGCAGTCGCAACCCACACACAGCAGGAGCTTCAGACCCTGATGGACCACTTCTCCCAGGCATGCAAGGACTTCGGGCTTACCATCAGACTGAAGAAGACTAACGTCTTGGCGCAAGGCACGGAAGCACCACCAACCATCACCATTGATGACTACAAGCTGGAGGTCGTGAATCAGTTCACGTACCTGGGGTCCACGATCAGCAACAACCTCTCCCTTGATACAGAGATCAACAAGAGGATTGGAAAATCAGCCTTCACACTCGCTCGGCTCACCACACGAGTGTGGGAGAATCCCAAACTCTCTGTCAAGACGAAGATGGCAGTGTACAACGCCTGCGTCATCAGCACACTGCTCTATGGGAGTGAGACGTGGACAACATACGCCCGGCAGGAAAAGAGACTGAACTCCTTCCACTTGCGCTGCATTCGCCACATCCTGGACATATCCTGGCAGGACAAAGTGCCCAACACAGAAGTTCTGTCCCGCGCCGGCCTTCCCTCCATGTTCACTCTACTCAGGCAGCGCAGGCTCCGCTGGCTAGGCCACGTTCACCGTATGGAGGATGGCAGAATCCCCAAAGACGTCCTCTATGGAGAACTGGCAACTGGCAGGAGAGACGTTGGCCGCCCACAGCTGCGCTTTAGAGACGTCTGCAAGAGAGACATGAAGGCCCTGGATATCAACACAGAGCGCTGGGAGGACCTTGCAACGGACCGCTCCAAATGGAGAGGCACCCTGACCAGACAGCTCAAGGCAGGTGAAGAGAGACTGACTGCTGCAGCAGATGAAAAAAGGACCCGCAGGAAGAACCGCCACAGACCCAGCAGCACGGAGACCACCCACAAGTGTGACCTGTGTGACAGGGACTGTCATTCGCGCATCGGCCTGTTCAGCCACAGGCGGTGCTGTTCCAGCAGAGTAGACGTTTAGGATTCTCTTCCATGGTCATCATAGACCGACGGAGGCCGACGACGATAGTAATGGGTGCTGTAGGAAAGAAGAATAATGTTGTGGACAGACAAAAAGTGAGTAAAAAAACCCACCCTAAATATATTTAGAGCTACAAATTAACTTTCTTCTGTTCATTCTTGGTTAGTTTGTTTAAATTTGGCATTTAAATAGGCCATCACTTCTGTATCATCTCCAATAAATGGCTTTAACAACCTTTGAATTCAGGGTTTGATTCCCACTCCTTTCTATATTTCTTTCTATATTTTTGAGCGTACAGTTTAGACTGTGACACAATGCGGTAGCAGCTTGATGTTTAGCTTATGTCACAGAGAGAGACACACACACACACACAGTGAACAAATTGAGTATGTGACTGAGGCTGTTAGTCAAATGCAGTGATTTATTAGTGTGACACTGACAGTGAAGAAACATTTACATTGATTGGTAGGGGGGTTGTGCACGCTCAATTCATTTGCAGTCTGGACATGAGTGGCATGGGTGTGGGTCTCCTCTCTGACTACAACCAACTGCTGCATGAGGCTACTGTGAGACTGACCACTTGTGAGTGCTTTGGGATGGGGAGAAGCTCACAGTAGCACCCGCTGCTTGTTGAGGATAGTGACTGCAGAGCAATAGTGCTTTCACATCAGCAATGCTTGACATTAACTTTTTTGCTCACCAGCCATGGTGGCTAGTGATTTTCCAAAGTTACTACAGTGATCCCTCACTTATCGCGGTTAATGGGTTCCAGAACCGACCGCGAAAAGTGAAAAACCGCGAAGTAGCGTCACCCCTAATGACGTCACCCATAAATAACACATACGTTCATTTGCTCACTCTCTCTCATATGAAACGTGTGTGTGTAAGTGTACATACATACGTAGATGTAAATAAAGTGTACATAAATATGTTTTTAGAACTCTTTTATTTTTATAACAAGATACGTAACTCAAGATGAAGATGATTTACGTACTGCACAGGTTAATGAGAGCTTTACTGCTCCTCAGGTGACGCCTCCTCGTCAGGTGCTAGAGGCGCAGGAATGTCGAGGGCAGCTGCAGGAGGCGGCGTAGTGGCTCGACGGGAAGACTATTTCACACAAAAAGGGACAAGAGAACAGCGAAAAGTTCCACGCTGCGAGACTAGCGATAAAGAACAATGAATGCGGTCTTCCTTCGGTGGGTATGGGCACTCTGCAGGGATAGAAGCTGGGTAAAACGTCTCGGCCAATCAGCTTGCGAGGTAAAACCTCTCGGCCAATCAGCTTGCGAGATTCCCGAGCAGTGAAGAGGTGGGCGGAGAGGAGTGGAGCGGTGGTCAGAGAGGTGGATTTTGAGTTGTGCGGCTGTCCGTGTTGATACCTGATGTTCTAATGTAGTCTCCCTGCCTTCTGCTAGCGCCCGCCCAATTTTTCTCAATTTTGAATTTTTGATGAATATTTCTGAAAAATCCGCGATGCACTGAGGGCGCGAAAGGTGAAGCGCGAAGTAGCGAGGGATCACTGTAGTCACATAGCCTTTTCACTAGATACAATTTTGTAGTTGCAAAAATATGTTTGATATGATCAAATTTGATTTTTACATGCTAAAATGTAGCTGAATTAAATTTACAACCTTTGTAAATGCAATGACCCTTGTACGTACATAAAAATAGCAAGAGAAACACTGTTTGTTTAAGTAGTTATTAACTCTTTCATGTTTCGCTGTCATAAGACATCAGCTTCACTTGCTGTCCCTGGCACAGTTCTGCGCCTGTCACGTGATGTGTCCCGAAAGCACAGAAAACACAGCTGTAACAAGCAATTCACATCACAAGATGTCAGACACATAGAGCTTACTGCTCTTCACTGGAGGACTGGAGGACTTCACCCAACGAACCGTCACAAACATCATTTCTGGTAATGCGAAGAAGAGAGTTAAACAAATGCTCCATCTCAACATATATTTCTACACTGAGGAAGCGTTTGCTCCAAATTTTGTCAACTATGGCTGTATAAAAAGATTATTGAGCTTCTGAAGGGAAATATTTACCTTTTGTGAGAGGAGAAGACAGTCTGGAGCGTGTACACTTTTGTCTGCAATCGACAGAGATGCACATGATGACAGAGAACAATAGCACCGGTTCAGCGGCGTAATGTAACTGAAATTGAGGTGGAATAATTCATAACATACATGTGACAGTTTCTGGATGTGGGAGAGAATTCAAAAATGACTGGCAGAAGATGAAATAAGGACCATGGATGACAAAAATGGATGAATGAAGACACAACGAGCGGTAGGTCTGATCGTTTTTTACTGGTTTGTGTACATTCTACTGATTTTCTGGTTCATATACTTTGAAGATAACAAAAAACTAAAAACAAAAACCAAGACAAATAAACAAAATCATCCTTTGTGTAAATATGTCCAAAGTCCACTTTTGACCAACAGTTATGTAATTCGATATGGCTGCTGTTGCATTATGCAAATTAGATGCATAAATTTACTCCTGTCTCAAACTTTGGATTATATTACACATCTTTCTAATTGACAGTAAGCCATTATCGCTTACCACTTTCAGGTTACAGCCTTTGGAATATCTGATAACCGCGGCAGGAGAAGCTTGACCCATGAAGACCTCAGGCGACAAGCCCGGACCCACGGAGACCTCTGTCAAAGCTGGATGATCCTCGGTGACCCTGGGGAAAAGCTCAGACAGGGCAGGCAGAGAAACAGTGTCAGGGTCACTGGTGGCAGTGGGTCCTGGCAAAGTGAGCTCAGGTGCAACTGACGACTGCACCTGGCTCTCCCCATGAAGTGCCAGACAAGATTTCTCCAACACAGAAACAATGAAAACAAAGGAGAGCACTTGCCTGAGCTCAAGCTCCACCCCCGTCCAGGACTCTGTCGATCCAGACGATGACTCCTCATGCCCAAACCTCTGGAGGTCCAGCTTAGATGCTGCTGTGGTGGCCTCAGGAGCTGGCATGGTGGTGGATGTAATCCTGAGACCCCCCAGCGAAATGGCCCATGCAGGTGGCTCTCCCGATGTGGACATAGGAGGTCGGCTTTCTGCTGGTACTGGATCCTGTTCTGCTGAGGACAGGGGATGCTCCATCATCGGCACAGGCTTCAGCTCAGTTTCAGTGCTCTCCCTTCGTCCAGACTGTGGCTGTGGGGCTGAGACGAGGTCCTCCAGAGCCTCAGGCTCCTCCATCGTCCGGCAGCTCAAACCTGGGGCCGGTGGAAACTCAAGGGAAAAAGGAGGAGACACGGAGAGAGCAGGTGAACAGTCTCAGAGGACTGCTTAGTCAGAGCATCACCACTGGGAATCAGGCAAGATAATTCATTTTTAGATAAATGAGAGTGAAAAAAGACTTGCCTGAGTTCCCAGGATGTGATGTCTTCTTCTGCAGCTGGATGGGAATCAGCCCTCTCCGTGACTTCAGCAGTTGTGGGCCCTTAGAGGAACATGGAGGAGCCACCCCTGCAGACACGGTGATGGGCGGAGCCAGGGAGGAAATGACTGACCTTTCAGCAGGGGAAGGGAACGTCGAGGAGAAGCAGAAAACAGCAGCTGGGGACAAAGAGGAACCTGTTGGAACAGCCAGAGAGGAAAAGCACAAAGAGGGTACTGCTGTGGGAGTCTTCTGGCTTGGCGAGGGAGAAACTGTTACCTGAGAGGCGGGAGTTTTCCTCCGGCGGTCTGGAGCTGGATAGCGACGGCGTGGAGCAGATGATGCAGGAGCAGGTGTGGGCGCACTGGAGGCGAAGGTGTCTTCCACGGAGTGCGCTTCCGTGTAGGCTCCGGGTTTGCTGGAGACAGCCCCCACCTCAGCCAGGGGAAGGATTGTTGCAGCACAGAGAGTGTGGCCAACAAGTCTGCAAACTGGGGATGCCTCCACAACCCGGGGTGTGCCTCGACAATGACGGTTGCTGAATTCACACTCTCCCAGACCATTTTTGGGCTGCGGGAGGCAAGAGCTTCATCCGCGAAACTCTGGACGAACTTGGTGGCCCACTGCTCCTCTTCACTCGGTGATCCCGCTGCCGATCTCCCTTTGATTGTCGGAAGTCGGCATGCTGTGGACATGATGAGCTCCACAGCCAGGTGAGTGAAGCAAAAATAAGATAACCACAAACTACAGCAGCTGGGTCTTTTACTGGTCAGAATGGACTGTCATGAACTGCCCCTTCAGGGCAGACAGAAAAGACCCAAGAGATGAACTGCAGTTTGTGGTAGTTTGTTAAAGAAACACAAAATCCAAAACGTGTTCAAAAAATAAACTTACACAGAGGAGAATGGCGAGAAGACAAAACACAAAGGAGCACGTCGGAACAGGAATGGGGTCCTGACGGAGGTACATGGGTTGGAAGACTCTCTGACAATAACAGAGCCTGTATTAAATAGGGCAGGAAAATAATCGTAACAAGTGGCCTCAGGTGTGGATCACATGAGTGGGCAGGTTGATCTAATTACTAAACACAGAGTACACAAATGAGATAATGACAAGGTGTAAGTGCCTGGAACAAGTGCGGGGCTCATGTCACAAGGAAACAAAATATAAACACAGAGTAAAATAGAACAGGATATCTAATGATACTGACAGAATCATCATCATAATAATAAGGACATGAAAACAACTGACAGCAAAGAACACATCTTAAAACACAAACAGAAAAATAAACACCACACTGGAAAAATACAGGAAATACTCAGGAATGAATAAAAAGCCTGAGCACGGTGACAAACCACCCTCAGCCTCATGACATGAATAAAATAAAATAAAATACAAAGCACAGATAAATGAAAGTTCGCCTTACAAGAAGCTTCATATTTATTCTTTCAGCAACAAATCGTCGTCGTCAGCCTCCGTCGGTCTATGATGACCATGGAAGAGAATCCTGAACGTCTACTCTGCTGGAACAGCACCGCCTGTGGCTGAACAGGCCGATGCGCACCGGTGTTCTACCTTCCAGCGTTGGGCGTTGGTAGGATTCAAGCCTGGGCAGGAAGATATGGAGGACAAGATGTTACCCATGCAGCATGTCCCCCCTCTCCACGTCACTGATGAATCCAAAGGAACAGCAGGGCTGCTATAGTTTGGCACCAGCGCTGTCGCAGGAGCTGCCAGAACGATGTTGAGCACAACAGAGAACTGCCTTAGGGACTCCGACTCCGGATTTTTCCTCAGGGTTGACTCCCGAAGCCTTTCCCGTGACCGGGTGTGCCGCAAGGCAGCGGAGGTTTGAAATCAGGGTTTACCTTCCCCTAGATGGGCTACCTTCCCAGGTTGACGAGCCACCATCTACCCGAAGCATCTGGTTTTAAGGCGCCAGAGATCCGCCCTTGCCCCTTCTCCTATTAGTAAAAGCAGTTCCGCCGGGCTTAGAGACTAAACCACACGGGCAGGCTAGGAGTTGGACTTAGTTGTCAGAGGCTTTTCGAGACGCACGCCATAAGGAGCATTTTATGAGCACTGGGAGCTTAACCCCAGTGCTGCTCCTGGCTATGACAACCTTGGAACCAGCAACAAATCACAGTCACATTTTCTCTGTGTGGTGAGAAAACTTACATTTACACAACTGTGGACATTAATTGTGAGCTTCATGCTCTCAAAATACTCATGTTTAATCACTGAGGTAGGAGCTGATGTTGGGGCTACTCACCAACCAGACAAAATTTCTTTTGTTGCGGTATGAACTGGGACAGGACAGGAGACCAACCAAGTGACAGTGGACCAATGAGCACACTCTGTGTCCAGATAGTGCTTCTGGGAATTGTAGTTTCATAGTCTCACATTACAGATAGGTTTTATTTTAGATGCCGTCTATGGAAACTACAACTCACCAAGTCCTGAGCGTCAGAGTCTACAAAACACCAGAAAAGTCTGATAACACCAAAAAGAGTCACTAGATTTGTCACTAGCTGCTCTTGACACCCCCACCCCACCCCAAGTCACCAAGAGGGTTTGAAAAGTCACCGGATTTAGTGAGAAAGTAGCCAAGTTGGCAACAGTGAATCAGTTGAACCAGCCAGTGGAGGAGAGGAGTAAACCATTTTGCCATTTTGGGTCCTCCGTCTCTGCCAGAGGTTGTTGAAGGTTCTCCGCCATCACCTGAAGTCGTGGAGGACCCTCCACGACGCCTGAGGTCGTGGAAGGTCCTCTGTCTCCGTTTGAGGTCATTGAGGGTTCCCCGTCTCTGTCTCCCATCGTTGAGGGTTCCCTGAATCTGTCTGAGGCCACTGTGGGTTCCCCGCTGATCGATCGTCTTCTTTGCCTGGTTTTCTCCCAGGTCAGCTATTTGATTTCACCTGGGTTCTTTGTGGGTCCTCCTTCTCTGCCTGAGGCCGCCAAACGTCAACCGTCTTCGCCCGAGGTCGCCGAGGGTTATCGGTCTTCGCCTGAGGTCACCAAAGGTCATCTGTCCTTGCCTGAGGCCGCTGTTGGTCAGCAGCCTTCACCTGAGCTCGCCAGTGACCACCAGTCCCCTTCTAGTTTCCCTGCTGATCAGCCGTGCTCTTCGTCTGGTCCCCTCACTAGTCAGTCATCCCCTTCGTCTTGTCTTCTCACTGGTCAGTCACCCTCCTCATTATTTTTCCATCGCTCATCTCTTGCGGTCCATGATAGGCACTGGTTCCAGCTATCACCTCCAGGAGGCGGCGCATCGTGCCTTGTGGCCCACTGGCTCTGGGATGCTGAGAGACCACCTGATGGACTGCGCCATCTGCTTGGGTGGCTCTGGAACTCTGGGAGGCCATCCGATTTGTTCCACCATGGGATTGGATGGTTTTGGGACTCATAGAAACCACCTGAACTGCCTTATTTTTCCACCCAATTGTCCTAGAGTTCTGTGTACCTTTTCTGTTCAGAGTTGCAGGTCATGAGCATTTTTTGTCCTGGTTTCAGGCCCTCCCAGCCTGGTTTTCCCCACCTCCCGCCTAGGGTTGATGATTTGCTCTATTACTGTTTTGTTTTTGTTTTTTTTTTTTGGGGGGGGGGTTGCTGTATTTCTGTTCTCTTTTTCCATGTTTCCTTGGGGGTGTCTGGAACCCACCCCTTGGGAGGGGGGGTTATATCATGATGCTGAGCATGGGGGGACCGTGCTCACGCTTCCTGTTTGTTATTTTCTGCATTTCTCTTTCTCGGTGCTGTATTTAATGTTTATTATTTGCCTAGTGTAACCCAGTGTTAGAAACGTGAATTAAATTATAAATATTGATGCCGCTTTTAAAAAAGAAAAACACCCATTTCACAATGGGAATAAATAATTTGAATATCCATCCATCCATCCATCTTCTACCGCTTTTCCGGAGGTCCGGGTCGCGGAGGCAGCAGTTCAAGCAGAGAAGCCCAGACTTCCCTCTCCCCGGCCACCTGCTCCAGCTCTTCAGAGGGGATACCAAGGCGTTCCCAGACCAGCTGGGAGACATAGTCTCTCCACCGAGTCCTGGGTCTGCCCCGGGGTCTTCTCCCAGTGGGACGTGCCTGAAACACCTCAAGTGGGAGGTGTCCAGGAGGCATCCTAATCAGATGCCCATACCACCTCAGCTGACTCCTTTCAATGTGGAGGAGCAGCAGTTCTACTCTGAGCCTCTCCCAGATGACTGAGCTCCTCACCCTATCTCTGAGGGTGAGTCCAGCAATCCTACGGAGAAAGCTCATTTCAGCCGCTTGTATCTGCGATCTCGTTCTTTCGGTCATTACCCAAAGCTCGTGACCATAGGTGAGAGTAGGAACGTAGAGTGACTGGTAAATCGACAGCTTTGCCTTAGAACTAAGCTCCCTTTTCACCACAACAGACCGGTACAACGTCCGCATCACTGCAGATGCTGCTCCAATCCGTCTGTCGATCTCTCGCTCCATTTTCCCCTCACTCGTGAACAAGACCCCAAGATACTTAAACTCCTCCAGTTGGGGCAGGAGCCTGTCCCCAACCCGGAGAGGACAATCCACCTTTTTCCGGCTGAGGACCATGGACTCGGACTTGGAGGTGCTGATTCTCATCCCAGCCGCTTCACACCCAGCGGCAAACCATCCCAGCAAGAGCTGTAGGTCATTGCTGGATGAAGCCAACAGGACAACATCATCTGCAAACAACAGAGATGAGATCCTGTGGTCACCAAGCATGACACCCTCCATTCCCTGGCTGCGCCTAGAAATCCTGTCCATAAAAATTATGAACAGGATCGGTGACAAAGGGCAGCCCTGGCGGAGTCCAACTCTCACTGGGAATGACTCCGACCGAGTGTTGGCAATACGAACCAAACTCTCACAACGGTCGTACAGAGACCGAATAGCTCGTAACAACAAGCCCGATACCCCATACTCCCGAATCACCCCCCACAAAAATCCACGAGGGACGCGGTCAAATGCCTTCTCCAAGTCCACAAAACACATTTAAACTGGTTGGGCAAATATTTAAATAAATATATATTCATAAATAGTTAGGAACATTTTCTGGAAAGTTCTGATCAAGTTCCTAATATGTGTGCTGGTATTTTGAGTAACCAATGGCTGCGCCGCTGCTTGGTCACACCAGCCAATGGGGTCACGCTTGGTCTGTGTGTAGTATGCAGAACGCTGTCAGACACTGCCGAGACACTACCGAGAGAGCACGATTCCTCACGGAGACGATAAGCTAACGTGCTTATAGCAGCCTTTGCTTGGACAAAATTTGAGATTGATTGGGATCAAAAGGCTGTTAACACCGTTGAGCGCGGGAACCCCCTGACGCACGTGTCACTTAGCTTGGTCAGGTTTTTTGTTTGGACTGGTTGGACCAGAAGAGCGTGAATCTCCAGATCTGGATGGCGAGCTGAAGGCCGAACCCTATGAACTGGTAAAAGTGACCCAACTGGTCACTTAGAGCTGGTACCAAAGGACTGTATATATTATAAATATATTTGGACTATATTTTGGATTACTTTATTGTTATTTTTTTTGTATTCTTATTGTTGTAAGCGCTGTGATTTTATGTATGTGTACATATCTGTAAAATAATATACATAGTTGCAAGTTTCATACACCGTGTGTGTGAGTTTTCTGTTGTTATGCCCTCCAGGCTCCTACGAACCTGTAATCAGTCTGATCTGGCCCAGTTATCCCTTTTGCCCAGGTAGAACCAAAAAGGGTACTACACCTAAAGTGAGTAGGTGTTAGTGGGTGTTACACTAGGTTGACATGAGCCCACCCCCAGTTCTCTTTTGGTATTTTGATATTTGTGTTCCATTTCTCTGTATTTATCTTGCCCTCCCCTTGTGGGTTATTGTATGTTCTCCTTTTGTAATTTTAATATTAAGTATTTCAGTCCTTGTATTTATCTCATATTTTCCTTTTGGTTCATTTCTCTCTTAGTAGTAACTGGGCTGTTTCTCACTTTGTATTCAGTTCATATTGTAGTCAGTTACTGTTCACCATTTTTTGATGTGCTTTTTGTTGTGACAGCCGCTTCTGCTTACTTCCCCTTCTGGTTCAAGTTTGCGGGCTGTCACAGCTGACAGCTGTCAGTAATAAGGTCAACTTCCCCACTCATGTGACCCGCACCTGTTGTTCATTTGTTTATCATCTGTCCCTATTTAACCTGTTGAACTCTGTGAATTCCGCGGGTGGTCACGTCTCTGCATCTTAGTGCGTCTCAGTGCGCACTGAAAAAAAAAGCTGTATTTCCAGTCTTCCAGTACAGACACAGCCTTGTTACAACCTGAGAAAAAAAGCTGTGTAATATATTCATTTTTTTGAGGTATTTTAACAAAATTTTGACCTGAGCTTGAAAACACTTGGTTCTACGTTTCTGTTGTGTTTTCTAACCAATATCTGACAGCTGTATGTTATTTGCAAGTATTTGTATCTAAAAAAACACTCAGGCGAACTTTCTTGTTACTCCGTGGCAGGAGCACTTAGAAAGATTATGACTGTTTTGCCAAAAAATTCAGAGTGTTTTCTTTTAAATGAGACCAACCCCATGAAGATGCTGCAAAGGGTTGAAGAACAGCTTTTGATTTACTTTGGGCATATTATTTTTAGACGTTTTTAGGGAAGTTGAACAGAGTTCAATAGGTTAAGCTCGCTGCAATGTTGTCTCATTGCAGCAGCATACTGTATATTTTGACAGGAATATCCCATCAGTTCTCCACTCACAAATGAGCTCTGTCTGGCTCTCTTTTGTTTGTTTGTTTTTTGCACTCCTGAGTCCGGCCAGGCTGTCCTTCTTCTTTTGTCCCCTGACGTAAGCCCTGCGCTTTTCCTCCTGTTATACTGCCTTTATGTGTACGTGTAGTGTTTATGTGTATTCATGTATTTCTATTATTAAATGTGCAAACTCACAGCATGTGTTTGGTGTCCTCAATCCCCCTTGCCAGGGCAATTTATGACACTCACAGTGGTGTGAAAAAGTGTTTGCCCCCTTCCTGATTTCTCTTTTTTTTTGTATGTTTGTCATACTTAAATTTGTTAGATCATCAAATAAATTTAAATATTAGAAAAAAAAAGATAACACAAGCAAACACAAAATTAATTTTTTAAATGAAGGTGTTTATTATTAAGGGTAAAAAGAAATCCAAACCAACATGGCCCTGTGTGAAAAAAAGTGATTGCCCCTAAACCTAATAACTGGTTGGGCCACCCTTAGCAGGAACAACTGCAATCAAGCATTTGTGATAACTGGCAATCTTTTACAGCGCGGTGGAGGAATTTTTGTCCACTTATCTTTGCAGAATTGTTGTAATTAAGCCACACTGGAGGTTTTTCGAGCATGAACCACATGTTTAAGGTCATGCCATAGCATCTCAGTCGGATTCAGGTCAGGACTTTGACTAGGCCACACCAAAGTCTTCATTTTGTTTTTCTTAAGCCATTCAGAGGTGGACTTGCTGGTGTGTTTTGGATCATTATCCTGCTGCAGAACCCAAGTACGCTTCAGCTTGAAGTCATGAACAGATGGCCAGACATTCTCCTTCAGGATTTTTTTGGTAGAAAGCAGAATTCATGGTTCTATTTACCAAAGCAAGTCTTCCAGGTCCTGAAGCAGGAAAAAAGCCCCAGACCAACACACTACCACCACCATATTTTACTGTCGGTATGATGTTCCTTTCTGAAATGCTGTGTTACTTTTACGCCAGATGTAATGGGACACACACCTTCCAAAAAGTTCAACTTTTTTCTAGTCAGTAAACAGAGTATTTTCCCAAAAGTCTTGGGGATCATCAAGATGTTTTCTGGCAAAACTGAGATGACCCTTTATTTTCCTTTTGCTCAGGAGTGGTTTTCGTCTTGGAACTCTGCCATGCAGGCCATTTTTTCCCAGTCTCTTTCTTATGGTGGAGTCATGAACATGTACCTTAACTGAGGCAAGTGAGGCCTGCAGTTCTTTGGATGTTGTTGGGTGTTTTGACATCTTGGATGAGTTGTCGCTTCCACTGTGACGTAATTTTGGTCCGCCGGTAACTCCTGGGAAGATTCACCACTGTTTCATGTTTTCACCATTCGTGGATAATGGCTCTCACTGTGGTTCGCTGGAGTCTCAAAGTTTTAGAAATGGCTTTGTGACTTTTGCCAGACTGATAGATCTCAGTTACTTTGTTTCTCATTTGTTCCTTAATTTCTTTTGATTGCAGCATGATGTCTAGCTTTTGAGGATATTTTGGTCTACTTCACTTTGTCAGGCAGGTCCTATTTAAGTATGTTCTTGGCTGAGAACAGGTGTGGCAATAATCAGGTCTGGGTGTGGCTAGAGAAATTGAACTCAGCTTTCCAAAGATGTTAAAAACAACAACTTAATTCATGGTTCGCTGCACGGTGGCGCAGTGGTTTAGCACTGTGGCAGCACAGTTTTACCCTCGGCCGGGGGATCGCGGGGATCATGAGATCGTGGGTTCGATCCCAGCCCCCGACCAACAGTGAGCTGTGTGGAGTTTGCATGTTCTCCCCGTGTTGCGCGGGTTTACTCCGGGATTTCTCCGGTTTCCTCCCGCTTACCAAAAAAACATGTAGGTTTAGGGCGCTCGCGCACGCAGCGACCAGCAGCCGGTGGCTTGTCACCAGACTGCAAACCAAGTCTACCTACGGGTACAAATAAGTAACAAAAAAAAAATAAATAAAAAAAAAATAAATGATTTAATGGGAAGAGGGACAATCATTTTTTTTTACACACAGCCATGTAGGTTTGGATTTTTTTTTTACCCTTAATAGTAAACACCTTAATTTAAAAACTGCATTTTGTGTTTACTTGTGTTATCTCTGTCTAATATTTAAATATGTTTGATGAGCTGAAACATTTAAATGTGTCAAACATACAAAAAAAAGGAGAAATCAGGAAGGGGACAAACACTTTTTTCACACCACTGTATGTACATGTGATTTCTTAGTTTTTATTTTTAATAAATTTGCAAAAATTAAAAAAAAATCATGTTGTCATTATACAGTATTGTGTGTAAAATTTTGAGGAAAACATGAATTTAATCTATTTTGGAAAAAACGCTGTAACATAGCAAAATGTGGAAAATGTGAAATGCTGTGGATACTTTCCGGATGCACTGTAAATTGTCCCAACTTCACATATTGTTTTCTGTCTGTTAAGTAACCTCTCACCCAGTGCAGTACTACCCCCTGATTCAGAATCAGAATCAGAATCAGAATCAGGTTTATTGCCATTGTTCATGTAGTACACAAACTAGGAATTTGTCTCGGTACAATGCTGCAACATTAAACATGATAAGATAAGAGAAATAAACTATACATGTAATAAAGTGTAGGATAAGATTAAGTGATACTGGTCAACAGTTAAAATATATATTAGCCAGCAGCAGATACTGTGGAGAACTATATAGTGCAGTCGGTAATGCAGGAAGAAAACAGTGATGATTGACATGAGTCTGGTTGAGCTGCTGTACATGGTGCACGAGAGTCACTTAGTGTTCAGCAGTCTAATGGCAGAGGGGAAGAAGCTGTTCATGTGACGGGAGGTTTTAGTCTGGATGGACCGAAGTCTTCTACCAGAGGGGAGGGGGGCAAACAGTACATGACCAGGGTGTGAGGGATCGGCTATGATCCGGCCAGCACGCCTCCGGGTCCTGGAGATGTACAGATCCTGGAGAGATGGGAGCTTGCAGCCGATCACCTTCTCAGCAGTGCGCACGACGCGCTGCAGCCTTAGTCTGTCCCTGGCAGTGGCTCCTGCGTACCATACGGTTATGGAGGTGGTGAGGATGGACTCGATGATGGCTGTGTAGAACTGCACTAACATCTTGGTGGGTAGCTTGAGCTTCCTCAGCTGCCGCAGGAAGAACATCCTCTGCTGGGCTTTTTTGATGAGTGAGCTGATGGTCAGCTCCCATTTGAGGTCCCTGGTGATGGTAGTGCCTAGGAAGCGGAAGGAATCAGCAGTGGTGATGGGAGAGCCTGAGAGGGTGAGGGGGGGGCAGAGGAGTAGTGACTTTCCTGAAGTCTACAATCATCTCCACTGTCTTCAGAGCGTTCAGCTGCAGGTTGTTATTGCTGCACCAGGACGCCAGCTGGGCCACCTCTCTCCTGTAGGCGGACTCGTCGCCGTTGGAGATGAGCCCGATGAGGGTGGTGTCGTCCGCAAACTTGATCAACTTGACAGACTGGTGGCTGGAGGTGCAGGAGTTGGTGTAAAGGGAGAAGAGTAGGGGGGAAAGTACACAGCCCTGGGGTGATCCGGTGCTGATGCTAGTATAGTCTGAGACAGTCTTTCCCAGCCGCACATGCTGCCTCCGGTCCGTCAGGAAGTCGATGATCCACCTGCAGAGGGAGTCAGGCACGTTGAGCAGGGACAGCTTGTCCCGGAGCAGAGCGGGGCGGATGGTGTTGAATGCGGAGCTGAAGTCCACAAACAGGATCCTGGCGTAGGTTCCCGGGGAGTCCAGGTGCTGCAGGATGGAGTGGAGGGCCAGGTTGACTGCATCGTCTACAGACCTGTTGGCTCGGTAGGCAAACTGCAGCGGGTCCAGGAGAGGGGTGGTGATGGACTTGAGGTGGGACAGGACCAGGCGCTCAAAGGACTTCATGACTACAGAGGTGAGCGCTACAGGTCTGTAGTCATTAAGTCCAGTGATCCGTGGCTTCTTGGGGACAGGGATGATGGTGGAGGATTTGAGGCAGGACGGCACGTGGCATAACTTAAGGGAGGTGTTAAAAATGTCTGTGAATACAGGAGCCAGCTGTTTCGCACAGAGTCTCAGGGTGGAGGGAGACACGCCGTCTGGGCCGGGGGCCTTGCGCGGGTTCAGTCTGGAGAACTGTTTGAGCACATCCTGCTCACTGATGATAAGGGGAGGGGGGGAGGTGGGGGGGTGCCTTAAATGAAGTAGGGAATGTGGAGGCTGTGGAGCTGGAGGGAGGGGGGGAGTTGGACACAGATGACGAGGTGTCAAAACGGGCATAGTGTTGGGACAGTCTCTGACAAAGGGCTTTGTCATCCTGACCTTTAGGAGCCTGAGGCCGATAGTTGGTGATCTGCCTCAGTCCTCTCCGCACGGAAGCCGAATCATTAGCAGTGAACTGCTGCTGGAGTCTCTCTGAGTACACAGATTTAGCCCTCTTCAGCTCTCTGTTAAACCGGTATTTAACCTCCCTGTAGCAGTCCCTGTCTCCACTTTTCAGCGCTGCTTCCTTCTCCTTCCTGATCTGTCTGAGCTTAGCTGTGAACCAGGGTTTGTCATTAGAGTAACTCACCCTGGTGCGTGATGGAAGAATGTTCTCTTCACAAAAGTGGATATATGAGTTCACAGTGTCCGTGTACTCATCCAGATCATGCGTGGCTCCTTTAAGCATGCCCCAGTCAGATATTTCCATGCACGTTTCCAGCTTCTCCTCAGCATCACTGGTCCGTATCTTCGTAGTGCTCACAACAGGTTTAGTGAGCTTCAATCTCTGTCTGTATGTGGGAATGAGGTGAACCATCACGTGATCAGATAATCCCAGCGCAGCTCGAGGGACAGCGCGATATGCGTCTTTCACTGTGGTGTAACAGTGATCCAGTGTGTTTAATCCTCTGGTGGGGCATTTAATAAACTGTTTGTAGCGGGGGAGATCGTGGCTCAGATTGCACTGATTAAAGTCGCCAGCCACAATAATCAGCGAGTCTGGAAAACTCCGCTCTGTGTGTTGAATGTGATCCGCGAGCACGCGCTGAGCTTCGCGCGTGTCCGCGTCGGGAGGGGCGTACACAGCGATCAGTATAAAAGAAGCAAACTCCCGTGGGGAATAAAAAGGCTTGCAGTTGATAACAAGAAATTCCAAGGCAGGAGAACAGTGTTTGGAAATTTCCGTTACATCAGAGCACCAGCTACAGTTGATGTAGAAGCAGACACCGCCTCCTGTGGTCTTGCCGGAAAGCTCTGTGTCACGATCAGCACGGAAGAGCTGGAAGCCGTCGAGGCGCAACGCGCTGTCCGGTATATTTTCCCGGAGCCAGGTCTCAGTAAAGCAGAGGACAGCTGAGGAGGCGAGGTCCTTAAAACGCATCAGCAGTCTCAGTTCATCCACCTTGTTAGAGAGAGAGTTGGTATTGGACAGAAATATGCCAGGCAGCGCCGTTCGCGAGCCTCTCCTGCGAAGTCGTACGAGAGCGCCCGCTCGTCTTCCTCTCTTCCGCCGTCTCACTTTCCGAGCCAAACAATAAACCAGATCGGCGGCAGGGGCTAGAAAAACTGGGAGGAGGTCCGTGGGGGTCAAAGTCCTGATATTTAAAAGTTCTTCACGGGTATAAGTGCAAGCAGACACACAATTGACAAACAAAAACAAACAAAGAGCGCAGCGAAGCACCATGTCGACCGCTGTGGGCGCCATCTTGGATGTGATTCCATATGTTCCAGTTTATTGATTAATATCCATCCATCCATCCATCCATCCATCTTCTTCCGCTTAATCCTTTTTGGGTCACGGGGGGCTGGAGCCTATCCCAGCATCTTTGGGTGAGAGGCAGGGTACACCCTGGACAGATCGCCAGTCCACCGCAGGCCAACACAGATAGACAGACAACCATTCTGTTGTGTCCATATTCAGGCAATGATGAGCAGAGTGTAGTCACTATTAATGGAGCTTTATTATAGTAACCACAGTGACAATACCCACAGACGATCAGCACTCTCCACCAAGCCAGGTGTTCAATGATGAAAGAGGACTAGCCTCTTCCGCTCCCATCCTTTATACCCTGGGTGGCGTCACCACCAGAAAACGGTAGTTCGCCAGCTATGCCTATTCCCCGTCCAAACCGGCCGCCATCTTACTAATACCAACATTCCCATACATAACATTTCCCCCCTTCAAAAAAATCACGCACACAGATTGACCAACCCCAATTTGTAACCCGAGTCACACACTAACATATAAAACGTTATGTGCAAAATAAACAAACCTATCCATTCACACAACCAAGGCCTGGGGGCTGGGTAGACTGCCAGCGACCCCTACATGGCTAGGCGGGTAATTCTGCCACCACATCCTAGAACAATCCAAAATAAAGAAAGCCGTTTTTCTAATTAAATCAATCCCCCCAAAAGCTCCACAACATACACAACAAACAACAGTTAATACAACTAAAACTAACAGCAACAACACCATTGGCGGCCCCCTCCCCAACCCAACCACCCACACATCTGGGCATCATTAAACAATTCAGCATGTTGGGCAGTATGAATCACAATTGCATTTTCTTTATTTCACATCATAAGCCCAACTCTTACTCCCTTATACATTTGCCAAATGATCAACTCAGTGATCACATTTTACTATGAAATCAACAAAATTTTCTCTTCCTCTACTTTCTTTTCCCTTCATATATATATATATATATATATATATATATATATATATATATATATATATATATATATACACTACCGTTCAAAAGTTTGGGGTCACTTAGAAATTTCCTTATTTTTGAAAGAAAAGCACTTTTTTCAATGAAGATAACTTTAAACTAATCAGAAATACACTCTATACATTGCTAATGTGGAAAATGACTATTCTAGCTGCAAATGTCTGTTTTTTGGTGCAATATCTAGATAGGTGTATAGAGGCCCATTTCCAGCAACTATCACTCCAGTGTTCTAATGGTACAATGTGTTTGCTCATTGTGTCAGAAGGCTAATGGATGATTAGAAAACCCTTGTGCAATCATGTTAGGTCTGCAATGCTGTAATTGCTGCAAATGGAGGATTCTTTGACGAAAGCAAAGTTTGAAGGAAAAAATTATTATTTCAAACACAAATCATTATTTCTAACCTTGTCAATGTCTTGCCTATATTTTCTATTCATTTTACAACTCATGGTGGTAAATAAGTGTGACTTTTCATGGAAAACACAAAATAATTATCTGGGTGACCCCAAACTTTTGAACGGTAGTGTATATATATATATATATATATTGTGGAGCGTGTAAATGAAGAGGCAGATTTGTTTCAGACGCTTTATTACACTCTCACATTCTCAAGCATAGTAAGAATGACATTCAAGTAGAAGCTCTTCTCTTAAATACCATGACATTCTTCTAAAATCTTCTCACACACAAAAGATGATCTTCTCGTCCAATCGCAATCAACCCACTCATCCTTAACGCCTCCCTGTTATCTTATAAGGAACCCCCGCTCATTGTTCCTTTCTAAGATGGTATATAATTAGGCTCTCCCCATGTTGCCACACCACCACCCCCCAGCAACTTAGATAGGACAAAAGGATAACAGTCCACATGCTGTGATAGAACCATTAACATCAGTCCACATGCTGCTTGGGCTTCAGTCTTCTCCCGTATCTGCTGTAACCAGAATTCACCGCCTCCGCGGCGCTGCCCTGCCTTTGGGGGGCTGTTGTTTGGGGGGGAAACCTTTCTGTCTGTCCGTGTGGGTGCTCTGAAGAATCGTCTCTCTGGGGAGCTCCCCGTGGGGGTCTTCCACGCCGAGGGGCCCTCGCCAACAGCACTTGCTCGTCCGCCACAACGAAAGCAGGTTTGAGTCTGTCTATGCCAATTTTTTCCCTCCTACCCCCCAAGTCTAGCAAAAAATGCTTATCCCCTGTTTCCAGCACTCTGAACGGTCCATCATAGGGTGGGCACAGTGGAGGGCGGTGGGCGTCGTGTCTGACAAAAACAAACTCAGCGTTCTTCAAAGTTTTAGGCACAAAAACGCGCAGAAAACTGTGGTGGGCAGGGCCCGGCAGTGTGCCTGTGTCTGCGCTACGCTGCAAAAGCTGAGACGGGCAGCTGCCCGGTGCGGGATTATCTGGCAGAAACTCCCCGGGCAGCTGGAGTGGTTGTGCAAAAACGAGTTCTGCCGGGGAAGCTTCCAGATCCTCTTCAGGCGCGCAGCGCAACCCCAATAAAACCCACGGTAGCCTGTCTACCCAATTTGCATCCGTCAATGAAGCCCTGAGAGTCGCTTTCAATGATCTATGAAAACGTTCGCGTAACCCATTAGGCTGTGGGTTGTACGCGGTTGTGCGGTGAATTGTAATACCCAGGCTGCGGGCCATCGCTGACCAGAGTTTGGAACCAAATTGAGGGCCTCTGTCGGACGTAATGTCCGACGGGACTCCAAAACGCGCCACCCATGCTGTTAAAAAAGTGCGCGCCACCTCCTCGGACGTGGTTGCCACCAGCGGAACCGCTTCCGGCCAGCGCGTGGTGCGGTCCACCATTGTCAGGAGGTGCGCGCACCCCTGTGATGGCGGGAGGGGGCCCACGAGGTCCACGTGAACATGGTCGAACCTCTTAGCCGGAATACGAAACGGCTCCAAGGGAGCCTTCTTGTGTCTGTGAACTTTGGCTCGTTGGCACGCCACGCAGGCTGCCGCCCACTCTTTCACTTGTTTGCGAAGGCTGGGCCACACGAATTTCTCCCCTACCATTTTGACCGACGCGCAAACTCCTGGGTGCGCCAAAGAATGAATCGAGTCAAACACGCGGTGGCGCCACGCGGCCGGGACCACGGGACGCGGGCGACCCGTGGAGACATCGCAGATTAGGGGGGGCATGCCGTCTTGCAGCACCCTGCTCTCCAGCCTTAACCCTGTTGGTCCAGACTGGAGCGCGCGCACGTCCGCGTCACTAACCTGCTCCGCGGCCATGGCTGCATAATCTATCCCCACGCAGACCTGGGCCGCCATGGCGTGCGAGAGGCAGTCTGCCACTACATTCAGTTTACCCGACACGTGCTGAATATCGGTAGTAAACTCTGAGATCGCGGCCAGCTGTCTCTGCTGCCGGCCCGACCACGGTTCTGAAACCTTGGCCATCGCAAATGTTAGCGGCTTGTGGTCAACGAACGCAGTGAAACTGCGCCCTTCCAGCCAGAACTGGAAGTGGCGAATGGCCAGGTGGAGAGACAGCAACTCCCTGTCGAATGTGCTGTATTTACGTTCACTGTCGCGCAAAGTCCTGCTGAAAAAGGCGAGCGGCTGCCATGCCCCGGCTACGCGCTGCTCCACAACCGCCCCTATTGCCACATCTGAAGCATCAGTGGTGAGCGCTATGCGGGCCGTTGGGTCTGGATGTGCCAGCAATGCAGCGATTGCCAGGGCTGTTTTGACTTCTGAGAGCGCCCGCTCTCGCTCCGGGGTCCATTCGACCCTATCCGCGGGTTTCTGTTTTTTGAGCGCGGCGTACAATGGTTGCATGAGCTGTGCTGCGCGGGGAAGGAAACGGTTATAAAAGTTTACCATTCCCAAAAATTCTTGTAGTGCCCTGACCGTTTGCGGCCAGGGAAAATCCGCCACTGCACGCACCTTGTCAGGCAGCGGGATCGCTCCTTCGGGAGAGACGCGGTGCCCCAAAAAATCAATATCTGTCACTCCGAACTGACATTTCGCTGGGTTGATTATTAACCCGTGCTCTTCCAACCTCCGGAAAACTGTCATGAGGTGGGTTTCGTGTTCATCTTCGGACATGCTGGCTACCAGGATATCGTCCAGGTAGGCGAACACGAACAAGAGATCGCGCAGCACTGCATCCATCATGCGCTGGAACATCTGTGTCGCTCCTTTAAACCCGAATGGCATGCGCAAAAACTCGAATAAACCGAACGGAGTTATTACCGCTGTTTTGGGTATGTCCTCAGCGCGCACTGGGACTTGGTGGTAACCGCGGACCAGATCTATCTTGGAAAAAATGCGCGCCCCGGCGAGGTGAACAGAAAAATCCTGTATGTGGGGAATTGGGTAGCGATTGTGCGCTGTGGCGTTGTTCAACCTGCGAAAATCCCCGTACAGTTGCCACGAGCCCTCAGCTTTAGGGACCATGTGTAGCGGGGATGCCCATGGGCTGTTTGAGCGCCTGATGATGCCCAACCTTTCCAGATTGGCGAACTTCTCACACGCTATGGCCAGTTTAGCTGCGTCCAAGTGCCGAGGTCGTGCAAAAACGGGCGGCCCGGTGGTGGTGATAAAATGCTCCACCCCGTGTTTAGCGATGGCTGCCGAAAACGTCCGGACTGTGAGTGCTGGGAACTGGGTGAGCAGTGTGTAGAACTTACCGCCTGCTGCTGTGACGTTGGCTTGTGCTGTCGGCCGGGTCACTTGAGCTATACAGGGGAGAGAGTCGAAAGACAGTGCATTAACTAGGCGCCTGTTAGCAAGATCAACCGGTAAACCATGTGCAAACAGAAAATCAGCCCCCAGTATATGATAATCCAATGCTGCTATGACAAAAGTCCACTCATATGTACGGCCGTGTAGAGACAATAGTAGAGTCTTCTCACCAAAGGTCTTAATCTCCGAGCCGTTCGCTGCCCCCATCTCGGGGCTGTTAGATCCTGCCAGCCGGTCAGCGTAGGTCGGCCGGATGAAACTCTTCTGGGCACTGGTGTCCACGAGGAAATGCCTCCCCGAGCATGCGTCCGTCAGGTAGAGCAGCTTGTTCTCCTCCCCGAGGGTCGTGGCTGCTATCGACCCCCAGTCTTGGCGTTTCCCGAGCGCTTGAACTGGCACGGTGGTGTACATCTGCGTGCCTTCTCTCCGAAGCGGTGGTGGTAAAAACAAAGTGTGTCTCTCTCACGCTCCTTGGCTCCCACTGCTGCTGCCGTCGGTGGCTCCTCACCTACTCTGGTCATCTCACTGAGCTCCGTCGCTGCCCCGATGGTCGTGAACGCCCTGGTGGCGATGATGATCCGGTCTGCCTCCCGGGCTAGTGCACAAAAGTCCTGCTCAGCCAGCAACGGCGAATTGGCCAGGGCCGCTCTCGCCGCTGTCGGAAGTTTCCGGAGGAAGAGGTGGGTAAAAAGAAAGTGGTCGTCGTCCGTGCCCCTCAACGTCAGCATCTTCTCCATAAGGTCTATTGGCGACCCATCTCCCAACTCGGTCTGCGTCAGGTGCCTCTCTGCTCTCTCACCATCCAAGAGAGTGAAGCGCTGGATGAGCGCAGACTTTAGCGCCTCGTACTTGTTGCCAGTTGGTGGCTGATCGAGCAGGCTCGCTATGTGCTGAGCTGTCCGGGCGTCGAGCACTGCGACCACATAGTGGAACTTGGTGTCATCTGCCGTTATTCCCCCGAGGGCGTACTGCGCCTCGACGAGGTGGAACCACGAGCGCAGATTGTTCTGCCAGAAATCCGGTAGCTTGACTGCGACCGCACATGCGTGGCTGGAGGTTCCCGTCGAGGTCGGCTCCGGGGATCTTGAACCGTGTTCCATGATACGTCTTGGGTCACCAGTGTGGAGCATGTAAATGAAGAGGCAGATTTGTTTCAGACGCTTTATTACACTCTCACATTCTCAAGCATAGTAAGAATGGCATTCAAGTCGAAGCTCTTCTCTTAAAAACCATGACATTCTTCTAGAATCTTCTCACACACAAAAGATGATCTTCTCGTCCAATCGCATTCAACCCACTCATCCTTAACACCTCCCTGTTATCTTAATAGGGAACCCCCGCTCTTTGTTCCTGTCTAAGATGGTATATAATTAGGCTCTCCCCAGTTTGCCACAATATATATATATACTGCTTCTGGCCATCACACCGCTCGCATGACCTGTGATTCCCTCTCCCCTCTCATCTGGGCCTCGACCCTGGGCCAGACGACGTCTCCAACTGGCAGGGAAGCCTTTTCTCTCTTCGTGAGGTCACTCTGGTGTAGACAGGCCTCCTTCACAAAACCGGTCGGCTCGTGGGTCTGGTTCAAAGTTCTCTTGGCAGGTCATCATATGGGGCGCTTCAGCACTGCGCTCTCTGGTCTCACCCCCTCAGTCCTCAGCGCGGGCACGTTGACCTTACTGGCCACCCCGGGGGTCCCGGCATACAGTCCAGTTCCCACACCAAGGGTAACATGGACACTAGCATTGGGTCCATCCCAGGGTAGCATCGTGTGGCACCAAGCAAGCACTCCACCTGTGGGAGTGGAATCCGGGTCCTGAGCCTCCTTTTTTCTCCACCACTGGAGCGGATCGGCTCCATAGCCCACAGCCCAACCACTCCTCACCAGTGACATTCACAATGGAGAATCCCAGTCCATAGGATAAGTTACACCCCATTATTTTCTCACCGCCCCCTTAGCGGTGATGTAGATGCGGGCCATTGGCACCAACACAGTTCTATATCTCGCTCCCATCTCCACAAATTCTATGATGGCCAGTTTTTTCATGCCATATCCATAATAGGGGCTTCGCTGTTCCTGGATCTGGTGGTGGGGAATCTTCATGGTTGTTAGGTTTAGCACGGAGATCAAAGCTTCTGTATCCACCAACAGAGGAATCAATGCCATCAGAGGAATCAGAGGAATCAATGCCATCTAGCAACATTTCACAGCCAATCCGTCCTGTAGTTTCCGGGGAAAACGCTTGGACGATCGTGGGAGCCTTCTGCGAGGGACCCGCCTCACGCTGTCGGTCCCTACGCTCAAAGTTAATGCATGCTCTGGCAAAATGGTTCAACAGCCCACGCTTCCCACAATGCTTGCCCTTTGCCGGAAATTTTTCTGGACTTATAGCGGTGTTTTGGGGACCCAAAGCCATAACAACGTGGCATTCCTGAAGTGGACCTTATCTTCACCATGGAGGCATACTCGTCCTCTCCACTATCTTTGTTCAGGGTCGTTCAGGGTCCAATGACAGCACATTAAAACAAGGCTCGTCCTGGGTTGGAGTAGCTTCCTGCACTAAGGCCCCTCGCTATTGTCTCAGCTGCCTCGAATTGCTGAGCGAGCTCGATTGCGGTGGTCAGCGTCAGCTCACCTGGGTGGGTCAGAAGTCAGGACCGAGCAGCAGGGCAGTGATCATGCTCCACAAGCTGGTCCATTATCATCTCATCTTCCAGGTTTCCAAAATTGCATTCCCTCACCAGCTCACGGAGGTCTGCGATGAATCTTCTTACTGGTCCCCCCAACTGCTGGCAGTGCTGGCGGTGCTGTCAGCGCTGTTGGAATTGAATGTGCTGGACACTGACATTTTCTGGGGCCCGAAAATAGGGTGCCATTAGCTCCACTGCTTCATCAAAGCTATCGGCTCCTCCTAACGTTTCAAAAATCCTCTGCCCCTCCATGGCCAAATTATGAATCAGGACAGCCCTCGCATGAAGCTTCTCGAGTTTGCCGAGGTTCAAAGCCACCAGATAATTTGTAAATGTGATGAAACACCTAGGCCAAGGCACGGGCAGCTCACCCAAAGTTTCCAGAAAAGGCTGAAAGTTGGCAACTGACCTCTCCATAACCACTTTTATCTTGATGCCAAATGTTGTGTCCATATTCAGGCAATGATGAGCAGAGCGTAGTCACTGTTTATCCTTAAGCTGTGTGATTTTGTGTGCCCCCTAGTGGCAGAGGGTGGTGCTGGGCCTGTCAACTGATAATGACGTGCAGAAACACTGCCCAGCTGTACTGAGGATTTGTACTGATCATGCCAGTTCACAAGGTGGCAGGCACGCGTTGGATGACTCATGGATGACACGTAATACACCTAAGAGGAAGAAATCCTCCCTCTTCTTCTTTGTCTTTGAGATTACAATACAAATTGGTGGGCACCGGTTGTTGCTGACATGCGTGATCCCAGACCGAGGAGCAAATTTGGAGGATTTGGTCCCGAATTTGCAAACTATGGTACTAAAAAGAGATTATTTACCTTATGAAGGTAGATGTTTACATGTTCTTAAAACACAGGGAGCGTGAAGCTTGTTGATTTAATCTGCCGGTGCCCAGAGCACCATGTGACTAGAGAGCAATCACCGGTTGCATGTCATCATATAAGATAAATTGCCGCAGAATAAAAGCAAAATTAAGGTGGAATAATCAATTACAGTTTCTGGATGTAGAAGAGAAAGCTAAAATTACCGGGAGAGGACAAAATAAAGAACAGAATGCCGCAAAAGGACACCACCTTTCCAGCAGTAAGTGCCGAATGTCTTTGTTTGTTTGTATGCAAATTAGATGCGTAAATTAACTCCTATCTGAAATTATGGATCATATTCTACATCTTTCTATTTGACAGTAAGCCATTATCTCTTACCACTTTCAAGTTATAGCCTTGGAAAATTTTGACATCTGATCTGAATATTTTCTTGAAAAAAATCTTTACCAGTATTGACCACAAGGGGTTATGTCACAGTTTGGCGACATACACAGTAAAGCCTGCTTCATGCTACATTTCCCTCTAGTCCGCTGTGGTCTGTGTACGCTTTGGACAAGCCCGGCATGCACGTGGCACTGCTCATGCTCACTTTTTTCATCTACCCAGGCCAAGCGGTCATCATTTGTAGTTTCACTCCCACCCGATAGGTAGCGCCAAGGCACTGACGCGCCAGGATTTTCACCAACAAAGAAACGGCAGACTTCTTCACAAAGTTTCTCTTCAAATATAGAGTCCATTTCTGCTGTTTGACTTCCCGGTTTTCACTCCATTTCCACGAAGACGCTGCTGCCGCTGTGAAAGACAATATGTATGTATGATTCATGTATGTTTTTATTCTCGTTTTCCGCCTCCTCGTTGTCTTCTTCATCTACTGATGTATGCTGTGTTGATATCGCCACCTTGTGAATGGGATGATCAGTCTTGCACATGCGCTTTTCAACGCATTCAGGTTGTGGGCAGGTGGCGCGGTTACAAAATTTTGGCTGCACGCGGTCATCCATGGTCGAGCACTGCGGACACTAGCGGAGTGAAGTTGATGACGTAAATTTCGTCACATGAGTTCTCCAGTTACGCATTCGCGGACAGCAGAGGTGTAGCATGAAGCAGGCTCAAGAGGGTTTTAAAGGAGCTTTATTATAGTAACCACGGAAACAATACCCACAGACGATCAGCACTCTCCAGCAAGCCAGGTGTTTAATGACGAAAGAGGACTAGCCTTTTTCACTCCCATCCTTTATACCCTGGGTGGCATCACCATCGGAAACGGGTAGTTCGCCACCTCTGCCTATTCCCCGTCCAACCCGGCTGCCATCTTATTAATACCAACATTCCCATACATAACACATTCCCTCTCACTGTCATACCTAAGGACAATTTTAGAATCCCCAGTTTGATGCCAGTAAACCTAACTTGCATGTTTTTGGCTTGTGGGAGGAAAACAGAGAAATCCCGGAGTAAACCCACGCAGACACGGGGAGATCATGCAAACTCCACACAGATCACTGTTGGTCAGGGGCTGGGATCGAACCCAGTATCCCCCGGCCAAGGGTGAGTTGCTGTGCTACCGCAGTGCTAACCACTCTGCCACTGCGCAGCCACCGCACATGATCAGTTGTATCGAAAGCTTTTTGAGATTGATAAATACTCCTACTGCATACTGTTTGTGATTTATTGCATTTGAAATTTGTCAGAATGTTCAAATATATAAAATCAATCAATCAAATTTCTTCCATTAATTCTACTAATGCCAGTGATGTTGATCAGTTTATCTGAATCCATACTGACTCTCAAAAAGTAGTTTATGTTTGTCATTGGATTTTTCTATTCTGTTATTGAGTACTTTGTCTAGTATTTTTGAGTATATTGTTAATATCTGGACTATGCTGAAGTAAAGAAAGAGGCCTATAAGTTGTGAAGTGGTGTCAATCCCCAGTTTTAGGCCGCGGCACATCTTTAGCTAATTTCTTTTTATTAGGAAATTTACTGTTTTGGAATAATAACTTACAGATATATGTTAGTGGTTCTGAAATGCCTTCTATGACCTTTTTCACAATTTTCATGGCAATTTCATTACAATCAGTAAAAGTTTTGTTTTTAAACATATTTACCATATCTATGATTTCTCCCCCCCCCCCCACTGCTTTAAGGAACATTGAATTTGGATTTTTGTCTATAATATTATCATTCCAGTCCTCAGCTAACAATAGATCATGGATTTTTTTTTATTTTTTTTTTTTTCTGCCAGGTTTGGTCCAAAATTTAGAAAAAAATGTTAAAGCAGTTGATTACTTCTTCCATGTTATCCTTTCTAATATCATTATCAATACAATATTGAGGGTAACTTTGTCTTGCACCATTTTTATAAGACTGTTTAATATATCCCATAAGCCTTTAATAATTGTTTTTGTTGTTATCTGATATTTTACTATAATATTCCTTCTTATGTATCCTTATAATATTAGTTAACTTATTTTTTTATATTTTTTTTATATTTATTTTGTGCTTCTTTAGTTCTATGTTTAATGAATCCTCTGTAAAATGTATTTTTCTTTGTACAGGCATTTTGCAAACTCTTTGTGATCCATGGACAATCTGTCTTTTTTTTTTTTCTACTATCTTGTTTTCTTGAACAATTTTTATTATATGGTGATGCAAATATTCTTACAAGTGTTATATGCATTGTCGATATATTTTTCTTTATTATATATAATTGTAGTAAATCATTCTTTAAAGCAATCATCGTTTTATCACTCCTCACGCTTCTGAATTTAACTTTTTCATCAGGGTAATGTTTATGCCTTGGTAAAAACGGAGGCATTCGATAATCAGTCAGTGTGTCTGTGTGTGTGCATCTATCTGTTACCAGCTTTTCAGATTGCCCAGTCAGACTTAAGTGCAACTAAAGGCATGTGTCATTGTATCGCCATATTTTCTCAGCTTATAATTTGCCAGAAATCCAAGAAAAGGCTTTGTTTTCAAAATAAACAAATTTAACTCACCTTTAATGTCAATGGAACCGATGGAAATGGTATTGTAATAACTATGCCGGGCCACTAGAGGTGGCATTGCAATGTTTTTACAGCACAACACAGCATGTTTTGTTTTGTTTTTTTTGTTTTTTTTAATAGCATGTTGAGCTGAACTGTTATAAAATAGCGGTTACTGAAAAAAAAATCTATTCAGCAACTACACAATTTATTCATCACATCGATTGTTTTCATACTGGTTTTGCCGTTTAGTCTTGCAGAGGAAGGATGAGGTAAGTAAAAACTACAAGTCCTAACATTCAGTGAACTGCACAAGTGCCCAGAAACTCCCGCTAGAGGGAAGTACTGAGCAATCCGCAAATACTGGGTGAACAAATGTCTGTCTTTTTGCCCATCTGATTTCTTCCTCTGCTACTAAACAGCAAAAGCTCCTGTTCACCTTGATTGTCATTATATTCACGTCCCTCCATTGCTTCCGCCATTTAAAACATCAGCCACCATGCTCTTCTTTTGTGTTTGGATTGCAGCTATTCAAATCAGTTTGGTGGCTCTTGGCTGCTGCCGACAGTACGGGCATGTGAACTGCAGATTATTTTCACTGCGCATGTGTGTACTACAAAACTACTAGATGGATTTGGATGAAATTTTAACCAGATGTGGTTCTTGGGCTAGAAAGGAAGCCATAACATTTTGGTGATGATCTATGAATGCATACCTCCACCAAGGCACTTATCTTCTCACAGTGTGTTAGCAAGAATACTCCAAAATTATTGGATGGATTTTGATGGAATTTTTACCAGAGGTGGTCCTTGTGCTAGAAAGGAAGTCATAACATTTTGGTGATGATCGAAGAATGCATACCCCCACCAAGGCTCTGACACCAAGGCATCAGCACCTTGGTGCTTTCATTTCTCTAGTTATTGTCATAGACTGTAAAAACTGGTAGCTGGTCGCTGATGTTGCTGAATATTAGTCCACTCACTGTATTGTTATCAGTGTCATTGGTGAATATGTTGTCAACTAATGTAGAACAGAAATATGTTTAACCATGATGGCATGTGCAGTGCCATTTCTCCTCCAAACATGCTCTGTGTTGTGGCATTCAAAAAGTTCAATTTTGGTCTCGTCTGACAAGACTATATTCTTCCAGTATTTTACTGGCTTGCCCAAATGTTGTGCAGCAAACTATTAACAAGCTACACCGTGCTTCTTCTTCAGCAATGGAGTCTTGTGAGATGAGTGAGCATAGAGCCCATCTTGGTTCAGTGCATTACTTATTGTTTTCTTTGAAACAGCAGTACCTGCTAACTCCAGGTCTTTCTAGAGCTCTCCATGAGTGGTCTTTTGCTCTTGGATAACTCTTCTGATAATTCTTTTGATTTCTCTGTCAGAAATGTAGCGAGGAGCTCCTGGTCATGCCCAATTTATGGTAAAATGATGTTCTTTCCACTTCCAAATGATGGCTCCGACAGTGCTCACTGGCCCATTTAGCAGTTTAGAAATGTGCCTGTAACCAGTGCCATCATTATGTTTTGCAACAATAAGGTTGCAAAGGTCTAGGGAGAGCTCTTTCTTTCTACCTGTCATGAGTTCTTTGTGGTGCGACAATCTGACATTCACAGACCGTTTTAAAGGCTATCAGTCAGGACTTCACCAGCTGAAATTAATTTTCACTGATGGGGGATGGGATGACTTCCTAAATTTTGGTGGATTTCTGGTGGTTTGTTGTGTTTCTGTGCCTCATTGCACCTCTTTATATTCAAGTATTCAATACTTATTCCCTGTGTCTTTAATCTTTTTTTTTAAATATAGCTTGTTCCGTGAACACAGTTCCCTTGTTTTCTTTGTATGCAGGGATTACTTTTGTTGTTACTGATATCTGGTGACATTCTCAGGTCAGTGACTCCATCAGAAATATATTTAATGAGAAAAATGTTGATGTGTTCAATACTTATTTGAAGTAGTCGAGAAGGCAATAATTCCAAAAGTGCAAGGGATGCATCTGGGCACCCACAATGCATTGATCTTAATGTCCTTTCCTTATAAATGTCAAATTCATCACATTTTATTATTTTTTTGTTTTATATTTGTTACTTTAAGAGATTCATCCAGCTACAATATATCATTTGCACATTAATGTAGCTCTCTGTTTTTTAACAAAATATTCTCTATTTTCAAATGTAAAATCAGGTGAGAAGTTTTGCATTTAGAAGTTACTAATAATATAAAGCTATTGTGGCCAGAGATGACTCAGGTTGGAAACAAATAGAGGCGGAGACATGGAGTAGGATTAATAGATGGTGTTGGAGGCCACTGGATCCCATGACAAAGTAATAATAATGAAAGAAAGACATATGGCTGGAGTTCAGCGTGGCTGAGCTCGGGGGCCTCCATCCCTGACAAACACATTATGTGCCAGAAAAAGTGACGAGTGCAGAATACAGAAAAAGACTGGCAGTGATGGAAGTAAGACCTATGGTACTGAAAATAGGGATCAGTACCCCAAATACAAAGGGAAACATTCAGATTTCCACCTACATGTAGCTTATTAGCTGCAGTATAAACAGCTTGCGTTAGCCAGCATATTTATGTTGAGAACATGACAACTGTAGAATGTTTTGCTATTACATCTTGAGACACTTTGATCAAAAACATTAGGATAAATCTATATGTTGCACAGACTCTCAGGGAAGTTGATTGTATCCACCAGAATCAAAGGGTTTCACCAATGGCCACCTGCCACTGTTTGTAGCTCTGTTTTTGTTCTTCAATTCAATTCAATTCAACTTTATTACCTCCGCCTATGTGATCATCGGCGTTGGTTTGTCTGTTTGTTTGTCTGTTTGTTTGTTTGTCTGTTTGTCTATTTGTTTGTCTGTTAGCAAGATAACTCAAAAAGTTATGGATGGATTTTCATGAAATTTTCACAGATTGTCAGAAATGGGGTATCCTACAGATGATTACATTTGGGTGGTGATCCAGATCACCGTCCTCAAGAAAACCGCCATTACGCAAAATGCCATTTTCGTGAATAACTACTAAACCACTAATCCTATCATTGTCAATCCAATTGTTGTGAATCCAATTGCTAGTCATATGTTTTCATGGTCAAGGAATCTGAAAACGTACACACAAACACTTTATGGGGGGAACTGTGGCGCTAAACCGCCATTACGGAAAATGCCATTTTCGTCAATAACTACTCAACCACTAATCCTATCATTGTGAATCCAATTGCTTGTCATATGTTTTCATGGTCAAGGAATCTGAAAACGTACACACAAACACTGTGTGGGGGGAACTGTGGCCGCCATTACGGAAAATGCCATTTTCGTGAATAACTACTAAACCACTAATCCTATCATTTTCAATCCAGTTGCTAGTAATATTTTTTCATGGTCAAGGAATCTGAAAATGTACACACAAACACTGTATGGGAGGAACTGTTGCCGCCATTATGGAAAATGCCATTTTCGTGAATAACTACTGAACCACTAATCCTATCATTGCCACTCCAATTGCTAGTCATATGTTTTCATGGTCAAGGAATCTGAAAACGTACACACAAACACTGTATGGGAGGAACTGTTGCCGCCATTACAGAAAATGGCATTTTCGTGAATAACTACTAACCACTGCTTGTCATATATTTTCATGATCAAGGAATCTGAAGACTGTATGGGGGGGAACTGTGGCGCTTGGCGGAGGTCTGCGCTCTCCGAGTGCTTGTCTAGTTTATATAACGCCATTTCACAATAACAGTCATCTCATAGCACTTTCAACTGTAGGGGAAACCCCCACAATTGCAGAATGACCCCAGTAATCAGACAATCCCCTGTGAGCAAACACTTGCCGACGATGGAGAGGAAAAACTCCCTTTTAACAGGAAGAAACATCCAGCAGAACCAGGCTCAGGGAGGAGCAGTCATCTGCTGTGACTGGCTGGGGGGTGAGGGGATAGAGAAGAAGATGAAAAGAACAGACATGTAGAGAAATAAAAGCACTACAGGGACTCAATCTATGGGAGAGAACAAAGTGATGTTAACGACCAGCAAAAATATGTCATTGAGAGTGAAGAAAGCAGTGAAGCCCAGTGTATTGTTAGTGGTCCCCCTGCTGTCTAAACCTATTAGCAGCATAACTAAGGACGGGTTCAGGAGCACCTGATCCAACCCTAACTATAGGCTATGTCAAAAAGGAAGGTTTTAACCCTATTCTTAAAAACAGAGATTGAGTCTGACTCCCAAATCCAAATTGGGAGCTGGTTCCACAGGAGAGGAGCTTCATAACTGAAAACTCTGTCTCCCATTGTACTCTTGGAGATTCTAGGTATTACAAGTAATCCAGCATTTTGGGAGTGTAGTTCTCTGTTAGGATAATACGGTAGTATCAGACCTTTTAAACAAAAAGGGGCCTGATTATTTAGAGCTTTGTAAGTGAGAAGAAGGATTTTAAACTTAATTCTAAACTCTATGGGAAGCCAATGAAGGGGAGCCAGAACTGGAGAAATGTGATGTCTCTTTCGAGTACCTGTTAAAACTTTTGCTGCAGCATTTTGGATCAGCTGAAGACTGTTTAAAGATGTTTTAGGACAACCTGATAATGAAGAGTTACAATAATCTAATCTAGAGCTAACAAAAGTATGGATTCATTTCTCAGCATCACTCTGAGACAAGATGCTCCTAATCTTGGCAATATTAATCAAATGATAGAAGGCAGTCATAGAAACAAGTTTAATATGTGAATTAAAGAACAGATCTTGATCAAAAATAACCCCAAGCGTCCTCACAGAACTATTAAGAGAAAGAGTAACCACATACAAACTAAGAGTTTGATTTGGAAAGGCATCTCTAAGGATTTTGGACCAACTAGAATGACTTCAGTCTTATCTGAATTTAATAGCAAGAAATTAGAAGTCATCCAAACTTTGATTTCCTTAAGGTAAGCCTCTAATTTGGCTAACTGATTACTGTCATCTGGCTTCCATGACAAGTATAATTGTGTTTCATCTGCATAACAATTAAAATGTATGCAGTTCTTTCTAATAATGTTGCCTAGTGGAAGCATATATACAGACAGGGACAAAATTATTGGTACCCCTCTGTTAATGAAAAAAAAAACCTGCAATGGTCACAGAAATAATTTGAATCTGACAAAAGTGGTAATAAATAAAAGTTCTATTGTAGCGCTCATAATGGTAACATTATGTAGCTCACATATTTCACTGCAGAGACCCAAGCATAGAAGGACTTTAAGCTTGCGGTGTGTATTGACATCACGCCTCAGATGGACAATGAGTCTGGACCACCTGCGGGCTTGGGAGGAAGTCAGAGGATCTGGAGCGAGAGCCTGAAAGGACTGTCTGACCTCCTGGGGTCAGACAGAAGAGCAAAGAGGACTTTGAAGCGATTAAGTGTAAATAGAAGGATTTGACTCGATTGTGTGATTCTGTGTTTGATGTGTGGGTATAAATGTATGTGGGTTTACCGCAGCTCTTCCTCTTTTTTCCTGACTGAGAGAGAGAGAGCTGGGGACTTGAGATGAATAAACCATACTGAGAAATTATCCAGTCTCATCATTTCATGATCCCCACATTGGTGACCAAGACGTACGATGCCGGGAGAACGTTACCCTGACCTGGATTCACCGGGGACCGACCGCACGAGCACAGGCTCGATTAAGCTCCCCGAGTTCTGGCAAGACGACCCGCACTCATGGTTCCAACACGCGGAATCGCGGTTCGTGCTTGGTGGAATATCAGCAGATGACATCAAGTTTCATAATGTCATCGCAAGACTCGACAGCCGCACAGCTCGATGTGTGCGGAGCCTGGTGCAGCAGCCGCCCGCTGCTGACAAGTACGACGCGCTGAAAGCCGCCCTCATCGAGAGTTTTGTGCCATCAGCCGAGGTGAGAGCCAGGCAGCTTCTGAACCTGCGCGACAGAGGAGGACGCAGAGCGACCAACCTCATGGAGGACATGCTGCAGCTGATCGGGACCGACAACGATGCGTTTCTGTTCAAACACATCTTCTTGAGGACCCTCCCAGCACACATGAGAGGTACCCTGTCTGGCATGAAATGTGTGAACCAGCAAGACTTCCGCGCACTGGCCAGGGAAGCGCAGCGGCTCCTCGACGCCTGCGATGAGCAGGAGACTTCCGTGGCAGCAGCAGACCTCGGCACGGTACCTCGGCATGGTGGCCGGAGGCCGGGAGGAGCCGGAGGCAGCAGGAGCAACCCCAGTGACGACGGCAGCGGCGCGGTTCCGAGGCAGAGAAGGGGACGACCTCTGTTTTTACCATCGATGTTTCACTGAGAAGGCGCACAGATGCATCCCGCCGTGCAGTTTCAAAGAAACAGGGAAACGCCCGGGCCGGGGGTCGTTAGCAGCTTTGACTCTCGGTGAACAGAACAAGGTGCTTTATCTAACAGACGCGGGCTCCGGGCGGCAATTCCTTGTGGACACCGGAGCCCAGAGGAGTTTCATCACCGCGACCTATGCGGATCGTGTGGCAGGGCCCCGCGGAGACAGAGCAATGGCGGCGAACGGCTCATCAATCAAAATGTTCGGGGAAAGGACTCTACGCCTGTCCTTGCACGGTCGCACATATGAATGGACCTTCATAGTAGCGGCGGTGAGTTTCAACATGTTAGGCACTGACTTTTTGTGCTCACATGGCTTGTTAGTGGATCTGGTTAATAGACGCCTAGTAAATGCACTCTCCTTTTGTTATATCCCTTGTGCAGCTCGAGTGTCCCCGCCGCCAGTACAGACCAACGTCGCCACAGCAGGCGGTAAGTTTCACACACTTCTAACCCAGTTCCCAGCACTTACAGTCCCCACGTTTTAAGCTAAGGTTGCGAAGCACGGGGTGGAACACTTTATCACCGCAAGTGGCCCACCAGTTTTTGCGAAAGCTCAGCGCTTGGATGCAGCTAAGCTCTCCATTGCGCGCGAGAAGTTCGCCAACCTGGAAAGGTTGGGCATAATTCGCCGCTCGAAGAGCGCCTGGGCCTCCCCGCTGCATATGGTGCCTAAGGCTGACGGCTCGTGGAGACCTTGAGGTGATTACCGCAGGTTAAACAATGCCACAGCGCAGGACCGCTACCCAATTCCGCATATCCAGGATTTCTCAGTGCACTTAGTGAAGGCGCGCATTTTTTCTAAAATAGACCTGGTCCGCGGTTATCATCAGGTCCCGGTTTGACCAGAGGACATTCCCAAAACAGTGGTAATAACACCGTTCGTACTTTTTGAATTTTTACGCATGCCTTTTGGCCTTAAAGGCGCTGCGCAAACTTTCCAACGAATGATGGATGCCGTGTTGCGCGACCTCCCTTTCATTTTTGTCTACTTGGACAATATTTTAGTCGCCAGTGCCTCCGAGGAGGAACACGAAAAACACCTCACCACGGTTTTTCAGAGGTTGGGAACGCACGGGTTGATAATCAACCCAGCCAAGTGCCATTTTGGCGTAGCGCAAATCGATTTTTTAGGACACCGCGTCTCCCCAGAGGGAGCAATCCCTCTGCCGGCCAAAGTACGCGCAGTGGCAGGGTTTCCCCAGCCACAAACGGTCAAAGCGTTGCAAGAGTTTTTAGGAATGGTAAATTTTTATAACCGTTTCATACCCCACGCAGCGCAGCTTATGCAACCGTTATACGCCGCGCTTAAAAAGCAGAAGCCCTCCAATGCGATCGAGTGGTCCCCTGAGCGGGAGTGCGCATTCACAGAGGTTAAAAAAACACTGGCAGACGCAGCGCTGCTGGCTCACCCAGACCCATCAGCCCGCATAGCGCTAACCACCGACGCGTCAGATGTGACCATAGGGGCCGTGGTAGAGCAGCAAGTCGCCGGGGTTTGGCAACCGCTCGCTTTTTTCATCAGGTCCTTGCGCGATGCTGAGCGGAAATACAGCGCGTTTGACAGGGAGCTGCTAGCGCTCCACCTGGCCATTCGCCATTTCCAGTTCTGGCTGGAGGGGCGACGTTTCATCACGTTTGTTGACCACAAACCGCTCACTTTTGCAATGTCCAAAATTTCAGAACCGTGGTCAGGACGGCAACAGAGACAGCTGGCCGCAATTTCGGAATTTACCACCGATATTCAACACGTAGCCGGTAAACTCAATGTAGTAGCAGACTGTCTCTCACGCACGGTAACAGTGCCTGTCCGCGCGGAAGCGGGTTGTACTACCGCAGACACGGGGCGGGGTAACAGCGCGGACGCGCACGCGGCCCCTGTTCACGTGGGGATAGATTATGCAGCCATGGCAGTGGAGCAGAGCGGAGACGCAGACGTGCGCGCGCTCCGGTCTGGACCAACAGGGTTAAGGATGGAGAGCAAAAGTTTACAAACCGGTTCACCCCCTCTAATCTGCGACTTATCTGGTACCGGCCGCGTGGCGCCGTCGTGTTTTTGACGCGGTGCGCTCCCTGGCGCACCCGGGAGTATGCGCTTCGGTGAAAATGGTAGCGGAGAAGTTTGTTTGGCCGAGCCTGCGCAAGCACGTGAAAGAGTGGATGAAAGCCTGCATGGCTTGCCAGCGGGCCAAAGTCCACAGGCACACGAAGGCCCCTTTAGAACCGTTCCACATTCCGGCTAAGAGATTCGATCATGTGCACGTAGACCTAGTGGGCCCCCTGCCGCCGTCACAAGGGTTCACAAATCTCTTGAAGAATAGTGGACCGAACCACACGTTGGCTGGAAGTGGTCCCGTTAATGTCGACCACAGCGGCAGAGGTGGCTCGCGCTTTTTTAACAGCCTGGGTAGCGCGGTTCGGGGTTCCGTCGGATATTACGTCCGATAGGGGACCTCTATTTGTGTCGGAGCTGTGGTCAGCAATGGCCAGCGGCATAGGAGCGGCAGTCCACCGCACTACCGCTTATCACCCACAGGCCAACGGTTTATGCGAGCGTTTTCACAGGTCTTTGATGGCAGCCCTCAGAGCGTCGCTCACGGATGCAGATTGGGTAAACAAACTACCATGGGTTTTATTGGGGTTGCGTTCGGCACCCAAAAGAGGACTTAGATGCCTCACCCACAGAATTGGTTTTTGCGCAACCTCTCAGGCTGCCCGGCGAGTTCCTACCAGCCCATGCGGCACCAGGGCGCCCCCCCGTGCGGGGACCTCTGATTGGCACGGGAGCAGAAATGCTCCCGGGCCCTGCTCATCACACTTTTCCGCGTGTTTTTGTTCCCAAGGCTTTACAAAACGCTGAATTTGTTTTTGTCAGGCACGACGCTCAGCGACACAGTCTCCGCCCACCATATGATGGTCCATTTTGAGTCCTGGAAACCGGGGAGAAATATTTTGTGCTAGATTTGGGGGGCAGGAAAGAAACAATCAGTATTGATAGATTAAAGCCTGCCTTTGTGTTGCATGATGAATCTGTACGACCGGCGAGGATGCCTCGACGCGGCAGACCACCCAGGGAATGGCCCCTGGAGCCCCCGCAGGGGACAAATAACCTTTCTCCCCCCCATTCCACAGATTTGCCGCAAGACGGTACAACACAGGCTGTGAAACCTGCGTACAGCAAGTTTGGGAGGAGGTTGAAGCCCAGACTACAGGCAGAGTGATGTGTGTTTCGATCAAACTGTGTAGGCCATGCTGTAAATTCCGCAGGTGGGGGGTGACATATGCTGTATTGTCATTAGGATACAGTTATCGGGTGTGTCCATTCTTTGGCATTTAGGGGGGGGAGTGATGTAGCGCCCATAATGGTAACATTATGTAGCTCACATATTTCATTGCAGAGACCCAAGCATAGAAGGACTTTAAGCTTGCGGTGTGTATTGACATCACGCCTCAGATGGACAATGAGTCTGGACCACCTGCGGACTTGAGAGGAAGTCAGAGGATCTGGAGCGAGAGCCTGAAAGGACTGTCTGACCTCCTGGGGTCAGACAGAAGAGCAAAGAGGACTTTGAAGCGATTAAGTGTAAGTAGAAGGATTTGACTCGATTGTGTGATTCTGTGTTTGTAGTGCGGGTATAAATGTATGTGGGTTTACCGCAGCTCTTCCTCTTTTTTCCTGACTGAGAGAGAGAGAGCTGGGGACTTGAGATGAATAAACCATACTGAGAAATTATCCAGTCTCATCATTTCATGATCCCCACACTATGAAAATTAACCAATGAAAATCAGACAATGCTTTTGAATTGTGGTTCAACAGAATTATTTTAAAAAGCAAACTCATGAAACAGGCCTGGACAAAAATGACGGTACCCCTAGAAAAAAATGAAAATAATGTGACCACAGGGACATGTTCAACCAAGATGTGTCCTCTAATTAACATCACAGGTGTCTACATACTTGTAATCAGTCAGCCGGCCTATTTAAAGGGTGACAAGTAGTCACTGTGCTGTTTGGTGACATGGTGTGTATCACACTAAACATGGACAAGAGGAAGCAAAGGAGAGAGTTGTCTCAGGAGATTAGAAAGAGAATTATAGACAAGCATGTTAAAGGTAAAGGCTATAAGACCATCTCCAAGCAGCTTGATGTTCCTGTGACTACAGTTGCACATATTATTCAGAAAGTTAAGATCCACGGGACTGTGGCCAACCTCCCTGGACGTGGCCGCAGGAGGAGGTGGATAATATGAATGGTAACAAAAGAGCCCAGAACAACCTCTAAACACATTCATGATGAACTCCAAGGTCAAGGTACATCAGTGACAGATCTCACCATCCGTCGTTGTTTGAGCCAAAGTGGACTTCATTGGAGACGACCAAGGAGGACACCACTGTTGAAAACAAATCATAAAAAAGCCAGACTGCAATTTGCCAAACTGCATGTTGACAAGCCACAAAGCTTCTGAGAGAATGTCCTATGGACAGACGAGACAAAACTGCAACTTTTTGGCAAGGCACATCCGCTCTGTGTTCACAGATGCAAAAATGAAGCATACCAAGAAAAGAACACTGTCCCTACTGTGAAACATGGAGGAGGTTCTGTTATGTCCTGGGGCTGCTTTTCTGGGGCTTCTTTCTGGTGGAGATGAGGAGAACACAAAACGAGACTGTGGCAACCAGAAATGAACATAACTGCCCTTAAATAGAGAAAATAAAAACAAAAAAATCCCCAACAATTTACATAATCAATGACAGGTGTGGGTCACATGAGCGGGCAGGAGAAACCAATGATACATAATCAGAACCAGCTGGGAGCAGTAAGAGGAAAGCAAAGCTGAAGCTGACAGCAGACAGGGCAACGCCCACACAGAACCCCATGCCACTGACAGCTGTCAACCAGCAAAAGAACAACTGTAAAAATATAAAGGATAAAATATCAACCAAAGTAGACTAAACTATTAATTTAAATATATATAAAATAAAAGTGAAACAAAACTAAAACATAAACAGGAAAATAGCAAGCAGTACACGGATGACAGAAACCCAAAAAGCACAAAATACAACAATTATATAAATATAAGGAAAAAGCCATGAGACCGAGCCTGATGGAAACCTCCAGTGCTCGGCACATGACAGAACCCCCCTCTCAAGGGGTGGAGATCAGACGCCCTAGGGTAACATCAAAAGAAGAAGAAAGACCCTTCCCCCCCAATAAAACCACAACAATAACCCACCCTGGGTAGGTGGTGAAGGGAACAGGCTAGGTAGGAATGAAACAAAACCCCACTCAAGACCCACACCAGGGAAACCCCAACCACCTAAGCCCCCTGGAGCAAAGAGCTGGACAGTTCAGGTTGGTGGCCAAAGTCCCAGGCCTGGCAGATGGCATGATGGAAAGAGTCGGGTGGCCTATCAGGGAACATGGGACACCCAACCCTGTGACACAGTCTGTCGGGTGGTCTACCAGAGTTTTTTAGCCACCTGAACAGCAAGGGTGGTCCAGAAGGAGGCTGCCCAATGGGAAGAATCAATGACAGGAAGGATGGAGGAGTCGGGGAAACCACGACGATGCCAGGGTGAGGAGAGGGAATCATGACGGCCTTGGGCAGAGGAGAGGGAACCATGATGATCTCAGGCAGAGAAGGGGGAGCGACAACGGCATCAGGCAGAGGAGGGAGGACCACGACAGCATCAGGCAGAGGAGGGGAAACCACGACGGCATCAGGCAGAGGATAGGAAACCACAACAGCATCAGGCAGAGGAGGGGAAACCACGACGGCATCTTGCAGAGGAGGGGGATCCACGATGGCATCTGGCAAATTAGACAGGACCACAACGCCCTTGGACTGGCCAACAGTACCCTCGGTGGTCCCGGACTGGAACATTGTAGCATCCTCGGTGGCTTCGGACTGGAGCGAGGCTGCACCTGCGGTGGCTCTGGACTGTAGCGAGGTTGCACCCACGCTGGACCCAGACTGGGACATGGTTGCACCCCCAGAGGATCCAGACTGGAGCAAAGCTGCACCCACAGAGGCTCCCGACTGGAGCGAGGTAGCACCCGCGGAGGCTCCGGGCTGGAGTAAGGCAGCACCCGTGGTGGCTCCGGGCTGGAGCAAAGCTGCACCCACAATGGGCCCCTACTGGGTAAAAGCTGCTCCTACGGTGGACTCGGACTTGGCCAGTGCTGTACTCATGGAGGACCCAGACTGGGAAAAAGCTGCACACTCGGAAGCCCCAGGCTGTAACAGTACACCCGCAACAACCTCCAGTGGAAAGAAAGCAGCACCCTTGGTGGGCCCAGACTGGGCCAAAGCCGCACACACGTTTGGCCCAGACTGGGCCAAAGCCGCACACACTTTTGACCCGGACTGGGCCAAAGCTGCACTCTCGGAGTCCCTGGGAGCAAAGCCGAAGCTGACAGCTGACAGGGCAATGCCCACACGGAGCACCACACCACTGACAGCTGTCAACCAGCGAAAGAACAACAGTAAAAATATAAAGGATAAAATATCAACCAAAGCAGACTAAACTATAAATTTAAGTAAATACAAAATTAAAGTGAAACAAAACTAAAACAGGAAAATAGCAAACAGTACACGAATGACAGAAACCCAAAAAGCACAAAATACAACACATACTGTATATAAATATAAGGAAAAAGACATGAGACCGAGCCTTTTGTCATGAGCTTGGCTCATGACAAAAGATAAGGCAGTATGGGTCTCCCTGGCATGCGTCATGCATACACTGAGGGTGTAGACTCCGTTCAGGAGTACCTTTAACTATGGAGATTTCTTTCTTTTAAGTTCGATTTTCTTTATGTCTTTACCTCAATACTCTAATCTTCTTATTTCCTGAACTAATAGATGAAAGGCATCAGATGTGTTCAAGGACAGGTGCATTTTCTTCTTGTTGGCCAAACAGTTATAAAACTAACAACCACTGTACGTATTTACTGCAAAAAAGAGCTATAAGGATCATACATTGGGTCAGTTATTTTTGAACATACTAATGCACTTTTTTTTACAGTCAAAAACATTAAACTATTTTGATCTTGTTGAATTCAAAATAGAAATTTTAATGTATATTGCCAGGAACCAGGTTTTGCCTAAAATATTCTAGATTTGTTTTCTGAAAGAGAGAGTGGTTATAATTGTGACCCTCCATGAGTAAAAGAGCAACAAGTTGGCCTGATGTGATTCCTAAAAAACACACAAACACGTTTTTGTTTTTTTTTTGTTTTTTTTTTGTGATTTTCATTTTTTTTTTTTTTTGCAAAATATGCTAGTTGGAATCATGAAGAAGTTACTCCATGCTTCAAATAGTGTGGGAGATTTTAAAACTGTAAACTTTGTATTTGAAATAGAGTGATTTCAAGGGAAATACCAGAGAGACCGCTTCCTAGTTTTGGGGGCATGGATACCACAGATGATTTACATACAGAATAGAATAGAATAGAATAGAATAGGCTTTATTGTCATTGAACAGTTGTACGACCCAGGTTGCTTGCTGACCTCATTTCCCTAGTCCAAGATTGCCCTGCCTTTAGGCAATTGTAGGCAATTGGCCGTAACAGTCATTGAAGTGGCCAGGCAAGGATTAAGTACAGTTGTACAGTACAACAAAATTGTGGGTGCACCACCAGCCTACTGCACAGTAAAATAAGAGAGAAGAATAAGATAAAAGACAATTACAGAACGCAGGATTAAACACACTACTGAAATAAAAATGGCCAAGGATTATGGGAATATACATGGTATGGTAGTGACTTCATGGATAAAACAATGCACATAAAGTGCAGAGTGCCAAACACACAATTGGACACACGACTGAATAAAATGGTCCAAGTATTTTGTAAAATATACAAAGGTATGTTGGTGGTTTCACGGATTGGTCAAAATACCTGAAAGTGCAGAGTGCAAAGACAGGTGTGATTATTTTGATAATTGAAAAGGTCCTCAGTTCTTTACATTGTTTAAATCTTTTCTGACATAGTGGTCACTGTTCTCTAATTTTGCTCAATTGTTTTTTTTTTTTTGTTGTTGTTTTTTTTTTACAAAATATATGTATTTAAGTGCCTTAGTTATTTAAAAAAACAAAAAAAACAAAAAAACAAACAAAAAAAACATGCTAGTACAGCAGTGGTATAGCCACAGCTGATATTCTGTAAAATTCCGAACAATGAAGAATAATATATTTTAGAATAAATCAAGTATTAATACATCATTCTCCAATTCTGATCTCTACTGTATATATTTTCTATTTTTTTTAGATAAATTTTAATTATTTTCGTCAAAGTTAGAAGTTTACATACAGTACACTAAGATTACTATGCCTTAACACATTTTGGAAATGCCTGGATCTGAGGAAGTTTGGTTAAAAGTAATGTTGTGGTCAACGGTATCAAACGCCTTCTTCAGATCTAAAAACACAGCACCTACACAATTGTACTTATCTAAGAAAGATTTAGTTTTCTCTAGGAACAAGCTTAGTGTAGACTCTATTGAGTGGTGGGCACGGAACCCAAACTGTGTGTGATACGTGGGGGGGGTCCAAAATTCAGATACCCACACAATAGTGTGGCCACCCATTTTTCAATTATTTTGGAGATGACAGGTAAAATGCTGATTGGTCTGTAGTTCTTTGAATTGGACAAAAGAGAGATTCTTTATTTTCTTTTTCAAAAAATTGGTGTTAAGACCATGTTCATCTGTTGCTTTTGAACTATTCAATGAGCTGATGATATTTGCGACTTCATTTTTAGTTACAGTATGTCTAATATATGAAAAACTGGTTGTGAGGGGTTAATATGACTGGAATTATGATCAGGTGGATTAAATGAGTTGGATATTCTTAGCACAGAGTTTATGAAAAACTTGTCAAACTCTATAGCAATGACTATAGTATTCTGTACCGATTTGTTATTAATATTAAGTTCCATGTCTCCATCATCTTTTTTGTTCTTTTTATTAATCAATTTGTTAACGGTTATAAAAAGTTTGCCTTTGCCTTCCTCAGGGTTTGTGTTACCTTATTTCGAGCTGACGTAATTTTTTTTCTGCCTATTGTGTTATGCACCCCTCCATGGGGAATTAGTCAGTGGTGCAGTTCATAACACCTTAGAGTACACCTCCGTTACTAGCTGAGAGCTGGTGAGGAATTCTTATTTGAATTAGTGCTAGAGTGAGAGGTTTTGAGATCACAGTGTCATGGGTTTGTATCCCAGCCTGGGATGGTGTGTTGGTCTCCCTGGTTGCGAGCAAAAGAGACCATATATGGGTCAGGTTCCCTTGGGGCAAGGGTGTTGGTGAATTGGGCTACCTTGACATGGGGCTGAGGTGGACTTAGTGTTCCCAGGCTGGGAGAAAGGTGGTTCAGGGATTGGCTGGTAACAGTTGTTAAACCTGTTTTTAGGTCTAATTTAAGATGTTGATCTCTGGTCTTAATTAGTTGTAGACATTCGGAGTTGAGCCATGGTAAACTGATTCTTCTTGTTATTTCCTTTTTTTTTGAAAATGTTGCGATAACCGCTTCGATTTTTGTTATAAAAAAATAATTGCTGTGATTTATGTCATTTGAGTAGGTGATTTCCTTCCTTTCAATTTCATTTATTGCCATTGTTATATTTTGCTGTTGCTTTTTGGGATTATATAATTTACTGTGTTACCTAATAATTTCTTAAATGGATTTGAAAGCTGTTTCAATGGAATTTTTCTTGTTGCAAGTATTATATTGTGGTCAGACAGTCCTGTTAAAAGGTTATAAGTCTAGGAGATTCTTTCAGGTCTAATTGTAAAATGTAAATCAGTTTTGGTTTTTGACTGGCTTGTGACTCTTGTTTATTTATCTATTAATTGATTTAGGTTATAGTGCTCTGTAGTGATTTTTAGATCTTTTCTGTCTTTTTTTGTCATCCCAGTTTAGATTAAATTCACCCAATAAGATTAATTCATTTTTAGGATTGCATTCATTTTAGGAGTGGCCATCAGAATGCCCTGATCTCAATCCCATAGAAAATTTGTGAACAGAGGTGAAAAAAGGTGTCAAAGCAATGCGGCTACAAACCTGATTGATTTCCACCAGTTCTGTGAGGAGGAATGGGCCAAAATCTCAGTAAACTATTGTGACAAGCTTGTGGAAGGATGCCCTAAACATTTAACCTAAGTCATACAGCTTAAAGGCAACTCTGCCAAATAATAATGGAATGTATGAAAAATTCTGACTTAAGAAAGTCAAAACATTATCAAAAAAATTAATTAATTAACAAACAGAAATAATTTTGGTAATCATAACTGACTTAAAACAAGAAAAGTTTAGTCTGATTTAATGTCAGACAGTGAAGAAAAAAAAAAGGTTATGTTTCTTTTTATACTGTATATCTAATTGTGCTGCTGTGGTGGCAATATGTCTCTCCTGCTTCCACTGTTTAGTGGTGTTTCTTTGTTTGATTACGGCTAGAGCACCAGTGAAAGTTATTTATACAAGGTCAGCTCTGCTTAGACTACAATTGTTCGCTAAATATGGAATAAAACACTCCATTCCGGGGGAGCTGAAGAAACCATATCACGGGTGCAGGGCTGGAGCTAAGCGGAGGGCTAGCCTAACAGCTAGAAGTATGAAATACAAGCCAGCCCTTCCACTGATCATCATGGGTAATGTCAATTCCCCTCCCAATAAGTGTGACAAGCTGGAGGCACTTATGAAAACACAGCAAACTTACCGTGAGTGCAGCTTGATGTGTTTTACAGAGAGCTGGCTGAATGACAGCATAGTGGATTCCTGTGTTGACATTCCTTGCTTTACTACAGTCTGTGCCAACAAAGAAAAAACAGAGGTGGCGGTCTGATTATTTATATGAACAATCAATGGTGTAAACCAGGTCACATCACAGTGAAGGAAAAAATCTGTGAGAATGTGGAACTTTTGGTTGTTTACGACCATATTATGTCCCAAGGGAATTCTCACACCACGTCGCCGTTATTGTTTATGGCTCTCCACGTGCTGTGCCTGATGTAGCATGTGATGTCATCTATGGAGCTGTTACAAGAGTGCAGACCCAGCATCCTGAAGCATTCATTGTGGTCTCTGGAGATTTTAATCATGTCAGCCTCTCCTCCCATCTCACTGGATTTGTACAATATGCTGACTGCTCCACAAGAAAAAAGGCATTTAATTTGCTGTATACAAATGTTAAGGAGGCATACACTACTGCAGCCCTTCCACCTGTCAGTAGATCAGACCGTAACCTGGTGTACCTTCAGCCCTGTTATAAACCATGTCTCCAGAGGGGTCCTGTAACCACCCGGACATTCAGGAAGTGGTCACTGGAGGCCGAAGAGGCTCTGAAAGCCTGCTATGAATGTACAGATTGGCATGTTCTGCTGGAGACAGATGGTAATAAGGGGTTTTTGGACATCGACAGGAAGGTTGACTGCTCACAGCTACATGACCTTCTGCAGGGACATGATTGTACCAGCACGGACTGTGTGCTGTTTTTCAAACAATAAACCCTGGATCACTTATGACATCACAAATCTCCTTAATCAAAAAAAGGAAGCCTTTAGGCATGGTGACAGGGAGAAGCGCAAGCTGGTGCAACTGGACTTATGGAGGAGTCTAAGAAAGGCTAAGGAGGACTAAAAAAAGAAGCTGGAGAGGAATACAGCATAACAACACCAGAGAGATGTGGAGGGATATAAGAACCATCACCGGCTAGAAACAGAACTGCCAGTCTACTGTAGGTGATGTGGCTAGGGCCAATGAATTTAATCACTTTTCTTTGAGTCAGCAGCAAAGGCTTCATCCACCAGCTCTGTTCCACCTTCATCCCCCTCTACCTCTCCAGCAGTAATCCCCCCACCTTCACTATCTGGCTCTTTCCGTTCTCCTCTTGTTTTCCCTGGTCACTGCGGCTGTTCTGATATTAATGCTTCACTTGCTCCTCCACCTGATCTGTTCTTTACAGTGGATGAGGTGAGTTGGAGCTGAGGAGGCTGAATCCAGGAAAGGCTGCAGGACTGGATGGTGTGTGCTGCCGGCTGCTGAAGGTTTGTGCTAACTGTTATATCCACAAACCTGGTATAAAAGGAGATGGACGAGGAGGTTGCACTGGAACACACCTTTAATTGTAATAGGGTTGCACTACAGGGAACACACCATAGGCAGAGTCGTCCTGGGCAAGAGGAAGCCCGAATGGCGGACGCCCCTTATTACAGGGCGGTGTGATGACATAACCGGAAGGCGTCATCATCACACCGCACTGCATAATAAAATGCCCATCATATTCTCCACCTCCCTACTATTAAACAAAAAACACACCTAATTAGACCCCACCAATGTTTGGAAACACAAACCTCAAATAACCATACTAAAACAAAAGCAAACATAAGATCATAAAGAACTAAAACAAGGACCAGTGGGTAGACTGCCACATGGCCCGCACGGCAAAGTGGTTTATCCTACCATTTGTACTGGAACAGCTGTGTTCCTAACTAAAACATTTTTAAACGGTTCTCAGTCTTTTATGCACAATCCTACACTGTAATGGTGGGTCAGGCTGAGAAAACAGTTCAGCTTTTGGGGCTTTTGAGGCAGCCCCGTGGTGGCCTCCTCCTTGGAGCTTTGAAGCAGGCTCATGGTGCCCTCCCCACCTTCCCCGGGGCCTTGAAACGGACTCATGGCAGCTGCACCCTAGGAGCTTTTGGTCAGGGCCCTTGTCCCACACTGCGGCAGCCAACTCCCATGGACCCTCGCTATCTGGAGCCCCCACCTGGACATGCCGTAGTCTGTTCGCGTGCCGAACTGAATTGTCCATCAGCTGAAAGCGCGCTGTTCCCAGCTTTGCAATGATCCTTTGCAGCACCCGTTGTTTTGCTGGCTGCACCCTGGTCAGTTGCCATCCCGGTCTCCCGCCAGCACGAACCCAAACCCAGTCCATGACTTGGAGCGGCGCCTTACTTGGTTTGACGTGCCACTGTTCTTTCAGCAGCTCCGTGCTCTCCTTCTGTCTGGCGCCGTTGTGACACTGCTGCGATTCCGATGTCACAGTGCTCGCTGCGGACCCTTCACCCCTCGTCTCCATCTTCAGCTGCGGCCCGTTGTGGACACAGAAGGTGTCTGGAGCCTCTCCAGTGTCGCTCATTGAAGCGGACTCTCCACCCGTCAGCTCGGTCATAACCTCCGTAGCCTTGCCACAAAGCTGTGGCATTCATGTCACAGCTTTGTGACATGAATACCCCTTTCGGAGCATTAATGAGGCACCAGATGCCAACAGTAAGTTTGTTTGTTTATTTAACAAAGGAACAAAGTAACAAAATAAAGAGCCAAGTGGGGCAAAGTACATACATTGAACTAGGACACAAAAGAACACTAACATCAGAGCTAACGTGTAGCGAGGGTGGAACCAGACATGGACGAATAAATGCTTACGTCTGATGAAGCGAGGATGAATCAAAGATAGCAGGAAGACTGGAGCCGTGGTTAGGGACTCCAGTCCTGGTACACCAATGTAGGTCGCAGCGCGGAGTGAGCCTCAGCTGCTTCCTTAAATACTGATCACAGAGATAAAAGAACCAAACAGGAAGGGGGAACGTAATTAATGAAATCAAGATCAGCTGTCACAGCGCCGACTCGGCTTTGAAAAGGCACAAAAGAAGACTTACAATTATGTTGGAGCAGAAAAGCTCTGAAGTACAACAAGGAGAATTCCAAAAAAGAAAGGAGCCAATACTCAGTGAGCCAGGATGTCCAATATTGACTTAAGCTGCCACACTGACTGATCACACTGCCTCTCTATACAGTAAGTACACAATACACTAACGAAGACAAGTGGACACAGCCGTGTGGCAAGCATGTGAGTAATTGGAAGTGTGTGTGTGTGTGTGTGTGTGTGTGTGTGTGTGTGTGTGTGTGTGTGCATGTGTGTGCATGTGGTGATCCAATTCAGCAGGTGAATGTCTGGCGAGAGAAGGGGGCATGACTGCAGGACTGGCAGAACACCAGGCTCAAATAATCTGACAGCTGAAAATAATAAGCATAATCAAAGCCCTGCAGCCACAAATCATGAGGAGGTGAAAACGACCCTGCACATGACAGAAACATTTGAACGAAGCATGATGACTGCAAGCACATTTGAAAGTGAGTTCTTGTGCTACATCAGTTTTTCAAAAACAAGAAATTTATCACTACTTCCTCCATCACAGCTAAAAATGGGATGAGGTCGTGAACTGCTGAGAAGTCCCCCAGGATCCATTCTGTACATGTACATTTTCAAGCAAGTGATTCATGGTGGAAAAGAAAAAGCACGGCAACACTGTTGGAAAATACACAGAATAGGTATGTGGGTCCATTATGAGGCTTTTATGGAATTATATGAATCACTTTATGAATCAATGGCTTGAAAATGCACTTGTATATGATTTTCATTCCTGGGGTCCACTTGACCTGTATCCATAAACAAAACAGAGTGTTAATCTTATGTTGATTGTGCTTTACCAGTATGTGAACGTGGCGTGTCACACATTGACGGAGCTGGAGCTGGTGATAGGGCTGGTACCGGCACCCCTGGCATGTGGAAACAGATTCTAGAAAGAAAATCCACACGCAATGCACAGCACGAAAGTGCAACATGTACACAAAACATTTTTAACCAGGATTGGCATATTTCGTTGTTTTGCTCTCACAAGTGAATAATTCAGACAGAGTAAGTGTAAACCAGCTGTTGGCTAGGTTGCATTAGTGCTCCTGGCTAACACTCGCTTGCCAGGAGAGAACGGCGTTGTTATTGCTCAAAGAAGTGAGCATGGCACCAATAGGCTAGATAAGCGAAAAGGTGTATAATATCACAAAACACTCACCATCCATGGGTTGTAACAATAACGTGGGCGGGTCGACTCCTATCTCCCTCCCATTACTGGCCGATGACTGTAAATGGCGTCCATTTGGTCGAACCACTTCCACTACTTTCTGTTCACCCCACTTCGACCGTTGTGGTCATTGATGTCCTGGGAATTGTATGTCATTTTCTTCAGCTTCTCCCGACATTGTTTTACTGTCTGGTTATATCCGCAGGTGGACAACTGCTCCGTGACCTCCTGGAAAATTTTCTTATTGCAGTGCACTCCATCTAACTCTCTCTGGATTCTGTCGTCGGCCACTATGCACAGAAAAGTCTGCACCTCCTAGTTGGATCACGGTGTAGATTTCTGTGAAGCCGAAGCCATCTCTACCTTTTATACTGATTATTCGCTGAAGAATTTTTGCAATTAGCGGTTGTAGATTCAGCAGAAGAACAGTGCTGTCATGACGTTACGTCCAGACCAATCAGTGGTCTGCAGTCTTTTGACATCAGCTTTTAAGGTCGGAACAGAATGCTTAGAACCAGTCTGGAGTAGGTCCAATTTTTCAGGACTGAAACCGTTACAGTACCTAATGGAAAAGCCTACAAAGTGTGCCAAACCGAACTGAACAGGGCCAAACAGGTACTAGTGGAAAAGGGGCTTAAATGTTTCCATATGTGCCTCTCAATCTCCATGCCCACATCTACGATGCTCCTATTTCCCAGCTGAGGTGGGAGATACACTACCAAAAAGTACCATAAACAGAAAATAACTAATTAAACAGTATGCAAAGAAAAAATGAAAGAAACATAAACAGCACACAAAAGTTTGAAACTCACGCCAACACTCATGGATCCACCCACTCAAACACCCACTCAGAGAGACAGAGTAAGACAGAGTGAGAGATAGATAGATAGATAGAGAGAGAGAGAGAGAGAGAGAGAGAGAGAGAGAGAGAGAGAGAGAGAGAGAGATTTTGATTTTTAAAAGATCTTTAATAAACACACTTGTCCATCAGTCAATACAATTACTATATCATGCTATGTTACACAGAAAATTAATCCCCCAAAAAACGCCCCAAAAAAAGCTGTCCATCATGAACTGAACAGAGGACATTCTCCAGGGACCAGAGGGTCCTGAAACCTTCCACATCCCCATTCCCCATAAAAAACTGAAAGTCCAGCCTGATTCTGGCTTTAAGTAGCCTCACAAATAAAATTTTGACATCAACATCATTCTCAACATTTTCAAGTTTTCTTCTCCGGCTTACATAGATAGCCAACTTTGCCTGTCCTAAAACAAAGTTCAGTAGTTGACACTTCTGCTTAAAACGACGATTGTACATAAAACCACAAATGAAAACCTGCTTAGAGAAAACTTCCTTAAAAAAATGAAAAAGTTTTGTGAGAAGTTCAAAGAGGCCACTCAGGCGCTGACATTCAATAAAACAATGAAAAACAGTCTCCCTAGAGGAACAAAAAACACACTGATCACTGACACTGCTGTTAATCACAGAAACAAAAGCATTGACAGCTATAATACCATGCAGGACCCTCCACTGTAAGTCTCCATGTCTCTTAGGGAGAGGGGCTTTGTAAAGAGCTCTCCAGGCAGGCCGATGCCCTTTTCCTAGTTTAAAATAGGCTCTCCAAGGAGTGTCCACACAGGTGTTCAATCGGTCCTTGTTGAGTGCCATCACCACCAGTCTGTAGAGTGCCTTACCACTGGCTCCTCCAAAGTCCACACCAGTGGGAGCACAGAATGCCAGTAAGGAGCAAGGAGCGACGTCAAAGTCCATATAGAGCGTGAGAGAGGGAAAGGGGTCAGTGCTTTCTGGCTGCAGCGTGCCATTGCTAAAGTCCAAGAGTAGGGAGTGCTCAAGTCCATGAAGCTCCTGTTTCCAGTGTGCAAGAAGACCATCGATGAAACGAATCGACCTGACACCAAGATGAGCTGTTAAAGCTGAGGCGTTGTTGAGGCCAGGACCAGCCAGTTCCACCACTTGCTTCAGAGTGAGAATGTTCCTGGAACACAGCCTATCAAGGAAGGTCCTTCCAACTCCCGGCAGGACACCAAGGCGACCACCAAAAACCAGCGGCTCCCTCAACAACCAGTAGAGGGAATCGCATGGCCCTCTTTGTTTTTTAAAAAGAGTCCACACTGAAAAGAGACTGCGGTAAAAACTGGGTAAAGACAGTGCATTAGAGTTCTTAAAATCCATTAAAAACACAGGGAGGTCTAGCCCAAGCCCAAGGACTCTCTGTAAAATAACACAGGCCAAAGGCCTCCATACCAGGTCCTGGGGGCCCGTCAGCAGTCTCTGTATGAAAGTCAGTCTAAAAGCAGCACCTCTACTAGCTAAATGAATCACTCCTTGCCCCCCCTCCTCTTTGGGAAGAAATAACAGGGCTTGAGGAACCCAGTGGAGTCCACCCCCCCAAAAAAAGTCCACCAAAACAGACTGAATTTTGGACAACAAACCAGCAGGGGGGTCCATGCACATGAGGCGGTACCACAGGGATGAGGAAACAAGATTATTTAAAATGAGCACTCTTCCTCTAAAAGATATTCTCGGCATTAGCCACTTCCACTTGTTTAGTCTCCCGTTAATCTTCTCTATGACCCCATCCCAATTTTTTTGCTCAAACTGCTGATTTCCAATAAAGACACCAAGATACTTAAAACCTCCTTTTTTCCAAATCAACCCACCCGGCAGCGTAAGCTGATTTTCTAGTTTCTCCCCCACCATCAGAGCCTCGCTTTTTCCCCAGTTTATCTTTGCAGAGGAAAGTTGGCCAAAAAGATTGACACTCCTAACCAGAACGTCAATGTCACTCTGCTTGTTTAGCAGAATGACTACATCATCTGCATAGGCCGACAGCTTGAACGTGGTGTCACAGCCAGGAAAAGTAACTCCTGATAGATCCCTTCTCAGGCAGTGAAGCAAAGGCTCTATGGCGAGGGAGTACAGCATCCCTGAGAGAGGGCAGCCCTGCCGAACCCCCCTCTGGACTTTTAAAGGGGCAGACAGGCCCCCATTTATCTTCAGCACACTCTCAATGTCACTGTACAAGACCCGTATCCTGGCTATGAAGCCTGGGCTGAACCCAAAAGCTGTTAAAACTGTCCATAAATATTGGTGTTCAACCCGATCAAACGCCTTTTCCTGGTCAATTGAAATCAAACCAGTTTCTACCGCCAATGAACCAGAGACCTCCAAAATATCCCGAATTAAAGTGACGTTGTCACTAATCAGCCTGCCAGGCACACAGTAAGTCTGGTCTACATGAATGAGCTCGCTCATCACCTTTCTCAGTCTTCGGGCCAGAGCTTTTGAGAGAATCTTGTAGTCTGTGCAGAGCAGAGAGACTGGCCTCCAGTTCTTTAGGCTCTGGAGGTCCCCCTTTTTCGGCAACAGTGTGATGATGGCCCTCCTGCAGGTCGTGGGTAGGGTCCCCCTTTCCAAGCTATCTTGGAGAACCTCCAGCAGGTCTGGACCAAGCAGGGGCCAGAATTCCTTAAAAAAGTCCACAGAGAGACCATCTATGCCTGGTGATTTTCCATTCTGGAGGCTCATTAGCGCCGTATGCAGCTCAGACAGAGACAGTGGAGCATCCAAGCCGGCAACAAGGTCCTCTGAGAGCACTGGAAGACCATCAAGGAAAACCTGGCCCAGTGACGTGTCCTCCCTCCACTCTGCTCTAAACAATTCACTGTAAAAGCTAGCAGCGTGTTTCCTGATCTCTGCTGCTGTGGAGATTGTTCTCCCGTCATCGCCCAACAAGGAGTGAATGAGCTTTCTCTGTCCATTTTTCCCCTCCAGTCCAAAAAAGTACTGGGAGGGCGAGTCCATCAGAGCTACATCCATGTAGCGTGAGCGGACCAGAGCACCCTGTGCGGTGACCCCTAGCAAGCTAGCCAAGGCTGACCTTTTTGACTTGAGAGCCTCTAAGTGCTCCTGTTTTCCTGTAGAACTGAGCAACTCCTCTAGTTCTACCACCTCAGTCTCCAGAACTTTCAAGGATTGGGTCAAGCTACGAGTGACATTTTGAGTGTACTGTTGGCAGAGTTGTTTTATCTGGGCCTTACCAAAATCCCACCACAATTGGAGAGAACTAAAAGAGGGTTTTTGTTCCCTGTGTGACTTCCAAACATCATGAAAAACCTCTTTAAAAAACACATCATTTAAAAGTGTATTGTTAAAATGCCAAAAAGCACTCTTACACTTTACATTTTCAATAAACACAGAACAAAACAGCAGGCAGTGATCAGTGAAACCAACAGGACAGATACAACTATTTTTAAAAACACTCATTTGATGTTTAAAACCATAAAAACGGTCTAACCTAGCCATAGATAAAAGGTTATCTTTGACATGGCTCCAGGTGTACTGCCTCTGGTCCCCATGATGTGATCTCCACACATCGGCCATTTCATGTGTTTTCACCAGTTCTCTCAGCCTATTGGCAGAAGCAGGGTGAGGCTCCTGATGGTTCCTGTCTAGTCTGTGGTTTAATGTACAGTTAAAATCACCCCCCAGAAATAAAAAACTATTTGGATCACAGGACTTAACCGTATCCGAAAGCACGTCAAAGACCCTGATCCTCTCTGCTCTCTGTGTTGGCACATACACGTTTATAAAAACGAAGTTCACGTTTTCAAACTGTACCTTTAATAAGAGGAAATGCCCTCTCACCACCTCTTCTACCTCATAAGAGACAGGCACACAACCCCTAGAGAAAAGTACAGCCACCCCCCCCACTGCTACTGGATTTGTGGCTAAAAAAAATGCAGCCATCCCACTCTTTTCTCCAATGGCTCTCAATGTCCACAGTGCTGTGAGTCTCCTGGACCATCAGCATGTCAAGTTTCTTTAAATTAAAAAGCTTGTATAAAAGAGGCCCTTTTTACATCATCCCTGGCCCTATTAATATTGAGAGTGCCAATTCTAAGGTGGGGCATTAAAAAGGATAAAAATAGGGTACAGTAAAAAAACACACACATAGCATAAAAGAGAAGAAACAAACTAAGAGTCAACATGACTGTTAGTAATTTGCAATTTCAGTTTAGCAACCAGTTTCTTTAAACGATAAATTTCCTGATCAGTGAAAGTCTCATTCCCATCATTCAGTTTCATAAATTTGCGAGCTGATGCCACGAATAACTCCAGATCTGGAAAGTAATTTTCCACTTTCACAGCTCTGCTCCCCTTAGTCACCTGGAGAAATTGCCTAATTTTAGTAAAACAATAGGAGCTTTGCTCCTCCTGCGTCTGCGTCTGCATCAGTTCAGACTCATCTCCACTTTCGTCAGAAGCGCTCTCATTCAGTAAATCTAAATTCCCAACCCTACTAGATTTAGCAGAGCTCTGCAAGTTTTCCGCACTTTTCCTTTTTTGTGCAGCTTTAAAAGGATCCTCTTCAACAAAACTACATTCCTGCATTTCTTCATGAAACGCAACGTTTGTCATGCAGTGTTTGCTCTGTGTGTCCGCTACAGCCTCAAACCGCTCCTCCCCCGCCTGCAAAGTCTGTTCATTCACGTTTCTTCGTTTAACTGCACTTTTACTTACACCCTCCACCCCGGGCGACAGGCTCGTCACAATGATCAGAGCTGCCGCCAGACAGAAATTCCCCACCATCACTGTTTGGGGGGACAACTACCGCGCCCGCCGCGGCCACCCCAGCAGAGGCGGCCGCGGCCGCCCCAGCACAAGCGGACGCGGACGCGGACGCGGACGCGGACGCGGACGCGGATGCCCCCGCAGAAGTAGAAGCGTCCGCGGCCGCGACCGCCCCAGCAGAAGCGGGCGCCGCAGCGGCATCCGCCGCACCACATGTAGCGCTACCCTCCGGACCACCAGAAACAGCGGCGTCACCTTTCTTACCGCCAGTGCTCTTTGTGTTCGCCTTTTCAGGACATGACCTAATAAGATGGCCTTCTGCGCCACACGCAAAACACTTCATGGTTTCAGATGTTGCAAACACCAAGTAGCTAAAGCCGTCAATCCTGAAATTAAAAGACGCGTTCAGTTCAGCAGAGCTGTCTTTCAACACCATGAAACACTGCCTCCTATGACATACAACATGCTTCAGCAGGGGTGATTTACTACCCAGAGAGACCATTCTGATAGGGGACACAACCTGGCCAAAACGGGACAACTCTCTAATCAGCTGATCATTTTTAACGAAAGGAGGAGCGTTTGAGATGGTGATCCTCCTAGACGGATTCACCAGCGGTAAAACGGGAGTAAAAGTGTCACCTATGACCTCTCCCTGTGCCACCACCTGATCAGCTTTCTCAGTCGAATCCAGAAAGATCACAATTGCGCTGTTCATCCTCGATGCTGATTTTATGCTGCCATGCCCAACCACCTGTCCTACAGCGAGGCTGGCCTCCTCCACAGAACAGGGAACTGTCGGGAGGATTCTCACACCATGACGCCGGGTTAAGCGCTCAAACTCCACACCACCATCAATCACCGGCATGATGCCGGCCGGGAAAAACCGGCAGCAGAAGCTACCGTTCCCCAACACACTCACTCCAACACTCACACCCCAGCACACACACACTCAACCCACTATATTAAACACACACACCTCAAACACACAAGATAGAGAAAAAGTTAGAAAATACAAAGTTTAAAGTACTCACTCGACACCACTCCACACCCCTGCTCCCACAAACGCCCACGCATGCGCACGAGAGAGAGAGAGAGAGAGAGAGAGAGAGAGAGAGAGAGAGAGAGAGAGATGTAAGGGTTTTGACCAAACTAACATGGAGATTCCAAACTTTCATGGGGGGTGGAATGCCACACACATTTCATACTCTCCATGTGCTTACGTGAATAACCCTAGTAATTGCTCATAGAAATTTGATTCAGACATGTTCTTCAACACAGACTGCTCTGAAAATTAAGACCCTTCTGATAAACCAAGTCAGCATCCCACTCTCTGATTATTAACAATACTGACAAGAAAAAAAAAAGCCATTGTGTGAATGGAAGCCCCACAAGACAACAGCCTTCACAAGAAAATAAACTGAAATTTGGAAATAATATGTCTATTTTGCATCACTGGTGGGGGCAGATTCATTTTCTGCTTTGACAATCTGTTATTTGGAAACAAAAATATGACTTTATTTCACTGCGTGGTAATGACTGTAATCACAAATGTCAGAATATGTGCATGCGCTTGCATGGAATACAGTATGTGAGAAGACTAGGAGCAGGTAGGAAGGAAGATGAAATGCTGCTCATGATTCCCTTCTCCACTTAAGGTATGCCCTCAATTCTGAGAAATATGAACAGATTGACAATGTAAAGGAATCACAAGTAGCCCTTTGCAGCCTATAAATGGGTCTTCTTTGAAGATAGCTTTCATTCTTTGGAATACTTCAAATATTCAAAATGTTTTATTTGTTAATACTTCTGTACGGACAGGACCTACAGGAGAATTGAAAAGCTGTTTCTCTCTCTCTTAGTCATGTGTGCAATATATAAGAAAAGAAGGAATAAGGATGAAAAACGACAATAGTAGTCTATGTACAGAAATACTACCCATAGTGCAAATGAAGATAAAAGAAAAAATCCAGCAATCCTATATACAGAAAATGTGGAACTGTAATACCCGTAATTGCAAGTTCAGTGCAGTAGTGTAGGTGCAGACAGTGACAGATTGGACTGCACATGAACAATATTTCAATAACAGACAGGCAGCAGCAGATATGTCATTTGTACAAATGGTTGCAATAAGGTGCAGAGACATACAGTAGCAGATGTATTACTGTTGGTGTGCCAAGTCTTTCTGTGCAAACAGCTGAGGTAGTTATTGTGTAGGTGAGTGTGTTATGGTTCAGGGGTGAGGGTGGGGGTGGGTTTAGTGGGCAGAGTTCCGGGTCCTGATGGCCTAGTGAACAAAACTCTTTAGCAGTCTTGTGGAGCGGGCCCGGAGGCTCCGGTACCTTTTCCTGAGGGCAGAGGGCTGAAGAGGGAGTATGAGGAGTGGGAGGTGTCACCTGGGATGTTGATGGCTCTGCGGGTGAGGCAGGTGTGGTGGCTGTCCAAGAGGGGGGGCAGAGGGGCACCGATGAGCTTGCTGGCTGCTTTTAAAGAGCCATGACTCGGTCAATCCTCACATCCCCCCTGAGCTTTCTAGTCAGGTCTTTCTGAACTATTTCAATCTTAAAATTTTATCTATTAGAGATGAAATCAGTAAGATTCTTCCTACTGTAAACTCTAGTACATTAACTACTGCAACTCCCTCAATTGATATCTGCTTAGATAAGTTTACTCCAATCGACCTCTTAGAGTTGAATAAAATAATTTCCTCTTCTAAGCCTTCATCTTGCCTTCTGGACCCTATTCCTTACAGGTTATTTAAAATTATTTTCCCAATTATTTGTAGCCGTATTCTTCTTATCATTAATTCTTTTTTAACTCTGGGTTATGTTCCACTGGCTTTAAAAACTGCTGTAATTAAACCCTTACTTAAACAAACGATGCTCGATCCTGGAGTTTTGGCCAATTATCGACCAATCTCTAATTTGTCTTTCATTTCAAAAATCTTGGAAAGAGTTGTTGCTCTGCAATTATCTGACCATTTGCAGGGAGTTGGTTTGTTTGAGGTGCTTCAATCTGGGTTCAGAGCTTATCACAGCACTGAAACTGCCTTAGTGATGGTCTCTAATGACCTCCTGACTACATCTGATAATGGACTTGTCTCTGTTCTTGTTCTTTTAGATCTCAGTGCAGCCTTTGACACTATCAACCATGCCATTCTACTTGATAGATTGGAACACTTTGTTGGACTCAGTGAAACTCCATTGCAGTGGTTTAGATCTTATTTGTCTGATAGATTTCAGTTTGTCCAAGACAATGATGGATTTTCTTCCAGCTCTAAGCTCAGGCACGGAGTTCCACAGGGATCTGTGTTGGGCCCTACTCTTTTTAGTCTATATATGCTCCCGTTGGGCAATATCATAAGAAAGCACTGTATACATTTTCACTGTTACGAAGATGACACACAACTATACCTGTCAATGAAGCCCGATGATTGTGATCAGTTGGCCAAGACTTGTAATTTTTTTTCTATTAAACTGTTCCTGCTGAGGAGACTCAGGTCTTTTGGTGTACAAGGGGCGCTGCTGAAGTCATTCTATGACACGGTGGTGGCATCAGCCATCACTTTTGGAGTGGTCTGCTGGGGCAGTGGCATTACTGCAGCCGATAGGAAGAGACTGAACAAACTGATTAAGAAAGCTAGCTCTGTCCTGGGGCAGCGCCTTGATCCGATGGAGGAGATAGGAGAGAGAAGGACGGTGGCTAAACTGTCATCTCTGCTGGAGTCCGAGTTCCACCCTATGCAGGACATACTGGATGCACTGAGGAGCTCATTTAGCAGCAGACTACATCATCCCAGGTGCACAACCGAGAGGTTTCGTAGGTCCTTCCTACCAACGGCTGTCAGACTGTACAACCTAAGCAGGGCTGCTCGCAGAGATAGCAAAAAGACGTAACAAACTAATAGTTTTTTTTTGAATGCAAAAGATGCAATAGACTTACACAATGGTCCTCTCCGGCATACGACTAGGAACATACCGGTCGCTATGGAGGGTGAGAATATGTATGGGCACATAATCATACCATGTAGGATAACTAAATAGACGGTTATGCTGTTTCATCCCACCTAGCAACAATGCTCTGCACTGTGTGTGTTTATATATTTACATATTTATTCCATCTAGCTACAATGCTCAGCACTGGGTGTGTTTATATTTATATATCTATATATTTATTCCATCTAGCTACAATGCTCCGCACTGTGTTTTTATATATCTACATATTATTCCATCTAGCTACATTGCTCCGCACTGTGTGTTTATATACTTGCATATTTATTCCACCTAGCTGCAATGCTCCGTACTGTGGGTGTTTATATATTTACATATTTATTCCATCTAGCTACAATGCTCTGCACTGTGTTCATATATTCATATATTTATTCCATCCAGCTACAATGCTCTGCACTGTGTGTCTGTGTGTGTGTGTGTATATATATATTTTATAGTAATATGTACATATGTATATTAGCTGCTCTTGCTTGCTTGTTTTTTTTCTTGCCGTCTGATTGTTGCTCTGAGTGTTGCTATCCCTGTGCTGTTGCAATCCTGGAATTTCCTCGTTGTGGGACTAATAAAGGCTTATCTTATCTTATCTTATCTTAAACTCTGATAAGACTGAAGTCATTGTTGTTGGCCCAAAACATCTTAGAAATTCATTTTCAGATTATGCCCTTAATTTAGATGCTGCCACTCTCACTCTGAACAGTTGTGTGAGGAACCTTGGAGTGATTTTTGATCAGGATTTGTCCTTTAATTCACATATTAAAACTGTTTCTAGGACCACCTTCTATCATCTGCGCAATATTGCCAAGATCAGGAGCATCTTGTCTCTGTGTGATGCTGAGAAACTGATTCACGCCTTTGTCAGTTCTCAATTAGATTACTGTAATTTGCTACTATCTGGTTGTCCTAAAGTGTCTTTAAAAAATCTTCAGTTGATTCAAAATGCTGCTGCTAGAGTTTTAACTGGTTCTAGAAAAGAGATCATATTTCCCCAGTTCTGTCTTCCCTCCATTGGCTTCCCATTGAATTCAGAATCAAGATTAAAATCCATCTTCTTACTTTCAAAGCTCTTAACAGTCTGGCCCCCCAATATATAAAAGATCTGATATTACCTTACCATCCTAATAGAGCATTACGCTCCCAAAATGCTGGCTTACTTGTGGTGCCCAGAATCTCCAAAAATACGGTGGGAGGCAGAGCCTTCTGCTACCAAGCCCCTTCTCTCTGGAACTAGTTACCACTCTGGGTCCGGGAGTCAGACTCGGTCTCTGTTTTTAAGAACAGGGTAAAATCCTTCCTTTTTAATATAGCTTTTGTTTAAGGAGGGTTTTTCTGTCTTTTAACCCCCCTCTTGTTCTATTGTTATCTGATTCATAATGCTGGTTGACCTCCCATATTGTACTTGACATTTTACTGCAATGCTCTTTATGTCTGTCCTTTCAATCCTCCCTATCCCCTCATCTCCAGCCAGTCGCAGCAGACAAATGCCCCTCCCTGAGCCTGGTTCTGCTAGAGGTTTCTTCCTTTCAAATGGGAGTTTTTCCTCTTCACTATCGCTTAGTGCTTGCTCATAGGGGATTGTCTGATTGCTGGGTCTTTCTGTGACTGTGTGGGGTTTTTTTGCACTGTGGCGCCACAAGATGACTTTTGTTGTGATATGGCACATTATACAGTAAATAAAGCTGAATTGAATTGAATTGAATTTTACTGTGAGCTGTAGTGTCATCTGGCAGGAGGTGGTTCAGTTTCTATACCACACTGTGATGCAGCTGGTGAGGATGCTCTTAATGGTGCCCCGGTAGAATCAGCACATGATAGGGTGGTGGGACTCGTGCTCTCCTCAGTTTGCGGAGGAAATAAAGGAAGTTTGAGCCTTCTTGGTCAGTGATGTGGTGTTGTTGGACCAGAAGAAGTCTTCAGAGATGTGCACCCCAAGGAACTTGGTGCTGCTCACCCTCTCCACTGCTGCTCCATTCATGATCAGATGGGGATGCTGTGTGTGTCCTCTCCTACAGTCGACCAAAATCCCCTTGGTTTTTCCCACTTTCAGGAAGAGGTTATTGTCATTACACCACTGACTGTGATTAGGCCCACTACCGCCGTGTTGTCCGCAAACTTGATGATGTGGTTGGTGCTGTGGGATGGTACACAGTTGTAGCAGAATCATTAACAGGTGGACTCAGAGACTCAGTGACCCTCATCAACAACAAGACCAAAGGAACTTTGACGGTCCTTATGTTAATCAACCCCCAACTTTTTCTTCACAGTCCTTTAAACAGTGAGGAACAAATGCTCATTGTTATTCTCTTCTCTTAACACCAACACACTGCCACAAGACAACTGGAAATAAGAACTCAAAATCCCATGAACTGAGTCATTGACTGTCAGAATTCTAATCTTCATGACTGGACTTCTAATATACCACACACATGTATTCCTCTTGTACATAAATATCTGTATGCTGTATGATCAATGCATTTTAGTGAAGCTAGATAATTAACCAAGTACAATCAATTAGTTCTAGACAAAGGTACCTTAGGAGTAATTAAAATATTAATATGATGTGTTCACTGTCTTTTGTTCTCTCCCAGCCAAATCTTAACTCAGTGAATCACTACCCCCCCCTTCATTGTTCGGTAACATAAGCCCCTTTTCCACTAGTACCAGTTTGGTTCGGTTCAGTTTGGTACAGTACGTTTTGTAGGCTTTTCCATTAGGAACTGTACCGGTTACGTCACAATTTTTCGGACCTGCTGCCAAATGGTGCTAACTGTGCCATTCCAACCTGAAAATGTGACGCAAAAAGACTGCCAGCAACTGATTGGTGCGGGCATAACATCATGAGAGCACCGTTCTTCTGCTGAATGTACAGCCACCATTTACAAAAACTCTTCACCAAGTAATCACTGCAAATGGTAGAGATGGCTTTGGGTTCAAACCATACTTCTACACCGTGGTCCCACAAGGAGGTGCAGACGTTTCTTTGCATTGTGGCTAACGATAGGATCCAGAGGCAGTAGACGGAACTCACTGCAATGAGAAGATTTTCTATGAGTTTCCAGAGCAGTTGTCAGTAACCTCATGAGGTTGCTGACAACTGCTCATGTCCATGTCCATGAGGTCGCTGACAACTGCTTTGCAACCTCATGGACAACCAGATAATTAAACGATGTAGGGATAAGCTGAAAAAAATTGAAATGTGATTACCGGGCCATCAAGGACCACAACAGTCAAAGTGGGGCGAACAGAAAACAGCGGAAGTGGTTCAACCAGATGGACGCCATCTACGGTAATCACCCGGCCAGTAATGGGAGGGAGATGGGAGTCGACCCGGCAATGACTACAAACCATGAATGGTGAGTGTTTTGTGATATTATGCATCTTTTTGCGCTATCCATCCTATTGGTGCCACATCAACTTTTGTGAGTAATCACAACGCCGTTCTCTCGTGGCTCACGAGTGTTATAGCCAGGAGCACTAGCAGTGCTACCTAGCTAGCTAGCTAGCGATGATTCATGCTGGCTCTGTCCGATTTATTCGCTTGTGAGAGCAAAATGATGAAATATGCTAATCCTGGTTAAAAAGTTTAGTTTACGTGTTGCACTTTGGTGCTGTGCATTAAAGATATGTGTGTACTTTATAGAATCTCATTCCACATGCCCGGGGACCCCTTCCCTCACCATGAATCCCCTGGGCTCTCCTGCGTCCGTGGCAGAACCAACACCGGAACCAGCCCCAGCTCCAGCTCCAGCTCCAGCTCCGTCAAGATGTGGCACAACACATGCACGTACTGGTGAAGTACAACAAACAAAAGATAAACACATTGTTTTGTTTATGGATACTGGTCAAGTGGAGCCCAAACCTCAACATATACATAAATATACATACATATACATAGCATTTTAAAACCAGTGATTTATAAAGTGATTCATATAATTTCACAAATCCTCATAATTGACCCATATACATATTTTGTGTATTTTCCCACTACTGTGTTGCTGTGCTGTTTCTTTTCCACTATGAAAAATGTACTTTTACAGAGTGGGTCCTGGGCTGCTCACTTGTCAGTGGTGGACACCTGGTCGAATTTTTTTTAGCTGTAGTGGAGGAGGTAGTGATATAATTCTTGTGCTTGAAAAGCTGATGTAGAGCAAAAACTCACTTTCAGGTGTGCTGGCGGTCAGTGTGCTTCATTCAAATGATGCAAGTCAACAGACTGTATTAACCCTCTGAGTGTTTATGTTGCCAAACTGTGACATAACCCCTAGTGGTCAAGAGTGGTAAATATTTTTGTCAATAAAATAGTTCAGATTTCCAAGGCTATAACTTGAAAGATGCAAGAGATAATGGCTTACTGTCAATTAGAAATATGTAAAATATTATCCAAAGTTTCAGATAGGAATAAATTTATGCATCTAATTTGCATAATGCCGCGGCAGCTCTTTAAATCCCATAACTCAGTCAAAACTGGACTTTGGATGTATTTACACAAAGAATGGTTCAGTCTTTTCACACCATGTTTTTACAGAGGTATCTCATCATCTTATCTTCAAAGTATATGAACAAGAAATCAATACATTTAAAAAAAAAAAAAGTCACTTACTGTTGACAAAGGGGGGGTGGCTGGCCCGGTTGGATGGCTGGCTGGCATGGTCACTGCGTTTTCACACATCATGGTCAATATTTTGCATTCTGTCAGTAATTTAAAGTCTGTACCACATCTACAAAGTCTTATGATTATCCCACATAAATTTTGCTTGTATCACGTGGCTATTTTCGGTGTACAAAGCCGAAAAAGTGAAGGTGATGATCGCAGAGATATTAGCTTTCTGGGCTAAATGCTGAAACAGGAAAAGAAAATGAGGAGTTCTTCTTCTTTGGTGCATTACGTGTCATCCACTGAGTTCTCCAACTGATGTCTGCCACCTTTTGAAACTGGCAAATCAGTACAATCAGTAACAAATCCCCAAGGCAGGCGATCGTGTCAGACTGAGAAGACAGGCGCAGTGCCGTGCTCTGCCACTACGGGCACAAAAATTCTCACACTCAAAGAGTTAATTCATTCACATTTCCGAGGCCACAATAAAAAAAGAGTTATTTTAAACATAAACCTGGCACTTGCAAAATCTGCTGTATTGAGGCGCAGTGCTTATATACAACAACGAAACATTTTTGTCACACCCTACCACTTGGCTTTCACAAGTGTATTTCCCATATATATGTTTTGCACTTGCTTTATCTAACCACCACACATTTCTGTCTTTCATGTAGGCAAGAGGAAAAGGAGCCACCCCACAGTGGAGCCTGCCACTGTGTTTACCGAGATGCATGGTGACGAGGTGCGGCTCCAAGAACAGCAGCTTGAACAGCACCATGAACTGCTCGAGCTGCAGCGTGAACAGCACCGTGAACAGTTGGAACTGCAGCGTAAACAGCTCAACCAGCAGGCTGAAGCATTTGACCTGCAAATGCAGACCATCAACTGGCTTGCTGAAGAAGCTTGTGAAGCAAGGGAGCAAGAAGCCAGCTTATGAAAGGCAGAGATGGCTCAAACTGCTGTCTTCCATCAGGCTTTCCTGGCTGTACTGGGCAGCCTCCCAATGAGTGGCCGGCGTGTGTGACCCAGTCTCCCTACAACTCTCATTTAGCATGTACAGATGTAAAACAAAATTACTATTTTTGCTGAAAGTTGTAATAAACCAGTGAGTGTTGGCATCATGCTTGTGTTTTGTCTGTTACTACCAACTTTTTTTCCAGATCTTTCCCCAAAAAAGGGTTGGAAGACTATGCCATTTGAGTATGTTATGGAGTCTACTAATTACGTAGACATACTTTCAAAGTCAGTAGATCAAGCTCAAGGTTTACAGTCACGTGGGATAATTTGGACACCATTAAATAGTCAGTTATGTATCAAAAATGTTCATATCTATGTCTAACCCTGGTTATTTTTTTATTTGCAAAAACCATTTACTTTACCATTTTAGGTGGGAATAAATGTGGGGGTGTCCTAAAAAATTCCTCACAAAAAACCACACAGGCTAATACAGTGTGTGTTATTTTTTTCACATGACTGTAGCATGTGGGAGCAGTTTTGGACCAACAAAAAACTTGTGATGCAGTGTATCCTGACATTGTAGTTAAAAAATAAATAAATAAATAAATAAAAATTAAAAAAAAATGATACATTTTGAAATCCAGCCATGCAATGTTTTCATGTTATCTGTGTGTAATGGTGAATAATGAAAGTTCTTTCTCAACCAAAATTATATTTTTCCACACTGGAAAATTGCCAGGAATGCTAAGGGTAAGGAAAGGTTAAAACATTTAACTTTTGGAAAAAGTCTTCATTTTTAATTGTGTAGTGGTATTACATGAATCTCTCTGTACTTTTAGCATTGATATTAAATATCCACATGTCCAAATTCCTCACAAAAAAACACACAGGCTAGTACAGCGTGTTTTTTCACGACTGTGGGTTGTGGGAACAGTTTTGGACTAACAAAATATTGTAATGCAGTGTATCCTGACATTGTAGTGAATAAATATTTAGGTACATTTCTGAAATCCAGCCATGCAACATTTTCATGTTAACTGTGTGTAATGGTGAATAATGAAAGTTCTTTCTTTAAGCAAAATTCTTTTTCCATACTGGAAAATTTCCAGGAATGCTAACGGGTAAGAAAAGGTTAACAAACCATTTAAGTTTTTCAGTATAAGGTTACATGAGATTTTAACTTGTTTCAACATGATGCATAATTCTGTTAACACACTTGCATCACACCAAAAGTGATATATGTTCTGATGGATCACTCGTAGACGGCTTCCCCTGTCTTTTAGCATTTAATCACTCTTACCATCATAATTACCCCTTATAAACAAAAGAGAAGATGTATCTGAAAAGGGTACAAAAATACTATTTTAATAATAAAACATTTGGAAATGTGTAGGCACATGAAGCGGAAAGCATTCAGTGTTTACTCATTGCTACACAAGTATTGCATCAGAGCATCTCGTACATCTCTGCCCTGCTCCTCTGCACCCCATACCGCTGCCCCCACTGGTTCACGTGCTGCAGCTGCTGGATCAGGATCATCCAATGTGATGTCAAAAGTCTCTCCATGATTTTCAAACAGATTATGCAGAGCACAACAAGTAAGCAGCATAACTTTCACCAGTTGGATGTTGCTGTCATTCCTTTTCAGAAGGAAGCGCCACCATCCCTTCAGCCTGCCAAAAGCATTCTCCACAATGACCAGTACTCCCACTACTGTGAGGCACGGTCCAATGTCCAGGCCGACGGTTTGCAGCGATTATTTTGCAACAAAACACCCATCTGAAACACACAGACAGCATACATATTTTAATGCCTTTAATAGCGATAACCTGTCGCCACCACAACGCAGTATGTGGGATTATAATGACTGTAGCAAGCATTAGCAATCATTAGCTTACCCTAATCCTGCTCCTTGTCCTCGCTGCCATCCTCACGTTTCTGGATTCAAATTGTAATGGCATCCAAAGGTCTCCTGTACCTTTCCTCCGTGTTTCGTCTCACCGCACATAGCCTTCTCTTGCTGTCCTGTTTGGCCTTGACAAAAAGCCACAGAGCGAGCAGTATAATCATCCTCTTGTAATCCTCCATCTTGTCTTTGGATATTGTGTTGATTGTGTGTCGCGTGTTTGACATCACGGGAGGGTTGCGCTGCCTTCCTGTAACAAATCCCACCCACATCAAGCGGTACTCTGGTGTAATGGAAACACAACCAGACAAAACTGAACTGTTAACCTTTTGTTCTTATAATTTCTCTAGCGTACTATTGATCTGTTCCTTCCAGCAGGACATACTGTACCCAAAACACCTTGGGTGACAGGTGTCCTGATCAGAGGCTCAAACCACTTAAACGGGTCCCTTTCAATGTGAAGGAGCAGTGGTTCTACTTGAGTTCATCAACCTATCTCCAAAGATGAGTCTAGCCACCCTATGTAGAAATGTCATTTCAGCAGCTTGTATCTGTGAGGTATGCCAACCAGAACAGCCCTACCACATCAACCTAAGTACACTCTAAGTACAGTTAAGTACTACAAGGAGCTGTACTTAGTGTGAATCTTTTCCACCGCGGGGCACTGCCTTTTAAGAGTTTTTTTTTTGTTTGTTTGTTTTTTTTAAATCACCAAAGCAACCCCATTCCCATTTATGGTTGAGTCATGCTGCTCTTCCTCTGACTCTGTTTCTTCTGTAGAAGGCATGGCAGTGCACTTGACGATATCCTCAAAGTGCTATTTCCACCAATATCAACGTCCCCAGTTGAGGACAGCACCGCCTCATCCAGACTTTTGCTCTTTTCCCCTGCTGAGTTGCAGAACAATTTGCAGAATCTCTTCATTCCCAACTGAAAGTCTTGTTCCATGGCCTCTCCAAACTCCTATCTCACTGAATTTTTTGTTTCAGCAACTACCTTAGCCACACTCTGCTTGGCCTGCAGAACTGACCATGCTCAGGAAGGTTGCTTCTTCACCCTGATTGCCTTCCTCACCTTTGGTCTCAGCCTTTAATTGAGGGGTTGCCACCATTAGCATACGACCAAGAAAATGCCACCAACAACCTTATGGGCACAAGTGTGAGCAACCACTTCTGCAATAAAAGTGAACAACATGGCCCATTCAGACACCATGTGTAGCATTATAATGAGGAGGGGACACCATTGATATTTATATGATTATTAATAATTGGAATTAATAATTCTTGCATTACCTCATTTGTAACACTAGTTGGGACACCATCCACATTTTATAGAGATGGAAACTCTTATGAACAAAGACTTAAGCTTAAGAATTTGGCAATTGGTAAGTTCAGCCTTAGTGAATAATTCTACTGACAATATTTGATCAGTCCCATAATCTGAGCATCAGTTCTTGACACTGTGTGATTCTTAAAATCTGGACAGAGAGGACACCGATGAAGAGGTTATTAAATTTATTACAGAAAAATCCAAAATGACAATAGACATCTGCATAGCTTGTAGAATGGGAAGAAAACTAAATTAGCATGAACTAAATTGCATATATGAAGAAACCCTTGTTTCTTCATGTATGCAATTTTGCATATATGAAGGAACAGCAATATTTACATATTTACAGGTCTTGCATATGTGGAACAAGGGTGAAGTGAAAATAGTGGTAAAAATTAAGTGGAACGCAAAGTTAAGGAAAAAGGAATTTGGAAAAAAAGTGTTATGAAAAAGAAAACAGATTAACCTTACCTTGTGTTCAAAAAGGGACAGTTGTTACAGAAAAAGGTTATGGCTTTCCTTGAAGATGATGCTGTTAACTGCCTTACTCTCTTGGTGTTGCTTGGTTCTCAAGAGGCTTGGAACAGGACAAAATGGTCAAGCCTTAAGAGGGGTCACAGACGTAGTAGGAATGACTCTGGGTAGCCTGGCATTGGTCCAACCTGGGCTGGAGATGAGCCTTGGCGGCAATGGTTCTCCCTGCTGTGCTGTGCCCCAGGGTCTAGGCCAGGAAATCCTTGGTGAGGTGGGGCCTGGTCCAGGCCCGGAGCTTGCATCTTCTGGAGGTGACTGGAACGAGGGATCTCCTCTAGGTCTGAATTTAGCAGTGCAGGATAGCCAGAAGAAAGCCATAAAAATGGAATAAGCTCTTAAAAGTGTGATCACGCTTGACTTCCAGAAAAAAATTAAGATGAAAGAAGAAAATCATGGCTTGGTTGGCTTTAGAAAAGATAAAAATTGAAGATTACCTCCACAAGTCATGAATTGCTAGAGAAGGTGATAAAGTTTTAAAGAAAAATCCAAAAAGTATCAAAGTTTAGGAAGTTAAGGCATGCTAAAGTAAATGGAAAGCTTCAAGTGTTACCTTCAGTCAAATAACAGCTGGATTACAGACCTTCAGGCCTCTGAGAAGAGAGAAAGGGCTGATGACCTCTCTCATCAGAAAAACAGCGGCAAAAGATTCTGGGTAGAGACGTGATAAAGGTGTATTGTCCCCTACCAACATGGCAGTTCTTAGGGGTTGGCCAATCAGAGCTTTGCATGACTATCTCACTGCCCCCCTTTGTTTAGCTCAGTCATCCCAATGGGAAAGTGAAGTCAAAGACATCTATCATAAACTAGGCACACATTATTAGAATACCTCTATCTGAATTTTCTTATCAATGGGTGTTCATAAGTAAGAAAAGCATGCATAAATAAAACATTTATGACAACAGATAATGCAGCATTATTGTAAGCACATTTAGGAAGTCTTTACAAAAAAAATCCTGTTCTGGAGGAGTTTCACTGCCGTGGTCGTAAAATAATGTCATTAGTATGGGAGTTTGTTTCCTGCTTCTCTCTTTGCCATGGCAGGGATCTGTGTTGAAAGGAAGGAAGAGAGGGGGTAGGGGTGTTGCATATGGTCCTCCACCACTGCTGGATCCTGTTGGGGGTTATGAAACTGGGCAGAGGTTAAACAGTTTGTTCATACATGAAGGAAAGTTATAATTTTAGTGTTCAATCCAGCTTGAGTTTGCTACACATTTCTTTAGTTTCTGCAAGCTTGTGGTCAAAATTCTTTCGGAGGTGGAATTTGAAGACCTCACAGACAGGGGCCTCTCCCAGACTTTCCCAGCACACATTCAGTATACAATTCGGTCAACCTGGTGTCAAGAGAATTTTTGCTCAGTGATAGATACAGAGAAGGTTACTGTATCAAGGACTGCTATTTTGTGATAAAACACAGTACAACACAAAAATGCTTAATCTGTTCTTTAAAGCTGTTGAACTTGCTAAAAGACATGCTCTTTAGTCAAATGTATTAATCCTGAGATTGAACCTGAAATGTAATATGATTAAAATCATTTTAATGTACCGTTGCTGTAGATAAATGAATGTTACAAGGTACAAATTATGAACTTTGGTCAGAAAAAGCTGAGTTATATTGGCAAGTAAGCTAACTATATGGGAGTTTGTTTGGTTTTTTTTTTTGTCCAGCAGTCTCACAGAGGACATATGAAAGTCTTGAGGTCAACTCCAAGGAGTTTAGAATGTCTGTGGGGATGATAGAGTGAGGAGAGAAAGAGGTAGCAATGTAGGCTGCATTTACACCAGGATAGTCCTGGGGTCTCTGTTCAATTGGGTGGGAAATGACGAGAGTTTTCGCAGCTTAGTTTGGTTTGGTTTACATTCACTCTGCAGCGAACCAAACTGTCTGGACAGTGTCATGCAGCTACAACAACTGCTCATTTGGGGCACTGTAGCCGAAACCACCATTGAACAAGAAGAAAAATCTCGGCAAAGAAGAAAAATCCGGCTCATCGATTGGCCAGGACCGAAAACTGAAATCCGTTCCCTTCAGTCAGGTTGTTTGTCCCCCACAAACAAGATGTTTCAACTTTTCTCCTCAGCTTTTTCAAGTAAAAGCATTTCTTGGATCCACGCAGTTGTCTTTGTTGTTATTTTCACCAAAAATGTGCTACAGTAAACGTCACTTTCTCTTCTCAGAGTATGTGTTGCTATGGTTTCACAAGCGCAGAGGGGCATTTCTGCCCTTTGGTCACGGGACAGTTGGTTTGCATTCTCACTGCAAGTGAAGCGTACCAGACTTCGTTTGCAAGTGAACCGAGAGCCCCATTTGCAGGTGGACAAGACTTGGCTTATTTGGTCGCACCAGAGTTCGAACACACATTCAGATGGCATCAAACGAATCAAACTCTCCATGGAAGTGAAGCAGAGTTCCTTTGGTCCGGACCAAACAGTTGCCATGTGAATGTGCCCTTCACCTTTGTAGGATGCCAGAGTGGTGCTTCTGTGTGCCATGCTTCAGATCAGGGTGATACTCAGACCAGAACAATAACTCAGACTCCAAAAAAGACAAACACTTAGAAAATGAAAATGCAAACTCAAAGAAAACGAAACAAAAAATGCCACCTTAAATCTTCACAAGACAGGTGCCCCCTGGAGTGCACGTTGCCTATGGGAGAGAGCAGACAGAGGTAATAAGGGACAGATTCACCAAAGGGAGAATAATGCTGGAGAGCACACTTATAGCTTGAGCAGCGGAATACAGCAGGGAACTCAAGCAAGGACCAGGGAACAGGTGGAGGGCTGGTACATGGGTGGACATAGTGATCTTCCTGGTCAGGTGAGTATGATCAGCTCTGGGAACACACCTGCGAGTGGCAGCAACCTGAGGAGCAGGAAACACAAGGTAAGAGTTCTGATAACTTTAATAACGAGACAAAGCTTGACATTACCTGTGGCTGCAAACCCAGAAGATCCAGCGATGCGCTCTTCTCACTCTGGATTTTAAATACGCTGGCTCATCAGATGCAGCAGGTGGATAATCAAGGAGGTGTGTCCAATCTCCCGGCGCAGGAAAAAGGAACAAGAGGGGCGGGGCAGCATGCTCACCTGATCATCACAGTGCCCCTCCTCCTCAAGGGACACCCCCTGGCATCCCACTGGGCTTGCGTCAATGGGTTCAATGGAAAGCCCAAATCATCCGCTTGTCCAGGATGTGCGACCCCGGGATCCATGACCTCTCCTCCGGACCGTATCCTCCCCAGTGGATGAGGTATTGACATTCCCACCCCTGATGGTGGATGTGCAGGCTCCTCTCCACTGTATACGTAGTCTGGCTGTCGATGATCCGAGGGGGAAGTGGGGGATCTGGAGGAGGGCAGAGGGGACTGGCGGAGAGGGGCTTAATCTTGGAAACGTGGAACGTAGAATGGATGCACATAGAGGGCGACAAGTCCAAAAAAACGGTGGCATCGTTGATCAACCACTTGATGGAAAAGGGGCCCAGATAGGATGGAGAAAGCTTCCGGAATTCCATTTTCAGCAGGATCTGGTCAGTGGACAGCCAGACCCTCTGTCACACCGTGTACTTCGGCACCGGCACGTGTCTGCGGTTAGAGTACTGTCTATTGTGTTCCACAAGACGAAGGAGGCCAGCCTTCGTGGCTCTCCACAGACGGCGGCACCGGCATGCATGAGCCTCCACGGATGGGACAGAGAGGCCCCTCCCCGCCATGGGCAGCAAAGGTGGTGTGTAACCCACCGACGTGTCGGATGGTATAAGTCCAGTGGGGAGAGGAGATCACTGAGTTGTGTGCGTATTGCACCCAATTCGGGTTAGCTGATGCCACACACCATAAGGTGGCCTCCAGAGACTGATTAGTACACTAAGCCTCACCATTGCTTTGGGGATGGTATCATGAAGTCAGACTGGTGGTCAAACCCAAGAAGTGACGGAATTCCTTCCACATCTGGGATGTGAATTGGGGCCCCCAGACTGAAACGGTGTCTATGGGAATACCGTGCAGCCGGATGACGTGCTGCATCAGCAGGTCGGCCGTCTCCATGGCAGATGGCAACTTGTGGAGAGGAATAAGGTTGATGGCCTTGGAGAAGCGGTCAACTATTGTCAAGATAACGGTATTCTCCTGGGATGGAGGGGGACCCATGACAAAGTCCAGTGCAATGAGAGACCAAGGGTGACCTGGCACTGGTTGGGGATGGAGGAGACCCCCAAAAGGAGAGGAGTCAGTCTTATTCGTGAAAAGTTGTGACAGGCCTTGACATACTCCCGTACACCCCCCTCCCCCCCCCCCCCCCCGAGTGTGGGCCACCAAAACACCCTTCGCAGCAAGACAATGGTTCTGGCAATGCCGAGATGATAGGTGAAAAAACTGGTATGCCCCCACTGAATTACCTCTCCACGTAGCGCCGCAGAGATATACAGCCGGTCCAGTGTGGCATCTGGCGGGCCTCCCTCCGGGACGGGTTCCACTGATTGTGCCTTCCGGACCCTCTGCTTAATTTCCCACTGGAGTGTCCCGAGAAAGCAGGGGGGGGGGGGAGAATATTCTCCTCAGCAGCTGCGGAGGAGTGGGGGGGAGGAGGAGGAATCGGGAGAAAACTGACGTGAGAGATCATCAGCCTTGGCAAAACGGGACCCTAGTCTGAATGGGATGGATAAATTAAACCTATTAAAGAACAGGGCCCACAGAGCCTGCGGAGAATTTAACCGTCTATCCGACCGAAGGTATTCTAAATTTTTATCCAGACAATGACCTGTTTGCTAGCTCCCTCCAGCCAGTGTATCCATTCCTCCAACGCCAGCTTAATGGCCAAGAGTTCGCAGTCCCCGACAGCATAATTCCTCTCGGCTGGTGTTAACCACCGGGAGAAATACGCCCATGGATGGAGCATCTGGTGGGCCAGAAAAACCATAGAGCCGGCTGGATGGCAGCCACGCGCCTGAGAGATCAATAGCACAGTTGTAGCCCTGGTGAGGTGGTAAAGATAGGGTTCTAGACTTGCTAAAGACCTGCCCTAAGTCATGATAAACCTCGGGCACGGAGTTGAGATCCACCGGCTCAGCCGAAGGGGAGGAGATCGGGAGCCAAGGCCAGCACGGAGCTGAACGGAGACACGAAGAGAGACAGAAAGGGCTCCTGGATGAAATGGAGACCTGAGTCCAATTAATGATGGGGTTATGTATGCAGAGCCATGGATACTCCAGGGTCACGGTGGGGTTAGATTGGGGCAGGATGTAAAACTGAATAGCCTTGTGGTGATTACTGGACAGAATGACCAAAATGGGCTCAGTCAGTTCTGCAATTGTGGCAATAGTGCTGCCTGAAACCGCCGAGACCAACAAAGATCTCGGAACATTCCTGGTGGGTATCCGTAATTTATGCACTATGGCCTATTGGATGAAATTTTGCTCCACTCTTGAATCAATCAGCGAGAAGGTTTTGAACTCAGCACCCGGTAACTGGATGAGGACAGGGAGTTAAAAACGATTACGGGATTTTGGTGAAGGCCCTTCCCCCAGCCCCCCCTACAGTGACTGACGAGTCAGGCCTCTCATGCCAAATCGGGCATTCTGATATTGCGCCGCCGGGGACCCCACAATAAATCCATTCCCCAAACCCTCTGCGATGCTGGCCCTCCCTCGGAGTCAGACGGACGCTCTCAAGGTCCATCGGCTCCAGTAACCACGCCAGCAGAACAGCATCAGAGGTCGGGGGAACCGGTCGTGCAGCAAACAGGAGAGCAGCAACCACCTTCTCCTTCATACTCTTCCTAAACCGATAATCACGGGCCACTGCCTGCACAATCATCTCATCCAGAGAGGAGGGAGAAGCGTGGATAGCTAGCTCGCTGTGTAGGTGCGTATCCAGGCCCCACAGGTAGACGCTGCATAGAGCAACGTCATTTTATCCAGAGTCGGCTGCAGTGAGCCGGAACTCGACGGAGAAGTCGGCTACTGACCGGCCTCCCTGCCCATCAGCTGACTAACTATGTTTCCCTCACTCTCCGAATGGTCGAATGCCTTGGAGAATTCCCGCACAAACCGCTGGTATGTGTATAGGGGTCCGTCCGGGCAGCTCAAGATGGACTGTGCTGACTTAAGCACCCGGTCATGCAGCAACAAGGTAATGGAATGGATTTTGGCTGCATTATCCCCATATTCCGCCTCCACATGCTGAAAATAAAGCCGTCAGTGGAGCAGGAACCCTCTGCACCCTCCCATCTCTCCCCCATAGGGACAGGTGAAGGAAGAGAGATGTTCCTGCAAGTGGCAGACACTGCCAGGGCAGCAGGTGCAGGAGAAGGAGCCACACCAGGAAGCCGACCCAGGTGCTCATGATGGTGGCCAATTGCTGGGTAACAGTCTCTAACTGCTCAAAAAGAAACATGATCCAGCGTTCCGTGGCTTCAAAGTGCCAGAGTGCTAACTGATCGCTCGGCCGAGCACTTGCTGAGCCTTGGTCCTGGCTGGATCGTTCTGTCATAATTCAGATCAGGGTTAGACTCAAATGCAGAGCTGCCAGAACGATAACTCAGACTCCCGTGAAAAGTTTCACAATTTTATTGAAAAACACTCAGAAAATAAAAATGCAAACTCAAAGAAAACGAAACAAAAAAAGCCAACTTAAATCTTCACAAGACAGGTGTCCCCTGGAGTGGACGTAACCTATGGGAGAGAGCAGACAGAGGAAATAAGGGACCGATTCACCAAAGGGAGAATAATGCTGGAGAGCACACTTACAGCTTGAGCAGCGGAGTACAGCAGGGGACTCCAGCAAGGACCAGGGAACAGGTGGAGGGCTGGGACATGGGTGGACATAGTGATCTTCCTGGTCAGGTGAGCGTGATCAGCTCTGGGAACACACCTGTGGGTGGCAGCGACCTGAGGAGCAGGAAACACAAGGTAAGAGTTCTGATAACTTTAATATTGAGACAAAGCTTGACATTAACTGTGGCTGCAAACCAGTGATGAGCTCTCCTCACACTCGACCTTAAATACGCTGGCTCATCAGATGCAGCAGGTGGATAATCACGCAGGTGTGTCCAATCTCCTGGAGTGGGAAAACCGTAACAGAAGGGCTGGCGGAGCATGCTCACCTGATCATCACACTGTGCCAGTTAATCAAGGGACAAAGATAAGGATAAAGTAGCTGCAAGACAGGAGTTTTTTGTCTCTTCCCACAGATTCACAACTTTCCATTGAAGGATGAGAATTGGCCCCACACTCAATTTTCATTTAAGCATTCTTGGTATATTAAATCTTCAACCTGAATTTCAAATAGCTATCTTCAGTTTTTGCCTGTTTTGGGAAGTTTTAATTAACTAGAGTGATCAAGTTGTAAATTGATTTGGATGAAAGACTTTCCTAGCACACCCTGCTCACAGAGGTATGGAAGCAGATGGACTTTGAGCCTTGCATGTGAGGCTGGTTATCTAGGTCAGGCACTGGTTTGCTTGCTACCGGATAACCATGAAAACCAGTACTACCTGTCTCATGGGTCTGGCCGTTGGCGACTCAACCAGCAACCCCGCCCTCCTGAGGGCGTGGAGGGTGAAACTGAGCATCCTGGCAGAACTAAAAACAATATCTGTCACAGGTCTGTGGTTGACCACTCCCAATTACACGGGGTGAGACTGGCAGATAATCACATCTGTTGCAAGGTCTGTGGTGGACTTTTGCCAGTCGGTGCATCGTGACATGGACTACACAAAGAGCAGAGATAAACAAACCTATCATCTTGTCAGTCACTGCAACAGATACTGGAGGCAGTTTGTCTTGGCCTGTCCTTGCCACTGATAATAGCTTTATCTGCCAAGAATGTGCCACTAGTCCAGCAAAAGCTAGTGGTACTCAAATACTTTGCAAGCAGTTTCATGAAATGGTCAGTCAGACAGGAACTCATACCAGCTCGGACGTCACCCGGGTTAACAAGGTCAGGAGTTCCTGGCAGTGGAAGGTGAAGGACAGAGCTGCGTGGAGGAATCTGATCAGACCTAAATGAAACAGCTATTGTCGCCCCCGACAGACTGCTATGATGATGATGATAATGAGTCAAACTTAGACAGGGAAGAAGTATAGTTAAGGTGCCTAACTATTTTCTCTCCTACTTATAAAAAATATCTACCCCCTCCAACTTCAGATTGATTAGAAAAGTGCTTTCAATTTATTTTTCAGTTTTATTCTTATTCACCAAAGTTAATGGTTAATTGATTTATTAGTGTTTAATTGCTAAAGCTTTTGACCTGACTTAGTTTCTTTCAATATATTTCTATCCTTCATTCGAAGTAAAGTTGTGTTTATTCCCTAATTGTTGTTCCAATGATTTTAAAAAGTTAAGTGGTAATTTTCCGTCAACCAAAGGCCACTGTGGGACCTAACGAGGCCATTGATATAAGGGTGTGGACATGGCTGTGCTCATATCTTTGCTTTATGTTGTCATTTGTTTTTCTGTGATCTTTGTACATGAGTTCAGCCATGTCCTTGCCCTCAGTTTTGATGTTTCCTTTGTGTTTATTTTCATCATCCTGGCTCCTATGTTGTTCTGTAGATTTGGTTCCTGCCCTGTACTCTTGTTTATTATTAGTTATCATCATCTAGCTCCCGGTGTTTATGATCTGTACAGCTCTGCCCATCCTGTTCTTATCACCGGTTGTCTTTGTTTCACCAAGTGTCTATGATTTACCCAGATTGGTCTCCCCACCTGTTTTGTGTTCCCTGACTGCCCTCCTTGTGTATTTAAGTCCTTGTCCTACCGTTGTTCTGTTCGGCTGTCTTTGTATTGTCACTTGTATTGTTTCAGCCTAGCCTTGCATGCTATTCTTGTGCGTGATTACACGCTTTAGCCAAAGTCCTGTTTAGTCCCGCCATGTCTTCTAGTTAGTGTTTATTTGGCCTGTCTGTTTATTTTTATTTCACCCCATGAGCTGTCATTATTTTATGTTTCGTAATAAATCTTTTGAACTTGAAGTCCAGCATTTGAGTTCTGTCTAAAACAACACCATGACAATTGAATTTTAACTTTGCAACTAACAAGGACTACAGATTGACGGAAGAGCGACAGTTAACAGGTGTGCTACAGTTAATAGATGTGTTTGATGTGGTATTTATCTAGCTGGTCACTCAGCTAAATGCAGTATCAAGGAAGGCAGGCAGGCACTTGGATGAAGTTAGTTAAGACAGCTAGCTAAGTCTCCTCAACATCAGTCTTTGCAGTGGTGGCAGATTTAACAGATTGCAAAAATACTCTAAAATAATGTTACATATCTCAACCATCCATCCATCCATCCATCCATCTTCTACCACTTTTCCGGAGGTCCGGGTCGCGGAGGCAGCAGTTCAAGCAGAGAAGCCCAGACTTCCCTCTCCCCAGCCACCTGCTCCAGCTCTTCAGAGGGGATACCAAGGCGTTCCCAGACCAGCTGGGAGACATAAGGGCCTTTTCCACTAGCACGCTTTAGCGCGACACGGGACGGCTCAGCACGCTTTGTACGCTTTTCCACAAGCCCCAACACGGTTTAACAGCCGTGATTCTCAGCCCCGCTGAAGGGCAGGGTACAGCAGTGCTGAGCTGTGCCGTGTTGTGACGTTAACAGACTGGTCGCCGCTGATTGGTCAGGTCGTAACCGGCGCTGATTGGTCAGGTTGTAACCGCCCCTCTCCTCCTCCTCTTCTACCAAATCTTCACGACCTTCTCAATAAAGTTTTTGAAAAAAAGAAAAAAAGAATCTTCACGACCTACTCAGCACGCAACCACTGTTGGCGGTTCCTTTTCAGTGTATTGCTGTGCTATTTTTCATTTATTCTCTATCAAAAATGGCTTTGCGTAATAAGGGTGTTCCATGGACCAATAAGGAGGTGCAGTGTCTGCTCACTGCATTGTCAGACGAACGTATTCAGCGCGAGTTAGACGGAGCCGCCCGGAATGAAAAAATATACCGGGAGGTCTCGACATCGGAGTCCTTTAACGGTGAGTTTTAATTTTTTTTTATTGTGCGTTTTTTCGCAAATATATTCAGTAAGACGCTCAGTTTATTCATGCAATAAAAAAGCTGTTCATTTGTGGATGGATCGCTGCTTTATTGCAGCACAATGCGGACTAAAGCTTTTATTGTAATTATTCATGTGAACAATACACTGAAATAAGCTTATGTATTCTTGTTAAAAACTATTGTCTTTTCTGTATATATTTCGTGCTGTATTTTATTGTGTGCATTTTCCTTGTAGAATCATCCCACGCGTCCGCCGCGACAGCCCACACGGATTATTCAACTGAGCTTTCCTGACCCACAGCTGGCAGAGACGGCTTCATTCTACCGAGCCTCAGCACTCAGTGGTCGGCGTGTATAAAATGTCGATTAACCTTCATGTTGTGTTGCAAAGTTTTTTTTATTTTAATATTTTGTATATAATAAAATGGAATTGTTTTGGAAAGTGTGGTTTGTCTGTTATAACACTGAATTATAAAACAGTATAATTACATAGAAATTCCATTGCCTAGTCTGATCAAAATGATGCTGAGGGTCAACCATTGTAAAGGTAATGTAATTTTTAACTAGACCAAAAAAGAAATCTTTTTGTACGCTTTCTGTTCTTTTTATTGAAATATCATAAAAAATTAGCACCAAGTCAAAGGTACAAGTATATGTAAATTGAATGTTCTATCGGCATTCCAAATTCAGAGATTTACAATACTTTAGAAGGAGTGTAGCATCATCTAAACGGAAAATAATAATACTGTTGTTCCAAACGTTGACCTGAAGGTGAAAAACATGAATTTTTTTAATTCAGTACATCCAAAATGCCCTAGGATGTGGTGTAGTCCAGTGTGCCACCGTCTCATTATTTAATACGAATAAAAACAAGTTTCAGCTCATTATTTCTAGGTCATTTGGCAGTTAATTCAAAACAAAAGTGACTTGTGTTGTTGCAGCTTAATTATGAGATAAAATTAATTGTGAGATAAAACCACAGAGCGTGCAAGGCAATAATCCTTGGATCCTCCATTTTTTGTCTGGTGTAAATAAGGACTCAGTCCGGTGCATAACATCACGGAGTGTGGCCCCGCCTCGCTGAGAATCTGCTGCTGCCCCGCAACACTGTGCTAATGGAGACAGAAGCATTCCGAGCCGTACTGAAGTGAATCGAGCCGTACCGAGGTGTGCCGGGCTAGTGGAAAACAGGCTATAGTCTCTCCACCGAGTCCTGAGTCTGCCCCGGGGTCTCCTCCCAGTGGGACGTGCCTGAAACACCTCAAGTGGGAGGCGTCCAGGAGGCATCCTAATCAGATGCCCATACAACCTCAACTGACTCCTTTCAATGTGGAGGAGCAGCGGTTCTACTCTGAGCCTCTCCCGGATGACTGAGCTCCTCACCCTATCTCTGAGGGTGAGTCCAGCAATCCTACGGAGAAAGCTCATTTCAGCCGCTTGTATCCGCGATCTCGTTCTTTCGGTCATTACCCAAAGCTCGTGACCATAGGTGAGGGTAGGAACGTAGATTGACTGGTAAATCGACAGCTTTGCCTTAGAACTAAGCTCCCTCTTCACCACAACAGACCGGTACAACGTCCGCATCACTGCAGATGCTGCTCCAATCCGTCTGTCGATCTCTCGCTCCATTTTCCCCTCACTCGTGAACAAGACCCCAAGATACTTAAACTCCTCCACTTGGGGCAGGAGCCTGTCCCCAACCCGGAGAGGACAATCCACCTTTTTCCGGCTGAGGACCATGGACTCGGACTTGGAGGTGCTGATTCTCATCCCAGCCTCTTCACACTCAGCGGCAAACCGTCCCAGCAAGAGCTGTAGGTCATTGCTGGATGAAGCCAACAGGACAACATCATCTGCAAACAACAGAGAAGAGATCCTGTTGTCACCAAGCATGACACCCTCCATTCCCTGGCTGCGCCTAGAAATCCTGTCCATAAAAATTATGAACAGGATCGGTGACAAAGGGCAGCCCTGGCGGAGTCCAACTCTCACTGGGAATGACTCCGACCGAGTGTTGGCAATACGAACCAAACTCTCACAACGGTCGTACAGAGACCGAATAGCTTGTAACAACAAGCCCAATACCCCATACTCCCGAAGCACCCCCCACAAAAATCCACGAGGGACACGGTCAAATGCCTTCTCCAAGTCCACAAAACACATGTAAACTGGTTGGGCAAACTCCCACGAACCCTCAAGAATTCTTGAGAGGGTAAAGAGCTGGTCCGATGTGCCACGGCCAGGACGAAAACCACATTGCTCCTCCTGAATCCGAGGTTCGACCAACGGCCGGACTCTCCTCTCCAGTACCTTGGCATAGACCTTCCCAGGGAGGCTGAGGAGTGTGATCCCTCTAAAGTTGGAGGACACCCTCCGGTCCCCTTTTTTGAAGAGAGGAACCACCACCCCGGTTTGCCATGCAAAAGGCACTGCCCCCGACTTCCACGCAATGTTGCACAGGCGTGTCAACCATGACAACCCAACAACATCCAGGGCCTTGAGGTACTCAGGGCGAATCTCGTCCACCCCCGGGGCCCTGCCACCAAGGAGATTTTTAACCCCCTTGGCGACCTCAGCCCCTGTCATAGGCGAGTCATCCCCCTCGTCCCCAAACCCTGCTTCCTCTGTGGAAGGCGTATCAGTGGGATTGAGGAGATCCTCGAAGTATTCCTTCCACCGCCCGACGATATCCCCAGTCGAAGTCAACAGTGTCCCATCTGCACCATACACAGTGTGGACGGGGAGCTGCTTTCCCCTCCTGAGCCACCGGACAGTTTGCCAGAATCTCTTTGAGGCCGACCGAAAGTCTTGTTCCATGGCCTCACCGAACTCCTCCCATACCCGGGTTTTTGCTTCAGCAACCGCCCGAGCTGCACTCCGCTTGGCCTGCCGGTACACCTCAGCTGCTTCGGGAGTCCCACTAGCCAACCAAGCTTGATAGGACTCCTTCTTCAGCTTAATGGCCCCCCTCACCACTGGTGTCCACCACTTGGTTCGGGGGTTGCCACCACGAGATGCACCGACCACCTTGCGGCTGCAGCTCTGGGCCGCCGCTTCAACAACAGAGGTGGAGAACATGGCCCATTCAGACTCCATGTCTCCAGACTCCCTCGGAATGTGGTTGAAGTTCTTCCGGAAGTGGGAGTTGAAGACCTCCCAGACAGGGGCCTCAGCCAGACGCTCCCAGCACACCATCACTATACGTTTGGGTCTACCAGGTCTGAATGGCTTCCTCCCCTGCCATCGGATCCAACTCACCACCAGGTGGTGATCAGTTGACAGCGCTGCACCTCTCTTTACTCGGATGTCCAAGACATACGGTCGCAGGTCTGATTATACGATAACAAAATCGATCGACCTGCGACCTAGGGTGTCCTGGTGCCAGGTGCACATATGGACACCCTTATGCTTCAACATGGTGTTTGTTATGGACAGACTGTGGTTAGCACAGAAGTCCAATAACTGAACACCACTCGGGTTCAGATCCGGCAGGCTGTTCCTCCCAATCACCCCCCTCCAGGTTTCACTGTCGTTGCCCACGTGCGCATTGAAGTCCCCCAGTAGGACAATGGAGTCTCCAAGAGGAACACCCTCTAGCACCCCAGTCACAGACTCCAAAAAGGGTGGGTACTCTGAAACATCATTTGGTGCATAGGCACAAATGATGGTCAGGACCCGTTTCCCAACCTGAAGGCATAGGGAAGCAACCCTTTCGTCCACCGGGGAAAACTCCAATAAAGAGGCAGCAAGGTGGGGCGATACAAGAATACCCACCCCTGCTCATCGCCTCTCGCCCGGGGCAACTCCAGAAAAGGCCAAGCTCCAGCCCCTCTCCAGGAGACTTGTTCCGGAACCGGAGCTGTGTGTTGAGGTGAGGCTGACTATATCTAGCCGGTATCTCTCAACCTCGTACACCAGCTCAGGCTCCTTCCCCACCAGAGAGGTGACATTCCACGTACCAAAAGCCAGTTTAGAAAGCTTGGGATCAGTCCGCCAAGGTCTCCGTCTTTGACCGCCACCTAATCCACGTAGCACCGGACCCCCATGATCCCTCCTGCAGGTGGTGAGCCCACTGGAGGGCGGACCCATGTAACTCCTTCGGGCTGAGCCCGGCCGGGTTCCATGGGTGGAAACCCGGCCACCAGACGCTAGCCTTCGAGCCCCTCCCCCAGGCCTGGCTCCAGGGTGGGGCCCCGGTAACCCCATACCGGGCGGGGTACACTGAATCCTTGATATACAATTTATCATGAGAGTCTGTTGGATCGTTCTTAGTCTGGCCCTTCACCCAGGACCAGTTTGTCTTGGGAGACCCTATCAGAGGCAAATTGCCCCAGACAACATAGCTCCTGGGATCACTGGGGCACGCAAACCCCCCCACCATGATAAGGTGATGATCCATGAGGGGGTACATATCTCATGCTCAATAATTTGATTACCCAGCCACAGGGGGGGCACAAGTCATTGTACTCCCTTTGCCAGCCAGGGTTGCATGAGGAAGGGCATCCAGCGTAGAATTCCTTGCCAAATTGACATGTGAATCATTGCAATATATAAGGTGATGATATGTTGTGAAGCCCTCAAAAGGGAGCAGCTGAAAAGTTCAAAGGCTGAAAACTTCACTGTGGTCAAATTTGACCAAATGTGGTTTATTTTTACACACAGTCTCCCCTTCGGTCCACACACTTCTTCCATTGGTGTTGCAGTGCTTTGACCCCTGTGGTTGAAAAATAAACCACAATTGGCGTATTATTCAAATTTAAGCACTATTAACTTTTAAGCCGATGAAATTTTCACCCCCGCCCCCTATATTACATTGATATTCAGTCTCACAGGAGATATGTGCAGCAGGAAAGTGTAGATAAAGCAGCAGACTCTAAGTGGCCTTGAAGACCTTTGAGAGATGCCGTGTTCTGTAAACAAGTGGATGTTTACATATTTGAGACTACAAAGAGTGAAACTACACTGCTGAAAACTGGATGTTGTTTTACCTCTGGAGAAGAGGAAAGAATATGATCTGACACGTTTGTTTGTTTATCTGTCTTAATGGCATTCTCCTCCACCATCTGATCTAACACATTTCCAGGTGGTGATCAGTTCACAGCTAGGCAACTCTTTTCAGCTGAATGTCCAAGACATACACTACCATTCAAAAGTTTGGGGTCACCCAGACAATTATTTTGTGTTTTCCATGAAAAGTCGCACTTATTTACCACCAAGAGTTGTAAAATGAATAGAAAATATAGTCAAGACATTGACAAGGTTAGAAATAATGATTTGTATTTGAAATAATAATTTTTTCCTTCAAACTTTGCTTTCATCAAAGAATCCTCCATTTGCAGCAATTACAGCATTGCAGACATAACATGATTGCACAAGGGTTTTCTAATCATCCATTAGCCTTCTGACGCAATGAGCAAACACATTGTACCATTAGAACACTGGAGTGATAGTTGCTGGAAATGGGCCTCTATACACCTATGTAGATATTGCACCAAAAACCAGACATTTGCAGCTAGAATAGTCATTTACCACATTAGCAATGTATAGAATGTATTTCTGATTAGTTTAAAGTTATCTTCATTGAAAAAAAGTGCTTTTCTTTCAAAAATAAGGAAATTTCTAAGTGACCCCAAACTTTTGAACGGTAGTGTACGTTTGCAAGTCTGATAATAATAATGATGGATTGCATTTATATAACACTTTTCATGACACCCAAAGACACTTTGCAATGAGTTAATTAGTCATTCATTCTACAGTGGTAGTGGTAAGCTACTTCTGTAGCCACAGCTGCCCTTGGGCAGACTGACGGAAATGTGACTGCCAATCCATGCCAATGGCCTCTCTGACCAACATCAGACATTTATTTATATTCACACACCAGTGCCATAGACACTGGAGGCAAGGTGGGCAAAGTGTCTTTCCCAAGGACACAACAGGAAGGTGGTGGTGGTGGTGGTGGTGGGGTTTCGAGCCGCCAACCTTCTGGTTAAAAGACGACCTGTTCTAACTCCTGAACCACTACTGCCCGTCTGATGACCCAATAACTGGTTCAGCCTTGTTAGGTCACATAGAAACCCAGGAACCAGGTGCTTCTCACAAGCCCCTTCCACATGCCTTCAGGATGGGGCCCAGGAAACCCAATACATTGAGTCCTTTTTTATGTCTCATTGTTATGGTATCTATAGTGTGCTTTTATAACTTATTTGTTTCATGGCACATTATCTGAGGTCTTTTTTTTTTTTTTTTAGACAGTTTAACAATATAGTTACTCCTGTTCTATCCTGTCTTCCACCCATTTTTAGGTGGGTTTTTTTCTGGGTCTTGATTGCAGGGACTATGATCAAAAGAGAAATTTCCAGGGATGATACACAGGTGTTCCCTAACAAGCCCAAAAGCATGAACCATTCTTAAATAAAAAAAATCCAAACAATATCACAACAATCACTTAAGGGACATTGGCACCCATTGCAAAGCACACAGCACATACGTATATCTGTTCTGTAAATATATACTTAGGACAAAGAATTCGGATGCATTACAAAATTATCATATATATATATATATATATATATATCATATATCATAATATTGTCATATTGTGGCCAGTTGTGCTGCCCTACAGGTTAATGACTCAGATATTTGCATGTGCTTTTTTTACATGGTCTAAAATAGCTTGTATTACATGCAACATTTTTAAAATGCACCCTCACCTTATACTTTGAAGATGGCATGTTGAAGTGCTGTTGATGCCTCGAAGAACTGTGTAGGGATTTTTGTGAAGGTTTGGGGCTACAAAGTAGACACATTTGGGAGTCCACCTCATTGCATACCTGGATTTCTTAAACTCTGTTCTCCCTTGAATGGCAGCAAATCCCCTCTGAGCCACTTCTGAGTTACAGACCTCCTGACTTGGTTTCAAAGGGGAAGCACCAAGTTAGGTCAATTGTGAGACTTTATAGGCAAAAAGTCACTGTGATTCTAATTATTATAGTTTGTCTGTACCTTCAAAGAAAACCCTGAAGCTGCTGAAGAACTTTATTTGGATATGAAGGAATTAGATAATGGGAAATGTTAGTTTCGAGCTTTTATGTGACCCTGTGTGTGCTACTGTGTGTTCATTTATCACCATCAAAGAGTGTCAAAAATCGGATTGTGGTTAGAATATATTTCCAGGTTAAAAAGAAAAAAAAAATACCAAATTCACAGGGAAATTTTGAACATGCTGTGGAATCCAACAGGTTTTCCATGATTGATTGGGTTATGGAAGATAGGCTCATTAACAAGCCAGCATGAAGTCTGATCAACATCTTCCACTTCTGTCAGTGGAGAAGGAGGAATGCAAGTTAACACATGGTGTAAATAATGTACATATGGAGAGGAGGAGACTCAGTGGGAAGAATGTGTTAGTGGTTGCGTACGAGCAGCAACACATGTTGCTTACCTGCTGAGAGATTCAAGTTCAAATAATAAATTCATAAACGGTATCTACACTGTAAGTGAAGGTCTAACTTAAGCTCTATATTGTCAGTCTTTAGACAGTTTTAGCATAGACATCACAAACATTGCTGCGGGACTGGTTTTAATGGCTGAATCACCCAAGCTTCTTTAGAACTACATTGAAATTATACACATTGTAAGAGGATGAAAGTCAAAGTTGCGTATTTGTTTTTCTCTTTAACTCTCTAACATCATGCTCTGTTTGTTTTTGGCCAAATAAATGAAGAAAAGCCCAAACCTGCAGACCAAAGCCCAGATTTCTCAATCATTCATGAGCACATAGCTTCCTCCTACCATAATGTAAACTACTTTGGAAATGTAAGTGAACTCAAAGATGAACTGTGAACAGGTGCTGGGGTCAAGCTTTTAATTCCCAATGTAGCCTTTGTATTTGTTCTGAGGATGCATTGTGTACTTGAAGACAGTATAAATATGACTCACTGTTTTTCTAATGAAAGGTTTATATCAGTGTTTAAATCGGATACTATGTTTTGCATTGTAAAGTTTTTAATTCTTTTTTTACTCTTCTATAGCTCTGAAATATTATTAGGTGGTCTTTAGAGGGTCTAATTTTTAACCGATTCATAAAAAAAATCAACACACAGATTTCAGTATACCTCTTATATTAGAAGATTTATTAAATGTTTTCCTATTGACTGCCTGTCAAGCTTCAGTATGGAACTGTAATAGCTTCCTGATGTCAATCTGTGAATGACTCACCTCTGAATAACTTCTAGTAGTGTCACATTCACCTCTGGCAGGCACAGTGGAATGAATGGATTCTGAGATGCTGCCGGAATTCCAGCGTAACATGATATATTTAACAAAAGAAAAGAGAAATTAAACAACCGCACTTGGGGTGAAAACAAACTAAGAACATGATTGGTAAATAACTTCCAGAAAATGAGGGCTACCAGCAGGGAACAACAAGCCAACGTTACAACATTAACAAGTTAACAACATTAAAGATGCCACACGAGACTAAGATTAACATGGACATATATAGGGAGACATGTTATAGGGGGACACGGGACCGCTGGGATAATAATCAGGGGCTAAACAGCAACACATGAGGAGAAGTGGCTAGTGGTCGGACGGGGATGCACGTGAAACACGACAAAGGACCAGGGGAGACTTGAACATGAACAGGATATTATTGAGAAAGACGGGAACACAACAAGGACCATGATGACAATGACTATGAACACAGAAACTGGGGAAGGGAGGATTAACATAGGGACAACTGGGATAATAATAATAATAATAATAATAATAATAATAATAATAATAATAATAATAATAATAATAATAATAAAAGGCAGGACAAGGGGAAACTAAGGCAAGGATAATCAGAACAAAACTATGATCATAATGATAATCATAATAAACATAAATCAACATTTACAAAATAAACAGCACACCCTTGACTAGATGACAATACTCCCTATTCTGGACTACGGTGACATCATCTACAAAATGGCATCAAGCACTGCTCTCAATAAATTGAACACTCTTTATGTCATGAATGGCCGTCTCTGAGGGCAAACAGGACGCCAAACGCAGACTGTGGGTTTGCAAGTTTATTAACTAAAAGAAACACGAAATACAAAACACACACCAATGAAAAACACAGCTCTGAGGCTGGAGCAAAAAATGCCAGGAAAAAGGGCTTTCCCGACTAGAGAGATTTTCACTGCTGAGCCAGGGAAGTGGCGTCCAAAGCTTAAATAGGAAACCCCTGGATTGGCAACACCTGCAGGGTCATAAGTGGTGATCATTACTGGCAGCTGTGATAGTCTGCAAACAGAGTCTGACAGCTCTCTTTTATCTAACAATCTGGCATCATTTTTATCCAAATTTCCAAAACACTGACAACTTAGAGTTGGGACAAGGAAGCAGAGTCACAGTCTTACACGCCTCTCTGCAGCTCCTCTTCATCCGCCACCCCTCAACTTAGCCCCTGTCTTCCCCATCAGAGAATCATTGTCTGCTCCCTCCAAAGTAAATAAAAATATAATATATAAACATTCCAAAGGGATTAAACAAAAAGTTGGTAAAACTCAAATTAAACATGAAGTCTCTAAATTTAATGATTTTCCTCTTTTCCTCCTCATAATTTAAAAATTAGATGTGGTTTGTTAAATATAAGGTCTCTAACTCCCAAGTCTCTATTAGTCTGTGATCTGCTAATTGATCATCAGATTGATTTAATATCCCTTACAGAGACTTGGTTGGGGCAAGAGGATTATGTTAGTTTAAATGAATCAACTCCCTCTGGTTATTTAAACTGTCAAAATCCCAGAAGTTCTGGTTGTGGAGGAAGAGTAGCAACAATTTACCATTCCAAATTACTAGTTAATGTAAAGCAAAAAACATGTTATAATTCCTGTGAGGGCCTGGTCCTCAGTATTGGGCATTTTAGCAATTTTAGGCTAAACCCAATTTTATTTGCCATAGTTTATTGTCCTCCCTCAGCCTACTCAGACTTTTTATCTGAATTTGCCGAATTCTTAGCTAATTTAGTGCTGAAATAAGATAGAATAATTATAGTAGGGGACTTTAATATACATGTAGATACATGATTGTCTTAATCCTTTAACAGTGGCGCCTGGGGCAACGCAAGGCCCCTAGCGGCCAAGAGTGGTAAAAAATTTTGTCATTAAAATAGTTCAGATTTCCAAGGCTATAACTTGAAAGTTAGAAGAGATAATGTCTTACTGTCAATTAGAATATGATCCAAAGTTTAAGATAGGAATAAATTTGTGCATCTAATTTGCATAAAGTCACGGCAGCTATATAAATTACGTAACTCAGTCAATAGTGGACTGTGGACACATTTACACAAAGAATGACACTTTTTTTTAATGCTGATTTGTCTACAGGGGTATGTTTTTATGTAATCTTCAAAGTATATGAACCAGAAAATCAATAAAATGTAAAAAAAAACCCGCATAATTCTCTCTTACCTGTTGCCGGGAGGGGGGGTTGCCCGCCCACGTGACCGGTCCGTTTTCCTCCATCGTGGTCGATGTTTTGCGTTTGCTCAGCCATTTACACCGTGTACCACATCTACAAACTCTTATGATTACCCCAGTTGAATTTTCTTTGTATTACGCGCCAATTTTTTTTTTTTTTTTTTCTGTTTGGTGCATTATTCCTGTGGGAATCCATGCCGCTTGTGGGTGCCACCATCTTGGTAATGGGAGCTCAGTTTTTTTGTCCATCGTGGTCGATGTTTCGTGTTTACTTAGTAATTTACACCCGCTTCCACATCTACAAACTCTTATAATTATCCCACATGAATTTTGTTTGTATTACACGACTATTTTTCCCGTTTCATGCAGTTTCAGTCATCATTGCTGCCCCGATGACTGATCATGGTGGCATCCACATTGGTGTGTGAGCTCAAAGCGGAAAAAAGGAAGAATAATAATGAGGATTTCTTCTTTGCTATATTCCATGTCAGCCATGATTCCTTTGGTGCATGTCTGCCACCTTCTAAACTGTCAGATCAATACAGATTAGTACAAATTCTCAGTATAGCCGAGGGACATCAATAAGTTGACAAGTGCAGTTTCTGTGCTGTGCCACTGGGGGTGTGCGACCCATCCATTTAATGTGGACAGTTAATATATGGCATTTAATTCAATATTAGACTCGGTGGGGTTTTCTCGGAAAGTAGGAAATTCTACCCATTATCTCCACCACACATTGGAACTTGTTCTGACATATGGCATAGAAATAGAAAAGCTGGTCATGTCTCCTAATAACCCTGTACTGTCAGACCATTGTCTGTTAACCTTTGATTTTACTATTTCTGACTATTTGACTCCTAAATAAAAAAAAAAATATTACTACAGTAGATGCCTCTCAGATGATGCTGTTACCAAATTTATGCAAATTGTTTCCTCTGTGCCATGTGTCAACACAACAGAGATAAGTTATGGAAAGCCTGCTCCTTCTGTAATTGATAGCATGGCAGACAGTGTTACAGCTTCTCTGCATTAGACTCTAGACATGGTGGCCTCTTTAAAAAAGAAAAAGTCTAATCAGAGATTTCTAACTCCTTGGTTCAACACAGAAGCTCGTAGCTTAAAACAGAAGACTCACCAATCAGAAAGAAAATTGTGCTCCACTAATTTAGATGAAATCTATTTAGCTTGGAGAAATCATCTTTTAATTTATATAAAAAAAATATCTTAGAAAAACTAGAACAAGTTATTATTCTGTATTAACAGAAGAGAACAAGAATAATCCCAGGTTTCTTTTCAGCAATGTAGCCAGGCTGACAAAGAGTCAGGACTCCACAAATCCTAGCATTCCCTTAGAGCTTACTAGTGAGGACTTTATGAACTTTTTCAATCATAAATTTTTTTTCTGTCAGAGATAAAATCAGACAGTTTCTTCCCATCATTAACTTAAATACAGTACCTACTACAACTCCTTCAATTGATATCTGTTTGGATGAGTTTACTTCAACTGACCTTTTAGAGTTAGATAAAATAATTTCCTCATCCAAACCTTCAACTTGTCTGTGAGACCCCATTCCTACCAGGTTATTTAAAGAAGTCTTCCCATTTATTGGTAGCTCTATTTTTCAAATAATCAATTCTTCATTAACATTAGGCCATGTACCACAGACTTTTAAAACTGCTGTAATTAAACTCTTACTCAAAAAGCCAATGCTTGATCCAGGAGTTTTAGCTAACTATAGACCAATCTCTAATCTCCCTTTCATTTCAATTTTTTTGACAAATTTCAGTCATGTTTTCGTCAAAAACACTTGACAGAGACCACTCTTCTTAGGATGTCAAATGATATTTTAATGTCATCAGACTCTGGCAAATGCTCTGTTTTAGTGTTATTAGATCTTACTGCAGCATTTGATACTATTGATCATTGTATTTTGTTACAAAGGCTTAGAAATTGGGTAGGTATTTCTGGAAAAGCTCTGGATTGTTTTTTCTCCTACCTTTCTGGTAGGAGTTTTTCCGTGGCTGTTGGCTCTTATTCATCTTATTCATCTGATTGTTCTGGATATATATCATATTGTGTATTGCTGACTACATGTAGATATTGTATAAATATATATTTTCTGCATCAACAGTGAACTATACATGTATTCATGTAGTATAGCACTGGGCATTTTGACAATAAAATTTTGTACGTTTTGCAGATCTGTCTCGACTTTTATGTGTTGTTACCAAGTGACATAAATTAAATACAGAGATTGGGAAAGCTGTCTAAGAACATTCCAGCAGTTTGAGAAATCACTTTTGGTTTGGTGTAAGTCTGCCAATAGAATTATGAACAATAAAGCAGTTTATGTTCAATGTTAAATCCCATTAAACCCTAACTCAGGGGTGTTGACTCATGTGTCATGGAGGGCCAAGACCCTGCAGTTCTCTCTCCTATCCCATTATAAGGAAATACAGATGCTAATATGGTCCATAATTCCTCCATATACTGGTACTATCACAAAAGTGTGTAGTGTCTTCTGCACTGGCACATCCAACAATACAATCTTCAGCAAATAATTGTTTTTGGTTATTTTTCTTAAAAATGAGCCATTATTTTCAAAGTCACTGATAAATGGGTTGTACTATTGACTCTTTTCCCACTGGTGTCTTAACAGACAAAATAGAAAATCATGATGCAAACACAAAAGTCCCTAAATTGTTTATTACAATCTGCAGCAAATTCCAGATTATTTAGAATGTGCAAAATTCAAACTTAAAAAAAAAAAAAAGAAATTAGAATTGGTCACACACGGCGGCCACGCTGCCTCACTGAGAAGCAACTGGGATGTGCTGCTCAAGCTGGTCCTGGTTCAGCAGATCTTCAGCCTGCATCTCTGTAAATAGTGAGGCAAGGTCCAGTTTGGGGTGGATCGTTTTCCTCTTGCCTAGATGAAAGACAGAAATGGGTGGTGGATAGTTAAAGCAAGGTTTAAACATATTTGAGAAATAACGTTATCAATAAAAGTTTAGCTACTGCTGTGTCATCCTAGTTTCAAGTGTGGGTGGTGTTTTGTGCTTGTATTGCTAAAATATAAAAGGAAGCAGTGCAATGGGTGTCAAATATTTGTATTGTGTTCTTTGACTGGATGAGTTTAAAGACAAAACACTATAAACTACACATATAAACTAAGTTCTAATGTTGTCTGAACAACTACCATTCCCCAAAGTGCAAGATACACTATTATGACTATAACTCATAAAGGATCACAGAAGTGACCTGCTAAAAAATAAAGAAATAAACAAGCAGTTTATTTTACGGTGGCTACTATTGGATGTGCCATTCATTTTCAACAATTCTGTAATTAATATTCACACAAATCTCAGTTCATTCCCTTTCATATTACGTGGGAATTGTACTACTTTAAATTTGACACTTCACCTATACTTTAACTTAAAAAGCAAAAGATTTGACTATAAAAAACAAGCTGTGCAACTTACCAGTCACATTGCTGTGTATTGCCAAACGTAGCCATTGTCAGAGTAGATCCTGGTCAGACTCTACAATGTGAATACACACATCTTAAGTACATGCACAGCATGAAAGTGCAACATGTAAAAAAACAAAAACAAAACAAAACACAGTTTTAACCCGGATTACAACCAGCTTATTTCATCAGATATTGTCAGCACAAAGGCAACATACAAGGACAGACGTTGCATTGACGGCTAACTAGCTAGCTCATGGTTTGAACACTAGCAAGTGGTTGTCTGTCCAAAGTGAACTTTCCACTGCTGGGATAAATAACGTAAAAGATGCATATCACATCACTCACCGTACTCTATATCCTAATATCACGGTTTCAACTGCTGAAGTTGGGTGCTCCCGTGGCCGTACTTTCAATTCAGTTCGGGCGGCTCCATCTACTTCCCATGGTGGCTCTGTCTACTTCCCAGGGTGGCTCCATCTGCTTTCCTATGGATTCTCTCATCAGCCGAAACACACAGAAAACTCTGCTGGACTGTAGTGTTGATTTCTGTGAAGCCATTCTATTGTTGTTTATATTATATCACTTGCTGGCTGGATCACGGACAAATCTTTGCAAATGTTGGTTTGCGATTCTAGAAAGTCAGCGTTGTGCACACTCTCATTACGTTACGCCCAGCCTGTATTGTTTTTACGTCACCGGGACGGTAGCCATAAAACCTCAATCTAGCGGTTCTGAAAAAATGGGAACTGTTCTGAAAAATCGGAACTGTTACAGTTACAGTCCCTAATGGAAAAGCAGACAAACTGTACCATACCGTACCGTACTGACACTAGTGGAAAAGGGGCTATAGTTTGTGGTGTGGTGGAACCATCGGATGCCAAGGATGTTACAGAGGCAGGTCCGATGGAATGTATCCAGATGGTGGGTGTTTGTGGTGGAGATGGTCCAGGTCTTGGACCTGAAAAGGAGGACAGGAATCCCACAGGTGTTAAAGATTTACAACTTTGTGGTCGTGCGGATCCTCCCGCTCCGCCAGACTCTCTGGAGGTGGCCAAAAGCAATGCAAGACAGCTGTAAGTGGTGAGTAATCTCTGGGTCTGACGAGTGGGAGCTGGTGATCTTAGGCCCAAGGTACGACAAAGTCTTTGACAATCTCAACCAGCTTGTTTTTGATGGTGGTGACTTGTGGTGGTGTTGGCAAGAAGTTTGACAGTGACTGGATCTTTGTCTTTGCCCAGCTGATGGTAAGGTCCAGGGGTGATGCTTCCTCTGCAAGCAGCTTCAGTGCCTCCGCGATTATGTCTATATGCATACCAAAAAGCACCAATTCGTCCGCATAGCACAGGTCTGTGAAGTGGGAGTGGAAGTCAACTCTGAGATTGGAGCATTGTTCTGTTGCATTCTTGACCCAGTAGTTGACTGCAACATTAAAGAGGTTTGGTACTGCGACGCATCCCTGCCAGACTCCAGAGGTGGTGACAACAGGGTCTGACACGTCATCCTGGGCGCGTACCCTGCACAAAATCGATCCCATTTAAACTCCAACAGATTATAATTGACCCCTGCTCTTGCCGATCACCCTGGATCACATTTGTGAGCATACATACATACATATGCACACACATTCTCTCCTTACACCAGTGTGTAAGGAGAGAATGTGTGTGTTTCCACGCGTGTGAACGCACACACACACACACACACACACACACACACACACACACATATCCCCTCTGTCTTGTTAATACTAGCTGACTTCTACTTCTGTTATTTATTCTGTTCTTCGATGCATGTGCTTGTTCCATGACGACCTGTGTATTTTTATTCATTTAATGCTAGGTATGTTTATGTCTGTATGTATCTATGTGGGGCGGCACGGTGGAGGAGTGGTTAGCACTGCGGCAGCACAGCAACTCACCCTTGGCCGGGGCATCCTGGGTTCAATCCCAGCCCCTGACCAACAGTGATCTGTGTGGAGTTTGCATGTTCTCCCCGTGTCTGCGTGGGTTTACTCCGGAATTTCTCCGGTTTCCTCCCACATGCCAAAAACATGCAAGTTAGGTTAATTGGCATCAAACTGGGGATTCTAAATTGTCCTTAGGTATGGCTGTGAGAGTGAATGGTCGTCTGTCTCTCTGTGTTGGCCCTGCGATGGACTGATGATCTGTCCAGGGTGTACCCTGCCTCTCGCCCAAAGATGCTGGGATAGGCTCCAGCACCCCCGCGACCCGAAAAAGGATTAAGCGGAAGAAGATGAATGAATGAATCTATCTATGTGCTTATGTTTTTTGTTTTGTTTTTTTCTTCCCTACTGGGGCCTTTTGGCCAGGCCAGGTCATATTTGTAAATGAGATTTTCATCTCAAACATTTTACTTGGCAAAATAAAGGTCAAATAAAAAAAATAAAACCACATGCAAGGCAGAAACCAAAACTACAGAACATAATTAGAGGCATGATAATGAAAACAAACACCATGATCAAACTAAGGCTGAGGTAAAGGCTGAGGTAGACTACATACAGAAAACATCATGGTTGACGGTGAGGACATGGAATGATACAACAGACCGGGAGAAACACAGGAGAATATAACAGAGGACCCAGGGGAACACAGAGGGTAAATACACCATGTTCCAAATGATTATGCAAAGGATATTTGTCTCTGATTTTCCAAAATAGTCAATGCAAATGACAGTCAGTATAATTTTCAAGTTATCAACCATTAGAGCATAATTAAAATTTTATTGAACAAATCTCCCAATGATAACTATTTTTTTTACAAATAACAAAAAAAAAAACAACCTCAAATTGTATCGTTCCAAATTGTCATGCACAACACAGTTTCAAAACATTTTATTGGTTGTAAAGAAATGAAAATCAGCACTGGGTGTGTTTATATTTATATATCTATATATTTACTCCATCTAGCTAAAATGCTCCACACTGTGTTTTTTATATATCTACATATTATTCCATCTAGCTACATTGCTCCGCACTGTGTGTGTTTATATACTTACATATTTATTCCACCTAGCTGCAATGCTCCATACTGTGGGTGTTTATACATTTACATATTTATTCCATCTAGCTACAATGCTCTGCACTGTGTGTTTATATATTCATATATTTATTCCATCTAGCTACAATGCTCCGCACTGTGTTTTTTATATATCTACATATTATTCCATCTAGCTACAATGCTCCGCACTGTATGTGTTTATATACTTACATATTTATTCCACCTAGCTGCAATGCTCCATACTGTGGGTGTTTATACATTTACATATTTATTCCATCTAGCTACAATGCTCTGCACTGTGTGTTTATATATTCATATATTTATTCCATCCAGCTACAATGCTCTGCACTGTGTGTCTGTGTGTGTGTGTATATATATATTTTATAGTAATATGTACATATGTATATTAGCTGCTCTTGCTTGCTTGTTTTTTTTCTTGCCTTCTGATTGTTGCTCTGAGTGCTGCTATCCCTGTGCTGTTGCAATCCTGGAATTTCCCCGTTGTGGGGCTAATAAAGGCTTATCTTATCTTATCTTATCTTATCTTATCTTAAAATTGTCATTTGTTGAATTTGCGGCATTAAGAGGTCATATTTGCTGAAATAAAAAGCTATTTCAATCAAAAACCTCTTAACAGGCCAAGTTACATGTTAGCATAGGACCCCATCTTTGATATAACCTTCACAATTCTTGCATGCATTGACCATGTGAGTTTTTGGAGAGTTTCTGCTTTAATTTCTTTGCAAGATGTCAGAATAGCCTCCCACAGCTGCTGTTTTGAAGTGAACTGCCTCCCACCTGTGGTGATCTGAGCGCTAATCCCGTCCGCGCTCGGGTTACTCAGTATCACCCCTTTTCCACCAACGTATTCCAGGGTTTGTTATTACGACCGCAAGGGCTCCTATTGTGACAGCGTCATGGCCGCATTTCCGGCTGTCAAAGCCTAGCCGGCGCCGTGACAGCTGTTTGTCATTTTCATTAATTACTTTACCCGTTTTTGGTTGGCCTTTGTCTGTACTTAAGGGTGCAGCTGAGGCTTACTCCTCGCTGCGACCTACACGCTCAAACACCTCCATGTTGTTGGACTGGAGTTCTTATTACGACTCCAGTCTTCCTTCTGTGCCTTGGATTCATTGTGCTCGTCTTTGTAAGTGTTTTTGTACAGCACAGGCTCCGTCCTTGCTGCCCCTCCTCGGTTGTCTTCAGAGTGTATTATTTTGTGTTTTAGCATATGTTCATGTTTTGCCCCATGTGGCTGTTTATTTTGTCATTTTGTCTTTTTGTAAATAAACAAGCAAACTTACTGTTTGGCATCTGGCGTCTAACTAATGCCCTGCAAGGGGCATTCATAACAGTAGGTTGCAGCCACACGAGATGCCAGCCACAGTAAGTTTGTTTTGGGCAAAATTTCCTTTTTGAGTCCCAGTGTACTTCAGGAGATGGCGTCGTCAAGAACTGGTTATTCCTTGGACTTGGGCTATGAACTGATCATGACTCTGCCGGAGGTTGATGGCCTCCTCTCCAACGCTCGTAGGCTCGCCACTCCTAAAAATGCACGCTGGTACATGGACCTCACAGAAGCATGCAATTAAGAGCAATCCTCACCTGGCGGATCATGTCAAGGGCAGGGACAGGATGGTCGAAATTATGGCACTTTGGCGGAGGATCCGCGGGCTTGTGAAAAGTCCCAGCAGGAAGCTGAAGTCAGAGCCAATGGTGGGGCATCTCCGCTTCTTGCCTCGGGACCAGGTTCCTGCTACCCATCCAGCCCAAGGTTCTGCATCACCGAAGGACCGTCTCCATATGCTGCAGAGGAAGAGGACAGCCGGGGACCCCTGCGAAGAGACACAGTGGGCAGCTGAGCTCATCAGGGGTTGCGTGGCTGAAGCACGCTCTTCCGCTCATCCCAGCAGAATCCTGAGCAATGTGGTGGCGGCAGTTAAACTGGTGGAGGCTAATCTTGAACTTAATAACTATCCTGAGTACGCCGAGCTGCTGGTCTCCGTTTCTGCGCAGCAGCGGCGCTTTCCAGACTTAAATCTAGCCTCACCCTCTTCCGGAAGACGTCGCCACCCTGCCTGTGATCAACTTCTGCGAGATTCCCATCCGGATCCTGTCCCTGGTCACCACAAGAACTCAACCTCTCAGTCAGCTGTTTCCCCCGTGCCACGTCAGAGGGTTGAGACAGCAGCCCCAGCCTCTGGGTCTCCTCTCCCGGCTGTTCCGTCAGCTTCTCGTTCCCAGACTGCCTTGGTTGCTCCTCCCTCCTCCTTGGCGCTCTCTCCAGCTGCTGTGATTTCAGCGAGTCCTGCTCTGGCTCCACCCGTCACTGATACTGTGAGAGTGGCTCCTTCTCGTCTTCCCGGGGGGCCCTCAGCGACCATCCATAGGGGAAAGGGGGGAACCAAGCCCGCTGCAGCAGCCACCATCGCTCCCTGGGAGAACAGGCAAGTGTTGTTTCATTTTCACTCTCAGTACAATGAATTGCCTTGTCTGACTCCTGGGGGTCCAGCTCGGGGTTCATAGTCCTCTGAGCTCCCACCACTTGCTGCAGCTATGAACACTGAACCTGCTATCTCTGTGTCTCCTTCCCTTCTCTCTGAGTGTCCCCCAGTGCCTGGAGTAGACCGTCAGATGAGGGAGTTGCCTGCAGCCCTGGAGAGCCTGCTTCCAGCCCTGCAGCCATGTTGTGGGCAGAGGAGGAGACCTGACTGCCGTTCGGAGCCTGAGCCGATGAGTAAGCGTCCCCGGGTCTCCTAGTAGGAGCAGTCAGACCCAACAGGTCACAGATCCCCTGCCACCACGCTGTGTGGGCCTTCAGCATGGGTTTCAGTGCCTGGGGGTTCTCAGACTGTGATGTCCATCGTGCTGGCTGCAGAGCCCACCGCTGTCGAGCCGGAACCAGGAATGGACCTCCGGATTATTGAGCATGGATCGTCGGAGTCCTGGATGGCGGTGAAGCCTGAGATCAGGCAAGTGCTCTATTTTGTCTTCTTACTTTCCGTTCTGGAGCATTCTTACCTGTCTCTTGGGGAGATGAGCCGGGTACAGCTGACCGCTGCAACCGAGCTCATCTTGACGGGCTCTGCTGCTGTCAGTGATCCTGATCCCAGTTCTCTTTGTCCTTCTGAGTCTTCTTGCAGGGTCACCCTAGTCATCCCCGGTTGTCATCATCGAGGCTCCAGGTTCGGGTTTGGAGGTCACCCCAGGTGCTGCGCTGGCCCAGTCGGGGTCCACCGTGGGTGCTGCGCTGGCCTGGCCGGGTCCACTGTGGGTGCTGTGCTGGCCCAATCGGGGCCCTTCGAGGGTGCAGCGCGGATTGGGTTCAAGGTCGGTCAGGGAGCTGCAGATCCCCTTCCGCCTGATGCCGGACTGGTTCCTCATCTCCCCCCCTATTTTCCTCCATTGGGTGCCGCTGGGCTCCCCCTTGTTCAGGTCGGCTTTCCCTCACTCTCCCTCTCGGTAGGGAGGCCGCCTCTGAGCTCCCTCCTCCGGTCCTGGTGGTCTAAGGACGCGGGTCGGCCACCTGAGGGACTGTTTGGCAGGTTCTGTGTCCTGGGTAGGCCGCCCGAAGAACCGCCATGTTGGTTCGGCGACGAAGAGACTGTGTTGCCAGTTCTGCGTCATGGGTCGGCCGCCCGAAGGACTGCCTTGTTAGTTCGGCGACCTGGTCCGGCTGCCTGAGGTACTGTTTCCCCGGGTCTGGGACTTTGGCAGACCGCCCAAACTGTTCTTTTTCCTGTGTGTTAGGTGGAATCAAAATGCAGGTAGACCCCCAAACTGTTTTTTTTTTTTTTTTTTTTTTTTTTCGCATTCTCTGCTTTTTACCTGCTGGCACCCTTGAAACTGTGTTTTTTTGTTTGGTTCCACATATATTGAAGGACTCTTGGTTCTTTGCCCAAATTAGTGGTGTTCTTTTATGTGCCATGTATATTGTAGGATTCTCTGTTCTTTGTTCTAATTAGTTGTGGTTTTTTTTTTTTCATGTATTCAGAAGGATTCTCTGTTCTTTGCCGACTCTGCTACATCATTGAAGTTAGTTAGTTAGTTAATTCCCTTCACGCCATGAAGGCGCATGGGGCGGCGCCCATCTCCGTTTCTCTGACCCTAGGCCACACAGCTACTGTAAGTAGTGAAAGCTACAGTGGGGGGTCAGTCCTCTGGTAGCTCTGTGCGTAACTTTACTTTCCCCGTTCCATTATGCGGAGCACCACGCTAGAAGGCAGAAAGTACCATTTTTATATGGTCTTTGGTATGACCCGGCCGGGATTTGAACCCCTGCCTCCCGGGTGTGGGGCGGATGCTCTACCAACTGAGCCACCACTCCGGTCATCATTGAAGTTAGGCTCTCTTTAATCTTTTGGTTTTTTTTTTCCACAATATTTTTATTGAACCTTTTTTTTTATACACACATGGCACAGACAGTCAAACACTAACACTAAAGTAATTTAAAAATTAAAAACAAAAAAAACCCAAAACACTAACAACAACAACAAAAAAATTACTAAAAACAACAACCATTAACAAAAGCAAATCAACAACAATGCTCCTCTGTTTAGTCTAGGTAATTTATCACATAAGAATACATAATATACATTCACCAGTTTGGAATTTGCAAGGTCCACACATATCATTCACCTTCTTCAGAAGTTATGTTTAATTTCTTTACATAATCAATGAAAGGTCTCTATATATTCTCAAACACATTTTCCTTTGAGTTCAGTATGTATGTTATTTTTTCTAGTGGAAGGTTTGTTAACATCTGTCTTAACCACTGAGTCACATCTGGTCTATGAGTCTTTTTCCACAGTAGTGCAATACATTTTTTGGCATTAAGCAAACCGAGGTCTACGAATGCTCTTTCACTCTTATTAAAGCTATGTTTTTCTGGATACAGGCCCAACAAAAACAGTTTAGGGTTCAATGTGAATTGTTTTGAAATTATTTTTTTCAATTGTTACCATCACCTCTTCCCAAAATATTCTGATTTTTCTACATTCCCATAAACAGTGAAATAGGGTTCCTTTACTTTCCATACATTTTGTGCATGTATCTGGTATGTTTTTGTTATATCTATTTAACTCCACTGGTGTAACATACATCCACATTAACCATTTAAAATGTATCAGTTTAAGACGTACATTTATTGATTTGGTTTGAGCTTCTGCACAAGCCATTTCCCATTGTTCCTCTGAAATTTCAATTTGTAGGTCTTCTTTCCAATAATTCAGTCTTTTCTGTGAGTTTTCACTTGAGAATAGTGTCAATGAGTTATAAAACTCTGAAATAATACCTTTTCTCTTACTATCTAAAGTCAAAATTTTTTCCAAGGATGAATAAGTAGGTCGAGTGAGAGCATTATTTTGATTTGATCGAATAAAATTTCTAAGCTGAAGATATTTTTAAAAAATGTGTTCTATTAAGATTGAATTTAATCCTCAGTTCTTCAAAGGACATTATGTTATCTGAACGTGACAAATATAAATCTGGAATCTTTTGAATCCCTTTTAAATTCCATACTTTAAATACAGCATCCGCTCTCCCTAGTGTAAAATATTGATTACCCCATATTGGGCTAAATTGTGACAGTGAGTGTGGTTCTTTTAAATATTTTTTGGTTTCACACCATATTTTGATCATGTGCTTTACAATCAGATTTTTAACTTGTTTCTGTAATTTTTTAGCCGAGTCTAAATATATGAATAAGGGAAGAGGTAAAGGTAAATTGTATGATTCCATTTCAGTCCAGTGAGGAGGATCATTTGATGAAAAATAATATGTCATAGACCTCAGTTGTGCTGACCAGTAATACAACATAAAGTTTGGACATTTCAGACCTCCACGATCAAATGGTAAATATAGTAAGGACAAATGTAATCTAGCCTTCCTATTGTTCCATATAAATTCCACTAACTTTTTTTTTATTCTTGAGAATAGATCTGAAGGTGGTGGTAAAGGAATGTTTTGAAATAAATAAAGTATTTTTGGTAAGATATTACTTTTAAGTATATTAATTCTCCCGATCATCGACATAGGTAGTGACATCCATCTCTGAAGTAACTCATTAATATCTGTCATTAAGGCTTCATAGTTGGCAAAGGCGACTGATTCTAGCTTAGGCAAAATTTGAATTCCTAAATATTTAAACTGATTAACAACATTGAATTGATTTACCTCGGGAGCTGGGTGATTTCTCTGGGTCTCATTTAGCATTAATATTGAAGATTTTGTTGTATTTATTTTAAATCCTGATATTTCCCCAAAGTTCTTTATTAAATTTAACAAGGTCGGAATTGATTTTTTAAAATTCGACATAAACAAAATTATGTCATCGGCATACAGGGAGATTTTATGTTCTGTTGGTCCTAGTTTAATTCCATATATTTGTGGATGTAAACGTACTGCCATCGCTAAAGGTTCAATTCCCATAGTAAACAATAAAGGTGAAAGTGGACAGCCTTGTCTACATCCTCTGTTGATTTTTATTGATTTTGAGATATTGCTGTTTGTTAGGATTTCTGCTGTAGCATTATTGTGTATTATCTGGACCCATTTTATGAAATTATTTCCAAGTCCAAATCTTTGTAGGACTTCAAAAAGATAGGGCCATTCGACCCTATCAAAGGCTTTTTCAGCGTCCAATGATAGGAGAGCTGTACCCGGTGCTTCTTTATTGGAATAAATGATATTAAATAGTCTTCTTACATTATGGAAGCCTTGTCTTCCCATTATAAAGCCATTCTGATCTCGGTTAATAATAGTTGGTAATATTTCTTGTAGTCGTTTTCCTAAAATTTTACAGATTATCTTAAGATCAGCATTTAATAGGCTTATTGGTCTCATGTTTTCACATTTATTAGGGAATTTACTTGGTTTTGGCAACAGTATAATTAAGGCATTATTCATGTATAGTGGTAAATTACCATTTTGAAATGCTTCTAAAACCATTTCCAAAAGTGGTTTTATTAATTTATTCTTAATTTTTTTTTTTTATAGAGGTCAACTGGAAGACCATCTGGTCCTGCTCTTTTTCCTGATTTCATATTATCAATGGCTTGCCCAACTTCTTCTTGACTAATTTTAGACTCCAGTATCTCCCTGTTTTCATTTGGAATACATGGTATAGACAATCCTCCCAAAAACCCATTTAGTTTTGTCAAGTCAGTTTCATTTTTTGTATCATATAGTTTTTCATAGTAATCTCTAAAGGCACTATTAATTTCTAAAGGATCTATAACTACCTGTCCGTTACTTATAATACTGGTAATTGGTGTTTTAGATTCTAATTGTTTAATCTGCCATGGCAATAATTTTCCTGATTTTTCACCTTGTTCATCAAAAGTTTGCTTCAATCTTAGAAGACTTGAGGCAGCTCTATTCGCTGATTTTTTATCATATTCAGCTGTCAGAATCAGTAATTCGTTCTCTAACTGTGGGTTACTTCTTTCATACACCTTTTCTTGAAATTTTTTTATTTTACGTTCCAATTGGACTCTCTCCTCTCGAGTCTTCTTAGATTTTGAACCTGTATAACTAATAATATGCCCCCTAATAAAAGCTTTGAAAGCCTCCCACTTTATACATGCCGTTGTTTGTGTAGTATTAATATCAAAGAACTCATCTGTTTTTCTATGTACTTAACAAATTCCTCATCCTGAGGCCATTTATGCTGAAAATGCCACCTACCTGGATCCTTTGTCAATTTCTTATCTACATATATTAGACAGCAGGGTGGATGATCAGAGATCACAATGTTATCATAGAAACAGTTTTGAATCTTGGACCTTAATTCTGCAGAGATCAAAAAGTAGTCAATACGTGAGAATGTCTTATAGGTATTAGAATAACAAGAATAGGCTTTGACTTGTGTTTTCATTTCTCTCCATATATCTAGCAATCTCAATTCTTTCATAAAATGATTAATGGTCATCCTGCATCCATTGTGCGTACAGTCCAGTCCTGTTGACCTATCTATAGTGGGATTAAATGTACAATTAAAATCCCCTGCTATTATATGTTGCCCTGTAAGTGATGATAAAGTAAGAAATAAATTGACAAAGAAGTTTTGATCATCAATATTAGTTCACCAGATTTATATTTTCTAATAACAAAGATCCTTGGATGATTAGATATCTTCCAAATTTGTCTCCAATTATATTTTTCACTTGAAATGGGACTGTTTTGTGTATGAGAGTCATAACTCCCCTAGCTCGGGATGAAAATGATGAGGTGAACACATTACCTTGCAATCTTCTCCTAATTCTTTTTACATCCTCCTCTATTAGATGAGTTTCTTGTAAAAATACAATTTTTGAATCTATATCTTTTATTTTATTCATAACTTGTTTAAGTTTTTTTTAGATTTTGTAGACCTCTGCAATTCCATGAAGTTAAATTAAGATTAACGCTTTGATCTATGATCAATAAGGAGTTTGAGATTACCTTGCAATATGAACATGCTCATACAGAGAAGCAAAAACATGAATGGTTGAACATTCATCCTACAAACTACACAAAAACAAATTCCCTTTCCCCACATTTGTGGTAATCCCCCCAAAATCAAAAAAAAAAAAAAAAATCCTTCTCCCGTTATAGCTAGTGACTGTTCCACACCTGTGAGGATCAGTCAAACCACTCTCTCTTTCTCCTCTCAATCACCCTGACTCTACTACTATTTTTAATGACATTAACTCTCTTCTGTAGCTTTTTCAACATAACTTCAAAGTTTTATAGCAACTTTGTACATCATAGCTTTTTTTATGTAATACAGTCTGTATTTTGTAGACATGTTATGTTTCAGATCAATCAGATGCCTGTACAAATGCTTAAATGTTCTACCTTTATCTTGTTCATGCTTAGCTCCCACCAGTCTCTCTTGGATCTGCTTAATGAGCTCCTGCACCTCTTAAGGGGTGTTGAAGATATGGGTTCTCCCCTTATATGTGACAAACAGTCTTGCCGGGTGAATCACTCCGTGACGAATCCCAAGGTTGCGCAGCTCTTTACGGGTGGGGTCGAACTGCCTCCTTAATTGTTGTATTCCTGTGGCCAAATCTGGGTAGAACCACACCTGTTGATCCTGGTATTTAATTTCCCCTTTAACTCACGCCGCGTTGGTGACCATCATCTTGTCTCTGTAGTTGAGGAACTTCATAATCAGCGTCCTCGGTGGTGTCTTATTATCTCTCGGTGGGCCGATTCGGTGAGCGCTCTCTAAGACGACCGATGACTGCAGATCAGAATCAGAATCAGAATCAGAAAGCTTTATTGCCAAGCATGCTTACAGTGTAAACAAACGAGGAATTTGACTTGACATTGGGCGCGCGATAAGCGCCTCCAATGACGCGGCTGCCATGAGGGCACCTGTCATCAGTGGAGGGTAAAGAGGGGGAATGGGGGAGGGAATGACACAATAGGCAGAGTGAAAAAACATAGTTAATCAAAATAAAGATTACATAGTTTATCCAAATTGTGATTACATAGAAAAAACCCTCTAAGCACAATTAGCAGACTAATACAGATCACACAATACAAAGGAGCGAAGAGAGACCAGTGTGTGTGTAGTCAGCATGTAAATAATAATCAGTGTGAGTGCAGTGTTGAATGTATCAGTTGCTGATGTACAACAAAGGGGGCACCTCCTGGCAACGGATAGTTGTTATGTTCATGTATACAAAACACAGGTAAGCATGTCCCAGAGTGTCTCTCTTCATGCATGCCAGATGGCAAAGTTCTGTATTAGACACATGATAGCGCTGTCCTTGAAGAGTCCGGTCTGCTGAACAACAGCAATTGATGTTAATTGTTTGGGTTAAGAAGAAGCCAAACTCTCTTCTGTTTTGTCTTCATCCAGGAGGAGAGGGCGCCGAATCAAGGTCAAAGGCACAGTTCACTCAGAGCATAGAATTTCCATCTCTCTTGCGATTCTGTGCTTCATAATTTCCATATACAGGCTTTAAAATCATTCCCTGGAGAGCACCAGCAACTCCAGATGTATACCACCTACTGAATCAGCCACCATTCAGTTCACCATTCCCGCTATCAGTGCACTCCCCAACTGGTCGAATTTGTTGTTGAAGGAGCTTTGCCGGGTCCGCATTTTGATCAGCTCTCCCAACTTCTTTAATTTCTGATACATCAGGAAACTCCAGAGCCAAAATAGAAATCCTGTGATCAAAAGCCAAACAAATAGAGATGTCTTCCGCATCTCAGTCGAATCACACAGACACATGAATTCCCAATTGTCCATGAGTCCACTTGGGCTCCCCCTAGCCCGATCTTCTTTTGAAGTGGTGTCAATTGCATATAAAGCCCACCAAATCCCACCAAATCCATAATTTTCCATTTGGAATAAGATTCAGCCAGAAGAAGAGCGACACAGACAGAACACAGCAAGCTGGGATCAGTAAGGGAATGGGAGGTGGGAGAGGGAGAGAAAAGCATCTGCTCTCTCTGAAAGCCGGAAGAAGAAGAGATCCACGTTGTTCAGCGCTTCTGGAATCCACTTTTCCAAAAAGGAACATGAGTCTTGTCCCTCCGCTCCCTCCGGGAGGCCTACCAGCCTCAAATTATTCCGTTGCGAACTGGACTCCAAATTCAGGACATTATCTTCCAGACGTTTCCATTTTGATTCCAATGTTTGCACCTTTAATTGTAGGCTAGTGACGTCATTGTCAGCGCTTGAAATTCGGAGCTCCGCCTGCGATACTTGTTCCATACAGTCGCTTATTTCCTTTCTCATTCCTTCTATCGCTGCTATAATCCCATCAAATTTAGACGAAAACTCTGTTCTCATAGAGTTGATGGCAGTGAGCACTACGTTAGTCCCCTCCCCAGCCATTCCCGCTCCGCCGCTGGCTCCATCCTCCGCCATAGTCTCAAGTTTTTTGTGCTTCGCCTTGAGCATGGAAGTCTGTTAGCTTGGGTTGTTTTGTCGAATTGCTTTTTCTGCCACCTGATTTCCCAGCCTTGGTCTTTACCATATCCGCGCCTAAGCACTGGGATGGGTTTTTGTTCCAATTAAGAGAGTTTAAGCAAACTTTTTATTTTTAGGAGCAGAGCAGTGTGAAACACGTCTTCCTATGTGGCCGCCATAACCGGAAGTCCTCTTTAACCTTTTGTGCTGAGCTAACTAGCTACTGGCTGCAGATTTACACTTGCATTTTTTTTTAATATAAAGACATAATCTAATATATTGAACTATATTGCCTTAAATACATAGTTTGCTCCTCTGTAAGAGTAAATAACCTTCACATTTCATACTACTGATGTTTAGACGACCTGCAACGTAACACTGTCTGACTGTTGTGTCACAGAGTAAACGATAAATCCTTGACCCAGTGACCTGCTTTGAGTAAACAGTTTCTCCCTTAAATCTTTGTTGATTACCATTTAGAACTAAAAACTAAACCAAAGCAAGAATATCCCTATATTACTCAAAATGCTTAGTCACTAGAAAGATGTTAATTTCACTGTTGTAGAAAGGTGTCACAAAAGGAGGTTTTATTATTTTCAGAGAACTTTATACACCAGTTGCCAAATTAGACACCCACCTTTACCCCATGAGCATATCCTTTGTCAGGTAAAATCATATTTTGAATTACCGTGGGCACCATGCAGATACTTTTTTTTTCCCCTTGCTTTTTCTGTAGTGCTTAAAGGTTGTTTTTGTGTGTGTGTGTGTGTGTGTGTGTGTGTGTGTGTGTGTGTGTGTGTGTGTGTGTTTTGTCTACTTTAAGTGTTATTGGGTACTGGGGTATTTTGAAATGTACCTGTATTTTGGTTTCCTCTTGTATGTCATATCGGGCCGTACCTTACATGTTTTTGTTCGTTCTGCCGCACGTTATTTATTTTAGTTTTAATGTTGCTTGGTACTTATGTGTGTTGGAAGGGTATCTGTATTTTGTTTAAGTCATCCTATTGCACTTGAGTTAGTTTTGGTCATTTCTGTGTGTAAGCCATGTCATTTTTTTATTTGTTTTGTTTGTTTTCTTCTTTCTTCTTCTAGGTGTCGCTGTGGCATTTTTTGTTTTTTTTGGTTCTCTCCCTCCTGGTCTGTTCCCCCTCCACCCTCTCTGGGTCAGTCCTGGTAGCCTTCTGGTTGGGGGAGGGGGCTTGGATGTTACATTTTTACGCCTGGAATTTGCCCTTTGAACGGAGGGTACTGTGGTGATCTGAGCGCTGGTCCCGTCCGCACTCAGGTTGCTCGGTATTTCCCCTTTTCCACCATAGTATTCCGAGGTTTGTTATTAGGACTGCAAGGGCTCTTATTGTAACAGCGTCACAGCCGCATTTCCAGCTGTCAAAGCGGATCCAGCGTCGTGACAGCTGTTTGTCATTTTCTCTAATTACTTTACCCGTTTCTGGTTGGCCTTTGTCTGTATTTAAGGGAGCAGCTGAGGCTTACTCCTCGCTGTGACCTACACGCTCAAACACCTTCGTGTTGTTGGACTGGAGTTCCTGTTCTGACTCCAGTCTTTATTCTGTGCCTTGGATTCATCATGCTCATCTTTGTTAGTGTTTTTGTATAGTGCAGACTCCGTCCTCGCTGCCCCTCTTCGGTTGTCTTCAGAGTCTATTATTTTGTGCTTTAGTACAGTATATGTTTGTGTTTTTCCCCAATTGGCTGTTTGTTTTGTCATTTTGTCATTTTGTAAATAAACAAGCAAACTTACTGTTTGGCATCTAGCGTCTCACTAATGCCCTGCAAGGGCCAAAGGTTCTCAATAGGGTTGTGATCATGGGGGGATTGAGGCCACACCATGAGTTTCTCTCCTTTTATGCCCGTAGCAGTCAGTGACACAGAGGTATTCTTTGCAGCATGATATGGTGCATTGTCATGCACGAAGATAATTTTGCTACCGAAGGTATGGTTTTTCTTTCTGTACCTTGGAAAAAAGTGGTCAGCCAGAAAGTCTATATACTTTGCCGAGGTCATTTTAAACACCTTCAGGGACCCTGAAGGGGCCTATCAGCTCTCTCCCTATGATTCCAGCCCAAAACATGACTCTGCCACCTCCTCACTGACGTTGCAGCCTTTTTGGGACATGGTGGCCATCCACCAACCATCCACTACACCATCCATCTGGACCATCCAGGGTTGCACAGCACTCATCAGTAAACAAGTCTGTTTGTAAATTAGTCTTCATGTATTTCTGGGCCCACTGCAACAGTTTCTACTTGTGAGCATTGATTCTGGGTGGCCGACTAGTAGGTTTATGCCCAACTGCAATCCTCTGGAGCAGATGGGCAACTTTGGTGGTAGTGAGGGCCACAATTTTTTTCATCACCTCCTGAGGGCCCAATTTACCTGTATACCTTCCCATGGGGAAGGCGGGGGGGGGGGGGGGTATTTTCTTTAAAGTCTAAAGTTTCACAATTAAAACTGAAAATGCAAATGAAAATAAAATGTACTCAGTGTTGTATCATATTAGAATTAAAATTACTGATAAAATTATATCATAACCAAACTTTTAAAACTCTCTCCATCAAAATGCAAAGAGAAATTCTGGATGGTACTTAACAAAAAAGTCAAGAAGAAAAGGAAATACGATGATGAAGTTTTTTTTTTTTTTTAACATTAGAAGATATGATCAAAGTAAAAAAAAAAATAGTTTTACGGATAAATATGCTGCATTTCTGGTTTAAATTAGCATTTTTTGCAAATCTATATTATATTTTGGTATTAGCTGTACAAGCTTCTACTGATAAATTTGAATCATTTTATTTAAAAATTTATAACTTTTTAGCTATACTGTTTTTTTTTTCTAAAATTAGTGCTTTTCTGTCATATATTTGCCGTTTCTTATATAAATTTCAGTTTGAAACTTGTTATTGTAAATACTCCTCAGTGAGGAACTGTAGCATTTATTGTTGTTTAATTAAAAGCAGCCTACTCTGTACATTTATTGGTGTTCACAGCCCATTAACCTGTTTAATGGGCTGGATTCCGCGGGCGGTCATGTCTCTGCGTCATAGTGCGTCTCAGTGCGCACTGAAAAAAAAAAGCTGCATTTACGTTCTTCCAGTACAGACACAGCAACGAACAGAAAGCCAAAGGAGTGTTTGATTGGTTTAGAGTTGATTGACCTGTCATACGACTAAGAGCCTTGAATTGGGTTTCTGAAACCTTGAAGAACCAATGACTGAAAACCTAGCAAGAAGGACCTGCCTACCAATGACCGCGAATACAACGAGCCAATTGAAGCAGAGAAGTTTGACGATTGAAACGTGTGCGTCCCGTGCGTAAAATCTTTTTTGCCTAAGCCGCTGGGTGACTCACATTGAAACCTGTGTGTAACGGTAGTGTTAGCCACTCTCAGCCATTAGCCAGTCTTTTTTTATTACTACTGTTCTTATTTGTTTTGAAAAATGGTTCGCAAAACCGCAATCATGGAAGCGGCGATGGTTTGACCGGTTTGGGTGACCAGAACCACGAGTCTGTAACAACTGGACCAGCTTCATGTTCGTCTGACAATGAGGAACAGATGTTCGCCAACAACACTGCTGTTGTGGACAGGTAAGTGTTATAAGCTAAATTATTCTTTATCAATGAAAATAGTAAAAAAAATGACTTTTTACCGATCGGTAATTACAACGGTCCGTCATGGCCACAAGTTTTTTGTGTGCTGAGCTCCTCTGTAGCGGGGAGGGGGCAGGGTTATTATCCTCTACATTATTATTATTGCACTGTAGGTTATTTTTTCTTGTAAAAAAAAAGGCCACACATTTTTTACATGGCATGTTTCTTTGTGTGTGGGGGGCTTGTTTGTTCATTCATTCATTCATGAATGAACAAACAACCCCTCCCCACACACACATAGCCCTGAGTGTCACCTTTCATTAGAGCCCAAGATGAAGCTTCTATGTTGAAGCATTCAAAAGTTATAGACGTTTTTCCAAGTTATAGATGTTTTTCCAAACTGTGCCATTTGGCACAGTTTGGCACAGTTCAAAAATGCCTGGGAACAACCTGAGAAAAAAGCTGTGTACTATATTCATTTTTTGTGGTATTGTTTCAAAATTTTGACCTCAGCTTGATAACACTTGGTTCTACATTTCTGTTGCATTTTCCAGCCAGTATCTGACAGCTGTGTGTTATTTGCAAGCATCTGTATCTAAAAAAACACCCAGGCAAACTTTATTTTCTTCAAATTCAGTATGTTTAGATGACTGTTACTCAGTGGCAGGAGCACTTAGAGAGATTATGACTATTTTGCCAAAAAAATCAGAGTGTTTTCTTTTAAATGAGACCAACCCCATGATGATGCTGCAACGGGTTGAAGAACAGCTTTTGATTTACTTTGGGTATGTTATTTTTAGGCGTTTTTAGGGAAATTGAATTGAGTTCAACAGGTTAATGAGGTTTCAGTATGCAACACATACGTACATACCTTAAAAGATGTACTCTGGGGCACTTGAACTCCCTCACTCTTGCTCAACCACTCACTGAGTGGCACCTACATTTTGATTAGATCTACCTCTGGTGGCAGGCTCTATAACTGCCTTTAAGAATGCCGTTACTAATAAGTTCAACTAGGATATAAATAAACAATAGATTTTTGGAAGTGGATGATGTTGGGCCGCCAGTTGCCCATCCCTGCTCTGGAGGATCCCACAACTTGAGGTTTGTTAGACTTCAGAGGTACCAGCAGCTTCAAATACCTGTTTGCTGCTTTGTAGTGGCATTTTAGCAGCTGCTCTCTTAATCTGATGAATCTGTCTGACAGAAACCTTCCTCATTATGCCTTTATGTGGACAAACGCATCTGTGCTCTCATTCAGCCACAAATTTCTTCACAGTACGATGATCACGTTTAAGTTTTCGTGAAATATCTAATGTTTTAACCTTGTCTAAGGCACTGCACTATTTGATGGTTTTTGGCAGAAGAGAGATCCTTTTTCTTTCCTATATTGCTTGAAACCTGTGGCATGCTTAAAATTGTGAAACCTCCTTCAGAAGAGGTTTTCCTTTAATTGGGCTCACCTGGCAAACTAAATATGACAGGTGTCTGAGATTGATATCAGTGATCCAAAGAGACACAATACCATCCATGAGTTTAATTGAAAAACAAAAAAATTGAATGTTAATAACAATAAAGTCTTATCTGCATAATAATTTGGGACATGGTGTAATGCAGCTAATCATAATAAACCAAATTAGGGGAAAACACAGAGAACAAAAATGAACATAAAGCATGCCCAGATTATAGTAAGTAGGTATTGGGTTGGGTTGCTTGACCTCTTTTATGTTAGTTATGATGGAATGCTAAATTGTAAGATTTTTTTTTTCTTTTATAAGACTGTGGCATGGTTATAAGAAACAATCAGAGGAATACTGAAGTATACCTCCAGAGTTTATTTGCAAAAACCGATAAACGCAGCTTCTATGAAAATTTCACTCTTTACGTCAAACAACTGTTAACATTACCTATTTATAGAAGTTCAAATCGTTTTGTCTCAAAAGCCAGTATGTCCTATGTTATAGATGCTACAAACTCATGTTTTTTTTTTTGTTTGTTTTTTTTCAAAAGCTGATAAATGCCAGGAGCATTTTTTTTTTTTTTTTTTACAAAAGCAGATAACTCCACAGGGCAAATCAGCACTTGCTATTTGGGTTACGTGACTCATTTTGGCTGCCTTCCTGGTCTGCTCGCTCTGACTGATTTCCCTGGCCGTGTTCGGAATGTTCACTCACTCACTCCCTCCCTAGTCGCTATATAGTGAATTTAGATATAGTTGACTACACAATAAACTCAATAAAACAATAAAATTAACCGCGTTTGGACGCTAATGGGCTTGTTTTCGCTGCACGGTTACACAACTGGACTTATCTGTTTTTGTAAAAGAACTTTTCACATGAAGAGTTAGTTTTCAAAAACCGATAAATACCACTTCCAAGAAAATTTCCCTCTTTACATCAAACAACTGTTAACATTACCTACTTATTGAAGTTCAAATTGTTTGTTCTCAAAATCCGATATTTTCTATGTTATAGACACTACAAATTCATGTTTTTGTTTTTTGTTTTTTTTTTTCAAAAGCCGATAGACGCCTGGAGTGGTTGTTTGTAACTAAAGCAGATAGCTCCACATGGCAAATCAGTACTCGGTATTTGGGTCACATGACTCATCTTGGCTTCCTTCCCGGTCTACTCACTCTGACTGATTTCCCTGCTTGCTGTAAGTGATTTCCCAGCCTTTTTTTTTTTTAACAGTTTTGTTGCTTTTTACTGTATGTCAAATATGGATAATTTGGGATCGTCACTTCCTTGTGGTAACGTATCTTCACTTCCTGTTTTGCTGTCTGCCTGTGTGGTTTGCTCTCCAGCCACTTGCTATGGCTACTAGCTCTCCTTCCTCTCCTCCTCTGGTGTGCTCTCTCTGTCAGATGTTTAGCTACACCTCTGCCTCTTTTAGTGATAACGGTAAATGTAATAAATGTTGTCTTTTTGAGGTGCTCGAGGCGAGGTTGTCTGATTTGGAATCCCGGCTCCGCTGCATTGAAACACCGTCTGCGCCAGTTAATCTCGACGGACGCCCCTTAGCTGCAGCGGAGCTAGCTAGCTTAGGCCCCACTGTCAGCGGTCCCCCAGCTCTCCTCAGCAGCGAGGAGACTGGGTGGATGACGGTGAGAAGGAAGCCTAGTCGCAAAGCCCCGGTACACCACCAACCTGTTCACGTTTCTAATCGTTTTTCCCCGCTCAGCGACACACCCGCTGAGGAAAAAACTCTGATCATTGGTGACTCTGTAGTCAGAAACGTGAACCTAGAGACTCCAGCAGCCATAGTCAAATGCATTCCTGGGGCCAGAGCAGGCGACATCGAGTCAAATTTGAAAATGCTGGCTAAAAGTAACTGTAAATATTCCACAATTGTTATTCACGCCGGCATTAATGACATCCGTCTCCGGCAGTCGGAAGTCACAAAACTTAATATAGAATCGGTGTGTGACTTTGCAAAAACGATGTCTGCCACTGTAGTATTCTCTGGGCCCCTCCCCAATCTGACCAGTGATGACATGTTTAGCCGCTCGTCATCCTTGAACCGCTGGCTGTCTGTGTGGTGTCCTAAAAATGACGTGGGCTACATTGACAATTGGACCTCTTTTTGGGGAAAACCTGGTCTTATGAGACGAGACAGCATTCATCCCACTTTGGATGGTGCTTCTCATTTATCTAACAATCTGGCATCTTTTTTATCCAAATTTCCAAAACCCTGACTACTCAGAGTTGGGACCAGGAAGCAGAGTCGCAGTCTTACACGCCTCTCTGCAGCTCCTCTTCATCCGCCAGCCCTCAACTTAGCCCCTGTCTTCCCCATCAGAGAATCGTTGTCTGCTCCCTCCAAAGTAAATAAAAATATAATGCATAAGCATCCCAAAGTGATAAAGCAAAATATTGGTAAAACTCAAATTAAACATAAAGCCTCTAAATTGAATGATTTGGCCTCTGTTCCTCCTCATAATTTAAAAATTAAATGTGGTTTATTAAATATTAGGTCTCTAACTCCCAAGTCTCTGTTAGTCCATGATCTGTTAATTGATCATCAGATTGATTTAATTTCCCATACAGAGACTTGGTTAGGGCAAGAGGATTATGTTGGTTTAAATGAATCAACTCCCTCTGGTTATTTAAACTGTCAAAATCCCAGAAGTTCTGGTCGTGGAGGAGGAGTAGCAACAATTTACCATTCCAAATTACTAATTAATGTAAAGCAAAAAACATGTTATAATTCCTTTGAGGGCCTGGTCCTCAGTATTGGGCACTTTAGCAATTTTAGGTTAAACCCAATTTTATTTGCCATAGTTTATCGTCCCCCATCAACCTACTCAGAATTTTTATCTGAATTTGCTGATTTCTTAGCTGATTTAGTGCTGAAATCTGATAGAATAATTATAGTAGGGGACTTTAATATACATGTGGATGTAGATAGTGACTGCCTTAATGTGGCATTTAATTCAATATTAGACTCGATTGGGATTTCTCAGAAAGTAGGAAATTCTACTCATTACCTCCACCATACATTGGACCTTGTTCTGACATATGGCATAGAAATAGAAAATCTTGTATCTCCTCATAACCCTGTACTGTCAGACCATTGTCTGTTAACCTTTGATTTTACTATTTCTGACTATTTGGCTCCTAAAGAAAAATATTATTACAGTAGATGCCTCTCAGATGATGCTGTTACCAAATTTATGCAGATTGTCTCCTCTATGCCATGTGTCAACACAACGGAAATAAGCTATAGACAGCTTGCTCCTTCTGTAATTGATAACATGGTGGATAGTGTTTCAGCTTCTCTGCATCAGACTCTAGACTTGGTGGCCCCCTTAAAAAAGAAAAAGTCTTATCAGAGATTTCTAACTCCTTGGTTCAACACAGAAACTCGTAGCTTAAAACAGAAGACTCGTCAATTAGAAAGAAAATGGCGCTCCACTAATTTAGATGAAATCTATTTAGCTTGGAGAAATCATCTTTTAATTTACAAAACATCTCTTAGAAAAGCTAGAACGAGTTATTACTCTGCATTAATAGAAGAGAACAAGAATAATCCCAGGTTTCTTTTCAGTACTGTAGCCAGGTTGACAAAGAGTCAGGACTCTGTCAATCCTAGCATTCCCTTAGAGCTTACTAGTCAGAACTTTATGAACTTTTTCAATAATAAAATTTCATCCATCAGAGATAAAATCAATCAGATTCTTCCCACAGTTAACTTAAATACTGTAAGTACTACAACTCCTTCTATTGATGTCTGTCTTGATGAGTTTACTCCAATCGACCTTTGTGAGTTAGACAAAATAGTTTCCTCATCCAAACCTTCAACTTGTCTTTTAGACCCTATTCCTACCAGGTTATTTAAAGAAGTCTTCCCACTTATTGGTAGCCTTATTCTTCATATAATCAATTCTTCATTAACTTTAGGCCATGCACCGCAGGCTTTTAAAACGGCTGTCATTAAACCCTTACTCAAAAAGCCAACGCTAGATCCAGGAGCTTTAGCTAACTATAGACCAATCTCTAATCTCCCTTTCATTTCAAAAATCTTAGAAAGAGTTGTTGCTACGCAATTATTTGACCACCTGCAGGGAAATGGTTTACTTGAAGAGTTTCAATCTGGGTTTAGAATCCATCATCGTACTGAAACAGCCTTAGCGAAGGTCACTAACGACCTCCTCATTGCATCTGATAATGGACTAGTTTCTGTACTTGTCCTTTTAGACCTTAGTGCAGCTTTTGCTACTATCGATCATAATATTATACTTGATAGATTAGAACACTATGTTGGACTTAATGGAACTTCGTTGCAGTGGTTTAAATCTTATTTATCTGATAGGTTCCAGTTTGTTCATGTAAATAATGAGTTTTCTTTCAACTCAAAGCTTAGTCATGGAGTTCCACAGGGATCCGTGCTAGGCCCTACTCTTTTTAGTTTATATATGCTTCCGTTAGGCAACATTATTAGAAAACACTGTATACATTTTCATTGTTATGCTGATGACACACAATTATACCTGTCAATGAAGCCAGATGATAGTAATCAATTAGCCAAGTTAGAAGCCTGTCTTAAGGAAATCAAAGCTTGGATGACTTGTAATTCCCTGCTATTAAATTCAGATAAGACTGAAGTCATTCTTGTTGGTCCAAAAAATCTTAGAAATTCCTTTCCAAATCAAACTTTCAGTTTGGATGCGGTTACTCTTTCTCTTAATAGCTCTGTGAGGAACCTTGGAGTTATTTTTGATCAGGATTTGTTCTTCAATTCACATATTAAATTTGTTTCTAAGACTGCCTTCTATCATTTGCGTAATATTGCCAAGATTAGGAGCATCTTGTCTCAGAGTGATGCTGAGAAACTGATCCATGCTTTTGTTAGCTCGAGATTGGATTATTGTAATTCTTTATTATCAGGCTGTCCTAAAACATCTTTAAAAAGTCTTCAGCTGATCCAAAATGCTGCAGCAAGAGTTTTAACAGGAACTAGAAAGAGAGATCATATCTCTCCGGTTCTGGCCTCCCTTCATTGGCTTCCCATAGAGTTTAGAAATAAGTTTAAAATCCTTCTTCTTACTTACAAAGCTCTAAACAATCAGGCTCCTTTTTATTTAAAAGATCTGATACTACCGTATTATCCTAACAGAGCACTACGCTCCCAAAATGCAGGATTACTTGTAATACCTAGAATCTCCAAAAGTACAATGGGAGGCAGAGCCTTCAGTTATCAAGCTCCTCTCCTGTGGAATCAGCTGCCAATCTGGATTCGGGAGTGAGACTTGATCTCTGTTTTTAAGAATAGGGCTAAAACCTACCTTTTTGATATAGCCTACAATTAGGGAGGGATCATGTGTTTCTGAACCCTCCCTTAGTTATGCTGCTAATAGGTTTAGTCAGCCGGGGGACCTCCAGTAATGCACTGGGCCTCACTCCTTTTCTCACTCTCAATGAAATATTTTTTTTTGCTTGTCATTAACATTTGTTTGTTCTCTCCCATAGATTGAGTCCCCATCGTGCTGTTTGCTCTCTACATGTCTGTTCTTTTCTTCTTCTCTATCCCCTCACCCCCCAGCCAGTCACAGCAGATGACTGCCCCTCCCTGAGCCTGGTTCTGCTGGAGGTTTCTTCCTGTTAAAAGGGAGTTTTTCCTCTCCACAGTCACCAAGTGCTTGCTCACAGGGGATCGCCTGATTGCTGGGGTCTTTCTGCAACTATGGGGGTTCACCCTACAGTTGATAGTGCTATGAGATGACTGTTGTTGTGAAATGGCGCTATATAAAAAAAGTTGAATTGAATTGAATAATTTTGATGAAGCAGATGAACCAGTGATCCATTCACCAGTAGGGCACAAACAAGATCGGAATAGCAAACAATTTTCAGAATTTGTCACAGCCCACTCACACCTGTCATCCGCCCCAGCTGAGCGCACACCTGCACCTCATCAGGCCGCGCCTATTTAGCCAGCTCTGCCCAGGGCTTCGGCCTGGAGTCGTCAGCTCTCCTCCTCGTGAAGCTCTGCATTCGTCTACATCTACGGCCTTTGCTCCTCCTATGCACGTAAGATCATCCACTTACCTGCTTTCTCAGTCTTCCCCTGTGCACAGGTGTACCTCTTGGCGGCGGAACACCCTCCTCATCACCGTGCCTCTTCACCTTCGTCCCTTGAAGCCGATCAGAGCGCTGTCTCCCAGGCCTGAGCCGGTCTTGCCAACGCCAGCCACCAAATCCCTGCAAGTAAGCCACTCTCATTACTCATCATATCCCTGTGTGTGTTCCTCTCACCCTTGTCCTCTGCTTGTCCTCAGGGTTGCCTGGCTGTACGGTGTTCTGGTCCGCCCTTGGTGCTCCTGTCCCCAACAAGACATCCACATTCACGCATTCATACACCTGCTTGTCAGTAAAGACTCTCAAATCTTACCCGAGCCTACGTTTGTGTTCCCTGGGCTAGCCAAACATGTCAGAATTCTTGCTACTATTATCTTCTGTTATCAGAATTCTTGCTACTTTGTTGCTGTATGTCTCTGCACATTGACATTAACTGCAACAGATTGCTCAAATGCCAAATCTGCTGCCATCTGTCTGTCTGTCACTGTAATACTGATCACGTCTAATCCTATCTGTTACTATCTGCACCTACTCTACCACGTTGAACTGCACCTGCAGGTATTACATCTCGAGTTGTCTCTATATAGGGTTGCTGGGTTTTAGCATTGCTACGTTTTTCTCAGTTTTGCACTATGGGAGGTCTGGATCTTTCTTGTCGCCATTTGCACAACAGGTTTCATTACTGTACATATTGTATATTAGACTGCTGTTTTTTTTTCCTTTTTTCCAGCCTTATTCCTTTTCTTTTTATAATGTGCACAACAATGAAGAGAAATGCCATTTCAATTCTCCTGTATGACCTGTAAGTAGAGTAGTACTGACAATAAAATCTTTGAATCTGGAATCTTGACATAGCTTTTTTTTTTATAGCTATATTACACCATTTTACTGAATGGATATGCCTAAATCAGTGTGTCATTCATACAGTTCTACATTGATGCTTATAGACATCCAAGTATGTTCCAGACAAACTAGCATGGTTTTCTGGACATGTCTGTTTTTGAAAAAGAATGGCTTGTGGTCTTATCTGTTTTTGCAAAAAGAAAGTACTAATAAATTACCAAAAAGTAACTATGAGTTGGTGTTCAATTTTTTGCTTTATTATGTCTGAGATACTCATATCTCAGACATAATAAAGAGATATGAGATATGAATTTCCAATTCAGCTTCTAAGACCATGTCTTAGAAGCTGAATTGGAAATCCTCACACCTAAAAACTTAATTGGTGTTCAATTTTTTGCTTTATTATGTCTGAGATACTCATATTTCAAGTGACCATGTCTTAGAAGCTGAATTGGAAATCCTAACACCTAAAAACCAACAGAAGAAAATGTTGTTTTTCTCAGTATGAAACCAATTGGACTTATCTGTTTTTGTAAAAGAACTGTTCATATATAGACACTTCACAGATATATATATATATATATATATATATATATATATATATATATATCAGAATTCTTGCTACTTTGTTGCTGTATGTCTCTGCACATTAACATTAACCGCAACAAATTGCTCAAATGCCAAATCTGCTGCCATCAAACCGGAGTGGTGGCTCAGTTGGTAGAGCATCCGCCCCACACCCGGGAGGCAGGGGTTCAAATCCCGGCCGGGTCATGCCGAAGACCATATAAAAGTGGAACTTCCTGCCGTCCAGCTTGGTGCTCAGCAATAAATGGAATGGAGGAGGGAACTTTGTGGCGGCGCCTTGCATGGCAGCGGCCCTCTGATTCTGCACTTGGGGTGTATGTGATTTACACCTTTGTCCTAGGTAAAGCACAATCTCGTTCTGCTGTACATGATTGGTTGTATGGTTGAATGACAATAAGGGTGATTTAATTTAATCTGTCTGTCTGTGCAATCCTATCTGTTACTATTTGCACCTACTCTACCACATTGAACTTCAACTGCAGGTATTACATCTCTAGTCATCTCTATATAGGGTTGCTGGGTTTTAGCATTGTTGTGGCGTAACCCCCACAACAGACTGGGACAGGCAAAGTGCTCAACTAGAGCAACTAACAGAACAGTGAAATGTGTGTATTAATGTCAACAGGCAGCCCCGCTTCTTCTGGCTTTTTCCGGCTCAGTACTATGATGTTAATGTGCCATTCATGCATTGTGTTCATGCTTCCTGCCCTTACTGTGTCTATACACTGATAACAATATGTAGATGTGCCTTGTAACCTCTTTTGTCCTGCAGTTCCGGAGCTGAGGCGAATTACGGCCAGCAATCTCCTTATTGTTATGTGTGTCTCTCAAATGCAAATGCCCATACCTACTGCTGTGAATGCCTTTCATGTATTGTCTGTAGATGGGTATATAAGCTGCACTACTCTGTAACTCACTCTCTCACTCTCATTCTCTTCTACTGCTCATCTGCACACTTTGCTGGAGAGCCTCCGGGCTTGCCCATGGGGCGAGCTCCGTGATGGCGGTATGATAATAAACTTATTTAAAGTAGAACTGAACTCACCTTTTTGCCAAAAAAGTAGAATAGCAGATTAATTCCTTATTACCTATTGTATTTTTCAACACATAAAAGAAATTTTTAGGCCGTGCGATGGCCAAGCTATAAGCCGATAAACTTTTGCCTCTGGCTGGCAGTGCCAAACAAACCGGAAGTAGTGCAGACGACGCTGCGTGACGTCACGAGTGTGACCCTTATCAAAACAACAATGGCAGATGATAGCAGTTCCAGCAGTCAAGAACACCAGAGTTTTCAGAGTGAAGAGGCATTCAGGATCGGTGACAAGACAGAGGAGGATGCAGGAGTGTCAAGTGAACAGGAAGAGAGCGAGGGAGGCATCGAACCGTACAGATTAGAGCCAGAATTTTGGGGGGATTCCAGCACCGACTCAGACCGCAGCAGTGATGGGGAGGAGAGTCGCTTATTGAATACAGAATGGTGAGTCTTTACTTTGGCATGTTTGGGGTGTCAGGATAAGGAAAATTAACAATAAAAAAGAAAGGGAAAAAAAACATCAGCATTTTTCCAACTTATTACAGTTATCCCTCACTTATCGCGTTTAATGCAGTCTTCCTTCGCTGGGTATTAACCTTTTGCCAGTGACGTCACCCGTCACGTGATTTTTGTTGATACCGCCACATTGGACGTCAACTCGGGCGCTGTGTGAGTGCGTTTCAGCATGGCGTCCGCTCAGTCAGATGTGCCGGCTTTGTCCGATGTAGCACAACTACTAGATAAAAAACATCGTGATCGGTACACAGAAAAGCACAGTGTTATCGGCGTGGACCCTTACAACTTGTCGCTTGAAAAATTCACCAGTTTCATAGATTTTTGCCCAAACCTGACGTACGCTATATGGACATCTACAACTACCAGGTCAACACACCGTCTAGGTACACTGGAGAGTCTCTGAAAGCCTACAAAAGTTTGGACGCTTCTAGTTATTTTGTTGCTGGGCTTGTGAGAAATGTGCTGATATCCCCAGTCATCACTTCAACGGTCCACTATGTCGTGAAGGCTCAGGTATTTTTATTTTATTTTTTCCCAAATTCAGACTCTAGTCTCTAGTCTCTCCCCTACTGTATAGATTTGCCATGTTATATAGAATCTATTAAGTGATAAATTATTAAAATTTTATAAAATATTCAATTATTATTATTATTATTGTTATTAGCTGTATATATAGTATCTCAATTAAATTAATTAAAAAATAATTAAATATTTTTATAGATCTATATATTCTGTAAAATGATTTTTAAATATTTGTCTTATCAATAGAATACTGGATAAACAACTCCCAACACTATTAGATATATTACAAATTTTATTGTTCAGTCTATACAAGAAAGACTTATATCCAGATAAAAAGTCATCATACCCACATATTAATTATAAGAATATTCATCCACTACAGGTACATCACTCCCAGAAGATGTCGGACCCCCCACTGAAACCCTGGGTGATCATGAATCAAGATGGTGTCATATTGTCTTCACACTGTACTTGTATGGCAGGGTTAGGAGAGACTTGTTCGCATGTTGCAGCTGTGTTGTTTGCTGCTGAGTGTGCTGTCCGCCTGTCCCAAGGCCAGACTTGCACTGATGTTCCCTGCGCCTGGAATACACCAACAGCAAACTTGAAGCTTCCTTTTGCTGCATTGCGTGATATCGATTTTAAAATTTATTTCTAAAAATAACTTTTAAAGTGCTTTACAGTCTATTAAATGCTATATAATCATTATGTGGGACGTCATAATATCTATGCAGGAAAATTTAGGTTAGTTATATCAGACATTGTTTCTTCTGCAGGTAAAATTTGGTGAAGAAACTACCAGATCGCAGAACAAGTGTGTGTTGTGGCATCAGCAGCGAGTCGGCAGAATAATGGCATCCATCTTCAAAGAAGCTGCACAGACTCATCTTGACGTTCCTTCGAGAAGCCTGCTGAACAAGGTATGCTACCCAGTTAGTTTTACCAGTAAAGCAACAAAGTAAGAGACTAGAAAAGCACTCGGAGAGCGCAAACCTCCGCCAAGCCTGCATGCAATTCCTGAATTGTTTTTTTACCGGTAATCATCTCTTTTTAGCCTGCTATGCTTAGCTACTTACTGTAAGCTACTTTTGGTGCTCAATTGAATCCATCCATCCATCCATCTTCTACCGCTTTTCCGGAGGTCCGGGTCGCGGAGGCAGCAGTTCAAGCAGAGAAGCCCAGACTTCCCTCTCCCCAGCCACCTGCTCCAGCTCTTCAGAGGGGATACCAAGGCGTTCCCAGACCAGCTGGGAGACATAGTCTCTCCACCGAGTCCTGGGTCTGCCCCGGGGTCTCCTCCCAGTGGGACGTACCTGAAACACCTCAAGTGGGAGGCGTCCAGGAGGCATCCTAATCAGATGCCCATACCACCTCAACTGACTCCTTTCAATGTGGAGGAGCAGCGGTTCTACTCTGAGCCTCTCCCGGATGACTGAGCTCCTCACCCTATCTCTGAGGGTGAGTCCAGCAATCCTACGAAGAAAGCTCATTTCAGCCGCTTGTATCCGCGATCTCGTTCTTTCGGTCATTACCCAAAGCTCGTGACCAAAGGTGAGAGTAGGAACGTAGATTGACTGGTAAATTGACAGCTTTGCCTTAGAACTAAGCTCCCTCTTCACCACAACAGACTGGTACAACGTCCGCATCACTGCAGATGCTGCTCCAATCCGTCTGTCGATCTCTCGCTCCATTTTCCCCTCACTCGTGAACAAGACCCCAAGATACTTAAACTCCTCCACTTGGGGCAGGAACCTGTCCCCAACCCGGAGAGGACAATCCACCTTTTTCCGGCTGAGGACCATGGACTCGGACTTGGAGGTGCTGATTCTCATCCCAGCCGCTTCACACTCAGCGGCAAACCGTCCCAGCAAGAGCTGTAGGTCATTGCTGGATGAAGCCAACAGGACAACATCATCTGCAAACAACAGAGATGAGATCCTGTGGTCACCAAGCATGACACCCTCCATTCCCTGGCTGCGCCTAGAAATCCTGTCCATAAAAATTATGAACAGGATCGGTGACAAAGGGCAGCCCTGGCGGAGTCCAACTCTCACTGGGAATGACTCCGACCGAGTGTTGGCAATACGAACCAAACTCTCACAACGGTCGTACAGAGACCGTTGAGTACTAAGTGGGTTGACCATGGAAACTGACAACATTTAAATTGTAAAGAAGACATATAATTCTAAAAAAATTGTCATTTCATTGTACTATCTAAAATATTCAGATTTCTTACAGAAAATAGTTCTATATTGTTTTTAAGGAATACTGGTACATTTTTTTTTGTACTCTGTCAATAATTTTGCCGATTTGTTTACAGATGGGGATGCGACCATGAGAAAGTGGCCCGTGATCAGTATGAAGAAATCAGGTCTTCTCAGCACCAGGATCTACTAGTGTGTGATGCTGGACTAGTCCTCAGTCAGCGCTTCCCCTTCATGGGTGCCTCTCCGGATGGATTTGTCTCCTGTAGCTGCTGTGGGGAGGGTCTGGTGGAGGTGAAATGTCCTTTCTGTAAGAGGAATCAGGCTTTAGAGGAAGCGGTGGAAGACCCTCATTTTTGTGCAAGCAACATTGATGGCGACATCAAGCTGAAACCATCTCATAAATATTTCTACCAAATCCAAGCTCAACCGGGTGTCATAGAACTTTCTTGCTGTGATTTTGCTCTCTGGACTCAAAAAGGTTGTAATGTTCAAAGAATTGAGTTTGATGACCTCTTTTTTAATGAGAAAGTTCAACTTGTTGGTAAATATCACAGGTCTGTCATTTTACCAGAACTACTCGCCAAATGGTATACAAAAAATCCAAATTTGTTTCATATATCTTGGAAGACAAAAGAAACCCCAAAAGGTGATAATACTAGTGTCATTTGCTACTGCAGAAAAACCTGTGGTGATGCATCTATTGTAACCTGTGAGTCTGGCTTTTGTCAAATTGGTCAGTTCCATGTACAGTGTCTCAGGTTGAAAAATGTTCCAAAGAAAAAGTGGTGCTGTCCAGATTGTAGAGCAATTCAAGGAGTCAGAAAAATCTGAAGAACTAAGTGTGTGTAGCATGTAGATTGTGGTTGTATCATCACCTGAGGTTTACTAAAAATAATAAAATGTATTGGCCAAATAGAATATAATATTTCTTTGTTGTACAACTAGCTTAGCTATTGCATGTAAATATATATCATGACTTAAGTAATAAATTCAAATTTAATTGTTATAAATAATTTTCAGGTTATTTCATTGCGTGCATCATATAAAATGTTGATTGCATAGCCGCGAGTAAGGCGGCTATGCAATCTTTCCTCTTCAGCGCTGCCACCTACCTCCTGCGCCTGTCTTCGTCAGCTGGGAACCGGTAAAACTTCAAGTTGGATCCCTTTTTCTGGCGATTTGTACACCCAAAGGCACAGCAGTGAAACAACATAGTCTAATTCAATGCCAACATAAAATAAAACAAAGACATAGGTTGAAATCAGGTAAATATATTGAGACACCGCTGTACACCGCTGAACAGCTGCTGAATGCGCCGTCCACTCGCTTCCGCCGTCCAAGATGGCGGCGTAAACAAAAGGTGTGACATCACAGCAAATGGTCAAATGGAGCGAAGCTGGGTAAAACGTCTCCGCCAATCAGCTTGCGAGATAAAACGTCTCGGCCAATCAGCTTGCGAGGTAAAACGTCTCGGCCAATCAGCTTGCGAGATTCCCGAGCGGGCTGGGGAGCCGGGGAGAGCGGGCTCTCCGTGTTGATACTTGATGTTCTAATGTAGTCTCCCTGCCTTCTCATTAGAACATCAGGTATCAACACGTAGAGCCCGCACAGCTCAAAATCTACCTCTCTGACCACCGCTCCACTCCTCTCCGCCCACCTCTTCACCGCTCGGGAATCTCGCAAGCTGATTGGCCGAGACGTTTTACCCAGCTTCTCTCCCTGCAGAGCGCCTTCTTTATCGCTCGTGTTGCTTAGTGGGACTTTTCGCTGTTCTCTTGTGCCTTTTTGTGCAAAATAGTGCTTGTGACGCCCTTGGGGGGGGGGGGGTGACGCTACTTCGCAGTTTTTCACTTTTCGCAGTCGGTTCTGGTCCCCATTAAACGCGATAAGTGATGGATCACTGTATATCTAGAAACGCATCGCTTCCCCGGTCGCTTTTCCTCCCCCTTTCTTTTCTTTCGTCGCCATGACAGCTTTCCTTGGCCACTGAACGGATCTTCCCAGGTGTTGGAAGTGTTTTGTAGTCGACTATCATGACAAAATGCACCAAAAACAACCAGTGTCGACGTGCTCACAATGGTAAACATGAGGACTGGGTCACACTCGTGACGTCACGCGGAACTCCGGCTGCGCTTCGGCGGATTTGTCTGATTTTTCAGGGCGGGAAATTCTAAATCGCGATTTTCTCCAAGATTCCGGGATTTGGGGAGGGGGTGCCAATGATAAATTATCTTTATAATTTTATGTACTATCACCCAGTGCCGTTCAATGCCGTTCAGTTCAGTTCTACTTTAAAACCCTCAGCTTGCTGCATTATTTTTCATGCCGCCACACTGGTGACCCGACACTGAAAAGAACATGCTGCCAGCGAACGCAGCACCCGGCGGTGATGCTCCGACGACAAGCGAACGCAGCAGCTCCCTTCTGCTTCAGGGAACTCTCCGAACATCACCCACGACCGGGAAAGCTGCAGCAAACTTCATGGTGGGATCTGCACGCCTAGATCGGCACATCCACGCTGGACCGGCCGCTCTCACAGCTCCTGACACACGATCCTGGTCTCCACACGAGAGCGCACACACCTCGTCCTCTCTCCACGACGGCGATCTCCATGGCCGACGGAGAATGCAGCGCGTGGACCTGAACGCACCATGGCCGAGGGAGTGACAAAGATCGTCTCCTCCCTCTCACTGCTCCAACGCATCTGCAAGAGCCCGAGGGACAAAGATCGTCTACTTCCTTTCACCGCTCCAACACATTGAACAGGGAAGATTAAGCTCCCTGACCCTGGTTCTCCTCTCCAGCTGGCCCAACCACGCACGGAGCCCCGGCACACCCACCAGGGAGTTACGAGGACGACGCACCATGCACGGGACACATACGGCTCCACAGACCGCCATCCTCCTTCGCCGCTGCACACAGAGCCCTTCAGGCTTGCTCATACACCTGCGGCACGGACGCAGCTTGCTCACTGGATTTTCTAACGGTCTTAGCCATGGCGCACAACGGGAATTCAGCAGTCTGCGGTCCCCGAAGGCTTTAAGGTTGTGCCTGCACCTAAAGTCAACACGCCAAGTCCCTTTTCTTTTGTTTTATTTCTTACAGCCGCCCCTGTTTTTCTTCATGGCCGCTGTTAATCCTCGCCTCTCCTTTTTTCTTCATGGCCACTATTAATCCTTGCAGGACTTAATTGCGAGAGGAGTCAGTGACTAATTTTTCTCCTTGTGGATCTCCACACGTTCAACGGGACAGCCCCTCAACATCGCGGACCCACAAGCAATTTTTGCGCGGCTCAGACGATTTCACCGTCCCCGGCCTGCATTTACTACCCCCCACCCCCCTCCACCTCCGCCTGCACAGAGCTTTCCCTGCTCGCTGCCCAAGCCGGACTATCGAGGCCTCGGCCGCCTGCCGAGCCCTCTGGGGGGGAGCATGTGGCGTAACCCCCACAACAGACTGGGACAGGCAAAGCGCTCAACTAGAGCAACTAACAGAACAGTGAAATGTGTGTATTAATGTCAACAGGCAGCCCCGCTTCTTCTGGCTTTTTCCGGCTCAGTACTGTGATGTTAATTTGCCATTCTTGCATTGTGTTCATGCTTCCTGCCCTTACTGTGTCTATACACTGATAACAATATGTAGATGTGCCTTGTAACCTCTTTTGTCCTGCAGTTCCGGAGCTGAGGCGAATTACGGCCAGCAATCTCCTTATTGTTATGTGTGTCTCTCAAATGCAAATGCCCATACCTACTGCTGTGAATGCCTTTCATGTATTGTCTGTAGTTGGGTATATAAGCTGCACTACTCTGTAACTCACTCTCTCACTCTCATTCTCTTCTACTGCTCATCTGCACACTTTGTTGGAGAGCCTCCGGGCTCGCCCATGGGGCGAGCTCCGTGATGGCGGTATGATAATAAACCTATTTAAAACATCACTTTGCTGCCTTATTTTATCATCCGCCACAATTGCTACGTTTTTCTCAGTTTTGCACTATGGGAGGTCTGGGTCTTTCTTGTCACCATTTGCACTACAGGCTGCATTACTGTACATATTGTATATTAGACTGCTGTGTTGTTGTTTGTTTTTTTTTTTTCTTTTTTCCAGTCTTATTCCTTGTCCTTTTATAATGTGCACAACAATGAAGAGAAACACCATTTCAATTCTCCTGTATGACCTGTACGTAGAGTTGTACTGACAATAAAATCTTTGAATCTGGAATCTATAAAAAAGCTATGTCAAACTGAATTAAATTAAATTAATTTAATTTTAATTTAATTTGACATAGTTTTTTTATAGCTATATTATACCATTTTACTGAATGGATATGCCTAAATCAGTGTGTCAGTCATACAGTTCTACACTGATGCTTATAGACATCCAAGTATGTTCCAGGCAAACTAGCATGGTTTTCGGGACATGTCTGTTTTTGAAAAAGAATGGGTCGTGGTCTTATCTGTTTTTGCAAAAAAAAGTACTAATATATTACCAAAAAGTAATTATGAGTTGGTGTTCAATTTTTTGCTTTATTATGTCTGAGATACTCATATTTCAAGTGACCATGTCTTAGAAGCTGAATTGGAAATCCTAACACCTAAAAATCAACAGAAGAAAATGTTGTTTTTCTCAGTATGAAACCAATTGGACTTATCTGTTTTTTGCAAAAGAACTCTTCATATATATATATATATATACACTACCGTTCAAAAGTTTGGGGTCACCCAGACAATTATTTTGTGTTTTCCATGAAAAGTCACACTTATTTACCACTGTGAGTTGTAAAATGAATAGAAAATATAGTCAATACATTGATAAGGTTAGAAATAATGATTTGTATTTGAAATAATATTTTTTTTTCCAGATACTCAACCTGCTCAAAGGAAGGTCAGTTTTATAGCTTCTCTAACCAGCTAAACTGTTTTCAGCTGTGCTAACATGATTGCAACAAGGGTTTTCTAGTCATCCATTAGCCTTCTGACACAATGAGCAAACACATTGTATCATTAGAACACTGGAGTGATAGATAGTTGCTGAAAATGGGCCTCTACACACCTATGTAGATATTACACCAAAAACCAGACATTTGCAGCTAGAATAGTCATTTACCACATTAGCAATGTATATTAGATATTAGAGTGTATTTCTGATTAGTTTAAAGTTATCTTCATTAAAAAAAACAGTGCTTTTCTTTCAAAAATAAGGAAATTTCTAAGTGACCCCAAACTTTTGAACGGTAGTGTGTATATATACTTTTTTTTTTTTTTTTAGAAAAACACAGACTCCACTAGACAATACAGAGCAACAGAATAAATTATTTATTTTTTCCTCTCCTTTCGGTACCGAGTGGTTGAGGACCGTAGGGAGTTTTCAAATGTATATATATATATATATACTATATATACACTACCGTTCAAAAGTTTGGGGTCACTTAGAAATTTCCCTATTTTTGAAAGAAAAGCACTTTTTTTCAATGAAGATAACTTTAAACTAATCAGAAATACACTCTATACATTGCCAATGTGGTAAATGACTATTCTAGCTGCAAATGTCTGGTTTTTGGTGCAATATCTACATAGGTGTATAGACGCCCATTTCCAGCAACTATCACTCCAGTGTTCTAATGGTACAATATGTTTGCTCATTGCGTCAGAAGGCTAATGGATAATTAGAAAACCCTTGTGTAATCATTTTAGGTCTGCAATGCTGTAATTGGTGCAAATGGAGGATTTTTTGACGAAAGCAAAGTTTGAAGGAAAAAATTATTATTTCAAATACAAATCATTATTTCTAACCTAGTCAATGTCTTGACTATATCTTGTATTCATTTTACAACACATGGTGGTAAATAAGTGTGACTTTTCATGGAAAACACAAAATAATTGTCTGGGTGACCCCAAACTTTTGAACGGTAGTATATATATACTGTATATATATATATATATATATATATATATTTATTATTTATTTATTTTATATATATATATATATATATATATATATATATGTAAGTTTTCCCCTTCACAAATAAATGGTCAGTCCATAAATTTTATGGTAGGTTTATTTTAACACAAAGAGACAGAAGACCAACAAAAAAATCCAGAAAAAAATTAAATAAGAGCTATAAATTAATTTGCATTTGATCGAGGAAATACGTATTTTATCCTCAAGCAAAACGTGACTTAGTACTTGGTGGAGAAACTCTTGTTTGCAAGCACAGAGGTCAGACATTTCTTGTAGTTTGTTACCAGATTTGCTCACATCTCAAGAGGGATTTTGGTCCTCTCCTCTTTACAGATATTCTCCAAATACTGAAGGTTTCCAGCCTCTCATTTGGCAACTTGAAGTTTCAGTTCCCTCCACAGAATTTCTATGGGATTAAGGTCTGGAGACCGGCTAGGCAACTCCAGGACCTTAATGTGCTTCTTCCTGAGCCACTCCTTTGCTACCTTGGTCAAATGTTTTGGGTCATTTTCATACTGGAAGACCCATCCATGACCCATCTGCATTGTTTTGGCTTAATCCAGGAGGTTCTCTTTTAAGATTCTACAGTACATAGTCCCGTTCATCGGTCCTTCAAAGTGGCAAAGTCTTCATGTACCCTTAGCAGAGAAACAGCCTCAAAGCAGAATGTTTCCACCTCCATGTTTGATAGTGGGGATGGTGTTCTTGTGGACATGTTCAGCATTTCTCTGCATCCAAACAAGGTGAGTCGAGTTGATGCCAAAGAGCTCAATTTTGGTCTCATCTGACCACACCCAATTTTGCCAAGCCTTCTCTAAATCATTCAGGTGTTCATTGACAAACGTCAGCCGAGTCTGCACATGTGCCTTCTTGAGCAGGGGGACCTTGCGAGCACTAACATTATGGCAAAATGAATGTTATTCATGGTTTTCTTTGTGACTGTGGTCCCAGTTCCCTTGAGATCATTAACAAGTGCCTCTCCTGTAATTTTGGTCTGATCCTTCACCTTTCTCAGAATCATCCTTGCCCCACAAGGTGAAATCTTGCATGGAACTCCAGAACGAGGGCAATTGACTGTTAGCTTCGATTTCTTCCACATTCAAATTATCGCAAAAACAGTGGTCTCTTACTCACCGAGCTTCTTGCTGATGGTCGTGTAGCCCATTTCAGCTTTGCACTGGTCTACAATCTTGTCTCTGACATCCTTTGACAGCTCTTTGGTCTTGTCCATGGTGGTGGAGAAGTTTGAATTGAAGAGATTGATTCTGTGGCAGGTGTCGTTTATACACATAACGAGATGAGATTAGGAGTACTTTCCTAAAGGGACAGGACTAATTTATGTGTCTCATGGATACTTGACTGATCTATTTGGGTCAGAAATTTTCCTGGTTGGTAGGGGATCAAATACTTATTTCCTTCGATCAAATACAAATTAGTTTTTAGTTCGTATTTAGCATTTTTTCTGGATTTTTTTTGTTGATCTTCTGTCTCTCTCTGTTAAAATAAACCTACCATAAAACAGTATGGACTATTAATTTCTTTGTAAGGGGGTAAACTTACAAATTCAGCAGGGGATCAAATATTTATTTCCCCCACTTTATATATAATACCAGTGACATAAGTATAACAACTTGCAACCATTATCTGATCTCTAAAAATGATAAATGGCATCCACTTATACAGTGCTTTTTCTCATCTCTGGATGACCAAAGCACTTCACAGATTTCACTATCTACCCATTCATACACCCATTTGCACACTGATGGCAATGGAGCTGCCATACAAGGTGTTGGCCTGACCCACCAGATTGAACCCCCCCTTTTTTTTTGTCTTGCTCAAGGACATTTCAATATCCATACTGCAGAGAGAGCAGGAATTGAACCACCAACCCTACAACCAGAGACCAACCACACTCTCCACTGCTTCACAGCCACACCTCTCTAGTAGCAATCAAGTAATTTGAACAGTTTCAAAAGATAATGTACTATTTTTAAAATAGATATAGAATAATTTTGGGTGACAACACAATGTTTAGTAAAGTTAAGCTAAAGTGAAAAAAGAGAAATACTCCAATATTTATTTTACGAGAAGACTTAAATTAGGTCACTTAGTTGGTTGTCTAATTCCCCCAGGCAGATTATTCCAGACCCTTGGGCCCCTAACTACAGATGTTTTGTCTCCTCTAGTTTCCAGCAGGGCCCTTGAAACAGAAAATAAAAGATCTCTGCCTAAGGACTTAAAGTTAGATCCTAGCAGGAATGGTACTGAGAGGTCATGCAGTGAGTTGAAAAGAAAAAAAAAAAATGAGAGAGAAAGAAGGATCTATATGATCCAAAATATCACAGAAACTATAGTTAGAAAAGTGTCAATAGATTGAGAACACTAGATGAAATATGTTTGGTTGTGATTATCATTTTATTGTTTTGGCACACAGTTAATAAAGATCAACTTAATCTAAATATAGTCACCAACAACAAATCAGTTTTTTAAATTTAATATAGTCATCAATTAACTTGCTATATGAATGTAGTCGTACCAGTTTTCAAGAACAAGTAGTAATACAAAGAATAAAGTTGGTCAGCTACACTGTAAAGATATGGGAAAGAGCTCTTGAAGCCAGGTTAAGGGGAGAGGTCACAGTCAGTGAGCAGCAGTGTGATTCCATGCCAAGAAAGAGTATGACAGATGCAAGGTTTGCTTTAAGAGTGTTGATGAAGAAGTATAGAGAAGGTGAGAAGGAGTTACACTCTCTCTTTGTAGATCTAGAGAAAAAAATATGCTAGAGTGCCAAGAGTGGAAGTGTGGTACTGTATGAGAAAGTCAGGAGTGGCAGAGAAATATGTGAGAAGTAGGTGACAGATGGATTCAAAGTGAGGGTAGGATTAGATCTTGGATCAGCTCTGAGCCATTTCTTATTTGCCATGATGATGGACAGGATGACAGATGAGATCAGGCAGGAGTCTCCAGGTACCATGATGTTTGTAGACAACATTGTGACTTGTAGTGAGAGTAGGCAGCAGGTGGACGAGAACCTAGAGAGATGGAGGTATGCACTGGAGGGAAGAGGAGTGAAAGTCAGAAGAAGCAAGACAGAATATATGTGTGTGAATGAGATGGGGGCATGTGTAACAGTGAAGATGCAAGGAGTTGAGGTAGTGAAGGTAGATAAGTTCAAATACCTGCTATCAACCATCCAAAGCAATGAACAATGCACAAGATGGGTGTAGAAGAGAGTGCAGGTAGGGCAGAGACAAGTGTCAGGGATGATTTGCAACAGAAAGACAGAAGCTAGAGTCAAAGGGAAGATTTATAAGACAGTAGTGAGACTTGCTATGAAGTATGGTTTGGAGACGGTGCCCTGACAAAAAGACAGGAGGCGGAGCTGGAGGTGGCAGAGTTGAAGATGCTAAGATTTTCATTGGGAGTGACTAGGAGAGACAATATCAGAAATGAGTATCTCAGAGGGACAGCTCTGTTTGAGTGGTTTGGAAACAAAGTAAGATAGGCAAGGATGAGATGGTTTGGACATGTGAAGAGGTGAGGGGGCATGAAAAGGATTGGTGGTACAGAAGACGATGCAAGGAATATGATTAAATGGAGGAAGATGATCCACTGTGGCAACCCCTAAAGGAAGCAGCCAAAGTGTTTTGTGTATAATTAGAATCTTATAATGGATTTGTTTCTGTTCTTGTCATTTTAGACCTTAGTGCAGCTTTTAATATTGTCACAAGCTTGGCTCGCAGCTTGAACAAAGAAGGGAGACCACACCAATGTGCCAATTTAAACACAAGTTTATTATTTAAAAGAAAACAAAATAAAAGGGTGTCTGTAAGAATCAGTAATGAGTGTGAGTACTGAATGTGTGAAACAAACAAAACAGCAAACTAGTCACTGGCCAACCCAGCGACCGCACGCCTCTGTCACGGCTGCAGGTCTTTTGGTGTACAAGGGGCGCTGCTGAAGACATTCTACGACATGGTGGTGGCATCAGCCATCACTTTTGGAGTGGTCTGCTGGGGCAACGGCATTATAGCAGCCGATAGGAAGAGACTGAACAAACTGATCAAGAAAGCTAGATCTGTCCTGGGACAACGCCTTGACCCAGTGGAGGAGACTCTGCTCGAGTCCGAGTCCCACCCTATGTAGGACATATTGAACGCACTGAGGAGCTCATTTAGCAGTAGACTACGTCATCCTAGGTGCGCAACCGAGAGGTTTCGCAGGTCCTTCCTACCTACGGCTGTCAGATTGTATAACCTAAGCAGGGCTGCTTGCAGAGATAGCAAAAAAACATGACAACCTAATAGTATTGAATGCAAAAGACGCAACAGACTTACACAAATGGTCCCCTCCAGTATACAACTAGAACAATATCAGTCGCTACGGAGGGTGACAATATGTATGGGTACATATTCATACTATGTAAGATAACTAAGTAGACGGTTATGCTGTTTATTCTATCTTGCTACAATGCTCCGCACTTTGTATATATATTTATATATTTATGTGTATGTATGTATATCCACTGCTCTAACTGTATTTATATTTTCCGTATCTTCTTAATTATTGCTCTGAATGTTGCTATCCCTGTGCTGTTGCAATCCTGGAATTTCCCCATTGTGGGACTAATAAAGGCTTATCTTATCTTATCTTATCTTATCTTATCTTATCTTATAGACAAGATTTTTTTAAGTCTTGGCACTTAACTTGATGCTCTGGACAAGGCCTCCACCACAACATTCCAAGCCCTTAATGTGGTGAACGTCCAAACAGTAGGTCTGCAAAAAACAAACAAAAACAAACACATCAGTCCTAAACAGTAACCTGTAGTCGAAATGGGAACAGATGATCTTCGGGATGACGACAAAAATCCAGGGTCAATGAGATAAGAAGAAAACACCTGCCAGGAGGCCGATCAAAATCCATAGCTAACCAGACAAAATAGAACCACCCATCAGGAGGATGACCACTATCAAAACCCAACAAAAAAAACAGAGGCTTCAGCCCAGGTGCAAGGCAGCACAGCTCAGGAGCAAACCACAGTTCATGCAGGTTTTGCAGTGACTAAGACTTTTCCAGCTCACCCTGCAACCCACACTGATAAGGAAAATCTGTCACATGCTTGTTCACAGACCCTGCAGCTGCTGAGCTAGCAGGCTGTTGAGACCCCCCCCCCCCCCCCACTGCCGGTTCATAAACCAGCTTTCCCTGAGAGTAATCTGATTCTAGCAGATTAACCTGGCAAAGCTGCATTTCCTCCTTATGCTCAGGTGTAAATGAACAAATTTCAGAAACCAATTGAACAAGCATTTTACCAGTGTCACCCAAAACTGTGTGTCCATCAGGGACAACAGGACAAATTAAATGGTCCTGCTGAAAGCCTGCAACAGAATCCAGCTTCTCTGACACATCACCTGGTGTTACTGATGAGTCACTATCACAATGCACAAGAGGAGGGTCCACACACAGGTTTTCAGAATTCACATAATTAATTGGAGAGACCAACATCACAGGTGTCACTGTGCGTACTGGAACTAAACGACAGACACTGTGATCATGCACTGCCTCTTTTAAACACTCCGAGTGTGCACAGCCTCCAAATAGGGGTAACCTGGCGTAAATTAAAAAAACATCACCTGAGTGCGCACAGCCAAGATCACTGCCCAGACTCAAGTCGGCACCACCGACATCCCCAACACTCCATTTAAGTCTTTCCACCTATGCCCGTGTCCACACTAACTCCCACAGTAATAATGCCTCTCATTGCTTAAAAGTCAAACTGGCAACATTGCCTGTCAAACCCACTCTAGACATCACAACAAGTGCCATGTATGACCAACATGCACAAACAAACAAAACCGATGTTGCAAATCAATACAGGTGCAGTGCTCTGCCCAACATGAAAGCAATTCATGCTCAAAAACAAAACAAACAAAAAAAACCACCACAAACAGATTTCCAAAATAACAGGCACTCTCACCTCCATGTCTCCTCAACAGGTGCGCGCTTCTCAGAAGACACTACACAATACTGACATCACCTGGACACCACAGCCGCTGGCTCATTCATCAAAGCTGCCACGCCTCCACTCACACACGTGAGCAGATTGCAGAACTGGAGCGAACCAAACTGGGTCAGAAACTGAAAAAAGTGTTTCCATACAAAAACTGACACAAAAAAATTCTTCTCACTGACTAACTAGTCACATAAACCTATCTATCTAATGTAGACCCTAGTCTCTGGCAGGTACTGGCGGAAGGATCTTTAATCATGACCCCACTTGGATGCCGAGCAACTGCTATGCAGCGACTTGCAGGGAATCCCGTGGAGGTGGCCCCAGACTGTGTTCACGCCTCTAAATCAAAGACAGACAATGAACCCCCGAATGAATTTCACTGTTGAGCCTAACAGAAGAAATTACCAGTGATATCAAAACCAAGTGAATGGAACACACTTACCTGATTTAACTGAGTGAACACATAAAAATGGACAAATCCGCAAAACAAACAGATGAGGTCATATTAGTTCTATTACAAATGGTTTTAAAAGGGACAAACAGACAGACTGGATTCAAACGAGACAGACGGGTTCAGACAAGCGGACGAGCCCCCATTTGTCCTATTACAAATGGTTTTCAGACTCAAACAGATCGATTGGGTTCAAACGAACGGATGAGCCCCCATTTCTCAAAAGCCTGGCTCATGGCTTGGATAAAGAAGGGAGACCACACGGAGGTGCCAATTTAACAATAATTTATTTAAAGAAAAAAGACGTGTCTGTGTCAGTGGTGCGTATGTGTGTTGGATGCGTGAAACAAACACAATTACTAGCCAACCCAGTGACTACACACCTCCAACTGGAGCATGAGTGGCAGCAAAACCAGAAATAGCAGCAGCAAACTCCAAACAGAACCCTGCCGGCAGCAGACAGTGTGGACAGAAGCAGCCAGTTCTGCCCAGGACAGGCACAAAAACAACAGGAGCAGGCAGAGTGCAGACACAGCAGAGAGGTGATGGTCCTCCAACAGGAGCAGAAGTGCTACTGACAGGTGCCCACACAAGCTTGGCTCGCGGCTTGGACAAAGAAGGGAGACCACACTGATGTGCCAATTTAAACATGTTTATTTTTTAAAAGAAAACAAAATAAAAGGGTGTCTGTAAGACTCATTGGTGAGTGTGAGTATTGGACGCGTAAAACAAACAAAAGAATAAACAAGTCACTGGCCAACCCAATGACCACATGCCTCTGTCGGGGCTGCAGTTATGCCCAGCGGCAAACCCAGAACCAGAAAGCCCACAGGCTACAGACACACAAACAGGAGCCGCCAGCACAACCCCGACCAAGCAACAGACAATGATGAGCAGTAGGTAGAGCACGAACAGGCAGAAGGCGACCGGCCTCCAACGGGAGCAGAACTGCTACTGACAAGTGCGCAAAGGTGACTTTTGTAGAGCACCTCTCAGCCAGGGGCGGTCCTTCACAGCTCCACCTACAACACAAAAAAACCCCAAAAAACACAGAGGTCCAACTCCGGAGAGAAGTGGGGCCGGAACAATATTATTGATCATAATATTTTACATGATAGATTACACAGGGTTACAGAAATAATATTTTGTAAGTTGTCTGTGTTTTTTCAACTGATTTAAGACAGATTTGCACCACTGAATCAAAAAATGACATCCATTTTTCTCGATCAGGTGCTAATCAAAAACCTGTACTTACTTAGTACTTACTTAGTGCTGTGCATGTACTTACCTTTGTACATGTAAATTGAATGTTATGTCATCACTGTTAAAAATTCAAATCAAATCAAATCAAATCAACCTTTATTGTCATGTTGCTGTACATACAACTGTAGTGCAGGCAAGATGAAATTCTGTTTCTCTCGGCATCCATATAAGTAAAAAGAACATAATTTAAGACACACTCACACACACCCTCACCCCCCACCCCAACACAGCCATGCACACATCCCTGAGACATACTTGAAAACTAACCAGAACTATAATATACAAATAATATACATAATGTCCATAGTGCAGTAGTATGTATGAGAGATTCTGGATCAACTGTTCAGCATTCTAACAGCTGGTGAAAGGAAGCTGTTAATCAGTCTGGTGGTTCTGCCTCTGATGCTCCGGAATTGTTTGCCAGATGGCAGAAGTTCAAAGTGTTTATACAGAGGGTGAGAATGGTCCTTGACAATGTTCAGTGCCCTGCTCCTAAAACGGTTCTGAAAAAGTTCTTGGACTGAGGGGAGGGAAACTCCAATTACACTCTCAGCTCCCTTAACTATCCTCTGCAGGGCTTTTTTGTCTGACATACTGCAGCTGGAGTACCATGTTGCAATGCAGTACGTCAGAACACTCTCCACCACACCTCTGTAGAAGGTCCTGAGGATGCAGATGGGGAGAGAGGCCTCTTTCAGTTTCCTCAAGAAGTGCAGTCTCTGCTGGGCCCGCTTCCTGATCCCCAAGGAATTCTTGCTCCAGGTCAGGTCCTGCAAGATCTGCACTCCGAGGAACTTGATGTTCTCCACTCTCTCCACTAAACGGTCGCTGATGCTGAGAGGGACGTGCTCAGGCTGTGACCGCCGGAAGTCGATAATCATCTCATTCGTGTTGTCCACATTGAGCACCAGATTGTTCTCCCTGCACCAGCCCTCAAGGTCTCTTACTTCTTCCCTGTACATTGATTCCTCATCCCTCTGAATAAGTCCCACCACTGTGGTGTCGTCTGCAAACTTAATAATCTGGTTCCCCTCTTGTCTGAATACACAGTCATGTGTTAGAAGTGTAAACAACAGTGGACTGAGTACGCAGCCTTGAGGGGATCCGGTGCTCAGCGTGATAGAGTTGGAGATGTTATTTCCAACATTGACAAACTGAGGTCTCTCAGTCAGGAAATTCAGGATCCAGAGACATGTGGCGGTGTTCAGACCAAGAAGGAGTAATTTCTCCATCAGTCTCTGGGGAATAATGGTGTTGAATGCTGAACTGAAATCAATGTACAGGAGTCTGGCGTAGGTGTCTTTTTGATCCAGGTGGGTGACGACAGAGTGCAGGGTGGTGACTATAGCATCCTCCGTGGAGCGGTTTGAATGATATGCAAACTGGAGTGGGTCATGTGATGCAGGGAGGCAGGCTGTGATGTGTGGTTTGACAAGCCGTTCAAAACACTTCATAACAGTTGGTGTCAGTGCAACAGGACGATAGTCATTCAGACAGGACACAATGGGTTTCTTTGCACCGGTACTATGGTAGAGGTCTTAAAGCATCTGGGAATGATGACCTGACTCAGGGAGATGTTATTAATGTCAGTCAGGACATCCGCCAACTTGCTTGCGCAGTCTCGGAGCACACGTCCCGGGATGTTGTCCGGACCTGCAGCTTTACGTGGGTTGACCCTGATTAGGGTCCTCCATGTGTCCGCTGCGTTCGTACATCGGAGAGCTGCGTGGTTTGATGGGTCTTCTGGACCTCTGAAAAGGCAGCCCAAGTGTGAGTACATTTATTTATTTGTTGAGTAAAAGATTTCCTGGGGTGAAAGATTCCCTGAGGGTGATGTATTTCTAAGCGATTGACACCACAAAGCCTGGTTAAATTTCTGCTTGCATTAAATCTCTGGTTTGACCCAGGATTTTTTGGTTTGGGGAAATTTCGTGTCGGCGAGGTGGATGCTTAGATGTGTGTTGCGCACAGGAATTAATGCAAGAGACTGTTTAATGTTGTGCAGTGAGCCCTTGGATATTAATTGGGGTAAGATTCTGTCCGGCAATATTGCAGTGAGCGTTAATATGTAAGTCTGAGAATATTCTGTTGTTCCTCTACAGTGAGTGTTGGATTTTGAGAAAAAAAAAAAAAAATCAATGCAAGATTCTGTGGGGAATTGCAGTGACTGCTGACTTGGGTGTACCGGTAATTTTTTTAATTTTTGATGTAGCGCTGGTTTGAATACAGTTTGTCTACTGCAGTTTGTCTGTTTGTTTGTGTTTGTGTCTTGTGTTTTGGACCTGTCCTGTTGAGACAGACAGATGGGATATTCTGCAAGGGAGGAAGAAATAGGTTGCACAGAGCTTTAAAGTTGTTTTTGTGATTTTTTGTGGTCATTGTGGAGCATAAAAGAGTTGGTCAGATGATTATTATTCTTTGGGGAAATGATTAAAATTATGGGCATTTGCAAATAATACTTTTGAGTAGAGGAGTTGAGTTGTGTTGTGTTTTCACAGCGGTGTAGGAAAAATAGTAGCACTTTGAAGTTGCCAGTTTTGGAGATTATTTGAAGTAATTTTCGTGCTGCTTTGTATGTGGGAGTAAATCTGAAACTTTTCATTGTGTGTATGTTTTGTCTAGCTGGAACCTTGAGTGGATAAGAAAGAAAGAAGCATTTGTGTGTGGGCCGTGTCTGTCCTTGTGTGAGTGTGGTCAGTTGAGAAAAAAAAAACAAAAACAACAACATCTGGCTATTGATCTGTGTGAGAGAAAAGGGGGAGGGGACTATTCAAAATGGGTTGTTGTTGTAGCAAGCAACAGAGCATAGGGGGACCTCAAAATATTCATGCAGGTTGGAAAAATAGCCTGCTTTGCTGTAAAAGTTGCAGAACACAGCAAGATGAAAATTAAATCTTTGTGTTGTCTGGTGATGGGAAATACATGAACAGAAAAGACAGAAATAGCACAAGGTTTCTGGCAAAATGGAGAAAGAAATTAAACTTCACTGGCAAACTTAGGGTTACTGACTGTGAGAGCTTAGTCTCTGCCATTAGGTTAGCAACAGATGGATGCAGACGACAGGAGCTGAATTATGGATTTATTGAAGCTGAACAATGGCTTCAAGTTGCAAGGCAGCGTCAGGCTGATTTAGATAAGGTGGCAGTAAACAGACAAAACCAGACCTCCAAGGACTCAGATGTTTACAAGAAAAAAAAAGACTTAACTGATATGTCTTCTGTCTCTAATTTCCGAGGTGAGGATGACCTGGTGGGTCGGTGCCTGACCCTTCCTCCCCTTTACCCCAGCCTTGACACAAAGGCATCCCCCACAGCTCCAACTGTGGATCCTCCTCCTCCTCCTCTTCCCTCTCCTGCTGCTGAGGCTGCAACACCCCCTCCTCCTCACAGCCTGGATGTAAAGCCCAAGATTAAGAAGGATTATGGCTCCAGACAACAGCCATCCAGGATCGCAAAAGAGATCAGTGTCTATGCACCCTCACGCTATGCAACTTTAAACACACACCCATCTTCATCTACAGTTAAACACATTAAGAAAGAGCAGTGTGATGAATTTAACAGCATAGACCAATTCCCCATGATTAAGCATTCTAATCCAGTTTATACAGGTCCAGCTACAAATCCTGACCACGCAGATGTCCCTCAACACCAATCATTAATTCTAGCCTATCAACCTTGGACTGATGCAGATTTTTCTGTAGTGGTTAAAGAAATTCCACATCCTAAAGACAAACCTACACAGTTCTTTGAAGGGATAACAAACCTCCTTCAAAGTTTTAAATTAAATTGCCATGAGACAGAAAGGGCCTATAGGAAGGTCCTAAAGGTAATTGTGGGCAGTTTCAGGTGAATGGAACACAAAAGTTGACGAAGGTCATATCCTGGCACCAACAGATATAGTATTGGCTCAACGGGTGACTCAATTAAATGACTGCATTGGTAGCAAGTGGAGATTAAAGCATGATTGGACAGTTATACAGAATACCACTCAGAAGAAGGCAGTCTTTGACAATCATTCCGGTTTTGATAAACCTGTCACAGACACAGGTTCAGAACCCTACTGGCAACATTTGAAAAACGTATTTCTGCAGAACATGCACCCCAATTTAGCACAGAACATATGCAAACACCTAGTAGCATATCGTATATGTACATTTGCTGATGTGCTAACTTATGCAAAGCATACAGAGGCTTGAGGAGGACCGGGTGGAGAGAGAGGAGAAGAAGGCTAAAGCAAAGCCCAGTCCTGTTTATGTAATTGCTGAGCCTCAGGGGGAGGCCTTTGCTTCCCACACTTCTGCATTTTTTCAGGATCTCCAACATGGAGGAGGGAGGAGGGGCCGTGGAGCTGGGGCTGCCAATCAGCAATGGTGGGGCCATGACACCTGTTGGCTTTGTGGACAGCAGGGTCACCGGAAAAAGGACTGCCCTGTCCGCCTGCTGAGGGGAGGGGAGGGGACTACGCGCCACCCAGCCACCATGACAAGAACCGACACATCCCAACACGTGACTAGCCCACCCAAAACCAAGTACAGCAGCTGAAACTGACAATGACACAGTTGACATTTTTTCATTTACCTGACTTTGACCTAATAATGACACTAGAGCGTTTACCAGAGGTTACTCTAGAAGTTCAGGGAACTCCTTTGAGATTTCTTTGTGATACAGGTGCTTGTAGATCTGTCATTTAAGGCCTGGATGTTGAGGGGTTCATAAAATCAGAGCACACAGTGATTGTTAAATCAGCAAATGGTAAATTGAATACAGAATATCTCTCCGAAATTGTATAAGTAAAGGATCCTGTCACAGGGGACATTGCATAAGGTTCATTCATTTTGTCACAAGCATGTCCAGTTAAGGTATTAGGCAGGGATTTGTTTACAACTCTCAATATCACCGTAATTTTGACAGAGGGTGGTATGAGAGAATCACACTTTCCACATGTGGCAGAAACTAATGTGCTTCAGGGTTTTGCAATGCCAAGGTACTCATACTCCGCTTGGTACTGACCGGACCAAGCGGGGTGATGGAGAACTTGGCGGCAAAAACAATGCAACATTTTAAAACACAGATTCCTACAACTAAGCAGGCCACTGTCATGCCTCGCCGCTCATCTGCGGCGCCAGCTGCACGCACACCTGCACATCATCAGCGGCGAGGGATTTAAGCCGCCTCACCCTGGGCTTCGGCCTGAAGCCGTCAGACTTTGCTCGTCACTACTGCTGTGAGTAACCTCTACCTCTTCAGCAATTATATCGGTAAGAAGCCCTTACCTTTTCCTCTTCAAGTCTGCTCCCCTGTGCACAGGTGGATTTCCCGGCGGCGGACCATTCCTCTCCGTCTCCACTCCCTCGCTGCTGCACCGGGCTCTCCAGGTCGCGGTCTACCGGACTCCGTCCTTGCTGTGCCAGCCACCTGCTAACTCCAAGTAAGCTCATCTCTATTTTATCATCTCCTGTGTTGGTGTGTGCCCGTCACCCTTCTCCTTGTGCTTCTCCCATAGGGTTGTCCGGCTGTACGGTCTCCTGCCTCCGTGCCCGACGCAGACGCCACCACCAATACATCCACATCTCGCAGACACACATCCATACACACTTGTTGTTAATAAAGCTATTTGAGCTACTCTGAGCCTGCGTGTGTGTCTCCTGAGCCGTGCATTATGTCAGTACGGCTTCAGCAGAGCGGCTCTGCAGACGGCGGGCTCACACGCCGACTTACCACTCTTGAGGCTCGAGTAGACCAAATAGCTTACCAGCAACAGGTGATTCTTAACCAATTGATCAGTATTACTAACCGATTGGACCGCTTGGACCCCCAACAGCCGTTCCCCCCTGCTCGTCAAGGTGGCGCAGCTCCTGCTGCTCCAGCGGCCGTCCAGCAGGCTCCGGTAGCACCGGCTCGGCTCACGCCCATTCCGACCCCCGCCCGCTTTAGCGGTAAGCTCGGCGGTGTGCGGGGGTTCATAATGCAGTGTGAGTCCGTGTTTCACCGTGTGCTCGGAGACTTTCCTTCAGATCATAGCCGAATTGGCTACATTGGGAATCTCCTAGAGGGGCGAGCCCTAACTTGGACTTACGCCGTAATGGCGAGGCCCAGTTACGCCACCCTTACCTATGACCAATTCGTGAGACAATTCCTGGAGGTCTTTGATCATTCTCGTACCGAGACAGTCCAGGTCGATCGGCTTCTCAGTCTCCAGCAGGGAAGCCGGTCGGCAGCGGACTATGCGATCGACTTCCGGGTAGCGGCGGAGGAATTGGGCTGGGATGAACGTTCATTCTGCGGCCTTTTCCTCCGAAGTCTCAATGATGATCTGAAGGATGAACTGGCTGTGCGGGACATCCCCGAGACTCTAGCGGAGCTAACGTCCCTAGCTATCAGTTTGGATAACAGGCTGCACGAGCGCTCCTCGGGGCGGAAGTCGTGTTCTTCTCGCCCTCGTGGAGCCTCGTCGCGCCAGTTCCAAGCTCGCCCCCTGGCGACGCCGCCACCATCGCGCCCTGAGGAGTCGGAGCCGATGGTGACGGGCTGGACAAAGCTCCCCCCTGTGGAGAGACAACGCCACCGTGAGTTGAATCTCTGCATGTATTGCGGAGACAGCCAACACACGGTGGAGCTTTGCCAACAGAAGCCAAACGGCGGGGTCCGCGAGTCACTGTAGGGGGCCTCGCGGACATCAATCGGTTAAGTCCCCTCAACCAATTGAAGCTGCCCTCCGATTTTGTCACAACTCCACTGGGCATCTCACTCATTCACTGGTGGATTCGGGCACGGAGGGCAGTTTTATTTCACAAAGCCTGGCAACCCGATTTGGCATCCGCTGCCAAGCACTGAGAACTCCTCTCTCCCTGGTCAACCTCTCCCATGTCTCCCTGGGGAGAGTAACACATCAGACAGTCCCTGTTCCCATTATCATCTCTGGGAACCACCGGGAGGAAATAACCTTCTATGTCCTCCCCAACTCTGTGTCGCCCGTCATCCTGGGATACCCCTGGCTACGCCTCCACAACCCCGTCTTGGATTGGAAGTCTGCCAGGGTGTCGGCATGGAGCACATTCTGTATGAGCACCTGCTTACAGTCCGCTGCCTGCTCTCCGTCCTCTTCCCCAACACCTACGGACGCTGCACCCCTGGACCTCTCCCTGGTGCCATCGGAATTTCACGACCTGGGTATGGTATTCAGCAAGTCCAAGGCGATGTCTCTTCCTCCACACAGACCCTACGACTGTGCATTAAACATCCACCAGGGGGCACCCTTACCCTCTGGGCGACTCTACAGCCTGTCGGCGCCGGAGGAGACCATGAATGCCTATCTCAAGGAATCGCTGAGTGCTGGAATTATCCGTTCCTCGTCATCACCATTGGGGGCAGGATTCTTCTTCGTGGGCAAGAAGGACAGTTCCCTCCGTCCTTGCATCGACTATCGCGCCCTAAATGATATCACGGAGAAGGATCGCTACACCCTGCCCCTCATGGACACCGCCTTCCACTCCCTCCAGGGGGCCACTTGGTTCACCAAGCTGGATCTACGCAGCGCATACCACCTCGTCCGGATCCGGGAGGGAGATGAGTGGAAGACAGCCTTCCATACCCCGAACGGCCACTTCGAGTACCTGGTGATGCCGTTTGGGTTGACCAACGCTCCAGCCGTCTTTCAGCGCCTAATTAATGACGTCCTCCGGGATTTCATCGGCCTTTTTGTGTTCGTCTACCTGGATGACATCCTCATCTTCTCCAAATCCAGGGACGAGCACCGGGTCCATGTGAGGCGGGTCCTCCAAAGACTGCTGGAGAACCGGTTGTATGTGAAGGCCGAAAAATGCGAATTCTACGCTAAGACAACATCCTTCCTCGGGTTCATCATCTCCCACGACCAGGTGCTTCCGGACCCAGTGAAGGTGAAGGCGGTGGTGGAATGGCCTACAACTGCATCGAGAAAACAGGTGCAACAATTCATCGGGTTTGCAAATTTCTACTGCCGCTTCGTCCCTAATTTTGGCACCATCGTCGGCCCGCTGACCCGCCTCATGTCTCCTAAGGTCCCGTTCCGGTGGACCGAAGAGGCCGCGGCTGCTTTTCAGGCGCTGAAGGTGGAGTTCTCCTCCTCCCGGGTCCTTAGCCAAGTCAACCCGGCGCTGCAGTGCATCGTGGAGGTGGACGCTTCGGACACAGGAGTGGGGGCAGTTCTATCCCAGCGGTCGCCAGGTGATGGAGTCAAACGGCCCTGCGCCTTCTTCTCTCGGCGCTTGTCCCCGGCGGAGCGGAATTACGACGTGGGGGACAGAGAGCTCCTCGCCATCAAGCCCGCGCTGCAGGAGTGGCGTCACTGGCTAGAGGGGGCGGACCTGCCGTTCGTGGTCCTGACGGTCCACAAGAACTTGGAGTACCTGAGATCTGCCAAGCGTCTGAACGCCCGCCAGGCGCGCTGGTCCTTGTTCTTTGCCAGGTTCCGCTTTAACATCACCTTCAGGCCTGGCTCCAAGAATGGCCTGCCCGACGCCCTCTCTAGGCAATTTGCCCCTGAGGAGTCTGAGGACACGGTCCACACCATCCTACCCAGGTTGTGCGTCGTGGGAGCCGTCACCTGGGACATTGAAAGCAAGATCCGGAAGGCGCAGGAAGTGGAACCTGAACCTGGCGGCGGACCGGAGGGGAGGCTGTTCGTGCCATCCACGGTTCGGGGGGAGGTCATCCACTGGTTGCATACGTCCAAGCTCACCTGCCACCTTGGTTCCTCCCGGATGATCGACCTCCTTCAACGGTCCTTCTGGTGGCCGGGCCTGCGGAGGGACACTGCCCGCTACGCCCGGGCCTGCCCAGTATGTGCCACCAGCAAGTCAGGTAATGCCCCTCCAGCGGGTTTGCTCCAGCCTCTGCCCGTCCCTGGCAGGCCCTGGTCGCATATCGCCCTGGATTTTGTCACCGGACTCCCAGTCTCAAACACCTTCGACACCGTCCTGACCATCGTGGACTGCTTCTCCAAGGCGGCACACTTCATCCCGCTACGGGGTCTTCCATCCGCCCTGGAGACGGCGGACCTCCTAGTCCAGCACGTGGTCAGGCTGCATGGGATTCCGGTGGACGTGGTCTTGGACCCGGGGCCCCAATTTTCCTCTGAGGTTTGGAGGTCATTCTGCAACGCCCTGGGAGCCAAGGTGAGCCTCTCCTCCGGCCATCACCCCCAAACCAACGAGCAGTGCGAGCGGACCAACCAGGAGCTGGAGGCTGCGCTCCGCTGCGTCACTGCGTCCAAACCTACGTCCTGGAGTAACCATTTTGCCTGGGTTGAGTACGCCCACAACACCGCCCGCTCTTCTGCTACAGGGATGTCTCCCTTTAAGCCGTCCCTGGGCTACGACCCCCCTCTTTTTCCAGCACAGGAGAGTGTGGTAACGGTCCCCTCAGTTCGGGCGCACCTCAGACAGTTCCGCTCCATCTGGGCGTCAGCGCGCAGTGCGCTCTTACGCACGGCGGAGCGCAACAGAACCACGGCGGACCGGCACAGAAGACCTGCCCCAGCGTACCAGGTGGGTCAGCATGTCTATGTGTCAACCCAGGACGTAATTTTAAAGGGCGAGAGGAGGAAGCTTGCACAGCGTTTTATGGGCCCATACCCCATCACCAGGATTATCAACCCGGTGGCTGTGCGTGTAGCTATTCCCCCCTCCCTCCGCATCCATCCCACCTTCCACGTAACCAAGGTGAAGCTGGCAGTCTCCGACCCCCTTTGCCCTCCTGCTGCGCAACCCGCGCCCCGGATGATTGATGGCCATCCGGCCTGGCCTGTCTCCTCCATCCTGGACTCCCGGCGCCGGGGTCGTGGGTTGCAGTACTCGGTGGACTGGGAGGGTTATGGGCCTGAACATCGGCAGTCGGTACCCTCGTCATTTGTGTTGGACCCATCCCTCATTACTGAGTTCCACCGAGTGCACCCAGAGAAACCATCGCCAGGAGGCGCTGCTAGAGGGGGGAGTACTGTCACACCTCGCCGCTCATCAGCGGCGCCAGCTGCACGCACACCTGCACGCACACCTGCACATCATCAGCGGCGAGGGATTTAAGCCACCTCGCCCTGGGCTTCGGCCTGAAGCCGTCAGACTTCGCTCGTCACTACTGCTGTGAGTAACCTCTACCTCTTCAGCAATTATATCGGTAAGAAGCCCTTACCTTTTCCTCTTCAAGTCTGCTCCCCTGTGCACAGGTGGATTTCCCGGCGGCGGACCATTCCTCTCCGTCTCCACTCCCTGGCTGCTGCACTGGGCTCTCCAGGTCGCTGTCTACCGGACTCCGTCCTTGCTGTGCCAGCCACCTGCTAACTCCAAGTAAGCTCATCTCTATTTTATCATCTCCTGTGTTGGTGTGTGCCCGTCACCCTTCTCCTTGTGCTTCTCCCATAGGGTTGTCCGGCTGTACGGTCTCCTGCCTCCGTGCCCGACGCAGACGCCACCACCAATACATCCACATCTCGCAGACACACATCCATACACACTTGTTGTTAATAAAGCTATTTGAGCTACTCTGAGCCTGCGTGTGTGTCTCCTGAGCCGTGCATTATGTCAGCCACAAATCAATACCATTGCAACATGAATGACAGATATCTGAATGGCCCAGATGACAAATTTGAAAAAACATTTTTTGCAAACCCATCCTCCAGAATAGTCATTAAAAATCTATACTGGTCACCAAAAGGGTTATGCAGGGGCATCTGTGAGAATGTCTGATGAAGATAGCAGTCATTTTAAACACTGGGAGACACCACACATTGCATTGATTAAGCCCAGGCACATGCAGTGGAAGGATGTGGGCAGGTTTGCGAACACAGCAGACCAATGTGAGCAATCATGGAAGGACACACCTGATCCAAGAGTTCAATACTGTCTAAAGCTTGAAACCTACAGACTGCCTTTCAACTGGGTGGCACAAGTTCAAAAAGACAACTGCATTGACGTCCCAGAATCACAAACATGGCTGTTTTCTCTGACAGAAGGAGAGGAAGATGCACTCTAAGACATTCTAAATTCCTTGTGGTCAACAGGAAAAGCAGATGTAGGCTTAATGAAAAATGCAGAACTGGTTACAATAAACGCAAAATCTCATTTTAGGCCTTATCAGAGACAACATCCTTTGCACCTGGAAGCACAGGAAGGCATTAAACCTGTTATACAGGAATTGATAGAAGCTGGGGTTATTGTACCATGCCCAAAATCACTATGTAACATACACTACAGTTCAAATGTTTGGGGTCACTTAGAAATTTTCTTATTTTTTAAAGAAATGCACTGTTTTTTTAATGAAGATAACTTTAACTTTAACTTTTTTTTTTTTTTTTTTTTTTTTCTCTCGGCGCCACACGAGTCGGCTGCCTTTTGCAACAGCGGCTCGATTCCGAGTCTTTTTCCCTTCCTCTCTCTTTTGATCCGTCTTTTTTTTTCACCCCACTTATATCACGGACACACAGATCGTCCTAAATGTCTCCTGAGCCGGTGGACGGAGCCACTGTCTATAGCAGGATACGATACAGCAGAGAACAGCTGCTAGCATTCAACCGCCACCCGGTCACATTGGAAAAACTCGACATACCGAGAGAACTGAGGCGAAAACGCCGCGGCTGCCGGGCTGGAGTAAGGCGGAGGACAAAAAATATAAGGTACAGACCCTCCCTTCCATCTGTTGTCATGGGAAATGTACGGTCGATACTGGGAAAGTTAGATGAGCTAGCGGCTATCTCCCGTTATGATAGCACATACCGGGAGTGCTCTCTCCTTTTGTTTACTGAGACGTGGCTCACTGAACTAGCAGCAGATGCTAACATTGAGCTGGAGGGTTTTCACATGATACGAGCTGACCGAACACCAGACAGTGGCAAGGCTAGGGGCGGTGGAGTGATAATGTATGTTAACAACAACTGGTGCAGACCGGGACATATCACTGTTAAACAACGACACTGCAGCAAAGACATTGAGTTGCTAGCTGTTAGCATGAGGCCTACATATCTCCCGAGAGAACACTCACACGTGATCTGCATTGTTGTTTATGCAAATCCGACGGTGAACGCTGGGACAGCACGTGACGTCATCCATTCAGTAACCAGCAGGCTGCAGACAGAACACCCAGATGCTCTTCTCCTCATCTCAGGCGATTTCAACCATGTTTCACTGTCTCCCATTCTACCCACGTTCACCCAGTATGTCACATGCCACACTAGAGACAATAAAACACTGGATTTATTCTACGCAAACACTAAGGAGGCGTACACCTCATCACAACTCCCCCCACTCGGGAGATCGGATCACAACTTGGTTCATCTCCGGCCGGTGTACAAACCCCTAGTGCACAGACAACCTCCGGCCATGCACACTGTGGAGTTATGGTCTGAGGAGACAATGGACACCCTAAAGGGCTGTTTTGAAGCCACCGCCTGGAAGCAGCTCTGCGATCCACATGGTGAGGACATCGATGGCCTCATTCACACCTTCACGGGCTACCTCAGCTTCTGTGTGGACAAATCCGTTCCCACCAAGACCATACGGCGTCACTCAAACAACAAACCCTGGATCAACCCTGAGATAAAAACACTTCTGAGAGAGAAGAAGAGGATCTTCAGGTCAGGGAACAGGGAGATGCTGAAGTCCGTACAGAGGGAGCTGAGGAGAAAGATCAGAGAAGGCAAGGACAGCTTCAGGAAGAAGATGGAGGACAAGCTGCAACAGAGCGACATCAGCGGGGTCTGGAGAAACCTCAAAACCATCTCGGGGCTCCAGAATACCTCCCCCCAGGCCACAGGGGGCAGGGAGTGGGCGAACAACCTGAATCTGTTTTTCAATAGATTTGACCAACCGCCCTCCCCCCTGACTGCACAACAACCACTGCTGCCTCTAAAGAAATCAAGTCCTGCTGCCCACTCCCCACTCCACCAACACCCCCCCACTCCCAACACACAGCCCCCCATCCTGACCCTGACCAGGACCCAGGCGAGGACGGAGCTGAGGAAGATCAAGGCGAGGAAGGCGCCGGGACCGGACGGCATCAGCGCAAAGCTCCTCAAGTCCTGTGCAGACCAGCTGTGTGGGATTGTGACGTATATCTTCAACATGAGCCTGAAACTGGGGAGGGTACCACAGCTGTGGAAAACATCTTGTGTGGTACCTGTACCAAAAACTTCCCACCCCAAAGACCTGAACAGCTACAGACCGGTGGCCTTGACGTCCCACTTGATGAAGACCCTGGAGAGACTGCTCCTTGCTCACCTCCGCCCCCTGGTGGAACCAGCGATGGATCCACTCCAGTTCGCCTACCAGCATGGCATTGGGGTGGAGGATGCGGTGATCTTCCTCCTTCACCGTTCTCTGTCCCACCTGGAGAAGCCCGGGAATATGGTGAGGATCATGTTCTTTGACTTCTCCAGTGCTTTCAACACCATCCAACCGATGATCCTGAAGGACAAGCTGCTGCGCGCAGGGGTGGACCAGCACCTGTCATCATGGATCCTGGACTACCTCACGAACCGGCCTCAGTTTGTGAGAACCCGGGACTGTGTGTCCGACACGATCATCAGTAGCACGGGGGCCCCCCAGGGAACGGTGCTGGCTCCCTTCCTGTTCACTCTTTATACTGCGGACTTCTCACACAACACAACACACTGCCATCTACAGAAGTTCTCTGATGACTCTGCGATCGTTGGCCTCATCTCCAATGGAGATGAAGCTGAGTACAGAGGGCTTATCCAGGACTTCGTGGACTGGTGCCATCGGAACTGCCTCCAGATCAACGCGAGGAAAACTAAGGAGCTGGTGGTGGACTGCCGCAGGCATGGGCAGCCCCTCACAGTACCAGTAAATATACAGGGAACAGACATCGAGATGGTGACATCCTATAAGTACCTGGGTATTCATCTGAACAATAAACTAGACTGGTCACACAATACTGATGCACTCTACAAGAAGGGACAGCGCAGGCTGTTCCTGCTGAGGAGACTCAGGTCTTTTGGTGTACAAGGGGCGCTGCTGAAGTCATTCTATGACACGGTGGTGGCATCAGCCATCACTTTTGGAGTGGTCTGCTGGGGCAGTGGCATTACTGCAGCCGATAGGAAGAGACTGAACAAACTGATTAAGAAAGCTAGCTCTGTCCTGGGGCAGCGCCTTGATCCGATGGAGGAGATAGGAGAGAGAAGGACGGTGGCTAAACTGTCATCTCTGCTGGAGTCCGAGTTCCACCCTATGCAGGACATACTGAATGCACTGAGGAGCTCATTTAGCAGCAGACTACATCATCCCAGGTGCACAACCGAGAGGTTTCGTAGGTCCTTCCTACCAACGGCTGTCAGACTGTACAACCTAAGCAGGGCTGCTCGCAGAGATAGCAAAAAGACGTAACAAACTAATAGTTTTTTGAATGCAAAAGATGCAATAGACTTACACAATGGTCCCCTCCGGCATACAACTAGGAACATACCGGTCGCTATGGAGGGTGAGAATATGTATGGGCACATAATCATACCATGTAGGATAACTAAGTAGACGGTTATGCTGTTTCATTCCATCTAGCAACAATGCTCTGCACTGTGTGTGTTTATATATTGCATATTTATTCCATCTAGCTACAATGCTCAGCACTGGGTGTGTTTATATATTTATATATCTACATATTATTCCATCTAGCTACATTGCTCCGCACTGTGTGTGTTTATATACTTGCATATTTATTCCACCTAGCTGCAATGCTCCGTACTGTGGGTGTTTATATATTTACATATTTATTCCATCTAGCTACAATGCTCTGCACTGTGTGTTCATATATTCATATATTTATTCCATCCAGCTACAATGCTCTGCACTGTGTGTCTGTGTGTGTGTGTATATATATATATTTTATAGTAATACGTACATATGTTTATTAGCTGCTCTTGCTTGCTTGTTTTTTTTCTTGCCTTCTGATTGTTGCTCTGAGTGTTGCTATCCCTGTGCTGTTGCAATCCTGGAATTTCCCCGTTGTGGGACTAATAAAGGCTTATCTTATCTTATCTTATCTTATCTTTAAACTAATCAGAAATACACTCTAATATCTAATATACATTGCTAATGTAGTAAATGACTATTCTAGATGCAAATGTCTGGTTTTTTTGTGCAATATCTACATAGGTGTATAGAGGCCCATTTCCAGCAACTATCACTCCAGTGTTCTAATGGTACAATGTGTTTGCTCATTGCGTCAGAAGGCTAATGGATGATTAGAAAACCCTTGTGCAATCATGTTAGCACAGATGAAAACAGTTTAGCTGGTTAGAGAAGCTATAAAACTGACCTTCCTTTGAGCAGGTTGAGTATCTGGAAAAAAAATATTATTTCAAATACAAATCATTATTTCTAACCTTGTCAATGTCTTGACTATATTTTCTATTCATTTTACAACTCATGGTGGTAAATAAGTGTGACTTTTCATGGAAAACACAAAATAATTGTCTGGGTGACCCAAAACTTTTGAACGGTAGTGTACCTCTGTTCCCTGTGAAGAAGACTGCACCATCCTCTAGGTGGAGGATGGCCCAAGACCTCCAAGCGGTGAACAGGGCTGTTATTCCTAGGTCTGTTAACAGTCCCAGACCCTCACACTTTGCTAAATGATCTACAACCACAAATGAAGTTTTTCCACAGTGATTGATATCAGTAATGCCTTTTTCAGCAAACCTATTCATCCAGATCATCAGTTTTAGTTTGCATTCATGTTCGAGAATAAAAGGTACGCATACACAAGGTTGCCACAAGGCTATTGTGAATTGCCAACCATTTTTTCACAGGCAATGTCAGCAAATTTGGCCATTTGTTCCTCCTCATGGAAGTGAGGTAACTGACTCATGGAAGGCAGTTACTTCAATATGTTGACAAAATTTTGCTGGCATCTCCTGATGAAAACACATGCAAAAAAGAACATGAAATTATCCTATTATTATTATTATTATTATTATTATTATTATTTAACCATTGACCGTTGCACAGTACTAAATCCAGCACGCTTTTTACCAATGTCCACAGAGGGTGAACCTCATGACTGATTGGCAGATATTGAAAATGAAACACTACCACATCCTGATTTACAGAACACTCCATTGGGTGATTCAGATCTCACACTATTTGTAGATGGATCATCAAAACATGACTGTGATGGATCAAATCTGTCTGGCTATGCAGTTGTCACTCATGACACTGTTTTGAAAGCCAAAAAAACTTCTATCACATTATTTAGCACAAGCAGCAGAGCTGATTGCTCTTACTGAAGCATACACATTAGCAAAAAAAAAAAAACAACAACAAAAAAAAAAACTCACAGTTTACACTGACAGCCAATATGCATTTTCCACCATTCACCAAATTGCACAGCAGTGGAAACACAGAGGCATGATTACATCAACAGGGAAGCCTCTTTAGCATAAATGCCTTATTTTGGAGCTGCTTGACAGTGTCAAACTCCCATCGTAGCTGGCCATATGCAAATGTGCAGCTCATACAAATGACACTGATCCTGTTTCTCAAGATAATCACTTTGCAGACCAAAGAGCAAAAGCAGTTGCACAGGGCTTGCAACCAGCACAAAGCACATCTGATTCCATTCTGGCACTGACAGAGCAGTTATCACATGACATTCTCATTGAAGCACAAAAAACAGCACCACAAGCTGAAATTTACAGCTGGATAAAAAAGGGAGCCATTTTTGATGACACCTCAAAGATCTACAAATGTAACAAAAACAAGCCCATTCTGCCACGCAAACTGTTTCACCAAGTCTCTACCTTGCTGCATGGCATCTCACATGTAGCGGGGGGGGGGGGGTTCTACATTAAACAAAACCTTTACTGCCAATGGGTTTAACCAGTTTGCTATACAGTTCTGTAAAAAAATGTCTGATTTGTGCAAGAAACAATGCACAAGGGAATTTCAGACCTGAAAGAGGCACTTTTCAAGCCTCCACTTATCCATTGCAGAAGATTTGCATGGACTTTTTTGAGCTAAATAAGTGTGAAGGCAAGAAATGCTGTCTGGTCATTTGTGATAAGTTTTCCAAATGGACAGAGGCTTTTCCCTGTACGCATCCAAATGCAATCACAGTGGCGAAGAAATTGCTGGCCGAAATTGTACCTAGGTTTGGAATACCTGCGAAAATTTACTCAGATAATGGTACACACTTTGTAAATCAAGTTATATTGTGGTGCACATATGTAGTTTCACGGGCTCACATGTATATGACTGTTCATATGCTCTCATGTACAGTGGGGCAAAAAAGTATTTAGTCAGCCACCAATTGTGCAAGTTCTACCACTTAAAAGCTGAGAGAGGTCTCCAAGTTTCATCATAGGTATACCTCAACTATGAGAGACAAAATGAGAAAAAAAAAATCCAGAAAATCACATTGAAGGATTTTTAAAGAATTTATTTGCAAATTATGGTGAAAAATAAGTATTTGGTCACCTACAAACAAGCAAGACTTCTGGCTCTCACAGACATGTAACTTCTTTTTTAAAAGGCTCCTCTGTCCTCCACTCATTACCTGTATTAATGGCACCTGTTTGAACTCGTTATCAGTATAAAAGACACCTGTCCACAACCTCAAACAGTCAGACTCCAAACTCCACTATGGCCAAGACCAAAGAGCTGTCAAAGGACACCAGAAACAAAATTGTAGACGTGCACCAGGCTGGGAAGACTGAATTTGCAATAGGTAAGCAGCTTGGTGTGAAGAAATCAACTGTGGGAGCAATTATTAGAAAATGGAAGACATACAAGACCACTGATAATCTCCCTCGATCTGGGGCTCCATGCAAGATCTCACCCCATGGGGTCAAAATTATCACGAGAACGGTGAGCAAAAATCCCAGAACCACACGAGGGACCTAGTGAATGACCTGCAGAGAGCTGGAACCAAAGTAACAAAGGCTACCATCAGAAACACACTACGCCATTAGGGACTCAAATCCTGCAGTGCCAGACGTGTCCCCCTGCTTAAGCCAGTACATGTCCAGGCCCATCTGAAGTTTGCTAGAGAGCATTTGGATGATCCAGAAGAGGATTGGGAGAATGTAATATGGTCAGATGAAACCAAAATAGAACTTTTTGTTAAAAACTCAACTTGTCGTGTTTGGAGGAGAAAGAACACCGTACCTACTGTGAAGGATGGGGGTGGAAACATCATACTTTGGGGCTGTTTTTCTGCAAAGGGACCAGGACGACTGATCCATGTAAAGGAAAGAATGAATGGGGCCATGTATCGTGAGATTTTGAGTGAAAACCTCCTTCCATCAGCAAGGGCATTGAAGATAAAATGTGGCTGGGTCTTTCAGCATGACAATGATCCCAAACACACCGCCCGGGCAACAAAGGAGTGTCTTCGTAAGAAGTATTTCATGGTCCTGGAGTGGCCTAGCCAGTCTCCAGATCTCAACCCCATAGAAAATCTTTGGAGGGAGTTGAAAGTCCGTGTTGCCCAGCGACAGCCCCAAAACATCATTGCTCTAGAGGAGATCTGCATGGAGGAATGGGCCAAAATACCAGCAACAGTGTGTGAAAACTTTGTGAAGACTTACAGAAAACGTTTGACCTCTGTCATTGCCAACAAAGGGTATATAAAGTATTGAGATGAACTTTTGTTATTGACCAAATACTAATTGTCCACCATAATTTGCAAATAAATTCTTTAAAAATCAGACAATGTGATTTTCTGGATTTTTTTTTCTCATTTTGTCTCTCATAGTTGAGGTATACCTATGATGAAAATTGGAGACCTCTCTCTTCTTTTAAGTGGGAGAACTTGCACAATTGGTGACTGAATAAATACTTTTTTACCCCACTGTATATTCCTGTGTGCTTATGTTGGCTTCACGTCTGAAGAGGAACAAAAGGTCTGGACCTCCTAGGGATGTGAGGAGGATGTGAGGGTTGGCCTTTTGATATGCAAAGAGATGGACATGAAGGATTTCCTGACCACCGAGGTTTGGGTGAAAGAGATAGGAACTGCAGGGGGGATGCATTGTGTTTGAGATTTAAAGACAATGGGATTTTGTGCTTTGATGTCAGGGGTATAAGACTGGCAGATGTTGGGGGTTCTGCCTCTTTTCTGATTTGAATGTTGGAGAGTGTGTTGTGAAATAATATGGAACTTGAGAAATAACTCAGCCTCATCCTTTCCACACAATCTCCACACTGGTGACCTTAAGACGTATTATGGCCGGTGATGATTCTCCTGCACCGGACTCATCAGGAGCCAGCCAGGCTAATGCAGCTACCACAGTCCAGCTACCGGATTTCTGGCAGAATAGCCTGTGCTCCTGGTTTAATGCAGTCGAGGCACAGTTCCATCTCCAGAAGGTTTCGGCAGACGCCACGAAATTCTACCATGTGGTTGCAAAGCTGGACAGCCACACAGCCCAGCAAGTAGAGAGCCTGATTAACCACCCGCCAGACGACGACAAGTATGGCACATTGAAGGCTGCCCTCATCCGTTTTTTCACCCCCTCACTGGGAGAGCAAGCAGAGAAGCTCCTGGCATTGACTGAGTGTGAGGTTAACAGACCTGCAGACCTGATGGCGAAGATGCTGAGTTTGAGAGACTCCGAAGATGATGGTTTTATCTTCGCCGACCTTTTCCTCAGGACACTACAGTCAGCGGTGAGAGTTACCCAGGCCAGTTCACAGCTGCTGGCCCACCGGGACTACCACGAGCTGGGCCAGGAGGCGCAGCGACTCGTCAACGCCCATAGATGACACACGGCCACGACCGCAGCAGCGGAGCTGGGCGCAACATCCGGAGATGGCAGGGGGCCAGAGGCTGCAGCGCCAGACTCACCGTTACGACAGCAGCTGCGGAGGCCAGGAGACGCGGAGTGGACGACGTCCTTTGCTTTTACCATCGCCGTTTCGCCGAGAGGGCACGCAAGTGCATTCCACCGTGCCAGTTCAAGCGCTCGGGAAACGCCAAGACCGGGAGTCGGTAGCAGCTGCGGCTCTCGGTGAAGAGAACAAGCTGCTCTACCTGAGGGACGCGCGGTCGGGGAGGCACTTCCTTGTGGACACAGGTTCCCAGCTGAGTTTCATCACACCTTCCTACGGTGACTGGCTGGCGCCTTCCAGTGGCCCTGTGGCATCAGCAGAGAACGGCTCGGCGATTAAGACCTTCGGGGAGAAGACCCTGTCTCTGTCTTTACACGGCCGCACATTCGAGTGGACTTAATTAAAAAAAAAAAAAAAATCATTCAGCCTATCATCCAAAATCTACAGGATTGGTGGAACACACAAACAGAACCATTAAAGAAAGGCTGAGAAAAACAATGGCAGAAACAGGACAAAATTGTTTATATTGCTTCCCATTAGTTTTGTTCTACATGAGGATAATTCCCACCAAAGGGGGGTTGTCTCCATTTGGAATCATGTATGGCAAGCCATACTTGCTCCCACCTTTAAGACCATTCAGCTCAAGTGATGAGGAGGTGTGTTTAGCTGATTAGATGAGAAGGATATTGACTAACAGAGATGTAATTGCTGCTACTTTCCCCAGGAGGGTTCATGAGGAAGCTGCACCAATCTTGGCCAAGCCAGGGGACCTTGTCCTTATCAAAGTCATCAAAAAGAAGAATTAGACTGATTCATCCTGGCAAGGACCATATACAGTTGTTTTGTCAATGCCAACAGCAATGCAAGTTGAAGGATGGGACTCGGGTGCACTTAACACATTGCAAACTTTACCCCACACAGAACTCACTATGGGAGACTGCTCAATAAACACTACAAACTCTATCTCATTAAGGACTTTCAGTAAGTAATTGTTTAATTGTTTCTCTATAGAAGCGTCGACTGATGACGCCCCATGTTGGGCACCCAGTACTGGCTTGGGATAGAGAAGCAAGTGCTTGTCTGTCATGGAGAGACAAGAAGTGGGAGGAAGACAGTCAATCATTAAATGGTGTGGTTGGTGTTGTTTCCTTAGCATCATTATCCTAGGGGTGACATTTTTGCTTTGGTTTTTTTTAGCTACTCCACAAACCATACACCGTAGGGCTAGAGATCTTACACATATCCAACATGACTGGCTGGAACTTCAAGGACATCAGGACCCCTGATTATGCTGCCAATACTTGGCAGAGGTATGCTAACTAGACAGCTAGGTCAGCTAATCACTCCAACTGTTTTGTTTGTTCCTTGGTGCCACTGTCAACTGGGCAGACTTCTGTTATAGCTAGAATAACCGAGCCATCACAAGCTGTCTGTTTCTTACAGAACGCTATGGAAAGAGACTACACAAGAAAGATTATTCTGAATCGCTATTATAACACCTTTCCTCACTCTACTGATCAGCAAACCTATGGTACCCCTTACTCTGTAAGGGCGAGGTTAGTTTCATCAGAGAATTTCTCTTTCTCGTTTGAAGGGAAGTGAAGGAAGTGTTCCTCTGGGCGACTTACCCCTTTCTCAGTGTGCAACGGTGTACAGTGTATACAGCACCTGTACTGCCAATACCCTGACCAACCAAGTGGGCAGGTGGTGCCTGAAAATTCATCGTTGTTATAATGGACCTGTCACCATGCTGGACCTCTGCAGTGCTGCTATCTGCAACTTTCACATGTATGGCGCACATATGGTGACAGGTGGTTGGTGGCTGTGTGGTCATAGGGTGTATTCCCATTTGCCTATGGAATGGGCAGGAATCTGTGCCCCTGTCTTTGTGACTGATCACACCCTCATCATGTCAGCGGGTCAAGTGGGCAGGGTGGAAAGAGACGTACCACAGGATGACACTTTCACACCACATGACTCTATTTGGGGTATGGACGTGCCGGAGCAGTTTAAACTACAAACCACAGAACAAAATGTTTTTCAGTCGCTGTTCCCTTGGGTGGGAGTGGCAAAGAACAATTTGTGGGTAGAAACTCTTAACTACAAATTACAGTCTTTTGTGAATTTTTCCTTGGCTGCCTGGAGAGGTGAAAGAGAAGAAATGACAGCTATAAGACTTATGGTGACACAAAATAGAATGGTACTGGATCAGTTGACTGCCGCCCGTGGGGGCGTGTGCGCTATTGTGGGTCAGTACTGTTGTACTTTTACGTGGCCAGCATGTGTGACCCATTCTATTTTATTATTTTTTTACAGCTTGAATTTTGCACATTCTAAATAATCTGGAATTTGCTGCTGATTGAAATAAACAATTTAGTGACTTATGTATTTGCATCATGATTTTCTATTTTGTCTGTTAAGACACCGATGGGAAAAGAGTGAACAGTACAAACCATTTATCCGTGATGTTGAAAATAATGGCTCATTTTTAAGAAAAAGTAACCAAAAAAACCCCCAAAAAACTTTATTTACTGAAGACTGTATTGTTGGATGTGCCACTGCAGAAGACACTGCACACTTTAGTGATAGTACCAGTACTTTGAGGAATTCTGGGCCATATTAGCATCTTTATTTTCTAATGATGGGTTAAGGTAGGGGTGTCCAATCATGGGCCATGGAGGGCCAAGACCCTGCAGGCTTTACCTCCAACCAGTGTCTTCAACAGCAGATTCACCTGAATTTCTTCTACTAACTGCTGATCAGTGAAAACACCTGCTGAAGAGACGGTAGAAGAGAAAACTTGCAGAGTCTTGGCCCTCCATGGCACATGATTGGACACCCCTGAGTTAGGGATTAATGGGATTTTAACAGTTTAACACAAACTGTTTTATGGCTCATAATTATGTTGGCAGACTTACACCAAACCAAAAGTGATTTCTCAAACTGCTGGATTGTTCTTAGACAACTTTTCCAGTGTTTTAGTATTAATTTATGTCACTTGGTGGAAACTTTCACACATAAAAAAGTGGAGACACATCTGCAAAAAGTACAAAGGTTTATTGTCAGAATTCCTAGTGCTATACTAAATGAATACATGTATATATCATTGTTGATGCAGAGAATACTGTATATATGTCATGATTACGAGAACGATCAGCTTATGTGCAGGATGGTACACAAGAGAATGCACACGACACCCAGAAGCAAGTTTAAACACAGTTTTATTGAACAGGCTAACACAAGGTTAGAGAAAAAAACGTCACGTTACCAGAGGAACACCCAGCCTTTAAAGAGGGAGATGAGAGCAGGTTAGCTATGAGGAGGGAGATAGGAAAAAATGAATTACAAGGATATTCTTACAAATAGGAGCAGAGAGCCCGTCAGAGGAACCCAGAAGGAAGAGGATGAAACAGCGAAGTGGAGCTGGCAGGGAAATGGGGAATAGTTAAGCTGGGAGAGCTGTCTGACCGAGTGGAGAAGACCGTCCGGAGCGATGATGATGATGGAGCAGTTGAGCACACAAAAAACCCCGGAGACGCACCGTGGAGATTGCAGCAACCTGAGGAGGAGGGAGAGAGAAAAAAGTTTAATGGCTGGGTTCCTAAACAACTTTAAATAACACTTACTTATTCAGTATGCAAGCTATACCCAACGAGCCAGAGCTGGAGCACTCACACACTGGTCCTTTTGGCAGGGAAGAGGCGACAGGTGCATCCACTCACACAGGTGTTCTGATTACCTGCAGAGCCGGGGACTTGATGAGGAACATCCCACAGGAAGGGAGGGGGAGTGCACTCAACTGATCATGACAGTACTCCCCTTTCAAGGTGTGCCACCTGGCGGCCCACCGGGCTTGTTGGGATGGGAGGCTCCTCCTCCGAGGAGGAGGAGGAGGAGGAGGAGGAGGCTTGGGGGGGGGGCAGAGAGGACTGGCTGAGCTGGGCTTAATTTTGGACACGTGGAAAGTAGGGTCAATGCGGCATGTCGGCGGGAGCTCCAGGCGGACCGTCACATCATTGTTGATTCTGGAGATGATAAACGGCCCCAGGAAGCAAGGTGAAAATTTCCAAGACTCCGTTTTTAGGGGCACCTGGTCCACTGACAGCCACACCCTCTGCCCGGCTGTGGATCTGGGTGCTGGAACCTGTTTGTGGTCTGCGTACTGCCAGTTCCGCTCAGTGGAGCAGAGAAACAAAGCCAGGGTGGTCCTCCGAAGACATGGCAACAGCGAGCATGGGCCCCTACAGATGGCAAAGCGACCTCCCTCTCCGCCATGGGTAACGGGGGGGGGGGGGGGGGTATACACCCCATAGATGCCTCGACAGGTGTTAGTCCAGTAGCCAAGGAGATTGCTAAGTTGCGAACATACTCCACCCAGGTCAGATTAGTGCTCCAAGTAGATGGGTTAGAGGATGCCACACATCTGAGGGCAGCCTCCAGGGATTGGTTGGTATGCTCAGCCTGCCCGTTGCTCTGTGTGTGGTAACCGGATGAACGGCTGACCATGGTGCCCAGGGAATGACATAAGGACTTCCATACATGGGAGGTAAACTGTGGGCCCCGGTCAGACACAATGTCCAGAGGAATGCCGTGAAGGCGAATAACATGGGTAGTGAACAGGCTGGGAGTCTCTGAGGCGGAGGGCAGCTTAGGGAGGGGCACCAAATGCATGGCCTTAGAGAAACGGTCAACAATGGTGAGGATGACTGTATTACCGTGCGGGGGGGGGGGGGGGTGTCCCAGTGACAAAGTCCAGTTCAACATGTGACCAAGGGCGGCTAGGGACAGGCAGGGGGTGAAGAAGGCCGATGGGAGGAGAAGAGTCTTGTTTGTTTCTGGCGCACACTTGACAAGCCTTGACATAGTCCCGGACGTCCGTCTGCAGCGTGGGCAACCAGAACACTTGTTGGATTACGTTGGTGGTCCGGGAAAACCCCTGGGTGGCAGGCAAAGTGACTCATGTGACCCCATTGGATGACGTCGCTGCGGAGGCCAGCCGGGACAAACAGCCGATCATCAGGACCCCCTCGGGTTTGGTTTCAGTAGACTGGGCCTGCCGGACCATCTGCTCAATCTTCCAGGTAACAGCACCTAAGATTAAGGAGGAGGGCAGAATAGGCTGGGGGAGGGAAGGGGGGGCTGAGTGGTCAGCTCTGCCGGAGGAAAATGTCTGGTATGATGTTATGGGAGCCAGGCCTGTAGGTGATGGTAAGATTAAATCTGATAAAGAATAGGGCCCAGCGGGCCTGCCTGGCATTTAATCGGGCCGACCAGAGATACTCTAAATTTTTATGGTCGGTCCACACAACGATGGGAAGGACAGCTCCTTCAAGCCAGTGCCTCCACTCCTCCAGAGCCAATTTAATGGCCAGAAGCTCTCGGTTCCCTACGTTGTAGTTCCTCTTGGCTGACATGAGCCGCAGAGAGAAATATGCACATGGGTGAAGCTTCTGATCGGAGGTCAAGCGCTGTGAGAGGACAGCGCCCACCCCCGAATTGGAAGCATCCACCTCTACAATGAACTGGAGCTGAGGATCATCCTGTGCCAAGATGAGTGTGTGTGAAAATAGGTCCTTCAGTTTGGAGAAGGCCCGCTCCGCTGCCTCGGACGAGGTGAAAGGCACCTTGAACTAGCTCAGCTGAGTATGAGGCTGTGCTACCCTGCTGTAATCTCTAATGAATCGGCGATAAAAAAATTGAAAACCCCAAGAAACGTTGGAGCTCCTTGCAGGACTGGGGCGTAGACCAATCAAGCACCACCTTCACCTTGGCTGGCTCGGCTCTCAGCTCCCCCTCAGCAGTGATAAACCCCAGGAAGGAAGTGGAGCAGGTGGAAAACTCATACTTTGAGGCCTTCACATAGAGCTGATTTTCCTGGAGCCACTGTAACATGGCCCTGACATGGACTGAGTGCTCCTCTGGCGTGCGAGAAAAAATTATAATGTCGTCAAGGTAAACAAAAACAAATTAATTAACCATATCACTAAGGACATCATTAATCATTTGCTCGAAGACAGCGGGGACATTGGTGTGCCCAAAAGGCATAACAAGATATTCAAATTGCCCCAGGTGTGTTAAAAAAGCACACCTTTGTGCATTGCACAAATCCAGTTTAGTAAATACCCGCATGTGCTGAAGGAGCTTGGACGTGGAATCAATCAGGGGCAGAGGGTACTTCATCCTTGACAGTAATGGCATTTAACTAGTGAAAATCTATGCACGGGCACAGATCCATCCTTCTTTCCGACAAAGAAGAACCCTGCCCCAAGAGGAGTGGACAAAGGCCAAATGAGGCCGACATTCAAAGAGTCCTTGATGTACAGTGGAGCAAAAAAGTATTTAGTCATCCACCAATTGTGCAAGTTCTCCCACTTAAAAAGATGAGAGAGGTCTCCAATTTTCATCATAGGTATACCTCAACTATGGGAGACAAAATGAGAAAAAAAATCCAGAAAATTACATTGTCTGATTTTTAAAGAATTTATTTGCAAATTATGGTGGAAAATAAGTATTTGGTTAATAGCAAAAGTTCATCTCAGTACTTTGTTATATACCCTTTGTTGGCAATGACAGAGGTCAAACGTTTTCTGTAAGTCTTCACAAGGTTTTCACACACTGTTGCTGGTATTTTGGCCCATTCCTCCATGCAGATCTCCTCTAGAGCAGTGATGTTTTGGGGCTGTCACTGGGCAACACAGACGTTCAACTCCCTCCAAAGATCTTCTATGGGGTTGAGATCTGGAGACTGGCTAGGCCACTCCAGGACCTTGAAATGCTTCTTACAAAGCCACTCCTTCGTTGCCCGGGCGGTGTGTTTGGGATCATTGTCATGCTGAAAGACCCAGCCACGTTTCATCTTCAATGCCCTTGCTGATGGAAGGAAGTTTTCACTCAAAATCTCACGATACATGACCCCATTCTGACATAATGCACGGCTCAGGAGACACACACGCAGGCTCAGGGTAGATTCAATAGCTTTATTAACAACAAGTGTGTATGAGTGCGTGTATGTGAGATGGTAATGTATTGGTGGTGGTGTCTGCGTCAGGCACGGGAACAGGAAACCGTACAGCCGGACAACCCTATGGGAGAAGCAGAGGGAGAAGGGTAATGGGCCACACACCAACACAGGAGATGAGATAGTGGCTACTGGCTTACTTGGTTCTGGCAGGTGACTGGCGTAGCAAGGGCGTAGCCCGGAAGACAGCAACCCGGAGCGCCTGAAGCAGCAGTGAGGAGGAGATGGATGGGGAACGTAGTCCACCGCTGGGGAATCCACCTGTGCACAGGGGAGGAGACTGGAAGAAGGTAAGAGATGCTTACTTGCGTTCTTGCTTGATGAAGGGGGTTCCTTGCAGCAAGAGTAGCCGATGAGAACAGACGGCTTCAGGCCGAAGCCCAGGGCGAGGCGGCTTAAACCCCTCGCCGCTGACAAGGCGCAGGTGTGCGTGCAGCTGGCGCCGCTGATGAGCGGCGAGATGTGACAGTACTCCCTCCTCTAGCAGCGCCTCCTGGCGATGGTTTCTCCGGGTGCGCTCGGTGGAACTCAGTGATGAGGGATGGATCCAACACAAACAATGAGGGCACCCATTGCCGATGTTCAGGTCCATAGCCCTCCCAATCCACTAAGTACTGTAACCCGCGACCCCGGCGCCGGGAGTCCAGGATGGAAGAGACTGGCCAGGCCGGATGACCATCAATCATCCGGGGCGCGGGCTGCGCAGCAGGGGGAGGGCAAAGGGGGTCGGAGACTGCCAGCTTCACCTTGGAAACGTGGAAGGTGGGATGGATGCGGAGGGAGGGGGGAATAGCCACACGCACAGCCACCGGGTTGATAATCCTGGTGATGGGGTATGGGCCCATAAAATGCTGTGCCAACTTCCTCCTCTCACCCTTTAAAACGACGTCCTGGGTAGACACGTAGACACGTTGGCCCACCTGGTAGGCTGGGGCAGGTCTTCTGTGCCGGTCCGCCGTAGATTTGTTGTGCTCTGCCGTGCGTAAAAGTGCATTGCGCGCCGACGCCCAGATGGAGCGGCAACACCTGAGGTGCGCCCGAACTGAGGGGACAGTTACCTCACTCCCCTGTGTAGGGAACAGAGGGGGGTCGTAGCCTAGGGACGCCTTAAATGGGGACAACCCTGTGGCAGAAGAGCGGGTGGTATTATGGGCATACTCCACCTAGGCAAGGTGAGTGCTCCAGGACGCAGACTTGGATGTTGTGATGCAGGAGAGCGCAGCCTCCAGCTCCTGATTGGTCCGCTCACACTGCCCGTTGGATTGGGGGTGATGGCCGGAGGAGAGGCTTACCTTGGCTCTCAGGGCATTGCAGAAGGACCTCCAAACCTCTGAGGAAAACTGGGGGCCCCGGTCCGAGACCACGTCTACCGGAATCCCGTGCAGCCTGACCACGTGCTGGATAAGGAGGTCCGCCGTCTCCAAGGCAGATGGAAGCCCTCGTAATGGGATGAAGTGAGCAGCCTTGGAGAAACGATCTACGATGGTCAGGACTGTGTCGAAGGTGTTGGAGACCGGGAGACCGGTGACGAAGTCCAGGGCGATATGCGACCAGGGCCTGCCAGGGACGGGCAGGGGCTGGAGCAGGCCCACTGGAGGGGCATTACCTGATTTACTGGTGGCGCAGACGGGGCAGGCCCGGGCGTAGCGGGCAGCGTCCTTCCGCAGGCCCGGCCACCAGAAGGATCGTTGGAGTAAGTCAATCATCCGGGAGGAACCAGGGTGGCAGGTGAGCTTAGATGTGTGCAGCCAGTGGATGACCTCCCCCCGGACCGTGGCCGGCACAAAAAGCCTCCCCTCCGGTCCGCCGCCAGGGTCTGGTTCCGATTCCTGCACCTTCTGGATCTTACTTTCGATGTCCCAAGTGACGGCTCCCATGATGCACGACCTGGGCAAGATGGTGTGGGCTGCGTCCTCAGACGCCTCAGGGGCAAATTGCCTAGAGAGGGCATCAGGCAGGCTGTTCTTGGAGCCAGGCCTAAAGGTGATGTTGAAGCAGAACCTAGCGAAGAACAAGGACCAACACGCCTGGCGGGCATTCAGACGCTTGGCAGATCTTAAATACTCCAAGTTCTTGTGGTTGGTGAGAACCACGAACGGCAGGGCCGCCCCCTCTAGCCAGTGACGCCACTCCTGCAGCGCGAGCTTGATGGCGAGGAGCTCTCTGTCCCCCACGTCGTAATTCCGTTCCGCCGGGGACAAGCGCCGAGAGAAGAAGGCGCAGGGCCGTTTGATCCCGTTGTCAGGTGACCGCTGAGATAACACCGCCCCCACCCCCGTGTCCAAAGCGTCCACCTCCACGATGCATTGCAGCGAGGGATCGACTTGGCTGAGGACCCGGGAGGAGGAGAACTCCGCCTTCAGCGCCTGGAAAGCAGCTGTGGCCTCTTCAGTCCACCGGAACGGGACCTTAGGAGACGTGAGGCGGGTCAGAGGGCCGACGATGGTACCAAAGTTCGGGACAAAGCAGCGGTAGAAGTTGGCAAACCCAATAAACTGTTGTACCTGTTTCCTTGACGTAGGAGTGGGCTATTCCACGACCGTTTTCACCTTCGCTGGGTCCGGAAGCACCTGGTCGTGGGAGATGATGAACCCGAGGAAGGACGTAGTCTTAGCGTAAAACTCACACTTCTCAGCCTTGACATATAACCGGTTCTCCAGCAGCCTCTGGAGGACCCGCCTCACATGGACCCGGTGCTCGTCCCTGGATCTGGAGAAGATGAGGATGTCATCCAGGTAGACGAACAAGCCGATGAAGTCCCGGAGGACGTCATTTATAAGGCGCTGAAAGACGGCTGGAGCATTGGTCAACCCGAATGGCATAACCAGGTACTCGAAATGGCCGTTCGGGGTACGGAAGGCTGTCTTCCACTTGTCTCCCTCCCGGATCCGGACGAGGTGGTATGCGCTGCGAAGATCCAGCTTGGTGAACCAAGTTGCCCCCTGGAGGGAGTGGAAGGCGGTGTCCATTAGGGGCAAGGTGTAGCGGTCCTTCTCCGTGATGTCATTCAGGGCGCGGTAGTCAATATAAGGATGGAGGGAGCCGTCCTTCTTGCCCACAAAGAAGAACCCAGCGCCTAATGGTGATGATGAGGGACGGATGATTCCAGCACTCAGCGATTCCTTGAGATAAGAATTCATAGCCTCCTTCTCCGGTGCAGACAGGCTGTAGAGTCGCCCCGAGGGTAAGGGTGTCCCCTGGCGGATGTTTATAGCACAGTCATAGGGCCTGTGCGGCGGAAGAGACATCACCTTGGATTTGCTGAATACCATACCCAGGTTGTGAAACTCCGATGGCACCAGGGTGAGATCCGGAGGCGCGGCGTCCTTGGGAGTTGAAGGCGAGGACGGGGCGCAGGCAGCGGATTGGACGCAGGTGCTCATGCAGAAGGAGCTCCAGGCGGACACTCTGCCAGACCTCCAGTCCAGGACAGGGCTGTGGAGGCGGAGCCAGGGGTATCCAAGGATGACGGGAGATACAGAGTTAGGTAGGACGTAGAAGGTGATCTCCTCCCGATGATTTCCAGAAATAATAACAGGGACGGGGATGGTCTGGTGTGTTACTTTTCCCAGGGAAACACGGGAGAGATTTACTAGGGCGAGAGGAGTCTTGAGGGTATGGCAACGGATGCCCAATCGGGTTGCCAGGCTCTGTGAAATAAAGCTCCCTCCGCGCCTGAATCCACCAGTGCATGGGTGAGGTGCCCTGTGGAGTTATGACAGAAACGAATGGGCAGCGTCAATTGAGTGAGGGGAGTTAACCGATTAGCGTCCGCGAGGCCCCCTACAGTAACTCGCGGACCTCCCCGTTTGACTTCTGTGGACAAAGCTCCACCGTGTGTTGGCTGTCTCCGCAATACATACAGAGACCTAACTCACGGCGGCGTTGTCTCTCCGCTGGGGGGAGCTTTGTCCTGCCTGTCACCATCGGCTCCGACTCCTCGGAGTACGACGGTGACGGCAACGCCAGGGGGCGTGCTTGGGACAGGCGCGATGAGGCACCTCGAGGGCGAGAAGACAACTTCCCCTCCGAGGCCCGCTCGCGCAGCCTGTTATCCAAGCTGATGGCTAGGGAAATTAGCTCCGCTAACGTCTCCGGGATATCCCATCCAGCCAGTTCATCCCTCAGACCAGCGCTGAGACTGCAAAGGAAGATGCCGCAGAGCGATCGTTCGCCCCAGCCAACCTCCTCCGCAGCGACCCGGAAGTCGATCGCGTAGTCAGCTGCCGACCGGCTTCCCTGCTGAAGGCAGAGAAGACGATCGACCTGAACGCTCTCTGTACGCGAATGATCGAATACTTCCAGAAACAGTCTCACGAATTGGCCATAGGTGAGGGTGGCGTAACTGGGCTTCGCCATTACGGCGTAAGCCCAGGTAAGCGCTCTTCCCTCCAGGAGATTCCCTATGTAGCCAATTCGGCTGTGGTCTGATGGAAAATCTCCGGGCACACGGTGAAACACAGACTCACACTGCATGATAAACCCCCGCGCTCCACCGAGCTTACCGCCAAAGCGGGCGGGGGTCGGAATGGGTGTGAGCCGTGCCGGTGCCGCCGGAGCTGGCTGAACGGCCGCTGGAGCAGCAGGAGCCGCGCCACCCTGACGAGCCGGGGGGAACGGCTGTTGGTGGTCCAAGCGGTCAAATCGGTTAGTTATTGTACACAACTGGGTTAAAATCACCTGTTGTTGATGGGCTATTAAATCCACCCGAGCCTCGAGGGTGGAAAGACGGCGTGCGAGCCCGCTGTCTGCCGAGCCGCTCTGCTGAAGCCGTACTGACATAATGCACGGCTCAGGAGACACACACACAAGCTCAGGGTAGATTCAATAGCTTTATTAACAACAAGTGTGTATGAGTGCGTGTATGTGAGATGGTAATGTATTGGTGGTGGCGTCTGCGTCAGGCACGGGAACAGGAAACCGTGCAGCCGGACAACCCTATGGGAGAAGCAGAGGGAGAAGGGTAACGGGCCACACACCAACACAGGAGATGAGATAGTTGCTACTGGCTTACTTGGTTCTGGCAGATGACTGGCGTAGCAAGGGCGTAGCCCGGTAGACAGCAACCCGGAGCGCCTGAAGCAGCAGCGAGGAGGAGATGGCTGGGGAATGTAGTCCGCTGCCGGGGAATCCACCTGTGCACAGGGGAGGAGACTGGAAGAAGGTAATCAGAATCAGAATCAGAATCAGAATCAGCTTTATTGGCCAAGTATGCACAACACATACAAGGAATTTGACTTTGGCTAAAAACTTGCTCTCGTTGTTCAGGTGAAGGATTTAAATAAGGATTCAATGACAAACAGAGTATGTACAGCAAATTACAGTCTGTCCATGTTTCTATAAAAGGATGCAAATATATACAGGAATATATGCAGTTATTTACTCGGACTAACCACACTTTGCAGAAATATATGAAAAAATATACAATCACACAGTATTTCAATGTGGACTCAGATTCAGTGATATAATGTGAATGAAGTAAAAAGCAGTGTGAGAGTTATGTGCAATGTAATAATGGATGAAAAGTCATGAGTACAGCAACAGGTAGGACTAGGTGAATGTTAGGAGTTCATCAGAGTGATGGCTTGAGGAAAGAAACTGTTCCTGTGACGGGTGGTTTTGACCTTCAGTGATCTGTAACGACGACCAGAAGATAGAAGTTCAAACAGTTTGTGGCCGGGGTGTGATGGGTCAGCACAGATGTTTCCCGCCCGTTTCCTGGTTATGGACCGATATAAGTTCTCAATGGAGGGTAGGTCGGTACCAATGATCCTCTCCGCAGACTTAATGATCCGCTGCAGTCTGGTCTTGTCCTGTTTAGTGGCAGATCCAAACCAGACAGTGATGGAAAAGCAGAGGACAGATTGGATGATGGCGGTGTAGAAGACAACCAGCAGCTCCTGAGGCAAATCAAACTTCTTGAGCTGACGCAGAAAAAACAACCTCTGCTGGGCCTTTTTCCGGACAGTGTCTATATGGGAGGACCACTTCAGGTTCCGGGAGATTGTGGTACCCAGAAACTTGAAGGAGTCCACAGTGGACACTGTGCTGTTGAGGATGGTGAGTGGGGGGAATGAAGGGGGGTGTCGCCTGAAATCCACAGTCATCTCCACCGTTTTGGCTGGGTTAAGTTCAAGATGGTTCTGGCTGCACCAGAGGATCAGCTGCTCCACCTCCCGCCTGTATGCAGACTCATCATCATCCCGGATCAAACCGATGACTGTGGTGTCGTCCGCAAACTTCAGGAGCTTCACCGAAGGGTCCTCTGAGGTGCAGTCGTTGGAGTAGAGGGAGAAGAGCAGTGGGGAAAGGACACATCCTTGGGGGGCGCCAGTACTAATTTTTCGGGAGCTGGATGTAAATCTCCCTAGCTTCACCTGTTGCCACCTGTCAGTCAGAAAGCTGGAGATCCACTGGCAGGTGGAGGGGGGCACCTTGAGCTGGAGGAGTTTCTGATGAAGAATGCCTGGGATGATGGTGTTGAACGCTGAGCTGAAGTCGACAAACAGGATCCTGGCGTACGTCCCTGGGGAGTCGAGGTGTTGCAGGATGTAATGTAGTCCCATATTCACTGCATCATCCACTGACCTGTTTGACCGGTAGGCAAACTGCAGTGGGTCCATCAGGGGGCCTGTGATGACCTTCAGGTGGTTCAGCACCAATCTCTCCAAGGATTTCATGACTACAGAGGTCAGGGCAACAGGTCTGTAGTCGTTTAATCCTGTAATAGAGGGTTTCTTGGGAACTGGAATGATGATGGAGCGTTTGAAGCAGGAAGGCACTTCACGCAGCTCCAGTGATCTGTTAAAGATCCGGGTGAAGATGGGGGCCAACTCGTTGGAGCAGACTCTCAGGCAGGACGGAGACACACCATCAGGTCCTGCAGCCTTCTTGATCTTTTGTCTCTGAAAGACCCGGCGCACCTCCTCTTCACAGATCATTAGTGCTGGTGGGAGGTCAGAGTGGAGGAGGGATGGAGTTCCTGGGGCTGCAGATAATCCTTTTGTGTGGGTGGGAGGTGAGAACTCTAGGTTCTTTTCAAACCTGCAGTAAAAGCTGTTTAGGTCATTAGCCAGCTGGAGGTTTTCCGCAGGGTGGGGGGATGGTCTCCTGTAGTTGGTGATATTCCGTAGGCCTCTCCAGACAGAAGCAGAGTTGTTAGCTGAGAAGTTTTTTTGTAACTTCACACTGTAGCTCCTCTTAGCAAGTCTGATCTCCTTCGTCAGCATGTTTCTGGCCCGCTTGTACAGAGTCCAGTCACCAGTCCTGTAGGCCTCCTCCTTGGTCTGACGTAGCTGCTTCAGTTTAGGAATGAACCAGGGTTTATTGTTGTTGTATATGCAGAAGGTCTTGGTCTGCACACACATGTCCTCGCAGAAACAGGTGTATGACGTCACAGTGTCAGTGAGTTCATTTAGGTTAATGGCTGCAGCTTCAAAAACACTCCAATCTGTACAGTCAAAGCAGGCTTGTAACTTCAGCTTTGATTCCTCAGTCCATTTCTTCACAGTCCTTACAACAGGCTTGGAAGTTTTTAGTTTCTGTCTGTATGTTGGAATAAGATGGAGCAGACAGTGGTCAGAAAAACCCAGAGCTGCACGGGGGACGGCATGATAGGCGTTTTTTAAAACTGTGTAACAGTGGTCAAGTGTATTTGTGTCCCTGGTGGGACATTTAATATGCTGTCTGTATTTAGGAAGCTCATTTGTGAGATTAGCTCTATTGACATCACCCAGAATGATAAGCAGAGAGTCTGGATGTTTTTCCTCCACCTCTGCTATCTGGTCAGCGAGGAGCTGCAGTGCCTCCGCTGTACAAGCAGCAGGCGAGATATAAATTCCGACCAGAATAAACGAGGAGAACTCTCGCGGTGAATAAAAGGGTTTACAGTTTATGAACAGTGACTCTAGGTTAGGGCTACAAAACTTCTTCAACACTGTGACATCAGTACACCAACCTTCGTGTAAGTAAGAGATGCTTACTTGCGTTCTTGCTTGATGAAGGGGGTTCCTTGCAGCAAGAGTAGCCGATGAGAACAGACAGCTTCAGGCCGAAGCCCAGGGCGAGGCGGCTTAAATCCCTCGCCGCTGACGAGGCGCAGGTGTGTGTGCAGCTGGCGCCGCTGATGAGCGGCGAGATGTGACACATTCATTCTTTCCTTTACACGGATCAGTCGTCCTGGTCCCTTTGCAGAAAAACAGCCCCAAAGCATGATGTTTCCACCCCCATGCTTCACAGTAAGTATGGTGTTCTTTGGATGCAACTCAGCATTTTTTCTCCTCCAAACACGACAAGTTGAGTTTTTGCCAAAAAGTTCTATTTTGGTTTCATCTTACCATATGACATTCTCCCAGTCCTCTTCTGGATCATCCAAATGCTCTCTAGCAAACTTCAGATGGGCCTGGACATGTACTGTCTTAAGCAGGGGGACACGTCTGGCACTGCAGGATTTGAGTCCCTGGCAGCGTAGTGTGTTTCTGATGGTTGCCTTTGTTACTTTGGTCCCAGCTCTCTGCAGGTCATTCACTAGGTCCCCCGTGTGGTTCTGGGATTTTTGCTCACCGTTCTCGTGATCATTTTGACCCGACGGGGTGAGATCTTGCGTGGAGGCGTGAAATTGCGCCTTAGGAGACGGCAGTTTGGTAACATTCCTCTTCCTTCAATAATTTTTGGGAATGTACAGTCTCTGAGAAACAAGGTGGATGAAATTCAAGGGAATGTATGCTACCAGAAGGACTTCAAGAACTTCTGCGTCATGGCTTTCACTGAATCTTGGCTTACTGCGCATGACCGAGATGCAGACCTGTGGATTGATTGCTTTGGAGCCCCGCTGCACTCGGATCGGCAGGAAGAGGTAACGGGGAAGCGTCAGGGGGGCGGCGTATATTTATACATTAATAAGCAGTACTGCACATCTGTCACGGTCAGAGAGTGCATCTGTAAACCCGATGTGGAGCTGCTGTCTGTGTCACTACGCCCCTTTTATTTGCCTCGCGAGTTTCCCCAACTTTTCATCACAACCGTGTACATTCATCCGAGGGCAGATGCTGACTCCGCCTCCAGAACCATCTTTGATGTGATCCAGCAGCTGCAATCAATTTCTCCAGAGGCGCCAAACTTCATTCTTGGGGATTTTAACCATGTTTCTTTAAAGAAGACACTTAAAAACTTTTATCAATATGTCTCCTGCCCAACCAGGCGAAAAAAGACATTGGACCTGTGCTATGGATCCATAGAGAGGGCCTATAAATCACTCCCCCTTCCTCCTTTAGGATCCTCAGATCACAACTGTGTACATTTGCTGCCCACATATAAAACTGCTCTCAGAAGAGGCAAGGTGGAGATGAGAGACATCGATGTGTGGACAGAAGATTCAGAGCACAGCCTCTAGGAATGCTTTGACTGTACAGACTGGGAGATGTTCAAACTGGCCTGCGGGGATGATTTGGACTCTCTGGCTGAGCTCACATGCTCATACATGGCTTTCTGTCAAAATAAGATTGTTCCATGTAAACTTGTCAATATATCCCAACAACAAACCATGGGTTACTAAATCAGTTAAATCCTGCTTACAGAGGAAAGCACTTGCCTTTAAACAGGGGCCTGTTTCGGAGCTACAGGTTGCCACAAAGGAGCTGAAGTCCGAAATTTTAAGAGCAAAACAGAATTATAAATCAGAGTTGGAAAGCAAGATGGCAGCAAAGAAACTTGGTTCAGCCTGGGCCAGTATGAAAACTATTGCAGGCCTTCAGAGCACAGAGGGCAGTAATTGTGTGTTTTTAGATGGTTTTAATTCAGACACAGAGCTGGCTAATGCTCTTAATTGTTTTTATGGTCGTTTTGACTCCTTTGATTTCAGCACAGAAATCCAAGATTTGAAACAGAAACTCAAAGACAATCAGCACTTTAATATAGAGGTGCAGGATGTTAAAAGGGAGTTCTGCGCTGTAAAAGTGAACAAAAGTTAGGGCCCTGATAATATATGTGGGTGCTTGGTAAAGTCCTGTGCACATGAACTGAGTCCTATATTTCATTACATTTTCAATAAGTCCTTACAGACACAACATGTGCCTAAGATCTGGAAAGAAGCCGTGGTTGTTCCCGTTCCAAAATCCAGCTGTCCTAAAACGGTAAACGACTTTAGACCAGTTGCTTTGACTTCAATTTTAATGAAAATTTTTGAAAAACTGGTCAGATGTGAGGTCCTAAAGCAGACTGAACATGCATTGGATCCTCTGCAGTTTGCCTATAGGCCTAACAGAGGAGTGGAGGATGCCACTGTCACTATGTTTAACATGGTTTTTAAACATCTGGATTTTAATGGGACACATGCCAGGCTTGGCACCATGGCGCCCACAGCGGCCGCCATGGTGTATCGCTGCCCTTTAATTTTTATAATTTGTCTGTTTTTGTTCACTGATTGTGCATCTGCCGGTTCATACACCCGTGAAGAACTACTAAATATCAGGACTCTCACCCCCATGGACCTTCTTCCAGTTTGTTTAGCTCCTGCCGTTGATCTGATCCATTGTTTGGCCAAAAAAGCAAGACGGCGGAAAAGAGGGAAGAGAGGAGGGATTCTCACTCGGCTACGAAAAAGAGGCTCGCGAACAGCCTTGCCTGGCATATTTCTATCCAATGCCAGTTCTCTCCTGAACAAGGTAGAAGAATTAAGACTGCTGATGCGTTTCAAGGACCTCGCTTCCTCGTCTGTCATCTGCTTCTCTGAGACCTGGCTTAATGAGAACATTCCAGATAGCGCGATCAGCCTCGAGGGTTTCCAGCTGATTCGTGCTGACCGCGTCACAGAGCTGTCCGGTAAGTCTATCGGAGGAGGAGTGTGCTTCTATATTAACAACAGCTGGTGCTCTGATGTAACGGTGATTTCCAAACACTGTTCTCCCGCCCTGGAATTTCTTTTCATTAACTGCAAGCCATTCTATTCCCCGCGCGAGTTTGCCTCATTCATTCTCGTCGCTGTGTACGCCCCTCCTGACGCGGACACGCGCGAAGCTCAGCGCGTGCTCGCAGATCACATCCAACTTACGGAGCGGAACTTTCCAGACTCCCTGGTTATCGTGGTGGGCGATTTTAACCAGAGCAATCTGAGTCACGAGCTCCCCCGCTACAAACAGTGTATTAAATGTCCAACCAGAGGAAATAACACGCTAGATCACTGTTATACTTCAGTAAAGGACGCATATCGCGCTGTTCCCCGCGCTGCGCTGGGACTATCTGATCACGTGATGGTTCACCTCATCCCCACATACAGACAGAGACTGAAACTCACTAAACCTGTGGTGACCACCACAAAGAAATTGACCAGTGAAGCTGGAGAGAAACTGAACACATGCATGGAAATAACTGACTGGGGCATGTTTAAAAGAGCCACACATGATCTTAATGAGTACACATACACTGTGAACTCATATATCAACTTCTGTGAAGAGCACATTCTCCCATCGCGCACCAGGATAAGATATTCTAATGACAAGCCTTGGTTCACAGCTAAGCTCAGACGGATCAGGAAGGAGAAGGAAGCAGCGTTGAAAAGTGGAGACAGGGACTGCTACAGGGAGGTCAAATATCGGTTTAACAGAGAGCTGAGGAGAGCTAAATCTGTATATTCTGAGAGACTCCAGCAGCAGTTCACTGCTAATGACTCGGCTTCTGTGTGGAGAGGACTGAGGCAAATCACCAACTATCGGCCTCAGGCTTCTAAAGGTCAGGATGACAAAGCCCTTTGTCAAAGACTGTCCCAACACTATGCCCGTTTTGACACCTCGTCAGCTGTGTCCAACTCACCCACTCCACCCAGCTCCTCTGCCTCCTCAGCCCCTAATTCATCAAGAGCGCCCCCCCCCTCCTCCTCCTCCTCCCCCCCTCCCCTTGTCATCAGTGAGCAGGACGTGCACAGACAGTTCTCCAGACTGAACCCGCGCAAGGCCCCCGGGCCGGACGGTGTGTCTCCCTCCACCCTGAGACACTGTGCGAAAGAGCTGGCTCCTGTCTTCACAGACATTTTTAACACCTCTCTTAAGCAATGTCACGTGCCGACCTGCCTCAAATCCTCCACCATCATCCCTGTCCCCAAGAAGCCACGGATTACTGGACTTAACGACTACAGACCTGTAGCGCTCACCTCTGTAGTCATGAAGTCCTTTGAGCGCCTGGTCCTGTCTCACCTCAAGTCCATCACCACACCCCTCCTAGACCCGCTGCAGTTTGCCTACCGTGCTAACAGGTCTGTGGACGACGCAGTCAACCTGACCCTCCACTCCATCCTGCAGCACCTGGACTCCCCGGGAACCTACGCCAGGATTCTGTTTGTGGACTTCAGCTCCGCATTCAACACCATCCGCCCCGATCTGCTCCAGGACAAGCTGTCCCTGCTCAACGTGCCTGACTCCCTCTGCAGGTGGATCACCGACTTCCTGACGGACCGGAGACAGCATGTGCGCCTGGGGAAGTCTGTCTCAGACTCTGTTAGCATCAGCATTGGATCACCCCAGGGCTGTGTACTTTCCCCCCTACTCTTCTCCCTTTATACCAACTCCTGCACCTCCTCCCACCAGTCTGTTAAGCTGATTAAGTTTGCGGACGACACCACCCTCATCGGGCTCATCTCCAATGGTGACGAGTCCGCCTACAGGGAAGAGGTGGCCCAGCTGGTGTCCTGGTGCAGCCACAACAACCTGCAGCTGAATGCTCTGAAGACAGCGGAGATGATTGTGGACTTCAGGAAAGTCACATCCCCCCTGCCCCCCCTCACCATCACAGGCTCTCCCATCACCTTTGCAGATTCCTTCCGCTTCTTGGGCACCACCATCACCCGAGACCTCAAATGGGAGCCAACCATCAGCTCCCTCATCAAAAAGGCCCAGCAGAGGATGTTCTTTCTGCGGCAGCTGAGGAAGCTCAAGCTACCCACCAAGATGTTAGTGCAGTTCTACACGGCCATCATCGAGTCCATCCTCACCTCCTCCATAACTGTGTGGTACGCAGGAGCCACTGTCAGGGACAGACTAAGGCTGCAGCGCGTCGTGCGCACTGCTGAGAAGGTGATAGGCTGCAAGCTCCCATCTCTCCAGGACCTGTACATCTCCAGGACCCGGAGGCGTGCTGGCCGGATCATAGCCGATCCTTCACATCCTGGTCATGTGCTGTTTGCCCCCCTCCCCTCAGGTAGAAGGCTTCGGTCCATTCGGACTAAAACCTCTCGGCACATGAACAGCTTTTTCCCCTCTGCCATCAGACTGCTGAACACTAAGTGACTTTTGACTCTCGTGCACTATGTACAGCAGCTCAACCAGACTCATGTCATTCATCACTGTTTTTCTGTTGCATTATTGACTGCACTATGTGGTACTTCACATTATCTGCTACATGCTAATTTTTTAAACTGCCTTGACTAGTACTACTCATTATTACTAGTATTATTATTATTATTACTTATTACTACTTATTTTTCTACACTTATTGCACCGAGACAAATTCCTAGTTTGTGTATCACATGAACAATGGCAATAAACCTGATTCTGATTCTGATTCTGATTCTGATTTTATTTGTGGACTTTTCTTCCGCCTTTAATACAATTCAACCTCATATTTTAGTTGAAAGGCTCCTGCAACAATTTGATTTGAGCAATAATCTGGAGGGTTGGATTCTGGATTTCTTAACCAACAGGACGCAGAGAGTAAGGGTCAATGGTACATTGTCTGACCTAAAGTGCTCTTCTACTGGCTCTCCTCAGGGTTGTGTGTTGTCACCACTACTCTTCATCCTGTACACAAACATGTGTCGGAGCAGACATGACAACAGACACATTATAAAGTATGCTGATGACTCAGTCATTGTCAGTCTCCTCCAGGATGGTGAGAGTGGTCACGGCCCAGTAGTTGATGATTTTGTTCACTGGTGTGAGGATTCCTACCTGCAGCTGAATACAACAAAAACAAAAGATATGATTATTGACTTTAGGAGGAAAACTCCCAGTCACAAAGTCACCATACTAAAAGGCCAGACCACCGAATGTGTACAATCGTACAAATATCTTTGGACGATTATTGATAGTAATTTAAACTTTGAAGTGAACTGTGAAAGGGTGTGCAAAAAGGGTCAGCAAAATTTGCATTGTTTGAGGAAACTTGCACGCTTCCAAATTGACTGAACCATAATGACAATATTTTATCGGGCTTTTATTGAATCTGTTTTATCCTTTTCTTTAGTGTCATGGTTTGGTCAGATAAAACTGAAACAGAGGAAATCCTTGGATCAGGTAGTTAGATGGTCCAGTCGTTTGCTTGGTGAGTCACAGCTGAGCCTGACATCCCTGTACACCAGACAAGTGCAGAGGATGGCTACCTCCATTTTAAATGATGACTCCCACCCTTTGCACTGCAACTTTCAGCTTCTTCCCTCCAGACGGAGGTTTGCTGTCCCAAAAAGTAGAACCCAGCGCTATATAAACAGCTTTGTCCCTGCTGCTGTCAAAGAGTTGAACAAGCTATAAAAATATATTGTACATATTTTATATTTACTTATTTTGTATGATGTCACTTGGGTTCTAAATATTTTATTGGGTTTTAGACATTTGAGTTTTTTAACCTCTGACTAGTTTTTAACTTTTAACTTTAATATGACCCTTCTCTCTTACCTCTGGTTTCTCCCTCATCTCTTTGTCTTTTTATACCCTGTTTGATGGAGCCTTGAGTATTTTTATCATGTTTATAGTCAGCTTCATGTGTGCCTGTGTTTGTGTCTTTGTTGAATGTAATTAGTGGCTTGTAAATATGGATGTCACCAGACTGCAAAACAAATCTACCTACGGGTACAAATAAAGTAACCTGAACCTGAACCTGAACCTGAGTCCCAGATCGAGGGAGATTATCAGTGGTCTTGTATGTCTTCCATTTTCTAATAATTGCTCCCACAGTTGATTTCTTCACACCAAGCTGCTTACCTATTGCAAATTCAGTCTTTCCAGCCTGGTGCACGTCTACAATTTTGTTTCTGGTGTCCTTTGACAGCTCTTTGGTCTTGGCCATAGTGGAGTTTGGAGTCTGACTGTTTGAGGTTGTGGACAGGTGTCTTTTATACTCATAACGAGTTCAAATAGGTGCCATTAATACAGGTAACGAGTGGAGGACAGAGGAGCCTCTTAAAGAAGAAGTTACACGTCTGTGAGAGCTAGAAATCTGGCTTGTTTGTGGGTGACCATATACTTATTTTCCACCATAATTTGCAAATAAATTCTTTAAAAATCAGACAATGTGATTTTCTGGATTTTTTTTTCTCATTTTGTCTCTCATAGTTGAGGTATACCTATGATGAAAATTGAAGACCTCTCTCATCTTTTAAGTGGGAGAACTTGCACAATTGGTGGCTGACTAAATACTTTTTTGCCCCACTGTAACTTTCCTTCACCTCTCTCTCCGGCCCAGAAAGGCTGTAGAGCCAGCTGTATGGCAACTGCGCATCAGGGAGGAAGTCGAGCAGTAAGGAGGCAAAGAAAGGGCTCTCAACTTGCAAAAGACCTCCCTAAGGTAATGACAGACCTCGGGTACGAAGCTGAGAATCGGCAGCTACACCGGAGGGGAGGAGATGGAAAGGGATGGCGAACCCTTGTCCGAGCAGAGGCAGGATGATAAGCAGAATGGGCTCCAGGAAGAGATGGGATTTTTTGTCAAATTAATAATAGGGTTATGCTTCCGGAGCCACAGATACCCCAGAACGACCGAGGAGGATGAACTAGGGAGAATAAAGAACAATTTGGTCTCCCGGTGGTTCCCAGAAAGGAGGACGGAGATCGGCACCGTGCAGTCGGTAATGGACACCACACAACTATCAGATAATTCTGCAACTTTTAATGAAGTCAGCAATTTAGTCATGGGGATGTCTATTTCCCACATGAGATGTGAAGAAATGAAATTCTGCTCTGCCCCTCAACCAATTAATGCTAAAACCCTCCTCTCAACCCCCACTGAATGAGGGCCTGAATGGAAAAGTTACCGGGGGAATAAATTGAGTTCCTGCCCATCAGACCCCTCAAGGATACTGACGCCAACGTCTTTTTGGCTTTAGGTGACATTTAAAGATTTTGTGCTCTATAGAGCCGCAGTACATGCAAGCACCAGCTCTCCTCTGTCGCAGGTGCACCTCCGGACTCAGATGGACTTGGCCAAGCACCATTGCTTCGGAGGAGGAGTCGTCCTCACCTGTGCCAGTAGCCGGGGAAAACATGTGCAAAACGGGCGGGCCGGAGGAGGTCTTCCGCTCCCTCACACGCTTGCGGTAGCAGTTATCCAGGTCATCATGGAGGTTGGTATTAAGACCCTGGAGGAAGGCGCTTCTTAAGGAAATGTCATTCCTACCAGAGTCCGCCGCAATGACCCAAAACTCTACAGAATAGTCAGCTGCAGATCGACTGCCCTGGCAGAGTAACAAGAGATGATTCATAATGTTACCTTCGCTCTCAAAGCGATCAAAAGCCTTGGAGAACTGACCAATAAATCTATCAAAAGTGTAGCTATGGCCCTCCACGCTGTCGAGAATAGACTGAGAGCAGCTGAGGGCTTGGTCTCGCAGAAGAAGGTTCATAAAATTAATTTTGGATGTGTCGTCCAGGTACTCCCCGCCCACCTGCCTCAAATAAAGCTGAACCTGGCACAAAAACCCCTTACATTTCCCCACCTCCCCCACGTATGGGGCTGATGAGGGAACAGAAGTGATTCGGTGAATGATGGAAGAAACTGGAATGGCAGGTGGGGAACTTAACCCGAAGGAGACATGTGGCTAAGATGGTTGGTGACCATGCTCAGTTGCTGTGTAATTGTCTGCAGATGTTCTGTCAGCACAACCACCTGCTTCTCTGTGACATTGAGGCAGTAGAGGGCGGAGTGCTCTGCTGATGCAGCACCTTCTGAGCCTAATTCGTGGCTGGCTCGTTCTGTCAAGATTACGAAAGTGATCAGCTCATGTGCAGGATGCTATACCAGAGAATGCGCACGACACAGAGAAGAACGTTTAAACAGTTTTATTGAACAGGCAAACTCAAGATTAGAGAAAAAAAAAATGTCACTTCACCAGAGGAATACCCAGAATGTAAAGGGGGAGATGAAAGCAGGTTAGCTATGAGGAGGGAGACGGGGAAAAATGAATTACAAGAATACTCTTACGAATAGGAGCAGAGAGCCCAGCAGAGGAACCCAGCAGGAAGAGGATGAAACAGCAAAGTGGAGCTGGCAGGGAATTGCGGAAGAGTTGAGCTGGGAGAGCTGTCTGACCGGGTGGAGAAGGCAGTCCGCAGCGATGATGATGATGATGATGGAGCAGGTGAGCGCACAACAGCCCCCGGAGATGCACCGCGGAGATGGCAGCAACCTGAGGAGGAGGAAGAGGAAAAGAGTTTAATGCCTGGGTTCCTAAATAACTTTAAATAACACTTACTTATTTAGTATGGCAGCTATACCCAACAAGCCAGCGATAGAGCACTCACAAACTGGTCCTTCTAAGTGCTGGCAGGGAAGAGGCGGCAGGTGCATCCACTCACGCAGGTGTACTGATTACCTGCAGGGCTGGGGACTTGACGAGGAACCTCCCACAGGTAGGGAGGGTGAGCGCGCTTACCTGATCATGACAATATATCTATACAGTACATTTACATATCCAGTAAAGCCATGTATTTATCCATGTAACCTTGTGACTCCGTTATTTTAATTACTTTTAATCCTAGATCAAGTTTGTTTTTGGTTAAAATGCATCATAATTGTTAAATATATCTTATTATACCTCACTCAGTACTGTTTACCTGTTGAAATATATTTTTTACAGCTAATATCACCCCATAACTACAATATGGCACATGGCGATCAAGTTTTGGCAGCTGATCACTTTTTGTCACGACACCACCAGCTGGAGCAGGTACATCCCATGATGTCTCAACAGTCTCTCCATGATTTTCACACAGATCAGAGCAATTTGTTGCACAGGTAGCTAAACATTTCTACAGATATTCTGAAGTTCTTTAACCACTGTACGTTCGTGAAGCTTGGGTGACATCTCATCACTGGGAGGCTGCGTTGAACACCCAGACCCACAGTTTGAAGCGATAATTTTGCCACAAAAGAGCCATCTGAAGCACACATACGGAGAATACATATTTTAGTACCTAATAGCGATAACTTACTGACATTACAATGTAGTATGGTGGACTTAAAGCAAAGTAGCATTCGCAATCATTAGCTTACCTTCATATTACCGGGGTGGTGGCTCAGTTGGTAGAGCATCCGCCCCACACCCGGGAGGCAGGGGTTCAAATCCCGGCCGGGTCATGCTGAAGACCATATAAAAGTGGAACTTCCTGCCGTCCAGCTTGGTGCTCAGCAATAATGGAATGGAGGAGGGAAATCTGTGGCGGCGCCTTGCATGGCAGCGGCCCTCTGATTCTGCACCGGGGTGTGTGTGATTAACACAGTAGATAGGTAAAGCACAATCTCGTTCTACTGTACATGATTGGTTGTACGTTTGAATGACAATAAGGGTGATTTAATTTAATATGTGATGTAGTTTGTATCCTCATGTCTTCTGCTTTATACTGCTCTATATGGCTTCCTAGATGCTCCAGTACTTTTCCAAAGCGTGTTGTCTCGCCGCCTATAGCCTTCTCTGGCTGTACTTTTTTGCCTTTACTCTGACAAAAATTCCAGAGACCGCAGTTGCCTCGTTTCCTGCCATCTTGTGTTTTGCCTGGGTTGCTTATTTTATGTCACGGCAGGGTTTCGCCGCCTCCCTGTAACAAATCCCACCCACATCAAGTGGTACTCCGGTGTAATGGAACACAAGCGGACCGAACTGAACTGAACTGAACTGTGCTGTGCTGTACCAGGCTAAACAGACACTAGTGGAAAAGGGCAAAAAGTGTCCAAGTGTCCAGAGACCTCCAAGTCTTAATTGATTTTCTCATTAACTCCTTTAAATCCCCAGGTGTACTTGTGAAACAGAAATTTACACAATTTCTCACAAAGATTTATAAACATTTATGGTTATTTCTCATACAATCCTGTGCCTCTGAAGTATCTGTCTGCCAACAGCAGCAGCATTGCCTGTGCCCAGGAGTATACCAATTTTAGCTCTCAAATGCTACTAATTTAAGGTCTGGTTTACATGAGCTGTTTTTCTTGTTTGTTTGTTAACACATATGAACACTACAGCATATGATTATACTGATTACACACAATATACAAATGGTTTTGTTTTCACATGTAGCTGATTTATGATTAAAAAAACAAAATCACACTATAAAATGTTGCCATCTCCTGGATCACTGTGGTGCAGACAGGAGAGGACAGGTCTTTGTGTCAAGGTCTATCACCTGGCCTCAGGAGGGATTGAGGACCATGCTGAGGAAAAAGTTGTTGTGGAAGGTGATTTTTCAGCTCAGCTTAAAGGACTTTATGCCAGACTCCAGCAGTGCCTCCAGGAACTTCCTCCTTAAATTATTACTTATGTTATGATTGATGAGTTACAGTACATGTGCATAAATATTTTTTCATAAGGTTGTTGGTCATACAGTTTAGCATTTAAAGATGAGGAAAAATGAGTTCATGCCTGAATTTGAAGGTATAAGGTGAAACTATAACATTACAACCACCTCAGAGTTGAATGGGAAGCAGATGTTAGAGCAGAATTTGATCTGTGGATTGTTTGTGTTGCTACCAAGCTTGGGTGTCGCGCTTTTCCACAAGGGTCAGTACGGTACGGTCTGGTACAGTTTGGCACCCTTTGTCCGCTTTTCCATTAGGGACCGGAAGTCCTTACAGTTCTGTTTATTTGGAACGGTTCCTATTTTATCGGGACTGATCCAGAGCAGGTCCGAAGCATACCGGCACTGTTACACTACTGCCAGTGATTGGTCCGGGCGTAGCGTCATGAGAGTGGGTGTTACGCTGATGTTGCAGAATCGCTGGCTGGCCGCCCTTTGCAATTTTTTGTCCGTGAGCCCACGAACAAGTGATATTATAAACAACAGCGATAGAATGGCTTAACAGAAATCAGCAGAAATCAACACAGCGGTCCAGCAGAGTTTTCTGTGCGTTTTGGCTGATGAGAGAATGCAGAGTGAAGCAGACTGAGCTTGCAGTATGGAGCACAAGCAGACGCACTGGAAAATAGCCGGAGACGCACCGGGAATTAGACCCAGCCACCCAAATTGAATTGAATGTACAGCCGCGACGCACCCAACTTCAGCAGTTGAAGCCGTGATATTGTGATATATAGGACGGTGAGTGATGTGATATTCATGTTTTACGTTATATTTCCCAGCAGTGGAAAGTTCACTGTGGACAGATGAAAACTTAATCGTGTTTAAACGATGACCTAGTTCAATGCTATGTCCGACATCGTATGTTGCCATGTGTTGACAATATCTGATGAAATAAGCTAGTTGTAATCCTGGTTAAAAAGGTGTTTTTTACATGTTTCATTTTCGTGCTGTGTATGAACTTAAGGTGTGTGTATTTTGATTGTACAGTCCAAACAGGATCTGTTCTGAATGGCGACGTTTTGACAGCAGTATTGTGACAGGTAAACAACACATCAATCATATTTATAGTCAAATCTTTTGCCTTTTAAGTTAAAGTATAGGTAAACCGCCTATTTTTTTTGTTTATTTATTTTTTTATCAGATCATTTCTGTGATCCTTTATGAGTTATAGTCATAATAGTGTATCTTGCACTTTGGGGAATGGGAGTTGTTCAGTCACCATTAGAATTTCGTTTATATGTGTAGTCTATAGTATTTCACCTTTAAACTCATCCAGTAAAAGAACTCATTGTGGGCCACATATGTATGACTTTAAGCTTCACATCTCAGAGTAGAACAAAGGACTGGGCCTCCTGTGAGATAACAGGAGGATGTGAAAATTTAGTCTTTGGTATGCAAGAGACGGCCTTGGGGGATTTCCTGGTCTGCCAGAGGCTATGAGGAGGACGTGATAGGATTTAAGGAAAGATGCATTGATACTTGTCATTAAATGCGATGTGACTGTGAGCTTTGAAGGTCCTGGATATATAAAGGACGAATGTCTGTGTTTGATCTCTCTATCTGCTTTGCTGATGTTGGAAGACGTGAATAAACCTGACTCGTGAGATAAACTCTTCCTCGTCATTTTCACATTCCCACACTGGTGACCCTAAGACGTATCATGGATGAAAGAAATTCCCCCGGGCCAGCCGAGTCAGGAGCTCCCAGCCAAGTGTATGCCGCTACCGTCCAGCTACCGGACTTTTGGCAGGACAACCCGCGCTCCTGGTTCCACTTGGTCGAAGCACAGTTCACCCTCCGGGGGATAACGGTAGATGACACGAAGTTCTACCATGTGATCGCAAAGCTCGACAACCGCACAGCTCGGCATGTGCAGAGCCTATTGGAGCGGCCACCTGCCAACGACAAATACGATGGGTTGAAGGCTGCGCTTATCCAGCGTTTCACTCTCTCAGTCGAGGAGAGAGGGGAGAGGATCCTGGCTCTGAACGACTTGGGAGATGGCATGCCCATTGACCTGATAGAGAACATGCTGAGGTTGAGTGGCTCAGACGGCGACGACTTCCTCTTCACCCACATTTTCCTCAGGACCCTACTGTCGGCCACGAGAGCAACCCTGGCCAGTTTGCCATTGTTGGACCAGTGGACTTCCGCGCGCTGGCCCAGGAGGCGCACCGGATTCTCAACGCCAGCAAACAGCGCGCGGCCACTGTGGCAGCGACGGAGTTCGGCGCAACGGCCGGAGATGGCGGGGGGCCAGAGACGGCGGTAGCAGACCCACCGACGACGGATCGCGGAGGAGACACCCTCTGTTTCTACCATCGCCGCTTTGCAGAGAAGGCACGCAAATGTATACCACTGTGCCAGTTCAAGCGCTCGGGAAACGCCAAGACCGGGAGTCGGTAGCAGCTGCGGCCCTCGGGGAGGAGAACAAGCTGATCTACTTGAAGGATGCGCGCTCGGGGTGGCAATTCCTCATGGACACAGGCTCCCAAGTGAGTTTCATCACGCCTTCCTCCGCTGACCGGCTGGGGGTTCCCAGAGGTCACGGGGCGTCAGCAGCGAACGGCTCGGAGATAAAGACCTTTGGTGAGAGGGCTCTGCTTCTGTCCCTACACGGCCGTACATTTGAGTGGACTTTTGTCATAGCTGCAGTGAATTTCAATATGTTGGGGGCTGATTTTCTGTGCTCACATGGTTTGTTGGTTGATCTTGCTAACAGGCGCCTGGTTAATGCACTTTCTTTTTATTCTATTCCCTGTACAGCCCGAGTGACCCCGCCAACAGCACAAGCCAATGTCATAACTGCAAGCGGAAAGTTCCACGCACTGCTCACTCAGTTCCCAGCACTCACGGTTCCCACATTTTCAGCAGCTGTTGCTAAACACGGAGTGGAACATTTTATTACTACCACTGGACCGCCAGTTTTTGCAAAAGCTTGGCGCTTGGATTCAGCTAAACTGACCATAGCGCGCGAGGAGTTCGCCAACCTGGAAAGGTTGGGCATCATCAGGCGTTCGAACAGCCCATGGGCTTCCCCACTGCACATGGTCCCGAAAGCTAACGGCTCGTGGCGACCTTGTGGAGATTTCCGCAGGTTGAACAACGCCACAGCACACGACCGCTACCCAATCCCGCATATCCAAGATTTTTCCGTTCATTTGGCGGGGGCGCGTGTTTTTCCTAAGATAGACTTGGTCCGCGGTTACCACCAAGTCCCAGTGCACGCTGAGGACATACCCAAAACAGCGGTAATAACTCCGTTCGGTCTATTCGAGTTTTTGCGCATGCCATTTGGGCTTAAAGGTGCTGCGCAGACGTTCCAACGCATGATGGACGCGGTGTTGCACGATCTCCCCTTCATATTCCTCTACCTGGATGACATCTTAGTAGCCAGCGCGTCCGAAGACGAACACGAAAACCACCTCACGGCAGTTTTCCGGAGGTTGGGAGAGCACGATTTAATAATCAACCCAGCGAAGTGTCAGTTCGGGGTGACGCAGATTGATTTTTTGAGGCTCCGCGTCTCTCCAGAAGGAGCGGTTCCACTGCCTGACAAAGTGCGCGCGGTAGCAAATTTTCCCCAGCCACAAACGGTCAAGGCATCACAGGAGTTTTGGGGAATGGTGAATTTTTATAACCGTTTCCTCCCCCGCACAGCGCAGCTCATGCAACCATTGTATGCCGCACTCAAAAAACAAAAACCCAAAAATAAGATCGAATGGTCTCCAGAACGAGAGCGAGCATTCTCGGAGGTCAAAACAGCCCCGGCAAACGCTACGTTGTTAGCACATCCAGACCCAACGGCCCGCATAGCGCTCACTACTGACACGTCAGATGTGGCCATAGGGGCGGTCGTGGAGCAGCATGTAGCCGGGGCTTGGCAGCCGCTCGCCTTTTTCAGCAGGACTTTGCGCGATAGTGAACGAAAATACAGCACATTCGACAGGGAGTTGTTAGCTCTCCACTTGGCCATTCACCACTTCCAGTTCTGGCTGGAGGGACGCTGTTTCACCACGTTCGTTGACCACAAGCCGCTGACATTCGCGATGGCCAAGGTTTCAGAACCGTGGCCGGGCCGGCAGTAAAGACAGCTGGCTGCCATCTCAGAGTTTACTACCGATATTCAGCACGTAGCGGGTAAACTGAATGTAGTGGCAGACTGTCTCTCGCGCGCCGTGGCAGCCCCAGTCCGCGTAGGGATAGATTATGCAGCCATGGCCGCGGATCAGGTTAGCGACGCGGACATGCGTGCGCTCCAGTCTGGACCAACAGGGTTAAGGCTTGAGAACAGGGTGCTGCAAGATGGTATGCCCCCCCTAATCTGCGATGTCTCCACGGGGCGACCGCATCCTGTGGTACTGGCCGCGTGGCGCCGCCGCGTTTTTGACTCAATTCATTCTCTGGCGCACCCGGGAGTGCGCACGTCGGTCAAAATGGTAGGAGAGAAATTTGTATGGCCGAGCCTGCGCAAACAAGTTAAGGAGTGGGCAGCAGCCTGCATGGCTTGTCAACGAGCCAAGGTACACAGACACACGAGAGCTCCCTTGGAGCCGTTTCACATCCCGGCTAAGAGGTTTGATCATGTTCATGTGGACCTCGTAGGCCCCCTCCCGCCGTCACAGGGGTGCACACACTTTCTGACAATGGTGGACCGCACCACGCGCTGGCCGGAAGTGGTCCTACTCGCGTCAACCACAGCCGAGGAGGTGGCGCGCGCGTTTTTAACAGCATGGGTAGCGCGCTTTGGAGTCCCGTCGGACATTACGTCCGACAGAGGTCCTCAATTTGTTTCCGAACTTTGGTCAGCAATGGCCCGCAGCCTGGGGGTAACGATCCACCGCACAACTGCGTACAATCCGCAGGCTAATGGGTTATGCAAACGTTTTCATAGGTCATTGAAAGCAGCTCTCAGGGTCGCTGGCGGATGCAAATTGGGTGGACAGGCTACCATGGGTTTTATTGGGGTTGTGATCTGCACCTAAAGAGGACTTAGAAGCCTCCCTGGCTGAGCTAGTTTTTGCGCAGCCACTTCGGCTGCCCGGGGAGTTTCTCCCAGATAATCCTGCGCCAGATAGCTCCCCATCTCAGCAGTTGCAGCGTGGCACGGAATCGGGCATGCTGCCTGGCCCCGTTCACCACAGTTTTCCGCATGTTTTTGTGCCTAAGGCTTTGAAAAACTCGGAGTTTGTTTTTGTCAGACACGATGCCCATCGCCCACCACTGCGACCACCTTATGATGGACCATTTAGAGTGCTGGAAACAGGGGACAAGCATTTTTTGCTAGATTTGGGGGGCAGGAAGGAAAAGATTGGCATAAACAGGCTCAAACCCGCTTTTGTGGTGGCGGACGAGGATGTGCTGTTGGCCAGGGCTCCTCAGCGCGGCAGACCCCCTCGGGGACATTCCCCAGAACACCCACAGGGAGTGACAAAAACAGTTCTCACCCCAAGACAGCAGCTCCCCAGCAGGATGGCGCCGCAGAAGTGGCGAAGCCCGCTTACAGCAGATACGGGAGGAGACTGAGGCCCAAGCAGCACGTGGGTTAATGTGTAATGATTTTATCATGACATGCAAACTGTTATTCTGTTGTTCCATCTTAGATGTTTGGGGGGGGTCATGTGGGCCACATATGCATGACTTTAAGCTTCACATCTCAGAGTAGAACAAAGGGCTGGGCCTCCTGTGAGATAACAGGAGGATGTGAAAATTTAGTCTTTGGTATGCAAGAGACGGCCTGGGGGAATTTCCTGGTCTGCCAGAGGCTATGAGGAGGATGTGATAGGATTTAAGGAAAGATGCATTGTTAGTTAGTTAATTAATCCCTTCACACCTGAAGGTGTATATGGGCGGCGCCTATCTCCGTTTCTCTGACCCTAGGCCACACAGCTACTGTAAGTAGTGAAAGCTACAGCGGGGGGTCAGTCCTCTGGTAGCTCTGTGTGTAACTTTACTTTCCCCATTCCATTATGCGGAGCACCACGCTAGAAGGCAGAAAGCACCATTTTTATATGGTCTTTGGTATGACCCGGCCGGGATTTGAACCCCTGTCTCCCGGGTGTGGGGCGGATGCTCTACCATCTGAGCCACCACTCCGGTGATGCATTGTTACTTGTCATTAAATGCAATGTGACTGTGAGTTTTGAAGGTCTTGGATATATAAAGGACGAATGTCTGTGTTTGATCTCTCTTTCTGCTTTGCTGATGTTGGAAGATGTGAATAAACCTGACTCGTGAGATAAACTCTGCCTCGTCATTTTCACATTTCCTCAACATTACAAATATTTGAGACCCTTTGTAGTGCTTCCTTTTATATTTTAGTAATACAAGCAAAAAACACCACCCACACTTGAAACCGTGGTGACACAGCGGTGGCTAAACTTTTATTGATAACGTTATTTCACACCATCACAACAACTCAGTATCTAAACTCAGTGTAAATGGTGTAGAGATTGAAAGGGTATACAAAATTAAAATCCTTGGCGTAATAATCGATAAAAAAAAACTGTGTTGGAAGTCATATATTAATTATATTAAAGGTAAAATATGCAAATCAATCGCAATACTGCACAAAGTGAAATATTTGCTGAATTAACCCACACTATAGACTTTGTATCATTCATTAATACTCCTATACATGACATATTTACTGAAGTATGGGGAAACACATATAAAACAAACATATATACAGTCTTTATGCTTCAGAAGAGAGCTATTAGAATAATAAACAAAGCTGCTTACAAGGAACCAACAAACCCACCTTTTCTTAAAATAAAAGCTCTCAAGTTGAAATATCTTGTTGCCTTTAAAACTGCAGTGATAATGTTTAAAGCTAAGAATCTATCACTGCCCGCAAATATCCAAAAGTTGTTGCAAATAAGGGAGAAACAATATCATTTCAGTGGAACATGTATATTTCAAAAACCTTCAGCGAGAACTACCACCAAGCAACACTGTGTCTCAGTGCAAGGAGTCAGACTGTGGAATGTTTTTGGACCTGAATTAAAATCATGTACAACGCTTGGACAATTTAAACAAAAACTAAAGGAAGAAATACTCCAAACATATATACAAAACGACATGTAAAATCACATAAGGATTATCATATCCAGTCTGTGTTGTGCTGTTGCTTAGTTTTTGTCATGTTTTGTCTTGGCTTTGTTCTGATTTGTAATCACTCTTATTTTCTTTTCTTTTTGAATTCTTAGATGGAACATGGGTGAGCAATATAAGCTGCGGCTTCAGCCATCACCCAGATCTGCAAGATCTGCTGAACCAGGGCCACTACAAGGGGCCAACCAGTTGCTTCTCAGTAAGGCAGCGTGGCTGGCATGTGTGACCCATTCCAGTTTCTTTTCTTTTTTTTTTTTACAGTTTGAATTTTGCACATTCTAAATAATCTGTAATTTGCTGCTGATTGGAATAAACAATTTAGTGATTGTGTTTGCATCATGATTTTCTATTTTTGTCTGTTAAGACACCGGTGGGAAAAGAGTCAACAGTACAAACCATTTATCAGTGACTTTGAAAATAATGGCTCATTTTTAAGAAAAGTAACCAAAACAATTATTTGCTGAAGACTGTAAAACGAAATAGAGACATCTGCAAAAGTACAAAGGTTTATTGTCAAAATTCCCAGGGAAATACTAAATGAATACATATATAGTTCACTGTTGATGCAGAGAATATATATTTATACAGTATCTACATGTAGTCAGCAATACTCAGTACGATATATTTCCAGTTTATCCACGTATTTCTCCATGTAACCTTGTGACTGCATTATTTTAATTACTTTTAATCATAGATCCATTTGTTTTGGCTTAAAATGCATCATAATTGTTAAATATATCTTATGCCTAACTCGGTACTGTTTACCTGTTGAAATATATATTTAACAGCTCATATGCTTCAATATGGCACCTGATCCATGTTTTGCCACGACACCACTGGCTGGAGCAGGTAAATTCCATGATGTCTCAACAGTCTCTCCATGATTTTGACACAGATCAGAAGCTAAACATTTCTATAGACATTATAGCCACTTCGCGTTCGTGAAGTTGGGGTCACATCACTGTGTTGAACGTTAACCTCCAACGTTTGAAGCAATATTTTTGCCACAAGAGAGCCATCTGAAACACACACAATTTTAACGGTGAACATAATGAATAGCTTAATGCTACCTGAAGCGATTGCTAAGCTAACACTAGTTAGCTTAATGCTGGCGCCAGTCTCTAAATAACTACCTACAGCGATCGGATATACCTCCGGTGGATTACCCCTTTGATCGCTTTTATCCGGCCACTGTGAGTAAACTGACCAGCGATTCCAGCGCTTCCTTGTGATTCACTGATGTGCCCTACCTGAAGCGATTGCTAAGCTAACGCTAGTTAGCTTAATGCTGGCGCCAGCCATTCCACCTAACACCAGCCTGAATCAAAGCCCAGCTGCGAGGCCCAGCGGGGATACTACCAGGCAGGCGGCTATTTGTTTGACGGGGCTCAGCAGAGATTTCACCCAGGCAGACGGCGGTAGGCGGCGGTGCCCAGCGGAGGACTTACCGTGACTGCAGCGGCGGTGTGCGACGAGACTACCCGAAGCGATTGCTAAGCTAACGCTAGTTAGCTTAATGCTGGCGCCAGTCATTCCACCTTACACCAGCCTGAATCGAAGCCCAGCTGCGAGGCCCAGCGGAGATACTACCAGGCAAGCGGCTATTTGTTGACGGGGCTCAGCAGAGATTTCACCCAGGCAGACGACGGTAGGTGGCGGTGCCTAGCGGAGGATTTACCGTGACCTCAGCGGAGCTCGGTGGCAGCGGCGGTGTGTGACGAGACTCGGTTGGAGGAGCGGGACGGGAGACCAGTTACGGCGACTATGAGCAACGAGACCAGCAACGGAAGGGGCTAGTTGGCTAGCTGAGGCCCAGCTGGATTCGAGGACGATCGGATCAGATTCTGGCGATATAAGCAGAATTTATTTTACTATCCACAGATTTTCCTTTTCCTTCTTTCCAAGAAGGACTGAAGATGGCTGCCACCGGATTAAAAAGTGGGCTGATGGGCACCACTAATAAGCCTTCTCTACTTCTCTACTTCCTCTTCGTTTTGTCTTTGTGTGTCTGGACCTGCAACAAGAAGGATTTTCCGACAAACTCAACCAAAGGTGAAGTTAAAAAGTTTTATCTGTATGGATTTGGGCTTGGACATCTCACCCTACACTCTATGTGATCTTTAAAAGCCCTGAGCAAAAACTTCCAAATTAAGGCAAACATGGCTGTTAAGCAAAAATCACAATATGGCAGAGGATATACAGTTAAAGTTCTGTTAGTTCTGCTACTTCTGGCAGGAGATATTCACCTTAACCCTGGACCTGCCACTATTAAACAGCAGACCACTGGGTTAGCACAAAACCGAGCTGTACAAAAGCAAAAACAACATTTATTTTTCCAAACTGTTAATCATGCACGAGTTCTTTGGGACACCAAGGCTAAACCAAAGGGGATCCTCGGCGGTCATTTAAACATACGGAGCATAATCCCCAAAAGAGATGAGATTTCGGTGTTGCTGTTGGACTCAAATCTGGACTACCTTTGTCTCTCAGAAAGCTGGCTACACAGTAACATAGACACTAATATGATCGATATTGTGGGCTACCAGTGTTTTAGAAAAGACAGGCAGGTAGGGAGGGGAGGAGGTGTTTTAATTTACATCAAAGAGAAATATAAATGTCAACTGGTTGATTTGAATACTTCACTTGAATGTTTAGCTGTTAATGTATGTCTCTCTCCGGTAATGAATTTCAACATTGCAGTAGTGTACAACCCACCGTCACACAACTCTTCCTTTTATAATGAATTAAGTGATCTGGTTAAACAACTTGAGAAGAACAGAGAAACAATAATTCATGGTGACTTTAATATCAACTGGTCTGATAAAAAAGACAAACAAAAACTGAAAAGCCTCATGACTAAATTTAATTACCAGCAAATCATCAAAGGACCCACCAGGATAACCAAACAATCCAGAACACTTATTGACATGGTATTTACTAATAAACCAGAACGAATAACCAGAACCTATAATCTTGTAACTGGTCTCTCAGATCATAACATGGTTCTTGCTGTCAGGAAACTTACTAAAAAGCGACTACAGTATTTTGGGGGAGTCGATATTGACAAATCAAATTTTATTATCCCCAAATCAAAAAATGAGGAGTTTGAACATTACTTAGAGAATCAAAATTGGGAGCAGCTCATGGCAACATGTGAAGTAGATGATTGTTGTAATTTTATAACTGCAACAATCACAAAGTCTATAGAAAAATTTTCAAAGCAAATTAAAAGTAGACAACAGAAGATTAGCCTACCATGGTTAAATAATGAAATAAGAAAACTTATGAAGAGGCGAGACTATGCACTGAAAACATCACTAACCTCCAAACTACAAAATGATCACCTTGTGTACAAAAGTTTAAGAAATAAAGTGGTACATGAGCTGCGAAAATCAAAAATATCTTATTACAATAAACTGATAGATCATGCAAAGGGTAACAACAGTTCCCTATGGAGGCATTTAAATAACTTAACTAATAAAAAAAACGATCAGAAGGGGGTAAAGGAACTTAGAATCAATGGCAAGACCGTCAGTGACAAGGCTACTTTGGCAAATGAATTTAATTCACACTTTGTGGGCTCTGTGGAAGACTTAACAAAAATTTTTGTGCTGCCAAATGTGCTCAACAACACAAATTCCATACTCCCAACAGATACTTTTCACATCGATGAGGTAAATGAGAAGTTAATTGCTGGTATTGTTAAAACACTGTCAAACTCAAAAACTAGTGATATCTACAATATGAGCACCTCCTTTCTCAAAATGCACAGCAAAATATTAATCAAACCACTGACTCATCTCATTAATCTCTCCATTAGGTCTAGTACATTTCCATCTGGCTGGAAAAAAGCTATCGTCATACCAGTTCATAAATCAGGCAGTAAAGACGATATATGCAATTACCGCCCAATCTCTATCTTACCAGTCCTATCTAAGGTTCTTGAAAAAGTTGTAGCTACACAGCTGATAGACTACTTACAAGACAGTCAACTTCTTCATCCACATCAGTTTGGTTTTAGACCAGGATACTCAACAGAAACAGCAAATTGTTGCCTTATTGAAAACGTCAAACAGTCCTTGGACAGGGGTAATGTGGTAGGAGCTGTTTTTCTAGATCTCAAAAAGGCTTTCGATACTGTAAACCACAGTTTGCTTTTATCCAAAATGGTATCTTTTAACTTCTCCCCAAATACATTAGAATGGTTTGCATCTTATCTCCAGAATAGAGAACAGTGTGTAAAAGTTCACCAGGATAAATCCTCATTTTTAAACAACCGCATGGGTATCCCACAAGGGTCCATTCTTGGTCCTTTACTTTTCAGCATTTTTATTAATGACTTGCCGTTACACTGCTCAGCTGCAACATGCCAACTTTATGCAGATGATGCAGTTATTTACACAGCTGCCAAGACTCCAGCACAGGCTGCAGATGTACTGTCTACAAGTATGGTTGATGTCCAAGAGTGGCTCCTCAAGAACCATCTATTGCTGAACCTTCAGAAAACAGTCTCAATGTGCTTTTCAATCAAAAAATGTAACCTGCAACATTTTAAAGTTAATATACATGATCATGACATCAGTTTAGCTACAGAATTCAAATACCTTGGCATTGTACTAGATCCTCAACTCAAATTTAATCTTCATATAAAGAAAATTTCAAAAACAGTAAAAAAAAATCTGAACTGCTTTAAATTAATTAGATATTACATACCTTACGAAGCAGCTGCACTGTATATGCATTCTATGGTTTTTTCTCATATATCATACTGTTTGACAGTCTGGGCTCAAGCAGCCCCTTCCACAATAAGACATATAGGTTCATTTTATAATCAAACCCTAAAAATCTTGGACAAAAAGCCCATTAGGTGGCATCACTGTAATGTTTTAAAAAAATACAACCTATTGAGTTTTGAGAGCTTCATTGACCTCTGTCTTCTGAAATTAACGTTCAAATGTTTCCATAAATCAGCACCCGAGCCACTTGCTGGTTTCGTCCAAAGACAGGACAGCAGCAGAGCCACCAGGAGTTCTGTTAACAATAACTGTAAAATATTCCACCGCAGAACCACATTTGGACAAACAACTTTCTCTATAAAGGGCAGTCACATCTGGAACACAATGCCAAATGAAATTAAAATAATAACGGACTTTAAAACATTCACTAAAAATGTTAAAAACTGGCTGAAAAATAAACAAGAATGTACTCATGTATGAATTATTTGTCTGCAAAGTGAGAGTGAATGAAGGGAAGGAATAAATGTGTTTGTTTATAGTGAGTGACGGAGGGAAGAAGGCCTGAAATAGGCAAATGTGAGTTATGTTATATGTGTTAAATGTGAGTCAGGCTGTTATATTTGTGTATTTATAATATTTATGTTAAAGGTGAGTCAGGCTGTTATATTTGTGTATTTATAATATTTATAATATTTATAATTGTGTATTTATAATTTTTCTGCATTGATGTATGTGGTTATTGTGTATATTTTTATCTTGATTCTTTTTTCTAAAGCCCATCCAGGGACAAGAGTTGCAAATTAGCTAATAGCTATACACTCTTTGTGCAACACATCAGATTGATTGTCTTTGATTAATTGTCTATGTTTATTGCACTGTCCCTGTCAAATAAACTAATCTACTACTACTACACACACACAGAATACATATTTTAGTACCTAATATCGATAACTTGCCGACATTACAATGTTGTACGGCGGACTTAAAAGCAAAGTAGCATTAGCAATCATTAGCTTACCTTGATATGTGATGTCGTTTGTATCCTCATGTCTTCTCCTTTATACTGCTCTATGGATTCCTAAACGCTCAAGTACTTTTCCAGAGTGTGTAGTTTTGCTGCCTCTGCTTTTTGTTCTCCTTTTTTTTTGCATTTATTCAGGCAAAAAAAGACAGAGAAGGCAGACGCCGCGAAACCTGCCAGCTTGTGTTTTGCATAATGTTACGCTTGTTTTACGCCAGTTACGCTGGTTTTACGTAACGGGAGGGACAGGGTTGCGTCGCCTCCCTGTAACTATATTCCCACCCACTTCAAATGGGACCTAGTGCAGTGGAAAAACAAATCGGGCGGAATTGTACCGTCCCGTCCCGTCCCGAACCGTACTGTACTGACCCTAGTGGAAAAGCAAAAAAAAAAAAAAAAAAAGCGCCTTATTAGTCTACATCTGATTTAGATAAGGGCATCCACCCCCCCCCCCCCTTTATATAGGTACAGTGAAATGTAGAGAGAGCGAGAGCTGTCTGTCTCCCAGCAAATGCTGTAAAGAAATTGTCTCAAATGGAATATCAACATGTCAGCCTATTTTGTTCATCATATTATCAGATGTCCTCCTAATTTAAGGTTTTTGAGTTGTTTTTTTTTAAACTTATTTGTGATTAATGATATACTTGTCCCATGTGTTATCTATCTGTTCTTAGTATGGCATTTAGAATTGAGAACAGGTGAGAGAGATACAGTAATTTGATGGTTTGAATAGTCTATGTAACCCAGCTGAGAAAATGACCCTTTTTTTCCTCAGATGTCAATTGTATTAATACAATTGTGTGATTTTATTTTGAAAACCGATTATTTTGGGAAGAGGAAGTGTGATCCTCGTTATCCAACTTTTAAATCCCCGTTTCATGGTCACGTTGGGTGATCTAGGTCTTTTCATTAGTTAAGAGCGATACTAGCCCCGCCTTCCGAGCAGAGTGCCGAGGCGTTCTGCTGGTCGTCGGTTTTTCACGATCCGAGAGCGGACGAGAGAGGCTGTGGGCGGCCTGGTTCACACTGATACCTCTTCTTGTTGACGGGAGCACGAGCTTGAGAGGCATTGTGGCTGTGTCCTTTTGCTGTGTTCACATGATACCTCATCTTGGCTAGGTTGTTTTGGTTGCCGATCAAGAACCTTCTGGATCCTGGATTCTCTCCGAATGGAGATGGCGAGCCTGACCCAAGACTGAACCGAGATTGAACTGAGATCTAACCAAGATCTCGATTGAAGAGCATCCTTCCTCTCTTCAGTATCCAAGATTCAAAGTGGTAACAACCCAAGTCGCCACTTTAAAAGAGGAAAAGAAACCTGAGTCTGGAGATACAAGATATCTTGACTGGTCAAACGACTAAACCAAAAGGACAAACAAACACTGAGCTCAGTAGGACATCTTTGGGGTTTTATTTCATACCGGCCGTTGTTATATTTGTATAGTTGTAAATTGTCTGTATATATTGCTCACTTTATCCCTACAAATAACAATCATTATTGCTCATTTCTTGCCTCCAGCTATTTCATTCCACACTCATTTTAATTCCCTATTGTAACCCTTACGTACCTAGCAACTGGTCTACACTTAATAATTTCCCTAACCTAATTAACATAAGGCAAGGGTTACAATAAGAATCTATGTTTTTAATTTGTTTTAATGATGGTTGATGATTGATAATTAAGTTAAATCCTGTTAACTATCATACATTCTGTGTTGTCACGACTTTCTTAGTTGGTAAAAAGCTCACCTAAATAAAAATGCCATGCTCTATGCCAATCAAAATACAGCATTAAATAGAAGAAAGTTCTAAGCTGGTTTCAGCAGTCAGTTTGAGGTAAGGTGTATTATTACAACTAGCATGCCTCATTATCCACATGTCACTTCCCAAGCACACTCTTCTAATTTGCTTATCTACTTTTAAGCACCAGAATTCTGGACACTGCTGTCCTACATTGCTTCCTGCTGTTTAAACGCCTGACCCATTTTGTTGAAGCCATATTCACAACACCTTTATTACTTGAAAATAGTTCAGTTTTACTGTACACTGGCATGGTGCTGCTACCCAGAGTTTATTGAAAATTTTAGTCAGCAAGCTAGAAATAATACAAGACATCAGACACATATAGCTGATGAAAATTAATGTTTTACCTTTACCTTTAACATAGTGTGCATAACCTGTTCTTTATTTCTACCCCATGCCTGACTGATCTTTATGAAGCATTTCTTCCTCTTCATGACTTGTCTTCTGACCTGTAATTAATCTACACTCAGTCTGCAGCATTTTTCTCCTCAGCATACAAATCTTTCAACAAATGATAAAGTCTCATTTATTACCACAGGTATCAAATCCTAGAAATCATTGAAAACATCTGGTTGATGAATGGCTTGCATGAAATTAAGCAGCAAATGAACACAGAGGGTATCATGGATGATCGCTTATCTCTGGGGGTGTCCTGGATAATGAACACATAAATTGCACAATATTTAGGCAAAATGAGCACAGCTGCTGTTACCATGATATGAAAAAAAGGAAAGTGTGTTTTAAAGTCAGGGCAATACAGCTTATGTCAAGTAGCCCCAGACAAGGCAAGATCTATCAATTTCCGGGTAATAGATTGCTTGCTAAACACAAGAATGCTTGATGATTTTTGATTTTTTTTTAAAAAAAAAGATTCTCTTCCAGAAGTTTATGAAAATCTTAATTTTATATGGCGACCATGAAATGCACATGCAGTTCACACAGGAACATAAAAGAATATCTTTGTGGCCCAATGTTATTATTTTATCGGGTAAGAAACTATCAATGTTGGGCAAGTTACTAAAAATTAGTAACTAATTACAGTTACTAGTTAATTGTTTTGAAAAGTAATCAAGTTACTTTACCAATTACTGCATGATTAAAGTAATTAGTTACTTGTAAAAGTAATTTTCATGAGTTCATTATTATTAATAGCATGCTGAAAACACACTGTTTAAGAAAGGGCTTCACAGACAGTTTTTTTATGTTGGTGTTGCTGCACCTGTGTCAATGTGTGGGGCATAAAACTATCCAATGGTATCTTACCTTTATGATGATTAATCCAATGTGCAGTGATCCAAAGAAAATGTTCATTATCCACAGTTCAAATGTCTGTTGTGACAGATACATGATCAAGTTTCTCAAATGTCTTTTGGAGATTAAAAGCCATTTTAAAAAAAAAAAAAATTCTTTATGTCGGTGGCAGGTAAATTCTTTTTAAATTCAGTGGCTCACAGTCACAGCTGTCTGAAGGAAAGTGACTGTTGATGGTATGTCTTCAGTCTTTAATGACATATTTGACACAAAGGAAATTACTGAAATATGTAACAATCGGTAAAGTACAGAATGTTCTGTCCACATTTCGTATGTGTTCCATATGGAATGTTCTGTACGAAGCAGTCCTACTAGCTAACTGTCTCAAGTATTCTATGAACATGTACTTGTAGCATTAGATACATAACATTCTGTATCTCACGTTCCATATGCTAGCATTCTGTACACGTTCTTGGGTCCTGCTAGCTAGCGGTCCAGCCTCCTGGCATTCCTAAGTGCCTTACATATGGAACGCTACACGTTGGACATGATTTGGAAAGACACGCACCTGTCTATATAAGGTCCCACAGTTGACAGTGCATGTCAGAGCACAAACCAAGCATGAAGTCAAAGGTATTGTTTGTAGACCTCTGAGACAGGATTGTCTCGAGGCACAAATCTGGAGAAGGGTACAGAAAAAATTTCTGCTGCTTTGAAGGTCCCACTGAGCACAGTGGCCTCCATCATCTGTGAATGGAAGAAGTTCAGAAGCACCAGGACTATTCATAGTGCCAGCTTGCCATCTAAAGTGAGCGACTGAGGTAGAAAGGCCTTAGTCAAGGAGGTGACCAAGAGCCCAATGGTCACTCTGTCAGAGGTCCAGAGTTCCTCTGTGGAGAGAGGAGAACCTTCCAGAAGAACAACCATATTTGCAGCATTCCACCAATCAGGCCTGTATGGTAGTGAGCCCAGATGGAAGCCACTCCTTAGTAAAAAACACATGGCAGCCTGCCTGGAGTTTCCCAAAAGGCACCCGAAGGAGTCTCAGACCATGAGAAACAAAATTCTCTGGTTTGTTGAGACAAAGATTTAACTCTTTGGCATCAATGCCAGGTGTCATGTTTGGAGGAAACCAGGCACCACTCATAACCATGTCAATGGTTGTGGCAGCATCAAGCTGTGGGGATGTTTTTCTGTGGCAGGAACTGAGAGACTAGTCAGGATAGAGGGAAAGATGAATACAGCAATGTACGGAGATATTTTGGATGAAAACCTGTTCCAGAGTGCTCTTGACCTCGGACTGGGGCGACGGTTCATCTTTCAGCAGGACAACAACCCTAAGCACACAGCCAAGATATCAAAGGAGTGTCTTAAAGACAATTATATCAAGGTCCATACTTGCCCAGACTTTAATCCAATTGAGCATCTCTGGAGAGATCAGAAAATGGCTGTGCACCGACGCTTCCCATCCAACCTGATGGAGCTTGAGAGGTCCTACAAAGAAGAATGGGCAAAACTGCCCAAAGATAGGTGTGCCAAGCTTGTGTGACAAGTTTCAATTCCTTGGTATCATCTGCCCATAGTATATGGTATGTTCCTTAATTTCTTATTACATTTATTCTTTTATTAATAATTGCAATTATTAATAAATACCGTCCATGTGATGGCCTAGAGGTAGAGCATCCGCCCCACAACTGGGAAGTCGGGGTTCATATCCCAGCCAAGCCATGCCAAAGACCATATAAAAACGTAACTTCCTGCTGTCCAGCTTGGTGCTGAGCAAAAGTGGAACCAAGGAGGGAAATGTTGGTGGCAGAAGATCAGGAGATAGAGTGGGTCATCTACCTCCAAAAAGAGGGTTTGCGGTTCGAATCCCGCTCTCCCCAGCAATCCTGCCATTTTGTCCCTGGGCAAGACACTTTACCCACCTTGCCACCAGTGTCCATGACAGTGGGTATGAATAACTTCGGTATTAGTCAGAGAGGCCATTGGTGTGGATTGGCAGCCACATTTCCATCAGGATGGTGGCTAAGCTGTCATCTTTGCTGGAGTATGAGTCCCACACCATGCGAGACATGCTGAATGCACTGAGGAGCTCATTTAGCGGTAGGCTGTGCCATCCTATGCGCTCAAAGGAGAGGTTCCACAGATCCTTCCTGCCTACGGCTTTCAGACTTTATAATCTAAACGGTGCTGCTCGTAGAGGTCGTATTAAACGTACTAAACATCACAACTTTGCACAATAGAGATCGTCCCCTCCAATACACATCTAAGACAATTACAATTATTATCGAGGGTGGAAACAACACTGTTGACTGAAATTTGAAATATACTATCTGGGTGCATATTTATATTCTGCTGGGTAATTTAACTAACCCTAAAGCTGTTGATACCATCTAACTGTCATGGTCTGAGCGCTGATATTGTCGGCGCTCAGATCATCCAGTATTTTCCCCGTTCTTCCGTGTTGTGTTCCATATGGCCCTCCTGGGCTCTTATTGTGACAGCGTCACAGCGGGACTTCCGGCTGTCAGAGCCGAGCTGCGCCGTGACAGCTGGATCATATCTCACTGATTACATTTCTCCTTTGATTGGGTTGTCATTAGTATTTAACCCCTTGCACTCTGGTCAATTTCCCTAAAAACGCCAAAAAATAACGTACCCAAAGTAAATCAAAAGCTGTTCTTCAACCCTTTGCAGCATCTTCATGGGGTTGGTCTCATTTAAAAGAAAACACTTTGAATTTTTTGGCAAAACAGTCATAATCTCTCTAAGTGCTCCTGCCACTGAGTAATAGTCATCTAAACATACTGAACTTGAAGAAAATAAATTTCGCCTGGGTGTTTTTTTGGATACAAATGCTTGCAAATAACACACAGCTGTCAGATCAGGGCTGGAAAATGCAACAGAAATGTAGAACCAAGTGTTTTCCAGCTGAGGTCAAAATTTTGTAACAATAACACAAAAAATGAATATATTACACAGCTTTTTTCTTAGGTTGTTCCCTCTTGTACTTTTGAATGATTCAATATAGAAGCTTCATCTTGGGCTCTAATGAAGGGTGAAGGGCTGTGTGTGTGTGTGTGTGGGGGGGGGGGGTTGTTTATTCATTCATGAATGAATGAATGAACAAACAAGCCCCCACACACAAAGAAGCATGCCACGTAAAAAATGTGTGGCTTTTTTTTACAAGAAAAACTAACCTACAGTGCACTAAAAATTATACTAAAATATCTGTAATGTAGAAGATAACAACTCCCCCCCCCGCAACAGAGGACGGACATTGCCCATCGCTACATGACGGAAAGCGGTGACGGTGCGCCGCGGTCTACTACGCACAGTTGTACTAAAATATCTGCAATATATCTGCAATCCGCTACAGAAGAGTAGCGGGGGGGGGGGGGCTTCACAACATGACGGGGGGTCCGTTCGCAACATGACGGACCCGGACCAGAGCGGTCCAGGTCCGTCATATTGCGATGATGCACAGTTGTAATTTACCGATCGGTCAAAAGTCATTTGGATTACAATTTTCAGGGATAAAGAATAATTTAGCTTATAACACTTACCTGTCCACAACAGCAGTGTCGCTGGCGAGCTTCTCTTCCTCATTGTCAGATGAACATGATGCTGGTCCGCTTGTTACGGACTCGTGGTTCTGGTCACGCGACCCGGTCAAACCATAATTCCATTATTGCGGTTTTGCACTTTCATGATTGCGGTTTTGGCGAATGATTTTTCAAAACAAATAAGAACAGTAGTAAGAAAAAAAGACTGGTGAACACGTGTGTGTTCACCCAGCGGCTCAGACAAAACAGATTTTATGCAAGGGACGCATGCTTTCGAACTTCTGTGCTTCAATTGGCTCGCTGTATTCGCAGCAGTTGGTAGGCGGGTCCTTCTTGCTAGGTTTCCAGTCATTGGTTCTTCAAGGTTTCAGAAACCCAATTCAAGGCTCTTATTAGTTGAATGAGAGGTCAGTCACATCTAAACCAATCAAAGCACTCCTTTGGCTTTCTGTTCCCGTCTGTGTCTGTAGTGGAAGAACGGAAATGCAGGTTGTTTTTTTTTTTTTTTTCAGTGTGCCCTAGGACGCACAGTGTGCGTCCTATGGCGCCCTCGTGCACTCTAGGACGCAGAGACGTGCCTGCCCGCGGTACACCAGAGTGCAAGAGGTTAAGGAAGCAGCTGAGGGTTACTCCTCGCTGCGACCTTGTCAAACCTCCGTCTAACTTGTGTCTAAGACTGGGCTTACGTTCGTATTCTTCATCATCTTTGTAAGTGTATCCCTTCAGAGTCTGTTATCCTGTGTCCATAGTCTTAGTCATAGTCATAGTCATGTTTTTGCCCCTCGTGGCTGTTATTTTGTCATTCATGTCTTTTTGTTAATAAAATATGCAAACTCATCTGCTGGTTTTCGGCGTCTTATTGATGGCTCATGAGAGCCATCGTTGACAGTAGGTCACAGCCAAAACGAGACGCCGGCCACCGTGAGTTTGTGTTTTTGGGCTTGAGTTTTTCCCCTTCTCTGGGTGCCAGTTTTTTGATAAACAATGTCAGCATTCGAGCGTGGGTTTTGCCCCGAGTGGTTGTGGGAGGTGGATAGTTACCTGGCGAACCCCTGTCACCTCATGCCCATCTACGCTGCATATGAGCACCTGGATCTCCCACAGAGGACATTATTAAGATATCATCTGACCTCCTTTCCAGAAGGAAAGGACAGAGTGATTTTGATAGTGGTGCTATGGGGACAAATAGAAAGGGCGGCCAAGGAGCCTCCACCTCCTCTCCGGACACGGTCGTCCCGATGAGGCAGAAGATCCATGGACTGGAGGGAAACTCCGGCAGGAAGCCGACGGTGAGGCATCCCCACTCCTCACCTCGGTATCCAGTTGCTGTCATCCGTGCAGCCCAGGAGTCTATGTCACACAAGGGCCATTCCCATCAACAGCGGAGGAGGACGTCAGCTGGGATTCCCCCGGAAGACACGCAGTGGACAGCTGAGCTCATCTGGGGCCGTGTGGCTGAATCTCACTCTTCCTCTCATCCAACTCAAATCATGAAGCATGTGGTGGCGGCAGTCAGACTGGTGGAGCTCAGTCCCAAACTCCATGATTACCCCAAGTATGCTGACCTGCTCGCCTCTGTCTCCACGCAGGAGCAGCGTTTCCCTGACCTCACCTTTGCCTCGCCCTCTGCCGGTAGACGTTGTCACCATGCTTGTAAGAAGCCTCAGCGGGATCCCCGTCCAGATCCAGCTCCGGGTAGCCGCAAGAACTCTGCCTCTCAGCCAGCTATTGCCCCTGCGTCACGACATAAGGGAAAGACAGCAGCCTCTGCCTCCGGGTCATCTGTTTCTGCTGTTCTGTCAGCTCCTCGTCCCCGGTCTGTCATGGCTGCTCCTCCTCAACGCTCTCCCCAGCTGTTGTGAGCTCCACGAGTTTGTCTCCGGCCGTGCCTGTTCCTGATCGGATGCAAGCGGCTCCTCTTCATCTTCCTGGGGGGGCCCTCCGTCACCATCCAAAGGGGAAAGGAGAGAACCAAGCCCGCTGCAGCAGTTTCCATCGGCCCTCAGCTGAGCAGGCAAGTGCTATTTCATTCTTTTCCTTCACTGTGTGAGTTGCCTTGTCTGACTCCTGGGGGTGGAGTTCGGTCCTGACAGTTCCCCGAGCTTCAACCTGCTGCTATCAATTGTAAACCTGCATCCTCTGTGTCTCCTTCCCCTGAGCATCCCCCAGTGCCAGGTATACACCGCTGTACGAAGAAGGAGCCTGCGGCCCTGGTGAGCCTGGTACCAGCCCCGCAGCCATGTCATGGGCAGAGGAGGAGGGCAGACTGCCGATTGGAGCCCGCGCCGATGATTAAGCGTCCCCGGGTCTCCATGGAGGAACGGTTCAACACAGCAGGCAATGGATCCCCTGCCACCATGCCGTGCGGGCCTTCGTCGTGGACTTCAGCATCAGGGAATCCTCAAACTGTAAGAACCATCATGCCGGCTACGGAGCCCGCCGCATTCAAGTGGGAACCAGGAGTGGACCTCCAGCTCGTGGAACCTGGATTGTCGAAGTCCTGGACGGCGGCAGAACCTGAGATCAGGCAAGTGCTCTATTTTGTTTTTCTCTTTTCTCTTCTGGAGCATTATTGCCTGTCTCTCAGGGAGACGAGCTGGGTGCAGCCGACTGCTGCATCCGAGCTTGTCTCACCGGGTTCTGCCGCTACCGGTGATCCTGTTTTCGGTGTCTTTTGTTCTTCTGAGCCTTCTCCCAGGGTCACCGGTGACGAGTAGGTTCCGATTGCTGTTCTGGAAGTTCCAGGTTCAGGTTTGGAGGTCATCCCTGGCTCTGTTCCGGCCCAGTCGGGGTCCGTCGTGGGCGCTGTTCTGGCCCAGTCGGGGTCCGTCGTGGGTGCAACGTTGATCCAATCGGGGTCTGTCGTGGCTGTGGCTCTGATCCAATCAGGGTCCATTGTGGGTGCAGCACTCTCCCGATCGGGGTCCAGCAAGGGCACAGTGCCAACTCGTGTGAAGTTCGGAGAAGGAGCTGCAGATCCTCCGCTGTTCGACACCGGACTGGTCCCTCATCTTTTCCCGATCCCTTTTTTCCTCCACCGGGTGCCGCTGGGATCCCCCATATTCGGCTCGGCTTCCCCCTCGCTATCACTCTCGGTAGGGAGGCCGCCACCGAGTTCTCCCCTTCGGTCCTGGTGGCCTAATGATGCGAGTCGGCCACCCGGGAAACTGCTTCACCAGTTTGGTGTTCTGGGTCGGCCACCCGTTGGACTGCTTTCTTTGTTCAGCGACCTGGTCTGGCCGCCAGAGGTACTGTTTTTTCCGGGCCTGGGACTGGGGTAGGCCACCTGAACTATTTCTTTTCCCCTGCCAGCAATCTGGAAGCTGGATGCGGGCAGACCTCCCGAACTGTTTGGTTTTTTTTGTTTGTTTCTCTGTGCTCTGCCTGCCGACATCCCTGTAGTGTTTTTTTTTTCCTTTCTTCCCCTGTAGTGTTAGGGATGCTCTTTTGTTTTGTCTGTGGATTTTTTTGAACTGTTCGTATATCGCCGCTCTGTAGCGTGTTGTTTTTTTTGTTTTTTTCTCTTGGTATTATGGGGTATGCTGTATTATGTGCCTGTATTTCAGTTTTCTTGTTCCCTCTGTAGTCTGAGAAATGTGTTTTTGTTTTTTTGTTTTTTGTCTTTACCTATTTATAATAATGGACAATATTTGCTGCTCAGTAGCTTTGTGAGTTTTCTTTTCTCCTGGTGTTATAGGGTACTGTATGTTTTTGTACGTACCTGTATTTTTGTTTATTAGTCAGAAAGTGGTATTCTTCTCGTTTTCAGCTTTGCTTAAGGATTGTATCATGTTCTGCCTTGTTTTTCTGTGTTCTCGTCATTTTGATTATCGCGTTGTCCTCCTTTGTGCCTTTTTTTTTCCCCTCTCATCTCCTTGATACAGGGTTTTTGTTGGTTCTTGCCCTCCTGGCCTGTTTCCCCCTCCACCCTCCCTGGGGTAGCCCTGGTGGCCTTCTGGGTGGGGGGCTTGGATGTTATGTTGTGCCTGGAATGCGGCTTTTGGGGGGGGAGTACTGTCATGGTCTGAGCGCTGCTATTGTCCGCGCTTGGATCATCCAGTATTTTCTCCGTTCTTCTGTGCTGTGTTCCATATGGCCGTCCTGGGCTCTTATTGTGACAGCGTCATGGCGGGACTTCGGCTGTCAGAGCCGAGCTGCGCCATGACAGCTGGATCATATCTCACTGATTACATTTCTCCTTTGATTGGGTTGTCATTAGTATTTAAGGAAGCAGCTAAGGGTTACTCCTCGCTACAACCTTGTCAAACCTCCGTCTAACTTGTGTCTAAGACTGGGCTTACGTTCGTATTCTTCATCGTCTTTGTAAGTGTATTCCTTCAGAGTCTGTTATCCTGTGTCCATAGTCTTAGTCATAGTCATAGTCGTGTTTTTGCCCCTCGTGGCTGTTATTTTGTCATTCATGTCTTTTTGTTAATAAAATTTGCAAACTCATCTGCTGGTTTTCGATGTCTTATTGATGGCTTGTGAGGGCCATCATTGACACTAGCTGCAATGCTCTTACACTGTGTATATAATTGTGTACATATGTATATTTATTTACTGCTTTGGATAACCAGTTCTTATCTCAATATCTTATTTACTATTGCTCTCTCTCTGAGTGCTGCTATCCCTTTGCAGCTGCAATCCTGGAATTTCCCCTTTGTTGGACTAATAAAGACTTATCTTACCTTATCTTATTATTTGAGCTTATTTACAACTGTCATGTATAGGGGACATGAGCAGTATATGTACGGAACATGCTAAGTAGGGACTGTGGCTAATGACAAAGGCACATTGACATAGAACTGACAGCAGGCAGGATCGGTAGACGTCCCATACAGAACATGTGTGGAACATGTACAGAACATGTTCAGTGTGGAACACAGAGAACATTTTTGGTATGGAAAATGTATGGAATGTTCTGTATGGAACAGAGACAGACGTTGTACGGAACGTTCCGTACCATTCTTTCCGAGCTTTAGTAGGCACCAGTCACAAACTGTCCAAAGCCTACACCAGCCGTGGGTGTTCAGATCAAGTAGATCCACTTTATAGTGTTAGCTATTAGTGTAGCTAGCCGTTCCTTAGCACAAGCTTTGTTGGAGCTTGTTGCTGTTTAACTAGGAGCTTGTGAAGATTGCAGTAGGTCTCAATCGGCACTTCACCACCAACTCACAAGTTTACTTTTGTCCTTAACAATGAGAAAGAAAAAACAATGTGTGTATTTCCACAAAAACAAAGTTACTTCATCGCCTGCTCTGCTCAGACTGATGAGGATTCATGGCTCTTTTCTACAGGTCACATCAACTGAAAGCTGTGTCTCAGCTACAGTAGGGTCATTTTGTAGCTTAGTTTACACTAAAAATATGCATCCATGAGTATGAGTAACAAATCTGTTCAAATTTCACTAAGTGCAACGCATTACTGAATTTTTAAATGAATTTCAAAATTACTACAGATTTCAAAGTTACTACAAAAATAGTGGCATTACAGTGTTACTCCCAACACTGGGAACTAGAAAATATATTTCCAATAGTTATTTTATGTAAAGCACTGCATCAACTCACCAAGGTTTCTAAAGAAAATCTCCACTTAGTGAGTAAACCTTTCAGTACATGATGCTCAAATTACTAGCCAATGTCTCAAACACATTTGGTGCTTATTTGGGAACAGAAAACATGTGTTTTCATCTTACTTACACCACTGATAGTATGAAATACCTTGTATATGTGATTTTTTGAGCTTGGACCCTGCTGCGTGTTTACCCCTGAAGCAGAAAAAGGGCATGGGGGAAAAAAAAATAAAGATACAGTGCTGAGGAGAAGTTTGCTAAAGACTTTACTTTGAATTTGTGTCTTCTGGCATTTGCAATTAGCACCAGTCTGCTGCCTTACACAGAGACACATAGACTGTCAATCCATTGTCACAGGCTTTAATTTCATTTGTTGCTGACCAGAGATTGTGCCCTTGCAAACTTTGTTACTGTGTGCGTTTCTGGCCATGCATACGTGTGTTCATCTGACCAGAGAGGCTGTATAATGAGGGTATGCCTGCTTGTTAAGTGAACTCTATAACTGTGTGTGAGCTAGAGGTTGCTCTGCATTTTCAAGTTAGCAATCATTTTGACAACTTTGCAAAAATTCTTTCATAATATCTTATTATCTGTCATTTTAATCTTCATATGATAAGATGAATACATCTTGTTTTTGTTTATGTGTGATCATAGGTCTACAAGATACAACATGCAAAGCCTACAGTACATTTTATTTATTAATTGAACTGATGATCAGAGATTTAGACAGTGAGACAATAAAATCAAGACAAAACTAATACAATAAAATTAACAGGTGGAAGTTACACATAAAATCTTAAACAGACAATGTTTGGTGTAATATGTGATAATGATAGACAGCCTTCAGATTTTTTTCTGTCATTGCTAAAAAACGGAAAACAAAACAAACAAAAATAAACTGTCAATGACAGAGAATTTTTAGTTAACACAATCGCTGGTGTGAGCATACATAGACTACAAATGTATCTCAAACTAGAAAGGCACTCAGAGAGCACATACCTCCACCAAGATTCCTTCTGTCCCTCATGGATCACCTCCAAAATGTAACGGGTTCACGTGTAGGCCACGAGCCAGTTCTGGTGAAAATTGCATCAAAGTTTATCCAGTAGTATTTGGGAATTCTTTCTTAGATACTGTGAGAAGATAAGAGCCATGGTGGAGGTATGCATTCGGAGATCATCCCCAAAATTTAAGGGGTTCCTCCCTAGCCCAAAGACCACCTCTGGTGAAAATTTAATCCAAATCCATCTCATAGTTTTTGTGTAATCCTGCTACACAAATACAAACAAAGTCGCTGTTGGAGGTAGGCACTCTCAGATCATCACCAAAATAATGGGTTCATCCTTGGCCTAAGGGCTACCTCTGATGAAAGTGTCATCAAAACCCGCACAGTAGTTGTTGTGTAATCCTGCTAACAGACAAACAGACAAACCACCCCAATTACATTATTGTAATATTGTCAACATTTTAATTTTTTTTTCTTAATTTAATTTCAGTAGAAAACTTTATTATACATTAATATTCTTTACAAGTAAAGAGAAATATTTCAAGCATTTTACAGTTCCAAGCAGCTAAGCTATGGGAAGCCTGTCCTTGAGCAAGACACTGAGCCCCCATTTGCTCCTGGTGGGTCAGGCCAGTGCCTGTGAATGGCAGCTCTGCCACCATCAGTGTGTGAATGTGTGTGTGTGTGTGTGAATGGGTGGACTGTAGGATCTGTAAAGTGCTTTGGTCATTTAGAGATTAGAAAAAGTGCTGTAAAAGTGAACACCATTTACCATTTCTATAAGAATAGAGTGCAGGCAGTGGGTGGCGATGTATGTCAGGTGTAATTTGTGAGAGAACGAGAGGCTACGGTCACACTGCAGGCAAAAGCGGCCCAAATCCAACTTTTTTCAATCAATCCAATCAATTAGTCAAAGCTTTATTTATATAGCACTTTTCATACAAAAAGATGCAGTGCAAAGTGTGTAGCATCATCTCACTTTGGCTCTTCAATAAAATTATTCTTCAGCTTAAAGACATTGTTTCACCCAGGAAAAAAAAAAAAAAAGAAAACAGCCAGGAAACTTCTCTTGCATCCCCCAGGCCACAATTGAACTCATATTCCTTTGTTAAAACCAGTCGAAGGAATTCACCCTAATACATTTCCTGTTTTGGCTTTATGGTCCCATAAACATGGAGACATGGAAGAGAACCCTGGAGTACGTCATATGGTCACTACAAAGATCCACAGCTCAATATTGCCCCTACTGGCAACTCTGGGACATGCCGATCTAACCAGTGAAGTTTTTCATCACATCTGTGTTAACTCAGTTCTAAACATTTCTCTTCTTTTCCAGGATGCCAGAAAAAGTAAATGGACTCTGATGTTTTAATGTGAAAATCAATAATAGGTTTGAAATATATTAATTTGTGATGTTAGATATGTGCATGTTAAAAATGTTTAAATGAATGTTTATTCCTGCATGTTAATTTATAAGCACTGATTATAAGATACATTAATCACTAAGGTTAGCTTAGTTTATATACATAAATGTATAGATGAATATTAAGTGTTAAAGATTTGCCAAAATATCTCTCAAATCATGTGACCGATCTCAGCCAATCTCTGCTTGACAACAGCTCTCTCAAAGTTCCAGACAAAAGACTGTTTGTTTATTGGACTAAAGTTCTTAAAGCCCGCCCACGAAGGAAGGCTATTGGTCTGAGTTCCGGTCAACCCAGAAGCCCGCGAAAGCTCGACTGAAGTTATAAAAGGAAACAACGCCCTCGCTTCCGCCTCTTTTCTCTTTTGTCTCTTGCCCATTGTTCTGTTCACTTCGTCTGTCCACAGCAGAGAACTTTTTGGGAGAACAAACTTCTCCCACGTGTTTTCTCATCTACGATCACAGAGCCTGAAGTATCCTGTTTTTTTTGTTTTTTTTTGTAATCTCTTTGTATCTTAATGTTTCTTTAAATGCCTAGGAATTCCTTCTTTCTGAGATCAAAGTCTAATTAGGAGTTAAAAACTCCAATCCTAGACATTTATTCTTATAACTTTTCCCTCTTAAACTTTCTGTAAAGCTACCATTTTAATTTAAATTTAAATTTTAATCTTGACTTTATTTTTAATTTTTATATTGACCAACTTACACACTAGAAACTATTTTCATCGCCACTTGTCCGAAAATTCTTTTAATTTTGCTATTTGATCAGATCCTGGGGTAATGACTCTCGAATCCTCTCATGAAGTTTTTGATCCACGGCCATTACGCAGCTGAAGAATTTGACAAGCCACGAAAAGGGAGACACTTCGGCTGGACTTCAGCCATTGGAATAAAACATCGAGAATCTCATCCTGTGACAACAGACTGCAAAGAGGCCCGTCCTCGTTCAAATATTTGCTGGTCAAATATTCCGGTTTTTGGCCTTTCTCCACATCTAAAGCTTACCAGAACTACAAAAGAACCTGCCATCAGGCGTGGTCACGTAAGCTGCATCTTCCTTATCCATCTGCTGAATCAAACATCTGAGATTTGAGAATCATTCAATATTTGATCAAATGCAAAATTAGAGCCATTAACATAACTTTTCTTTTTATTAAAATCCTGTATTCATTTTCTTAAAGAGTAATCCAGAACTTTTTTATATAATTAGTAAAACTTTCTCCATAAATTTGTGTTGTTTCCATAATCTGTTAACTTCAACCTGATCTAAATTCATTTCACAGTTAACCCTGGTTCTGCAAATGTTGACAGTGTTAATCTATCATTTGAAAGTTTAATTTTATGGTTAATGAAATCACTGCAATGTCTTTTAATCATCATTTCATTTAATAAATACGTGAAAATGAGAGAAGTTGTTGAAAATTTATTTCATTCTGTGTCTGGTTGAAGTACCCAGTATCAAATTCACTAAAATTTTGAGACTGATTATTAATTAATTTATTGAGTGATTAAACAGGTATAAAGTGAAATTAAAGATTAAATTGCTTCTTAGAGATAGAAGCTGGTGCTCCACAAGTGTTGTTAACTTTTCCAGTGTATATGAACCAAGAATTCATCTCCGGTTCCAATACATTAATATAAATTAAATAATTTTTATACCTGATCATAATTATTAATTCATATATTGTTACAAGTGCTTCACACATTAAAATAAAACACAATTTATCCCTCCTCCCCCAAACACATATACACATAGACATAAACACACACACACACACACACACAAAGAAACTTTCATCAGTGTGAAACTTATGGCTTAAGGCTTAAGGTTGGGCACTGAAGATCCAAGTGTGGAAGCACCACTAGGGAACAATCACCAGCAGGGAAAGTGCCAAGTTCCCGGCTACAGGAACACCAACTCTGAGACTGCCTGAGTGCAACATGAGGGGTCGACACCGCAGGCACAGCATTGCAGCGCACAACCCCTCAGCCGGGCTGTCCAGGACAACCACAGGCCAGTGAACCACAACCAGAAAACAGGCACAACCCCCACGGGAGGGCCCCCCATGAGGAAACGCCGGAGCTTGGACAGAGTGATAAAAAGTCACTTGTAAATAATAAGGAAGTTTGCTGATAAAAAAAGACTGGGCAATTAAGATGACTAGATGAATAACACAACATCTAAATAGAGTCAAACAGACATATATTCATAAATATTAATTAGCAGTAAAATAAGTGATTGTAACATAAAATAAATTTAAAATCAGAAATTAAGAGAATTAAAATAGGAAGCTAATCAAAAGCAAGGTTAAAATAGTAGTTCTTGAGCCTGCTTTTAAAAACCTGGATATTCTCGGTAGCCCTGATGTTCTCTGGCAGCCTGTTCCACAGATGTGGGCCATAGTAATTAAAAGCAGCCTCACTGTGGGTGCGTGTTTTGACAGTAGGAATAGTTAAAAGGCCAGTACCAGAGGACCTCAGAGACCGTGGTGGCTCATATGCCAAAAGCAATTTTGATAAATAAGAAGGCCCAAGAGCATGCAGGCAATAATAAACCAGTAAAAGAACCTTAAAATCAATCCTGAAGGACATGGGGAGCTAATGTAGTGATTTTAAAAACAGTGTGATGTGAGCCTGCTGCCTAGTCCTCGTCAGAACCCGTGCAGCTGAATTCTATAATAACTGAAGATTTGAAATTGTCTTTTTAGGAAGACCAGAGGGCAGGGCTTTACAGTAATCAATATGACTGGTGATAAAAGCATGCATCAGTATCTTAGTGTTTGATCGAGAGAGACGTGGGCGGACTCTGGCTATATTCTTTAGATGGTAAAATCCTGTTTGTGCTACATTTTTTAATGTGTGGAGTAAAACAAAGCTCAGAGCCTGACATATGTATCGGCCCAGGAAACACGCATGCAGGCTCAGGTAAGATTTAATAGCTTTATTCAACAGCAGAGGGGTGTTTGGGTGCATGTATGAGATATGTATGTGGATTGTGGGTGGACGATGAGAATCTGGAACAGAGCAGCACGCCGTGCAGCCAGGCAACCCTACGGGAAGAACAGAGACAGGGAATTTAGCTGGGCTTAACCACACGGGGAAGTAATGCTGAGTGATGCTTACTTGCAGAAGGGAAGGTGGCTGGCGCTGGCTAGGATCTTCGGCCTGGGAGACAGTGCCCTGCTGCGCACACGACGAGACATGGATATGCGGGAGGAGGAGATGGTGAAGAGGGGAGAATCCGCCGCCAGGGAATCCACCTGTGCACAGTGGAGGACTGAAAGACAGGTAAGTGGCAAACAGCTTACATGTTGAAGCGAAGAGTGGCAGGATGGGAAGAGACGATCCTGCTGAGGGTTTGAGCGCGTAGTAGAACAGACGGCTCCAGACCGATGTTCAGGGCCGAGTGGGCTAAATAGCTCATCACTGACGAGGCGCAGGTGTGCGCGCAGCTGAGGTGGATGCCTGAGAGCAGCGAGTTGTGACAGAGCCTAAAATGATGCCCACATTTTTTTACATGATGTGATGGGGTAAAGGACAGACTATGTAATTTTGGTTAAAAATTTCTCTCTCTGAGCCTCAGGACCAATGAGCAAAACTTCAGTTTTGTCCTAGTTCAGCTGAAGAAAGTTTGCTACCATCAATGACTTAATGTCTAAAATATAGTTTAAAAGGGTCTGAAGATATGGACATGGTTCCATGTCTTCATGGTTCCATGGCAGCATGTACAGATTAAAAAAAAGTATTGGACCTAAAATTGAACCTTGGGGCACACCACAATTCATTTTGTAGACTTTGGAAGAACATATTTCCATGGTTACAAAAAAGTCCTTGTCTGTGAGGTAGGACTTGAACCAATTAAGAACAGTACCAGAGAGGTCAACCAGGTCCTTTAGTCTGGTTAAAAGAATATGGTGGTCTACTGTATCAAAGACGGCACTTAGGTCCAGAAGAACCATCACTGAAATTTTGTGTGAGTCCATATTGTGCCTTAGGTCATTAACAATCATGACCAAGGCTGTCTCTGCACTGTAGTTTGTCCTAAAACAAGGTTTTCATCAAATACGTTATTTGATATTAAAAAATAATATTAACTGAGTAAAAACAAGTTGTTGTTTTTTTTCCCCCCTAACATTTTGCTTAAAAATAGTAAGTTGGATACTGGTCTGTAGTTATTAAGGATTTCTGGATCTAAATTACTCTTCTTCAGAAGGGGTCTCACCACTGCCATTTTAAAGGCAGCAGGGAAAACACCTGTCTGGAGAGAGTAATTCATTATTTAAAGGATCCTCCTGGAAAAATAAACAAAATGCTTTTAAAACTGATGTGGGAATGGGATCTAAAAGACAGGTTGTGTCATGTCCGCTGCGTAACTTGCAGTGAACATATGAATGAATATAAGCCCAACATGCAGTTATGTAGCTTGTTTATTAACTGAAGGGAAAAAAATGTACAAAACATCCATATAAAATCCACAATCAGTCGTGATGAAACAACCGGCTACTAGCTGAGTTGGCGTAGAGAAAATGCCAAGTGTGCTCCAGGCTGAGTAGGAGCGAAGAGGAAGGCATTATTAGGGAAGACTTACATAGATTCTTTTATATATTTTATGATATATATTTATTTTACAATATTCTCTGTGTCGTTTCTGTCCTGGAATGTTTGTGGACTGTATGGTGAAGAGCTCCCTGGTTCCATCAACATGGACTACCTCCCCTTTTTTGTATCACTGCTACTTGTCCTCTGGCTGTTTGTCTCTGAAGTAAACACGTTCGGCATCATGGCAGGCAGAATACATTATTCCAGAGACATGTTGGTGCATTTAAACACGGTTGATGCAGCGGCTGTGACTGAGCCTAAGCCGCAACTGCCGGACTTTATTTTGAGAGATGGACATAGCGGTGAAAAGAGAGACGGCAGAAGGAAGCGCGGAAGGCGTGGAGGTGTGAAATTGCGCCTGAGAAGACATCAGTTTGGTAACATTCCTCTTCCTTCTATGATTTTTGGGAATGTACAGTCTCTGAGAAACAAGGTGGATGAAATTCAAGGGAATGTACGCTACCAGAAGGACTTTAAGAACTGCTGTGTCATGGCTTATACCGAGACTTGGCTTAATGCGCATGACCGAGACACAGACCTGTGGATAGACGGCTTTGGAGCCCCACTGCGCTCGGATCGGCAGGAAGAGGTAACGGGGAAGTGTCAGGGGGGCAGCGTATGTTTACACATTAATAAGGAGTACTGCACATCTGTCACGGTCAGAGAGCACATCTGTACACCCAATGTGGAGCTGCTGTCTGTGTCACTACATCCCTTTTATTTGCCTCGCAAGTTCCCCCAACTTTTCATCACAACTGTGTACATTCACCCTAGGGCAGACGCTGACTCCGCCTGCAGCACAATCTTTGATGTGATCCAGCAGCTGCAATCAATTTCTCCAGAGGCGCCAAACTTCATTCTTGGGGATTTTAACCATGTTTCTTTAAAGAAGACACTTAAAAACTTTTATCAGTATGTCTCCTGCCCAACCAGGCGAAAAAAGACATTGGACCTGTGCTATGGATCCATAGAGAGGGCCTATAAATCACTCCCCCTTCCTCCTTTAGGATCCTCAGATCACAACTGTGTACATTTGCTGCCCACATATAAAACTGATCTCAGAAGAGGCAAGGTGGAGACGAGAGACATTGATGTGTGGACAGAGGATTCAGTGCACAGCCTCCAGGAATGCTTTAACTGTACAGACTGGGAGATGTTCACACTGTCCTGCAGGGATGATTTGGACTATTTGGTGGATGTCACATGCTCATGCATGGCTTTCTGTAAAAATGAGATTGTTCCACATAAACGTGTCAAAATATATCCCAACAACAAACCATGGGCTACAAAATCAGTTAAATCCTGCTTACAGAGGAAAGCACTTGCCTTTAAACAGGGGTCTGTTTTTGCACTACAGGTTGCCACAAAGGAGCTGAAGGCCGAAATTTTAAGAGCAAAACAGAATTATAAATCAGAGTTGGAAAGCAAGATGGCAACAAAGAAACTTGTTTCAGCCTGGGCCAGTATGAAAACTATTGCAGGCCTTCAGAGCACAGAGCGCAGTAATTGTCTGTTTTTAGATGGTTTTAATTCAGACACAGAGCTGGCTAATGCTCTTAATTGTTTTTATGGTCATTTTGACTCCTTTGATTTTAGCACAGAAACCCAAGATTTGAAACAAAAACTCAAAGACAATCAGCACTTTAATATTGAAGTGCAGGATGTTAAAAGGGAGTTCTGCGCTGTAAAAGTGAACAAAAGTCAGGGCCCTGATAATATATGTGGGCGCTTGGTAAAGTCCTGTGCACATGAACTGAGTCCTATATTTCATTACATTTTCAATAAGTCCTTACAGACACAACATGTGCCTAAGATCAGGAAAGAAGCCGTGGTTGTTCCCGTTCCAAAATCCAGCTGTCCTAAAACGGTAAACGACTTTAGACCAGTTGCTTTGACTTCAATTTTAATGAAAATTTTTGAAATACTGGTCAGATTTGAGGTCCTAAAGCAGACTGAGCATGCATTGGATCCTCTGCAGTTTGCCTATAGGCCTCACAGAGGAGTGGAGGATGCCACTGTCACTCTTTTTAACATGCTTTTTAAACATCTGGATTTTAATGGGACACACTCCAGACTTTTATTTGTGGACTTTTCCTCCGCCTTTAATACAATCCAACCTCATATCTTAGTTGAAAGGCTCCTGCAGCAGTTTGATTTGAGCAATAATCTGGTGGGTTGGATTCTGGATTTCTTAACTAACAGGACACAGAGAGTAAGGGTCAATGGTACATTGTCTGACCTAAAGTGCTCTTCTACTGGCTCTCCTCAGGGTTGTGTGTTGTCACCACTACTCTTCATCCTGTACACAAACATGTGTCGGAGCAGACATGACAACAGACACATTATAAAGTATGCTGATGACTCAGTTATTGTCAGTCTCCTCCAGGATGGTGAGAGTGGCCACGGCCCAGTAGTTGATTATTTTGTTCACTGGTGTGAGGATTCCTACCTGCAGCTGAATACGACAAAAACTAAAGACATGATTATTGACTTTAGGAGGAAAAATCCCAGGCACAAAGTCACCATACTAAAAGGCCAGACCACCGAATGTGTACAATCCTACAAATATCTTGGGACGATTTTTGATAGTAATTTAAACTTTGAAGAGAACTGTGAAAGGGTGTGCAAAAGGGTCAGCAACATTTGCATTGCTTGAGAAAACTTGCACGCTTCCAAGTTGACCGAACCATAATGGCAATGTTTTATGGGGTTTTATTGAATCTGTTTTATCCTTTTCTTTAGTGTCATGGTTTGGTCAGATAAAACTGAAACAGAGGAAATCCTTGGATCAGGTAGTTAGATGGTCCAGTCGTTTGCTTAGTGAGCCACACATGAGCCTGACATCCCTGTACACCAGACAGGTACAGAGGATGGCTACCTCCATTTTAAATGATGACTCCCACCCTTTGCACTGCCACTTTCAGCTTCTTCCCTCAAGACGGAGGTTTGCTGTCCCAAAAAGTAGAACCCAGCGCTACAAAAACAGCTTTGTCCCTGCTGCTGTCAAAGAGTTGAACAAGCTGTAAAAATATATTGCACATAATTTAGGTACCTATTTATTAACTCCATTTTATATTTACTTATTTTTGTAGGATGTCACTTGGGTTCTAAATATTTTATTGGGTTTTAGACCTTTGAGTTTTTAACCTCTTTGACTAGTTTTTAACTTTTAATATGACCCTTCTCTCTTACCTCTGGTTTTTCTCCCATCTCTTTGTCTTTTTATACCCTGATTGATGGAACCTGGAGTATTCTTATCATGTTTATAGTCAGCTTCATATGTGCCTGTGTTTGTGTCTATGTTGAATGTAATTTGTGGCTTGTAAATATGGATGTCACCAGACTGCAAAACAAATCTACCTACTTGTACAAATAAAGTAACCTGAACCTGAACCTGAATATATGTTGGAGTGGAAAGGCTCTGAGGTAACAACACGGTTCAGTCATGGGAAAAGCCAACAGTCACAAACCAGGATGTCCAAGATTGACTTAAGCTGCCCCACTGACTGATCACACTGCCTCCCATAAGTACACAAATCCCTAATGAAGGCAAGTGGACCCAGCCATGTGGAAAGCTAGTGCGTGACTGATTGGAATGTGTGTGTGTGTGTGTGTGTGTGTGTGTGTGTGTGTGTGTGAGGATGTGTGCGAGCGTGCGTGCATAAGTGTGCATGTGATGATACCTGACAGCCGGTGAGTGCCTGGCAGAGGGAGAGGTGTGGCTTTAGACTGGCGAGGTCCAAAAACAAAGGGCTTAATCACCAGCTGGAGCCAATTAGCAACAAATCAGAAGCTACAGCCACAAATCATGAGTGGAGCTGAAACACCAGCTCCACACGACAGGTTGTTGGATTTACTTGGGAGAAAACTTGACCAGGGGTTTCAGTATCAACAAGGGCAAAACTCTCCAGTGTTTCCTCAGATAAAAGCAGAAGATCCACAGTACTAAAAACAGTATCTTGTGATAAAAGATTGGATCTAATAGCATCTATTTTACTTCTGAAGTTGTCTGCAAAGTCCTCACATAGTGAGTCTGTTGGCATCACGCTAGACTTCTTAAAATCAGGGTTGATCAGGTGATCTATGATGGAGAAAATGATTCTGGAATTGTTTTTGTGAGTATTTATTATTTTGGTGAAGTGGGAGCTTCTTGTTTGTTTCATCATGTTATTATACCGTTTTAGTTGTTCGCCCATAATTTGGTAATGAACAGTTAATTTTGTTTTTCTCCACCTTCTCTCTGCTGCTCTGCATTTCCCTTTCTGCTGTTTTATATCTTCATTCCACCAGGGCGGGAAAGGTTTAATTTTTGCATTTTTGGTCTTTAATGCTGCAACCAAGTCCAGTGCTGATTTTAGTTTATTGTTAAAACTATCTGACATAATGTTGGACCCAGGGAGCATGCACACACAGACTCAAGTTCAATACAATGATCTTTATTGAATAACCAGCAGGTGTGTGGGTGCGTGTATGCGGTGTGTGAATGTTGTGTGGGTGAACGAGCTGCAGCCGGGGGTGAAACAGAGCGCCGTACAGCCTGGCAACCCTAGAGACAGAACCAAACACAGGTGTTAATTTCAGCCGCGTTATGATGGATGGAAAATAAACAGGGCTTACTTGCAGATGTCCTGGAGTTGGCGTCGGCTTGGGCTTTGGGCCACCTGCCAGGGAGATAGCGCCTGCTGAGCGCACCCGGTGAAGCGTTGTGATACGCGGCATGGAGAGAGGAGCGGTTCCGCCGCCGTGAGGGAGAGAACCGCCGCCGGAGGGATCCACCTGTGCACAGGGGAGAGCCTGGGAGGAGAGGTAAGGTTGGAATTTGTTGAGCTTACGTGCCAACGGAGAGTCCAATGATGTAGCGCAGGGCTGAGCAGAATCAGGGCGTGCGCAGGATGAAGAGCGTATCATAGCAGACAGCTCCGTGCTGAAGCTCTAGGCAGCACGGGCTATATAGCCCGAGGCTGATTCCTCCCAGGTGTGCACACAGCTGAGGCAGATGACCTCAGCTGGCGCTGGCTTACCTGGGTGCACCTGGTGGAAGTCCTTAATAAGGCGTTTGTCCAGTACAAACAACGGGCACACCCAGGACCTCCACTCGGGGCCATACCCCTCCCAGTCCACCAAGTACTGCAAGCCGCGACCCCGGCGTCGGACGTCCAGGATGGAGTTGACCATCCAAGCCGGGTCACCGTCGATCAACACGGGTGGAGGTGGGGCTTGAGGAGGGGGGGCAGAGCGGGTTGGAAATCACGGGTTTGACCTGTGAGACGTGGAATGTGGAACAAACACACAGAGAAGGAGGGAGAGTCAGACGCACAGCCACAGGATTCACCACCTTAACAATAGGGAAGGGCCCAATAAAGCGTTTGGCCAACTTCCTCTTTTCAGCCTTCAGGTTAATATGCTGTGTCGATTACCATACCTGCTGACCCACCTGATACTGCGGAGCAGGTCTCCTGCGCCGGTTCGCCACCCTGGTGTTGCGCTCTGCTGTGCTTAAAAGGGCCTGGCGAGTAGCAGCCCATAGCTGACAGCAGCGCCTCAGGTGCACGTGGACTGATGGTACGGCCACCTCCCCCTCTTCTCCAGGGAACAGTGGGGGATCGTAGCCCAACGATGCCCTGAAAGGTGACATACCGGTTGCAGAAGAGACAGGTTATGAGCATATTCTATCCAAGGCAGATGACTGCTCCATGATGATGGGCTGGAGGCAATGACGCAGCGCAGAGAGGCCTCCAGCTCCTGATTTGCCCGCTTGCACTGCCCGTTGCTCTGGGGGTGATGACCAGAGGACAGGCTCACTGTAGCCCCCAAAGCGTTACAAAAACTCCTCCACACACTGGAGACGAACTGCGGGCCCCAGTCAGAGACGATGTCCGCAGGGATCCCATGCAGGTGCACGGCGTGCTGCACCAGAAGATCCGCTGTGTCACGTGCTGTTGGAAGCCCACGCAGGGGAATGAAGTGGGCAGCCTTCAAGAAGTGGTCCACGATGGTCAGCATGGTGTCGAACGTGTTGGATACTGGGAGACTGGTTACGAAGTCCAGCGCCACATGAGACCACAGCCTCCCAGGGACCGGCAGGGGGTGAAGAAGGCCAGCCAGTGGAGAAGAAGACGTCTTCCCGGTGGCACACTGAGGGCAGGCACGAACGTAGCTGATGACATCCTTCCTTAAGCCCTGGCCACCAGAACAATCTTTGGAGCAACTCCACCAATCGGGAGATCCCAGGGTGGCAGGCGAATTTGGAAGAATGGGCCCAGTGGATCACATCACCCCGAACAGCAGATGGTACGAACAGTCTCCCGGCAGGGCCTCTGCCCGGCTCCGGTTCGGTTTCTTGGGCCTTCAAGACCTTATCCCTGATGGCCCAGGAGAGGGCGCCCACGACACACGAGGCCGGGACGATGGTGTGCTCCTGCTTCTCAGCGGCCTCCGAGGCGAACTGCCTGGACAGGGCATCTGGCTTCGCGTTCTTTGGCCCCGGGTGGTAGGTGATGGCGAACTGGAAGCGCCCGAAGAACAGGGACTAACGCACCTGGTGAGCATTCAGGCGCTTAGCCGTCCTCAGGTACTCCAGGTTCTTATGATCCATCCAGACCACAAAGAGTAGCGAGGCCCCCTCCAGCCAGTGCCACCACTCCTCCAGCGCGAGCTTGACCGCCAGGAGTTCCCTGTCACCGACGTCATAGTTCCTTTCAGCGGGTGACAGTCACCGAGAGAAAAAGGCACAGGGGCAGATCACTCCGTCCACGAGCGGAGCGCTGTGAAAGTACTGCCCCCACCCCCGAATCAGAGGCATCCACCTCGACCAGACACTGCAGCGCGGCGTCCACCTGCATCAAGACCCGGGACAAGGAGAATTCCACCATCAGGGCCGCAAAGGCCAACGCAGCCTCCTCTGTCCACCGGAACGGCACCTTAGGGGAGGTGAGACGGGTCAGGGGGGCGGCGATCGAGCTGTATTTGGGCACAAACCACCGGTAGAAATTGACAAACCCCAGAAATTGTTGCAACTGTTTCCTTGACGAGGGGAGGGGGGGGGGGGCAACGGCCTCACGTGAACCTGATGCTCCTCCCGGGATTTAGAGAAGATCAGGATGTCATCCAGGTAGACGAAAACAAAGGAAAACGAGGTACGAGGCATGACGAGGTACTCAAAGTGGCCGCTGGGGGTCCAGAATTCCGTCTTCCACTCATCGCCCTCCCGGATCCGCACGAGATGGTAAGCACTGTGGAGGTCCAATTTCGTGAACCAGGAGGCCCCCTGGAGAGAGTCGAAGGCAGAGTCCATCAGAGGTAAGGTGTATTTGTCCTTGATGGTAATATCATTTAGAGCCCGGAAGTTGATGCAGGGGCGAAGAGAACCGTCTTTCTTTCCCACGAAGAAGAAGCCTGCCCCACCAGTGATGACGATGGCCGGATGATGCCCGAGCTGAGTGACTCCTTGATGTACGCCTCCATAGCCCCGCGCTCCGGAGCCGATAAGCTGTACAAGCGGCTCGACGGCAGGGGGGCGCCCGGGATGGCACAGTCGTACAGGCGGTGGTGGGGGGAGACAGCGCCTGGGCCTTGCTGAACACTGCTCCGAGGTCGTGAAATTCCGAAGGTACTGTGGACAAGTCGGGGGGTGGAAGGGCGGGGGGAGGGGAGGCAGGAGGACCACAGGAGAACAAGCTGTTGATTGGAGACAAGCACTCAAACAGAACGGGCTCCAGGCGAGAACGTTGCCAGTCTGCCAGTCGAAGGTGGGGTTGTGCAAGCGCAGCCATAGGTAACCCACAATGACCGGGGCAGCCGAGGTGGAGAGGACAAACAACCGGAGATCCTCACAATGGTTCCCTGAAATGATGGCCGCAACCGGGGCAGTCCAGTGCGTTATCTTCTCTAAGGGAGCCTTTGACAGGGTGATGAGGTTAAGGGGGGTTGGCAGAGCTTGGCAGGGGAGCCCCAATCGGGTTGCCAGTTCTTTAGAAATAAAGCTCTGTTCAGTCCACCAGTACGTGTGTGAGGAACAACGGAGAGTCCAATGATGTAGCGCAGGGCTTAGCGGAATCAGGGCATGCGCAGGACGAAGAGCGTATCATAGCAGACGGCTCCGTGCCGAAGCTCTAGGCAGCACGGGCTATATAGCCTGAGGCTGATTCCTCCCAGGTGTGCGCACAGCTGAGGCAGATGACGGCCCAGAGTGAGTTGTAACACTATCAGTAATAAAGTCGCCTGATGCAGGTAGAACCTCAGCAGGAACTTCAGTTATTTATTTATTTAGCGAATGCAAAATAAATAAATAACAGGTAGAACCTCAGCAGGAACTTCAGTTAAAACCCTGTTAAAATTTGCAGCCACTTCAGAAGTCAGATGGTGCTTCCTCACAGCTGTCACCAGGGTGTCTCACTGAAAAAAAACGGTGACGTCAAAAAACACAGAAATGATCTGAGATAACCAGGTCTACAACAGAGGACACAATAGTGGACAGGCTGTAGGTACTGGCAAGGTCTAAGGTGTGTCCTCTGTTGTAAGTTGACTGTGTTGTGTGTTGTTTAAAATCCATACAATTAAGAAGGTTTAAAAATTTACTGGAAAAGAATTAGAAGGATCATCTATGTGAAGATTAAAATCACCAGCTATGACTCCCTTGTTATATTTTGTGTGGATGATTGACAGCATGTCAGAGAATTCAGGGATAAATGCTGCACATGGTTTTGGTGGTCCATAAAATTGGGGGACTGTTAAAAACAAATACATGATATTCAAAGGTGGTGTACTTGCTAAATGTAATTTCTTTATAATTAAAATCACCAGAGTTTATTGTTGCAGTTCCACCACCTTTCTGACCCTTCCTTGTAGAAAATAAAAAAGTTAAAATTGGATTAAGAGGCCTCGGTGAGAGCAACTGATGCATCGGTACCCAGCCACGACTCAGTAAAAAACAGACAATTCAGTTTATGATCAAAAATCAAATTTTTTAATAATAAAATATTTATTTTCAAGGTCACAGTCATTTAAAAGAGCCATACAAACTGTTGAAGGGTTAGTGTGTGAGGTGGTTTGTTGGGTATTTAAGTTCATTTTGACATGGTTCTTATGGTTTACTCCACCAATCCGAATCCTGTGTGGTAATGGGGTAGGTGGGTAGGGGATGGTGGAGTGTGGTGAGGAGGAGGGCACAGCTTGTGAGTAAAATGGGCTTACGGGGGAGAAAGAGAGACACATGCACACATGTAACCCATAGCTGATATTTTATGACAGTCTGAACTGCTTTTCATCACAGACACATGTTCTGGGAGGCATTTTTTGGTAGACTCTGGCTCCCAGAAGAGCCTCATTCTGCCGGTCAGCGCAGACAGGCTGGCAGAAGGCAACGGTCCCGCTCTTATTGCCGCCAACAGATCCCACATCAGGATGTTTGATTGCGTCCTTCCTCCACTACAAATATATATATATATATATATGTATAAACAAGGAGGATCGTCACTTCCTTGTGGTAACGTAACGTATCGTCACTTCCTGTTTTGCTGTCTGCCTGTGTGGTTGCTCTCCAGCTATTAGCTATGGCTACTAGCTCTCTTTCCTCTCCTCTGGTGTGCTCTCTCTGTCAGATGTTTAGCTACACCTCTGCCTCTTTTAGCGATAACGGTAAATGTAATAAATGTTGTCTTTTTGAGGCGCTCGAGGCGAGGTTGTCTGATTTGGAATCCCGGCTCCGCTGCATTGAAACACCGTCTGCGCCAATTAATCTCGACAGACGCCCATTAGCTGCAGCGGAGCTAGCTAGCTTAGGCCCCCCTGTCAGCGGTTCCCCGGCTCTCCTCAGCAGCAAGGAGACTGGGTGGGTGACGGTGAGAAGGAAGCCTAGTCGCAAAGCCCCGGTTCACCACCAACCTGTTCACGTTTCTAATCGTTTTTCCCCGCTCAGCGACACACCCTCTGAGGAAAAAACTCTGATCATTGGCGACTCTGTAGTCAGAAACGTGAACCTAGAGACTCCAGCGGCCATAGTCAAATGCATTCCTGGGGCCAGAGCAGGCGACATCGAGTCAAATCTGAAAATGCTGGCTAAAAGTAACTGTAAATACTCCACAATTGTTATTCACGCCGGCATTAATGACATCCGTCTCCGGCAGTCGGAAGTCACCAAACTTGATGTAGAATCGGTGTGTGACTTTGCAAAAACGATGTCAGCCACTGTAGTATTCTCTGGGCCCCTCCCCAATCTGACCAGTGATGACATGTTTAGTCACTCGTCATCCTTGAACCGCTGGCTGTCTGTGTGGTGTCCTAAAAATGACGTGGGCTACATTGACAATTGGAGCTCTTTTTGGGGAAAACCTGGTCTTATGAGACGAGACAGCATTCATCCCACTTTGGATGGTGCTTCTCATTTATCTAACAATCTGGCATCTTTTTTATCCAAATTTCCAAAACCATGACTACTCAGAGTTGGGACCAGGAAGCAGAGTCGCAGTCTTACACGCCTCTCTGCAGCTCCTCTTCATCCACCACCCCTCAGCTTAGCCCCTGTCTTCCCCATCAGAGAATCGTTGTCTGCTCCCTCCAAAGTAAATAAAAATATCATGCATAAGCATCCCAAAGTGATAAAGCAAAACATTGGTAAAACTCAAATTAAACATAAAGCCTCTAAATTGAATGATTTGGCCTCTGTTCCTCCTCATAATTTAAAAATTAAATGTGGTTTATTAAATATTAGGTCTCTAACTCCCAAGTCTCTGTTAGTCCATGATCTGTTAATTGATCATCAGATTGATTTAATTTCCCTTACAGAGACTTGGTTAGGGCAAGAGGATTATGTTGGTTTAAATGAATCAACTCCCTCTGGTTATTTAAACTGTCAAAATCCCAGAAGTTCTGGTCGTGGAGGAGGAGTAGCAACAATTTACCATTCCAAATTACTAGTTAATGTAAAGCAAAAAACATGTTATAATTCCTTTGAGGGCCTGGTCCTCAGTATTGGGCACTTTAGCAATTTTAGGTTAAACCCAATTTTATTTGCCAATCTGATAGAATAATTATAGTAGGGGACTTTAATATACATGTGGATGTAGATAGTGACTGCCTTAATGTGGCATTTAATTCAATATTAGACTCGATTGGGTTTTCTCAGAAAGTAGGAAATTCTACTCATTACCTCCACCATACATTGGACCTTGTTCTGACATATGGCATAGAAATAGAAAATCTTGTAGTGTCTCCTCATAACCCTGTACTGTCAGACCATTGTCTGTTAACCTTTGATTTTACCATTTCTGACTATTTGGCTCCTAAAGAAAAATATTATTACAGTAGATGCCTCTCAGATGATGCTGTTTCCAAATTTATGCAGATTGTTTCCTCTATGCCATGTGTCAACACAACGGAAATAAGCTATAGACAGCTTGCTCCTTCTGTAATTGATAACATGGTGGATAGTGTTTCAGCTTCTCTGCATCAGGCTCTAGACTTGGTGGCCCCCTTAAAAAAGAAAAAGTCTAATCAGAGATTTCTAACTCCTTGGTTCAACACAGAAACTCGTAGCTTAAAACAGAAGACTCGTCAATTAGAAAGAAAAAGGCGCTCTACTAATTTAGATGAAATCTATTTAGCTTGGAGAAATCATCTTTTAATTTATAAAAAATCTCTTAGAAAAGCTAGAACTAGTTATTACTCTGCATTAATAGAAGAGAACAAGAATAATCCCAGGTTTCTTTTCAGTACTGTAGCCAGGTTGACAAAGAGTCAGGACTCTATCAATCCTAGCATTCCCTTAGAGCTTACTAGTCAGGACTTTATGAACTTTTTCAATAATAAAATTTCATCCATCAGAGATAAAATCAATCAGATTCTTCCCACAGTTAACTTAAATACTGTAACTACTACAACTCCTTCTATTGATGTCTGGCTTGATGAGTTTACTCCAATCGACCTTTGTGAGTTAGACAAAATAGTTTCCTCATCCAAACCTTCAACTTGTCTTTTAGACCCTATTCCTACTAGGTTATTTAAAGAAGTCTTCCCACTTATTGGTAGCTTTATTCTTCATATAATCAATTCTTCATTAACTTTAGGCCATGTACCGCAGGCTTTTAAAACTGCTGTAATTAAACCCTTACTCAAAAAGCCAACGCTAGATCCAGGAGCTTTAGCTAACTATAGACCAATCTCTAATCTCCCTTTCTTTTCAAAAATCTTAGGAGTTGTTGCTACGCAATTATTCGACCACCTGCAGGGAAATGGTTTACTTGAAGAGTTTCAGTCTGGGTTTAGAATCCATCATAGTACTGAAACAGCCTTAGCGAAGGTCACTAACGACCTCCTCATTGCATCTGATAATGGACTAGTTTCTGTACTTGTCCTTTTAGACCTTAGTGCAGCTTTTGATACTATCGATCATAATATTCTACTTGATAGATTAGAACACTATGTTGGACTTAATGGAACTTCGTTGCAGTGGTTTAGATCTTATTTATCTGATAGGTTCCAGTTTGTTCATGTAAATAATGAGTTTTCTTTCAACTCAAAGCTTAGTCATGGAGTTCCACAGGGATCTGTGCTAGGCCCTACTCTTTTTAGTTTATATATGCTTCCGTTAGGCAACATTATTAGAAAGCACTGTATACATTTTCATTGTTATGCAGATGACACACAATTATACCTGTCAATGAAGCCAGATGATAGTAATCAATTAGCCAAGTTAGAAGCCTGTCTTAAGGAAATCAAAGCTTGGATGACTTGTAATTTCCTGCTATTAAATTCAGATAAGACTGAAGTCATTCTTGTTGGTCCAAAAAATCTTAGAAATTCCTTTCCAAATCAAACTTTCGGTTTGGATGCAGTTACTCTTTCTCTTAATAGCTCTGTGAGGAACCTTGGAGTTATTTTTGATCAGGATTTGTCCTTCAATTCACATATTAAAATTGTTTCTAAGACTGCCTTCTATCATTTGCGTAATATTGCCAAGATTAGGAGCATCTTGTCTCAGAGTGATGCTGAGAAACTGATCCACGCTTTTGTTAGCTCGAGATTAGATTATTGTAATTCTTTATTATCAGGTTGTCCTAAAACATCTTTAAAAAGTCTTCAGCTGATCCAAAATGCTGCAGCAAGAGTTTTAACAGGTACTAGAAAGAGAGATCATATCTCTCCGGTTCTGGCCTCCCTTCATTGGCTTCCCATAGAGTTTAGAATTAAGTTTAAAATCCTTCTTCTTACTTACAAAGCTCTAAACAATCAGGCTCCTTTTTATTTAAAAGATCTGATAGTACCGTATCATCTTAACAGAGCACTACGCTCCCAAAATGCAGGACTACTTGTAATACCTAGAATCTCCAAAAGTACAATGGGAGGCAGAGCCTTCAGTTATCAAGCTCCTCTCCTGTGGAATCAGCTGCCAATCTGGATTCGGGAGTCAGACTCGATCTCTGTTTTTAAGATTAGGGTTAAAACCTACCTTTTTGATATAGCCTACAATTAGGGAGGGATCATGTGTTTCTGAACCCTCCCTTAGTTATGCTGCTAATAGGTTTAGTCAGCCGGGGGACCTCCAGTAATGCACTGGGCCTCACTCCTTTCCTCACTCTCTATGAAATATTTTTTTTTGCTGGTCATTAACATTTGTTTGTTCTCTCCCATAGATTGAGTCCCCATCGTGCTGTTTGCTCTCTACATGTCTGTTCTTTTCATCTTCTCTGTCCCCTCACCCCCCAGCCAGTCGCAGCAGATGACTGCCCCTCCCTGAACCTGGTTCTGCTGGAGGTTTCTTCCTGTTAAAAGGGAGTTTTTCCTCTCCACCGTCGCCAAGTGCTTGCTCACAGGGGATCACCTGATTGCTGGGGTCTTTCTGCAACTGTGGGGGTTCCCCCCTAAAGTTGATAGTGCTATGAGATGACTGTTGTTGTGAAATGGCGCTATATAAATAAAGTTGAATTGAATTGAATTGAATATATATATATATACACTACCGTTCAAAAGTTTGGGGTCACTTAGAAATTTCCTTATTTTTGAAACAAAGGCACTGTTTTTTCAATGAAGATAACTTTAAACTAATCAGAAATACACTCTATACATTGCTAAGATAAGATAAGATAAGATAAGCCTTTATTAGTCCCACAACGGGGAAATTTCAGGATTGCAACAGCACAGGGATAGCAACACTCAGAGCAACAATCAGAAGGCAAGAAAAAAAAACAAGCAAGCAAGAGCAGCTAATATACATATGTACATATTACTATAAAATATATATATACACACACACACACAGACACACAGTGCAGACACACAGTGCAGCTAACGTGGTAAATGACCATTCTAGCTGCAAATGTCTGGTTTTTGGTGCAATATCTACATAGGTGTATAGAGGCCCATTTCCAGCAACTATCACTCCAGTGTTCTAATGGTACAATGTGTTTGCTCATTGCGTCAGAAGGCTAATGGATGATTAGAAAACCCTTAAGCAATCATGTTAGCACAGCTGAAAACAGTTTAGCTGGTTAGAGAAGCTATAAAACTGACCTTCCTTTGAGCAGGTTGAGTATCTGGAAAAAAATATTATTTCAAATAAAAATCATTATTTCTAACCTTGTCAATGTCTTGACTATATTTTCTATTCATTTTACAACTCATGGTGGTAAATAAGTGTGACTTTTCATGGAAAAACAAAATAATTGAATCGGTGAATTCAAAAGGTGCCGAAGTCACCTTTGAAAAAGTATGGACTTGGACCCTTTTTGAATTCACCAATTCAATTGTCTGGGTGACCCCAAACTTTTTATATATTTTGTTTTTGTTATAATTTGTTATATTTTATATAACAAATTTATATATATATTTTTTAATCTTCCTTCTTCTTTCTACACCTTTCACTCTATATATATCACGGACACACAGATCACCCCAAAGGTCTCCCGAGTCGGCGGACGGAGCCACTGTTTACAGCAGGAGACGATACAGCAGGGAAGAGCTAGCTAGCACTCAACCGCCACCCGGAGCTAACGGAGAAACTCGACATACTGGGAGAACTGAAGCGAAAACGACGCAGGTGCCGGGCTGGAGTTTAGGCTGCGTGCAAGAAATATAAGACAGAAAAATAAAGAGCAATGGCAAGAACCAAGCAGACCGCCCATAAATCTACTGGAGGAAAAGCCCCCAGGAAGCAGCTGGCCACCAAGACTGCTCGAAAAAGCGCTCCGGCCACCGGCGGAGTGAAGAAGCCTCACTGTTACAGGCCCGGTTCCGTGGCTCTGAGAGAGATCCGTCGCTACCAGAAATCCACGGAGCTGCTCATCCGTAAGCTGCCCTTCCAGCGTCTGGTGAGGGAGATCGCTCAGGACTTCAAGACCGACCTGCGCTTCCAGAGCTCCGTCGTCATGGCTCTGCAGGAGACCAGCGAGGCCTACCTGGTGGGTCTCTTCGAGGACACCAACCTGTGCGCCATCCACGCCAAGCGGGTCAACATCATGCCCAAAGACATCCAGCTGGCCCACGGCATCCGCGGAGAGAGAGTTTAGACTTTCTGCTGCACATCCACCAACCACAATGCTCCGCACTGTGTGTTTATATATATATATATATATATATATACGTATATGTATATATATATATATATATATACTACCGTTCAAAAGTTTGGGTCACCCAGACAATTATTTTGTGTTTTCCATGAAAAGTCACACTTATTTACCACCATGAGTTGTAAAATGAATAGAAAATATAGTCAAGACATTGACAAGGTTAGAAATAATGATTTGTGTTTGAAATAATAATTTTTTCCTTCAAACTTTGCTTTCGTCAAAGAATCCTCCATTTGCAGCAATTACAGCATTGCAGACCTAACATGATTGCACAAGGGTTTTCTAATCATCCATTAGCCTTCTGACACAATGAGCAAACACATTGTACCATTAGAACACTGGAGTGATAGTTGCTGGAAATGGGCCTCTATACACCTATCTAGATATTGCACCAAAAAACAGACATTTGCAGCTAGAATAGTCATTTTCCACATCAGCAATGTATAGAGTGTATTTCTGATTAGATTAAAGTTATCTTCATTGAAAAAAGTGCTTTTCTTTCAAAAATAAGGACATTTCTAAGTGTTCCATTGTGTTCCATTGTTTGCTCCTCTCCACATGCGCACAGTGGGCTAGGGCTACTGCCCCATCTGTAAAGGCTGGCCAAGCAGGGGCCATGTCCAGTCCTGAAGCGATTGAGTGTAGACCACTGTCTCCTTGGGAGGTTGGTGCCCGGGACATGTTGGTTGGGGTTTATCACCAGCTGTTTGTTTGGGACCTCCTTGGTCTCCCATTCCTCTTGCCAAGCTGTCTGGATGGTAAAGTCAGCTGGGGGAGGGTTTTTCCAAATCGGCCGTCTGGATGAAAGTCGGGCAGTGGGTGGAGTGTAGATATCTGCATGGATTGGTAAGTGAGGAGAATCTTTAACTTTTTGGAGCATCCTTTGAGTTAATGCTGCTCGCCGGATGTGTGGAGGGGCTATGTTTGACAGTACAGAGAGCCAGGGGAGTGGTGTTGAGCGGATTGTATTGTTGTATTGTATTGTTGTATTGTATTATTGATTATATATATATATATATATATATATATATATATATATATATTAATATGTACATATGTATACTAGCTGCTCTTGTTTTTTCTTGCCTTCTGATTGTTGCTCTGAGTGTTGCTATCCCTGTGCTGTTGCAATCCTGGAATTTCCCCATTGTGGGACTAATAAAGGCTTATCTTATCTTATATATATATATATATATATATATATATATATATATATATATATATATATATATATATATATATATATATATATATATATATATATATATATTGTGGCCGCACATGGCCAAAACATAATGAGCAGCATCTTTGATAAGAACAAAGGGCAGAGTTTCCTTGGAGATAACAGGAAGCTGTGAAATGTGATCTTTTGTATGTCAGAGATGGCTTGGAGGATCCTTTGTGTGCCAGAAACTGTGAGGGGGTGTTTAAGGATTAAGGAAGTGCATGCAATGTGATATTTTATGTGAATGCAATGTGACCTTTTGATATGCAGAAGGACCTGAGTGTATAAGTGAAGAGTTCTGTTTGAGAGGTTCCTTTTTCTACTATGCTCATGAGAGAGAATGTGTAATAAACTGCTTGAGACCAACTTGCCCCATCATTTACACATTCTACTATATATATATATATATATATATATGCTGAAGACACTGGGTGGAAGAAAAACCTGCAGGGTCTTGGCCCTCCATGGAATGAGTTTGACACCCCTGGTACAGCTATGAAGTGACCCGCATGCGCAGAAGAAAACGTAACGTCACACACAGTGTTGTGTTTACAGAAGTAACTATGAGCCCCGAACGATTGAGGGGGACAGAACTTCTTCGCCTTGATGAAGAATAGCAAAATAAATGTTAAAATAATTCAGAAATGATTATGCACAAAATAAATATTAGACCAGCTTCATTCCTCTACACGCTAGATGACCGCTGTGGTCAGCTCTGCTTTAACAGAACTGATTGATGAAATAGCTCAATTGAAAATGAGACCCCTTGTCTCAATGGGATTACCTGTAAAAATAAGGTTAATAATAAACAATCCTAGTGATTACAATAAGGCTCTTGCCCACTGACATTGTCAGTGGATCGTACCAGCGGTCCCGCACAGGAAGGAGAAGCCGCCACAGACTCCCCTCTCCTATAGCCGTCTATCTGGCCATTCTGCTCCACAGTCATGTCGATATTAACTTTATATTTTATATATTACAGCTGCCAGGACTCACAGTGTGCTGTTTACAGGGAAAAAGGAATTTGCAGCGTCTGTTAAATGTGCTGTTGTGGTGGACACTTGACTCAGCGGGGGAACATCCTGTCACACCCATCAGGGCAGGAAGAAGGGCAGGACAATAGACATACGGACAAAGAGCCCTGGGGGGGGCAATCAGACTGGACTGTTAATTTATGCGCACCCCGAGGATGGAATGAATAACTGGCAGCCACTGAAACTAGAAGCAGAGGTCAAAGCGGCACCAGTGTATGTCATGTTAATGATGTGTATTACTGGCAATCAAAATGCTAATGTTCCATACATTCTCTTTGTCTGTACAACATGTATATAAGAGCTTGTTGCAGAGACCTCAGCAGCACAGTAGCTCACACGAGCTATGAAGCGTGTTGCAGTATGTTGGAGAAATAAAGTCTTGTCTCATTCCAGCTCGTTGCCTCTCACCCAATCCTTTTTCTCCACACTGTTACTTTTTTTTATTGTGCCGTTATTGTGCACCTGCTTGTCAGATGGTTTCAACCCTGAATTCCCCTGCCCCCCCCAAAAAATTTTTGAGTTATTGTGCAGTCAGAGCCTCCAAAATTACAATCCAGTGAAAAAAAAAGATTGATTAAAAAGAGAGCACAAATCAGCGGTGTCTTCCATGCTTGCTGCATCCTCCACTGCAGAATTGTAGCGTCTTTTTCACTTCAAGAAGAAAAAGTCGGATGAAATGCGACATGACCATTCAGACTGAGGTCACTTTGGAAAATATCAGATACGTATCCAAATTTTGACTACATATTCAATTCAATTCAATTCAATTCAACTTTATTTATATAGCACCATTTCACAACAACAGTCATCTCATAGCACTGCCAACTGTAGGGGGAACCCCCACAATTGCAGAAAGACCCCAGCAATCAGGTGATCCCCTATGAGCAAGCGCTTGGAGACGGTGGACAGGAAAAACTCCCTTTTAACAGAAAGAAACCTCCAGCAGAACCAGGTTCAGGGAGGGGCAGTCATCTGCTGTGACTGGCTGGGGGGTGAGGGGATAGAGAAGATGAAAATAACAGACATGTAGCGAGCAAACAGCACGATGGGGACTCAATCTATGGGAGAGAACAAACAGATGTTAATGACCAGCAAAAAAAAAATATTTAATTGAGAGTGAAGAGAGGCATAAAGCCCAGTGCAATTATTGGAGGTCCCCCAGCTGTCTAAAGCTAGTAGCAGCATAACTAAGGGACAGTTCAGAAACACATGATCCCTCCCTAATTGTAGGCTATATCAAAAAGGAATGTGTTAACCCTATTCTTAAAAACAGAGATCGAGTCTGACTCCCGAATCCAGATTGGCAGCTGGTTCCACAAGAGAGGAGCTTGATAACTGAAGGCTCTGCCCCCCCCCCATTGTACTTTTGGAGATTCTAGGTATTACAAGTAATCCTGTATTTTGGGAGTGTAGTGCTCTGTTAGGATAATAGGGTAATATCAGATTTTTTAAATAAAAAAGGGTCTGATTGTTTAGAGCTTTAAAAGTGAGAAGAAGGATTTTAAACTTAATTGTAAACTCTATGGGAAGCCAATGAAGGGAGGCCAGAACCGGAGAGATATGATCTATCTTTCTAGTACCTGTTAAAACTCTTGCAGCAGCATTTTGGATCAACTGAAGACTTTTTAGAGATGTTTTAGGGCAACCTGATAATAAAGAGTTACAATAATCTAATCTAGAGCTAACAAAAGCGTGGATCAGTTTCTCAGCATCACTCTGAGACAAGATGCTCCTAATCTTGGCAATATTACGCAAATGATAGAAGGCAGTCTTAGAAACAAATTTAATATAAGCAATATAAGCTGCGGCTTCAGCCATCACCCATTTCGGATAACTCACGTGGAATTGTATAGTAGAAGGAGTCTTTGTCTAATTTGACCTTGTTGTTATATTATACATTTTCTTTTAACCTGTAATGTACTATCCGAAATAAATAAAATTCATAAAATAAATTCATTCAATATGTGAATTGAAAAACAGATCTTCATCAAAAATAACTCTTCCTCACAGAGCTATTAAGAGAAAGAGTAACTGCATCCAAACTAAAAGTTTGAGTGGAAAGGTATTTCTAAGGTTTTTTGGACCAACAAGAATGACTTCAGTCTTATCTGAATTTAATAGCAGGGAATTACAAGTCATCCAAGCTTTGATTTCCTTAACACAGGCTTCTAACTTGGCTAATTGATTACTATCATCTGGCTTCATTGACAGGTATAATTGTGTGTCATCTGCATAACAATGAAAATGTAACAGTGCTTCCTAATAATGTTGCCTAACGGAAGCATACAGTATATAAACTAAAAAGAGTAGGGCCTAGCACAGATCCCTGTGGAACTCCATGACTAAGCTTTGAGTTGAAAGAAAACTCATTATTGACATGAACAAACTGGAACCTATCAGATAAATAAGATCTAAACCACTGCAACGGAGTTCCATTAAGTTCAACATAGTGTTCTAATCTATCAAGTAGAATATTATGATCAATAGTATCAAAAGCTGCACAAAGGTCTAAAAGGACAAGTACAGAAACAAGTCCATTATCAGATGAAATCAGGAGGTCATTAGTGACCTTCACTAAGGCTGTTTCACTACTATGATGGATTCTAAACCCAGACTGAAACTCTTCAAATAAACCATTTCCCTGCAAGTGGTCAAATAATTGCGTAGCAACAATTTTTTCTAAGATTTTTGAAATGAAAGGGAGATTAGAGATTGGTCTATAGTTAGCAAAAACTCCTGGATCCAGCGTTGGCTTTTTGAGTAAGGGTTTAATTACAGCTGTTTTAAAAGCCTGCGGTACATGGCCTAAAGTTAATGAAGAATTGATTATTTGAAGAATAAAGCTACCAATAAATGTGAAGACTTCTTTAAATAACCTGGTAGGAATAGGGTCTAAAAGACAAGTTGAAGGCTTGGATGAGGAAACTATTTTGTCTAACTCTAAAAGGCCAATTGGAGTAAACTGATCCAAACAGATGTCAATTGAAGGAGTTGTAGTAGTTAGTGTATTTAAGTTAACGGTGGGAAGAATCTGATTGATTTTATCTCTGATAGATAGAGACTCCCACTACAGTGGAAGATGTATTCCACACTCATCAGTGCACTCATCATGCCCCAACAATGACCAACACAGAGGAGGTGAAGGAAGAGTTCTACAGTGATTTACGTGAGACTATCAGGCATGTACCGACTGATGACAGGCTGATACTCGTTGGAGATTTTAATGCCAGAGTTGGTTTGGACACCAAGAAATGGAAAGGAGTGCTTGGCAGTCATGGTGTAGGCAAGTGCAATGCTAATGGAGAACTTCTACTTGCACTATGTTCAGAGTACAACCTTGTGATAACCACATTCTATTTAAGCACAAGGACATACACAAGAAAACATGGATGTACCCAAGATCCAAGCACTGGCACTTATTAGACTACATCATAGTCAGGCAGAGAGACATAAGGGATGTGTTGGACACCAGAGCAATGAGAGGCACGGACTGTGGCACTGATCATGTTATGCTGAGATCTAGATTAAGGATTTGCAGACGAAAACAGCACGGCAGGACAGGTGTGAAGCCACCATGGAAGCTAAACACTAGTGCACTGAAAGGCCAAAAGAAGCAGGAAGAAGTTACACAGGAAATGGATGAAAACTTGAAAGCCTGGGACAGCAACAACTCAGAGAATGACATAGAAGAGAAATGGGCAATACTGAAGGATATGGTGTATCAGACTGTCAGTGATGTATTAGGCTACCCTGAGAGGAAACATCAAGATTTGTTTGATGGGCATGATGAACACCTGAAGAAACTACTAGAAGTGAGGAATACAGCTAGGCAGGAAAACCTACAGTGTAACACAAGGTCGAAGAAGAAAAAATACTCAAAGGCTCAAAGTGAGCTACAGAAGTATACCAAAGAGATGAAGTTCACCTGGTGGGATGAAAAAGCAGAGAAACTTCAAATTGCAGCAGACAGGATGTTGAAAAATCCTAATGTTGCCTTTTTCAGTAATTTACCATGTATAAATGTTCAAACTTAAACAATGGTTATATTTTAACCAAATAATTATATTTTAACCAAATACTATATGCATATCTAATTTTGGTGACAACTTTACAGCGGATGAAGTTGTAACACCCACTAACACCTACTCACTTTAGGTGTAGTACCCTTTTTGGTAGTGGTGTGCTATGGCAACGTAGTTACCTTAACTTTTCTACCTGGGCAAAGGGATAATTGGGACAGCTCAAGTAGACCTTAGGTTCATAGGAGCCTGGAGGGCGTAACAACAGATGACAATACACCGATATGTAGAACTTGCAACTATATATATTTCTTTTTACAAATGTGTATTATTTACAGATATGTACATTTGATCAAAAAAACACACACTTGTCACAATAATATATATATATAAAAAAATAAAAAATAAAAGAGAATCCCCAAAATGTAATCCAAATATATTTATAATATATACAGTCCTTTGGTGTCAGCTCCAGGTGACCAGTTGGGTCACTTTTACCAGTTCATAGGGTTCGGGCTTCGGCTTGCCATCCAGATCTGGAGATTCACACTCTTCTGGTCCAACCAGTCCAATCAAAAAAAACCTGACCAAGCTAAGTGACACGTGCGTCAGGGGGTTCCTGTGCTCAACGGCGTTAACAGCCTTTGGATCCCAATCAATCAGGTTCAGGTTCAGGTTCAGGTTCAGGTTACTTTACAATCTCAAATTTATCCAAGGCAAAGACTGTTATCAGCACGCTAGCTCATCGTCTCCGTAAAGGAACGTGCTCTCCCGGTCAATGTCTACAGCAACTGACAGCATTCTGCAGATTACACACAGACCGAGTGAGGGAGCGCGTGACCCCATTGGCTGGCGTGACCCCATTGGCTGTTGCTGCCAAACAAAAGACACAGCCATTGGTCGCTCAAAATACCAAATAGAAACATTGGGAACTTTATCAAAACTCCCCAGAAAATGTTCCCTACTGTTTTATGAATATACATTTATTTAAATATTCACCCCCAAACTATCCACTCCCATTGTGAAATGGGTGTTCCTCTCCCTCAAAGCGGTATCGATATTCATATTCCTAATTGCGTTTTTAACACTGGGTTACACTATCCCCCCTTAGAATTATGCAAGTCCCTTTGCATGGGATTAGCTAGATAGTAATGACGGAAGAACCAGTGTTCATGGGAATAATCTTAGGATCTGTCTCTGTTAAGGCTCTGGTAAAAGCCAGGTTTAGTCCTTGAAACAGGGACTGGGCAACAGTTATGACAGGATTTCCCAACTGACTACACTGTAGCCTTTCTGGCTGGGAGGTTGTCCTCTCGGAACGTCTCACAGTCTTTGGGATCTCATTTTCAGGTTCTTTTTCTTCCTCAGGTTCATCACAGGTACTTTTATCAGGTAAGTTGGTTTCACTTTCAGTTCCATTCTCATTGTTTGATTGTTCCACATTTGTTTCAGTTTCCTCCAGGTTTCCATCATTCGGTAAGTTGTCACATCCATGTGAATGGTCATTTCCAGGTAAGTTGTCACATTCAGGTGAATTGTCATTTTCTATTTGGTTGTCATTCTCAGGTAAGTGAGTTTCAGCAGGAATGTCTCCTTTAAAGAATGTCTTTGGATTGGGAATTTCATAAACTCTAGTGAGCCTTATGGGCGTTTGGATTGGTTCTTCTCTGTACCAATAGACATCCTCATTTTCCGGTTCTGAATTCTCACATTCCTCACTTTGTTAAGGTGATTGTCTTGTCGTAGGTTTTCGGACACATTTTGGTTGGACAGGTTCTTCTTCAACAGGGGCAAGAAAACCACAGGGAAGCAAGAGGTCGCGGTGAACAGTGCGAACAGGACCATCATTTGTCTCAGGTTTTATAGTGTAAACAGGCAAGTCACCTGCTTGGCTCACCACAATGTGGATTTCAGCTTCCCACCTGTCTGCTAATTTGTGCTTTCCTCTGAGGCGGACTGCACGTACCAAAACTCTGTCGCCTGGTTCTAGTTTTGAGGGTTTCACTCGCATATCAAATCTTGTTTTGTTTCTTTCAGCCATCTTGTCAGTATTTTCTGTTGCTAGTTTGTAGCTTTCTTGTAGAGTTGTCTTCAGTTTTTCAGTGTACTGGGAATGTGACTTGAAACTTTTGTTGTGAAACGGGAGCCCAAATGCAAGATCGATTGGCAATCTTGGCTGACGACCGAACATTAACTCATACGGTGCAAAACCAGTAGTGTCATTCTTCGTACAATTGTATGCATGTGCAAATGGTTTCACATAGTTTTGCCAATGAGATTTGTTCTTTTCCTCCAGAGTACCCAGCATGCTCAATAACGTCCTATTGAAACATTCTACCGGGTTAAATCTGGGATGATAGGATGTCCTCCGGATTTTGCGAATGACCATGATTTTGCAAAGTCTTTTATAATATGGGACTCAAAATCGGGACCCTGATCACTATATAACCATTAGGGTATTCCGTAGTGGACTATAAAGTTTTCGCAAAGTGCCTTTGCAACGGTCTGAGCTTTCTGATTGCTCGTAGGGATGGCTATAGCGTATTTTGTGAAATGATCAGTTAGCACGAGCACATCCTTAGTGTTACTTTGATCGGGCTCAATGGACAGGAAATCAATAAAGACAAGTTCGAGCGGTCGGGTGTACTTGATATTGACAAGCGGAGCAGCTCGTTCTGGAGCGGATTTACGTCTTACGCAGCGATTACATGTCTTGATCTTCTTTTCAATATCCGCCGCCATGCGAGGCCAATAGAACCTTGTTCTGGCAAGATCCAAAGTACGCTCTGTGCCTAAATGGCCCATGTCACAGTAGAGGCTTTGAAAGACTGAATCGCGGAGCTGTTCAGGTAAGACGAGCTGGTAAGTAACATTTCCTCCGTCTTGACGAGTGCGGTAGAGGATGTTTTTGCACATTTCAAGTTGACCGAGCTCTCAGAGTAACAAGTTGATGTCAGGAAGTTCAGTTCGTACAGTTGGTGGAACTTTTAGTCCAGTTTCAATTTGTGCAATCACTTCTCTTAAACAGGGGTCAGTTCTTTGTTTGTTTTTGATCTGTTCAGGAGTCATGTGGAGTACAACTGGAAGACCACCACAGCCATCTTCATCGGCGTAGCCATCTGGAATGGTGGCTACAGAGAGGGCTAATGAGTGAACCAAAGGGAAGGTGTTGTCTGGAGAGCTACCAACAAGGTGTTTTTCACATATTGCAGACACTACCTCGGAGTTTAAACTGCTTTCAGGAAGAGACAAGTGAGTTTGAGTGAACTGCTGTATGCAGTCAAGCTCCTTTTGGGACACTTCGTCATTAAGTAACTCGCCATGTGGCCATCTAGAGAGGCCATCTGCATCTGAGTTAAGCTTGCCTGCTCTGTATTGGAGCTTAATGTTAAACATCGACAGAGCAGCTAGCCACCTATAACTCATGGCATCCATCTTAACAATAGTCAAAATGTACATCAGGGGGTTACTGTCTGTCACGACAGTAAAGTGGTTGCCATATAGATAGTCTGCAAACTTCTCCGTTACTGCCCACTTTAGAGCCAAAAATTTCAATTTATGGGCGGGGTAATGGGACTCACTTCAAGACAACCCCCGACTTGCATAAGCTATGACCCTAGTCTGGCCCTCCTGCTCTTGATAGAGGGCGGCGCCAAGCCCTGTAGTGCTGGCGTCAGTATGGAGTGTATATGGCAACTGAGGGTCAGCGAAACCCAGGACAGGCGCAGTACTGAGCTTTTCAATGATGGTTTTGAATGCAAGATCACAGGAAGAAGTCCATCGCTCCCCAAACGGTGTCTTTGGGTCGTGGTACTGGGCAGGCTTAGCTTTGGGCTTTGGGCTTTTTCACAAAGGAGGGTAGCCCGCTGTTAAGTCAGTGAGGGGCTTAACGATGCTGGAATAGTTCTTAATGAACTGCCTAAAGTACCCTGAAAATCCTAAGAATGAGCGGAGTTATTTGAGATCACGGGGCACAGGCCAGGTACTTAGGGCTTTCACTTTTTCGGGGTCGGTCTCAACTCCTTTACTGGACACAATGTGACCGGGGTATCTGACAGAAGTTTGAAAAAATCTGCATTTCTCAGGGGAGAGTTTAAGCCCGTACTCTTTTAGGCGATTAAGAACTTTCATTAAGCGAGCCTCATGTTCTTCGAGCGTCTTGGAGAATACAATGATGTCATCGAGGAACACAATCTCCTCATGCAGATTCATGTCACCCATGCATTTCTCCATGAGGCGCTGGAACGTGCTGGGGGCGTTTGTAATGCCTTGTGGCATTCTATTGAATTCCCCAAAACCCATAGGACATACAAACGCCGTCTTTGGTTTGTCCAGCTCCTCTACCTCAATTTGGTAGTAGCCCGATTTTAAATCGAGGACAGAGAACCACTGCGAACCGGTCAAGGTGGAAAACATTTCCTCCAAGTTGGGGAGGGCGTAAGCATCTTTTACAGTCTGCATGTTAAGCTTTCTGTAATCAGTACAAAGGCTGAAATCGCCATTCTTCTTTCGCACCACTACAAGAGGCGAAGAAAATGGGGAAGTGGACTCTCTTATCACGCCTGCTTGTTGGAGTTCTTTGAGATGGTTACGGACTGCTTCCAGGTCATTTGGATGTATGGGACGTGCTCTGTGTTTGAACGGTGTTTCATCTGATAATTTGATTGTGTGTTTCACTTGATCCGTTTTTCCAAAGTCAAGATCGTTTTGTGCAAATACTTCGGCCATTTGACTGAGTTTTTCTGTTAGGCGCTCTACCAAATAGAAACATTGGGAACTTTATCAAAACTCCCCAGAAAATGTTCCCTACTGTTTTATGAATATACATTTATTTAAATATTCACCCCCAAACTATCCACTCCCATTGTGAAATGGGTGTTCCTCTCCCTCAAAGCGGTATCAATATTCATATTCCTAATCGCGTTTTTAACACTGGGTTACAAAGTCATTCACCCTCCCTAGATCTATTCTTTGAAACATGGTGCCTGAAGATCTCTTGTGAGTGAAAGGATACTGTACCTACAGCATTGTAAACAGAAAAATTTCTTCAGAAAAGTATATTCTTAAAAAAAAAATGCAGCCATAAATGATGTTTTTGTCCTCTCTCTTAAAACTTTCAGAGATTTTTTTTTTCCATCAATATGGGCACATTTTCCAGTCGACTAGATGCCTGATTGTCCAGATTCGAACCTTGAAACACATATTTACTGTACTCTCCAAGAGCACTGGATAGTGGTGCTTATAAATTCTATTTGAGTCTATTTTGTGCCTCTAGAGATTAGGAACACAACTCATTGTCTTCTTTCTATCTATAAAAATTCACATTTGCAGTGCCAGCAAATCACTTAGTGTTGCTGTATGTAAAGGAATCTACTGAGCTGATTTCAAACATAACAGCAAATTGCGAAACAACCTTGTACTATAAAAAAGGGTGTGAATGGCACATTTTTGTTTGAGAGAATTTGTGAGGTATTATGATGCATTTTTGAGTTTCTGCATCTAGTTTCACCTGCATGTTAGTGTATGAGCATGAATAACGAGCTGTAGTTCGGTTTGTAAAAAAATATTTGACATCTGGTGGTTGTAAAAAAAATACTACATGACATAAACTGGCAACTGTTTCAATGTGTGATCTATAAAGTCTCATCCTACCTCAACAATAAACCTAGCCTTATCTCTAAGCTTAACACAGCTCAACTTGTGTGCGTATATACAGTGAGGAAAATAAGTATTGATCACATCAACATTTTTTTTTATTAAACATATTTTGGATGGAGCCATTCACCAGAGATGTTGACCAGATATCAGTAATAACACAAGAAATTCATGCATACAAAGAAATCAAGGCAACTATGTTCCCAAAACAAGTTACATTAAATAAAATGGAATGACACAGGGAGTAAGAATTGAACACACTTGGTGAAATTAATTTAATATTTAGTAGAAAAGCCTTTGGTGGAAATAACAGCTTACAGACATAAGGTAAGATAAGATAAGTCTTGATTAGTCCCACAGTAGAAATTTGAGGATTACAGCGGCAAAGGGATAGCAGCACTCAGAGCAATAGTAAATAAGATAATAAGAACTGGCTAGCCAAAGCAGTAAATGAATATACAGTGGTGTGAAAAAGTGTTTGCCCCCTTCCTGATTTCTCATTTTTTTTGTATGTTTGTCACACTTAAGTTTTTCAGATCATCGAACAAATTTGAATATTTGACAAAAATAAAACAAGTAAGCACAAAATGCAGTTTTTAAATGAAGCTGTTTATTATTAAGGGTAAAAAAAGCAAAACCTAAATGGTTCTGTGTGAAAAAGTGACCCCCCCCCCCCACCATTAAAACATAAATTAACTGTGGTTTATCACATCTTGGGAAAGTTGAGTTCAATTTTTCTAGCTACACCTAGGCCTGATTACTGCCAGACCTGTTTTCAATCAAGAAATCACTTAAATAGGATCTGCCTGAAAAAGTGAAGTAGAGCAAAAGATCCTCAAAAGCTAGACATCATGCTGTGAGCCAAAAAAAATTAAGAAACAAATGAGAAACAAAGTCACTGAGATCTAGCAGTCTGGAAAAGTTATAAAGCCATTTCTAAAGCTTTAGGACTCCAGCGAACCACAGTGAGAGCCATTATCCACAAGTGCAAAAACATTGAACAGTGGTGAACCCTTCCAGGAGTGGTGGCCAACCAAAATTACCCCAAAAGCGCAGTGACAATTCATCCAAGAGGTCACAAAAGACCCCACAACGACATCCAAAGAACTGCAGGCCTTACTTGCCTCAGTTAAGGTCAGTGTTCATGACTACACCATAAGAAAGAGACTGGGAAAAAATGGCCTGCGTGGCAGAGCTCCAAGACGAAAACCATTGATGAACAAGAAGAACATAAAGGCTCTTCTCAGTTTTGCCAGAAAACACCTTGATGATCCCCAAGACATTTGGGAAAATACTGGACAAGACAAAAGTTGAACAAAAGACAAAAGATAAAAGTTAAACTTTTTGGAAGGTGTGTGTCCCATTCCATCTTGTTTAAAAGTAACACAGCATTTCAGAAAAGGAGCATCATACCAACAGTAAAATATGGTGGTGGTAGTGTGATGGTCTGGGGCTGTTTTGCTGCTTTGGGACCTGGAAGAGTTGCTGTGGGAAATGGAACCATGAATTCTGCTGTCTACCAAAAAATCCTGAAGGAGAATTCCTGGCCATCTGTTTGTGACTTCAAGCTAAAGTGCACTTGGGTTCTACAGCAGGACAATGATCCAAAATACACCAGCAAGTCCACCTCTGAATGGCTTAAGAAAAATAAAACGAAGACTTTGGAGTGGCCTAGTCAAAGTCCTGACCTGAATCCGATTGAGATGACGTGGCATGACCTTAAAAAGGCTTTTCATCAGAATCAGAATCAGAATCAGAATAAAGTTTATTGCCAAGTACATGCCCGAAAACCCTCCAATGTGGATAAATTACACCAATTCTGCAAAGATGGGTCGGCCAAAATTCCTCCACAGTGCTGTGAAAGGATAATTGCCAGTTATCACCAACAATTCATTACAGTTGTTGCTGCTAAGGATGGACCAACCATTTATTAGGTTTAGGGGATAATCACTTTTTTTCACACAGGGCCAAGTAGGTTTGGATTTTTTTCCCCCTTTCATTTAAAAACTGCATTTTGTGTTTACTTGTGTTATCTTTGTCTAATATTTAATTTTTTTTGATGATCTGAAACATTTAAGTGTGACAAACATACAAAAAAATGAGAACACTTACAAAAAAAAATGAGAACACACTTTTTCACACCACTACATATGTACATTTTTGTCAGGTCAGGCATTGGCTTGCTTGCTACCGAATGACCATGAAAACCGGTACTACCTGTCTCATGGGTCGAGCTGTCGGCGACTCAACCAGCATCTCCGTCCTTCTGAGGGTGTGGAGGGTGAAACAGGGCATCCTGGCAGAAAAAAACAATATCTGCCACAGGTGTGTGGTAAAGCACTCCCAGTTACACGGGGTGAGACTGGACATCCTGGCAAATAAGCACATCTGTCACAAGGTCTGTGGTGGACTGTGCCAGTTGGTGCATTGTGACATGCACTACACAAAGAGCAGAGGTAAACAAACCTATCATCTGGTCAGTCACTGCAACAGATAATGGAGTCAGTTTGTCTTGGCTTGTCCTTGCCACTCATAATACCTTTATCTGCCAAGAATGTCCAGCAAAAGCTAGCAGTACTCAAATACTTTGCAAGCAGTTTCATGAAATGGTCAATCAGAAAGCAACTCATAAAGGCTCGGACGTCGCCCGGGCTTACAAGGTCCGCGCTGATCTGTTCACACTCCGACGGGCAGCAAAAAGTAAGCTAGGAGCAGGAAGTCAAAAGAAGAGGAAAACAGCAGCCTTGTGTGTAGCAGAATGGAATGTACACACTCTGTTGGACAGAACAACATCGCAACGCCCAGAAAGACAGACCGCGCTTGTGGCCCTGGAAATGAACAGGTACAATGTAGGCATAGCTGCACTTAGCAAAACAAGATTGTCTGGATATGACAGCTTGGAAGACCATGGGTACATCTTCTTTTGGAGTGGGATATCAACTAAAGAAAGGAGAGAAGCAGCAGTGGGCTTTGCAGTTAGAAAGGAGATAGCAGCAATGCTTTACGAGGAACCGGTGTCAATCAACGACAGGATAATGACTATGAGACTCCCACTACAGTGGAAGATGTATGCCACACTCATCAGTGTATATGCCCCAACAATGACCAACACAGATGAGGTGAAGGAAGAGTTCTACAGTGATTTACGTGAGACTATCAGGCGTGTACCAACTGATGAAAGGCTGATACTTGTTGAAGATTTTAATGCCAGAGTGTGTTCGGACACCGAGAAATGTAAAGGAGTGCTAGGCAGTCATGGAGTAGGCAAGTGCAATGCTAATGGAGAACTTCTACTTGCACTATGTTCAGAGTACAACCTCGTGATAACCAACACTCTATTTAAGAACAACAGCTACTCATGCTGCTCCTCTTCATCCACCACCCCTCAGCTTAGCCCCTGTCTTCCCCATCAGAGAATCGTTGTCTGCTCCCTCCAAAGTAAATAAAAATATAATGTATAAGCATCCCAAAGTGATAAAGCAAAATATTGGTAAAACTCAAATTAAACATAAAGCCTCTAAATTGAATGATTTGGCCTCTGTTCCTCCTCATAATTTAAAAATTAAATGTGGTTTATTAAATATTAGGTCTCTAACTCCCAAGTCTCTGTTAGTCCATGATCTGTTAATTGATCATCAGATTGATTTAATTTCCCTTACAGAGACTTGGTTAGGGCAAGAGGATTATGTTGGTTTAAATGAATCAACTCCCTCTGGTTATTTAAACTGTCAAAATCCCAGAAGTTCTGGTCGTGGAGGAGGAGTAGCAACAATTTACCATTCCAAATTACTAGTTAATGTAAAGCAAAAAACATGTTATAATTCCTTTGAGGGCCTGGTCCTCAGTGTTGGGCACTTTAGCAATTTCAGGTTAAACCCAATTTTATTTGCCATAGTTTATCGTCCCCCATCAACCTATTCAGGATTTTTATCCGAATTTGCTGATTTCTTAGCTGATTTAGTGCTGAAATCTGATACAATAATTATAGTAGGGGACTTTAATATACATGTGGATGTAGATAGTGACTGCCTTAATGTCGCTTTTAATTCAATATTAGACTCGATTGGGTTTTCTCAGAAAGTAGGAAATTCTACTCATTACCTCCACCATACATTGGACCTTGTTCTGACATATGGCATAGAAATAGAAAATCTTGTAGTGTCTCCTCATAACCCTGTACTGTCAGACCATTGTCTGTTAACCTTTGATTTTACTATTTCTGACTATTTGGCTCCTAAAGAAAAATATTATCACAGTAGATGCCTCTCAGATGATGCTGTTTCCAAATTTATGCAGATTGTTTCCTCTATGCCATGTGTCAACACAACGGAAATAAGCTATAGACAGCTTGCTCCTTCTGTAATTGATAACATGGTGGATAGTGTTTCAGCTTCTCTGCATCAGGCTCTAGACTTGGTGGCCCCCTTAAAAAAGAAAAAGTCTAATCAGAGATTTTTAACTCCTTGGTTCAACACAGAAACTCGTAGCTTAAAACAGAAGACTCGTCAATTAGAAAGAAAATGGCGCTCTACTAATTTAGATGAAATCTATTTAGCTTGGAGAAATCATCTTTTAATTTATAAAAAATCTCTTAGAAAAGCTAGAACGAGTTATTACTCTGCATTAATAGAAGAGAACAAGAATAATCCCAGGTTTCTTTTCAGTACTGTAGCCAGGTTGACAAAGAGTCAGGACTCTGTCAATCCTAGCATCCCCTTAGAGCTTACTAGTCAGGACTTTATGAACTTTTTCAATAATAAAATTTCATCCATCAGAGATAAAATCAATCAGATTCTTCCCACAGTTAACTTAAATACTGTAACTATTACAACTCCTTCTATTGATGTCTGTCTTGATGAGTTTACTCCAATCGACCTTTGTGAGTTAGACAAAATAGTTTCCTCATCCAAACCTTCAACTTGTCTTTTAGACCCTATTCCTACCAGGTTATTTAAAGAAGTCTTCCCACTTATTGGTAGCTTTATTCTTCATATAATCAATTCTTCATTAACTTTAGGCCATGTACCGCAGGCTTTTAAAATGGCTGTAATTAAACCCTTACTCAAAAAGCCAACGCTAGATCTGGGAGCTTTAGCTAACTATAGACCAACCTCTAATCTCCCTTTCATTTCAAAAATCTTAGAAAGAGTTGTTGCTACGCAATTATTTGACCACCTGCAGGGAAATGGTTTACTTGAAGAGTTTCAATCTGGGTTTAGAATCCATCATAGTACTGAAACAGCCTTAGCGAAGGTCACTAACGACCTCCTCATTGCATCTGATAATGGACTAGTTTCTGTACTTGTCCTTTTAGATCTTAGTGCAGCTTTTGATACTATTGATCATAATATTCTACTTGATAGATTAGAACACTATGTTGGACTTAATGGAACTTCGTTACAGTGGTTTAGATCTTATTTATCTGATAGGTTCCAGTTTGTTCATGTAAATGATAAGTTTTCTTTTAGCTCAAAGCTTAGTCATGGAGTTCCACAGGGATCTGTGCTAGGCCCTACTCTTTTTAGTTTATATATGCTTCCGTTAGGCAACATTATTAGAAAGCACTGTATACATTTTCATTGTTATGCAGATGACACACAATTATACCTGTCAATGAAGCCAGATGATAGTAATCAATTAGCCAAGTTAGAAGCCTGTCTTAAGGAAATCAAAGCTTGGATGACTTGTAATTTCCTGCTATTAAATTCAGATAAGACTGAAGTCATTCTTGTTGGTCCAAAAAAACCTTAGAAATTCCTTTCCAAATCAAACTTTCAGTTTGGATGCAGTTACTCTTTCTCTTAATAGCTCTGTGAGGAACCTTGGAGTTATTTTTGATCAGGATTTGTCCTTCAATTCACATATTAAATTTGTTTCTAAGACAAGCCTTCTATCATTTGCGTAATATTGCCAAGATTAGGAGCATCTTGTCTCAGAGTGATGCTGAGAAGCTGATCCACGCTTTTGTTAGCTCGAGATTAGATTATTGTAATTCTTTATTATCAGGCTGTCCTAAAACATCTTTAAAAAGTCTTCAGCTGATCCAAAATGCTGCAGCAAGAGTTTTAACAGGTACTAGAAAGAGAGATCATATCTCTCCGGTTCTGGCCTCCCTTCATTGGCTTCCCATAGAGTTTAGAATTAAGTTTAAAATCCTTCTTCTTACTTACAAAGCTTTAAACAATCAGGCTCCTTTTTATTTAAAAGATCTGATACTACCGTATCATCCTAACAGAGCACTACGCTCCCAAAATGCAGGATTACTTGTAATACCTAGAATCTCCAAAAGTACAATGGGAGGCAGAGCCTTCAGTTATCAAGCTCCTCTCCTGTGGAATCAGCTGCCAATCTGGATTCGGGAGTCAGACTCGATCTCTGTTTTTAAGAATAGGGCTAAAACCTACCTTTTTGATATAGCCTACAATTAGGGAGGGATCATGTGTTTCTGAACCCTCCCTTAGTTATGCTGCTAATAGGTTTAGTCAGCCGGGGGACCTCCAGTAATGCACTGGGCCTCACTCCTTTCCTCACTCTCTATGAAATATTTGTTTTTTTGCTGGTCATTAACATTTGTTTGTTCTCTCCCATAGATTCAGAATCAGAATCAGAATCAGGTTTATTGCCATTGTTCATGTAGAACACAAACTAGGAATTTGTCTCGGTACAATGCTGCAACATTAAACATGATAAGATAAGAGAAATAAACTATACATGTAATAAAGTGTAGGATAAGATTAAGTGATACTGGTCAACAGTTAAAATATATATTAGCCAGCAGCAGATACTGTGGAGAACTATATAGTGCAGTCGGTAATGCAGGAAGAAAACAGTGATGATTGACATGAGTCTGGTTGAGCTGCTGTACATGGTGCACGAGAGTCACTTAGTGTTCAGCAGTCTAATGGCAGAGGGGAAGAAGCTGTTCATGTGACGGGAGGTTTTAGTCTGGATGGACCGAAGTCTTCTACCAGAGGGGAGGGGGGCAAACAGTACGTGACCAGGGTGTGAGGGATCGGCTATGATCCGGCCAGCACGCCTCCGGGTCCTGGAGATGTACAGATCCTGGAGAGATGGGAGCTTGCAGCCGATCACCTTCTCAGCAGTGCGCACGACGCGCTGCAGCCTTAGTCTGTCCCTGACAGTGGCTCCTGCGTACCACACGGTTATGGAGGTGGTGAGGATGGACTCGATGATGGCTGTGTAGAACTGCACTAACATCTTGGTGGGTAGCTTGAGCTTCCTCAGCTGCCGCAGGAAGAACATCCTCTGCTGGGCTTTTTTGATGAGTGAGCTGATGGTCAGCTCCCATTTGAGGTCCCTGGTGATGGTAGTGCCTAGGAAGCGGAAGGAATCAGCAGTGGTGATGGGAGAGCCTGAGAGGGTGAGGGGGGGCAGAGGAGTAGTGACTTTCCTGAAGTCTACAATCATCTCCACTGTCTTCAGAGCGTTCAGCTGCAGGTTGTTATTGCTGCACCAGGACGCCAGCTGGGCCACCTCTCTCCTGTAGGCGGACTCGTCGCCGTTGGAGATGAGCCCGATGAGGGTGGTGTCGTCCGCAAACTTGATCAACTTGACAGACTGGTGGCTGGAGGTGCAGGAGTTGGTGTAAAGGGAGAAGAGTAGGGGGGAAAGTACACAGCCCTGGGGTGATCCGGTGCTGATGCTAGTATAGTCTGAGACAGTCTTTCCCAGCCGCACATGCTGCCTCCGGTCCGTCAGGAAGTCGATGATCCACCTGCAGAGGGAGTCAGGCACGTTGAGCAGGGACAGCTTGTCCCGGAGCAGAGCGGGGCGGATGGTGTTGAATGCGGAGCTGAAGTCCACAAACAGGATCCTGGCGTAGGTTCCCGGGGAGTCCAGGTGCTGCAGGATGGAGTGGAGGGCCAGGTTGACTGCATCGTCTACAGACCTGTTGGCTCGGTAGGCAAACTGCAGCGGGTCCAGGAGAGGGGTGGTGATGGACTTGAGGTGGGACAGGACCAGGCGCTCAAAGGACTTCATGACTACAGAGGTGAGCGCTACAGGTCTGTAGTCATTAAGTCCAGTGATCCGTGGCTTCTTGGGGACAGGGATGATGGTGGAGGATTTGAGGCAGGATGGCACATGGCATAACTTAAGGGAGGTGTTAAAAATGTCTGTGAATACAGGAGCCAGCTGTTTCGCACAGAGTCTCAGGGTGGAGGGAGACACGCCGTCTGGGCCGGGGGCCTTGCGCGGGTTCAGTCTGGAGAACTGTTTGAGCACATCCTGCTCACTGATGATAAGGGGAGGGGGGGAGGAGGGGGGGGGGGTGCCTTAAATGAAGTAGGGAATGTGGAGGCTGTGGAGCTGGAGGGAGGGGGGGAGTTGGACACAGATGACGAGGTGTCAAAACGGGCATAGTGTTGGGACAGTCTCTGACAAAGGGCTTTGTCATCCTGACCTTTAGGAGCCTTAGGTCGATAGTTGGTGATTTGCCTCAGTCCTCTCCACACGGAAGCCGAATCATTAGCAGTGAACTGCTGCTGGAGTCTCTCTGAGTACACAGATTTAGCCCTCTTCAGCTCTCTGTTAAACCGGTATTTAACCTCCCTGTAGCAGTCCCTGTCTCCACTTTTCAGCGCTGCTTCCTTCTCCTTCCTGATCTGTCAGAGCTTAGCTGTGAACCAGGGTTTGTCATTAGAGTAACTCACCCTGGTGCGTGATGGAAGAATGTTCTCTTCACAAAAGTGGATATATGAGTTCACAGTGTCCGTGTACTCATCCAGATCATGCGTGGCTCCTTTAAGCATGCCCCAGTCAGATATTTCCATGCACGTTTCCAGCTTCTCCTCAGCATCACTGGTCCGTATCTTCGTAGTGCTCACAACAGGTTTAGTGAGCTTCAATCTCTGTCTGTATGTGGGAATGAGGTGAACCATCACGTGATCAGATAATCCCAGCGCAGCTCGAGGGACAGCGCGATATGCGTCTTTCACTGTGGTGTAACAGTGATCCAGTGTGTTTAATCCTCTGGTGGGGCATTTAATAAACTGTTTGTAGCGGGGGAGATCGTGGCTCAGATTGCACTGATTAAAGTCGCCAGCCACAATAATCAGCGAGTCTGGAAAACTCCGCTCTGTGTGTTGAATGTGATCCGCGAGCACGCGCTGAGCTTCGCGCGTGTCCGCGTCGGGAGGGGCGTACACAGCGATCATTATGAAAGAAGCAAACTCCCGCGGGGAATAGAAGGGCTTGCAATTGATAACAAGAAATTCCAAGGCAGGAGAACAGTGTTTGGAAATTACCGTTACATCAGAGCACCAGATGCAGTTGATGTAGAAGCAGACTCCACCTCCTGTGGTCTTGCCGGAAAGCTCTGTGTCACGATCAGCACGGAAGAGCTGGAAGCCGTCGAGGCGCAGCGCGCTGTCCGGTATATTTTCCCGGAGCCAGGTCTCAGTAAAGCAGAGGACAGCTGAGGAGGCGAGGTCCTTAAAACGCATCAGCAGTCTCAGTTCATCCACCTTGTTAGAGAGAGAGTTGGTATTGGACAGAAATATGCCAGGCAGCGCCGTTCGCGAGCCTCTCCTGCGAAGTCGCACGAGAGCGCCCGCTCGTCTTCCTCTCTTCCGCCGTCTCACTTTCCGAGCCAAACAATAAACCAGATCGGCGGCAGGGGCTAGAAAAACTGGGAGGAGGTCCGTGGGGGTGAAAGTCCTGATATTTAAAAGTTCTTCACGGGTATAAGTGCAAGCAGACACACAATTGACAAACAAAAACAAACAAAGAGCGCAGCGAAGCACCATGTCGACCGCTGTGGGCGCCATCTTGGATTGAGTCCCCATCGTGCTGTTTGCTCTCTACATGTCTGTTCTTTTCTTCTTCTCTATCCCCTCACCCCCCAGCCAGTCGCAGCAGATGACTGCCCCTCCCTGAGCCTGGTTCTGCTGGAGGTTTCTTCCTGTTAAAAGGGAGTTTTTCCTCTCCACCGTCGCCAAGTGCTTGCTCACAGGGGATCGCCTGATTGCTGGGGTCTTTCTGCAACTGTGGGGGTCCCCCCTACAGTTGATAGTGCTATGAGATGACTGTTGTTGTGAAATGGCGCTATATAAATAAAGTTGAATTGAATTGAACATTGAATTGAACAAGGACACACACAAGAAGACATGGATGCACCCAAGATCAAAGCACTGGCATTTATTAGACTACATCATAGTCAGGCAGAGAGACATAAGGGATGTATTGGACACCAGAGCAATGAGAGGTGCGGACTGTGGTACTGATCATGTTATGCTGAGATCTAGAATAAGGATTTGCAGACAAAAACAGCACTGCAGGACGGGTGCGAAACCACCACGGAAGCTAAACACTAGTGCACTGAAAGGCCAAAAGGAGCAGGAAAAACTTACACAGGAAATGGATGAAAACTTGAAAGACTGGGACAGCAACAACTTAGAGAATGGCATAGAAGAGAAATGGGCAACACTGAAGGATACAGTGTATCAGTCTGCGAGTGATGTATTAGGCCAACCTAAGAGGAAACATCAAGGTTGGTTTGATGAGCATGATGAACACCTGAAGAAACTACTAGAAGTGAGCAATACGACTAGGCGGGGAAACCTACAGTGTAACACAAAGTCAAAGAAGAAGAAATACTCAAAGGCTCAGAGTGAGCTACAGAAGTACACCAGAGAGATGAAGTCCAACTGGTGGGATGAAAAAGCGGAGGAACTTCAAACTGCAGCAGACAGAAAGGACATGAAAACATTCTTCACAGGTATGAAAGAAATATACGGCCCTAAACCAAGAGGATTGATTCAACTAAAGGCTATGGATAGTAAAACGGTTTTGCAGGAGAAAGATAAGATCCTGGACAGATTTGCAGACCACTTTGACAAACTACTAAACAACCCTGGAGATCTCACTGAAGAGGCTAAAGAAGTTGTAGTGCAGCGACCAGCTGTATCAAGTCTGGATGAACCACTAAATTTTGATGAACTAATGGCAGCTATCAGGACAACACAGGATGGTAAAGCTCCAGGAAGGGATGGAATTCCAGCAGAAGTGTGGAAATTTGGTGATGTTCAGCTGACCAACTGCCTGCACAAGCCCATACAAGAGATATGGGATGCCCAGAAAGTACCTCAAGACTGGAAGGATGCAAGTATTGTGCCTTTGCTCAAGAAAGGTGACAGGAAAGATTGTGGAAATTACTGAAGTATATCACTGCTAGCAACTGTTGGTAAGATTCTCTCACATGTTCTGAACAGCCTCAATGAACACATCTTGCAGAATGTACTTCCGGAAACCCAATGCGGCTTTAGAAGTGGAAGAAACACAATGGACATGATTTTCTGTTTGAAACAGGTTCAGGAAAAGTGTATCGAACAGAACATGCCACTTTAGGTAGTCTTACATAGACTTCAGTAAAGCCTTCGATATTGTTTTGCGACAAGGACTTTGGCAGGTACTCAAGAAATATGGCTGTACAGAGAAGTTTGTCAGCCTGATCGAGGTACTCCATACAGGTATGCAAGCAAACGTGGCAATGAGTGGTTCCGTATCTAAAGACTTTTCAGTAATTAACAGGGTGAAACAAGGGTGTGTGCTGGCACCTACACTCTTCTCACTATATCTGGAAGCCATGCTTGAGGTGGCCTTCAAAGACACTTCAGAAGGAGTATACATTCAAACAAGGAAAGAAGCAGACTTGTTTAATGTGGCACAGTTTAAAGCCAAGAGTGAGACATCGATAAAGGTAGTAAGAGAAATGGTCTTTGCTGACGACAGTGCTCTAGTTGCACACAGTGTGGAAGATATGCAATCTTTAGTGGAAAAATTTGAAAGAGCAGCTAGCCAATTCAGCCTCCAATTCAACATCAAGAAGACAGAGTGCCTTTATCAACCACCAAAGTTCCAATTATCAACATCACTACCAGAAGAGATCAGCATTGGTACAGAGCCACTAGTCAAGTGCAAGACTTTCAAGTATCTAGGGAGTACTGTTTCAGAGAATGCTAGGCTGGAGGATGAACTATCTCTCAGAATGGGAAGAGCGAGCGCCGTGTTTGGAAACTTGAGGGAGAGACTGTGAAACAATTGACATGTGTCTATCTGTGTGAAATGCAAAGTGTACAGAGTGACAGTACTGGCTACTCTATTGTCTGGTGCTGAAACTTGGACTGTCTACAGAGTGCAGGTAAAGAAACTCCATGCGTACATGATGAGACACCTTTGAGCCATAATGAACATCTCATGGAAAGACAAGATAACCAACATAGAAGTGTTGAAACGAGCTGGTCTACTATCAATGAAGGACATGCTAATACAGATGAACCTGACATGGCTTGGACATGTTGAGAGGATGGACCACCAACGTCTCCCTCGGCAGTTACTCTACTCACAGTTATGCAAGGGCAAATGCAATTAGGGTAGACCAAGGCTCAGATTTAAAGACACTGTAAAAAGAAACTTGAAGAAGTTGGACATAGACAGGAGTTCCTGGCAGCGGAAGGCTAAGGACAGAGCTGTGTGGAGGAATCTGATCAGACCTAAATGAAACAGTCATTATTGCCCATGACAGACTGCTATGATAATGATGATGATGATGATGATGATGATGATGATGATGACATATGTACACAGATCTATACATGCAGGGGCATTGCTGCTTGATGGAATAAACAGTTTTACGGTTTGTGAAGTTACCATGCTGAATATGTACCCAGACAGTATATTTCACATTTGAAGCAACAGTGTTGTTGCCACCTTCAGTAATGATTGTTATTGTCCTAGTTGTGTATTGGAGGGGACAATCTCTATTGTGCAAAGTTGTTATGTTTAATACATTTAACACAACCTCTACGAGCAGCCCTGGTTAGGTTATAAAGTCTGACAGCCGTAGGTAGGAAGGACCTGAGGAACCTCTCTGTTGTACACCTAGGATGGCACAGTCTACCGTTAAATGAGCTCCTCAGTGTATTCGGCGTGTCCTGAATGGGGTGGGACTCGGACTCCAGCAGAGATGACAGTTTAGCCACCATCCTCCTCTCTCCTATCTCATCCACTAGGTTAACGTGTCGCCCCAGAACAGAGCTAGTTTTTTTGATCATCCTGTTTAGTCTCTTCCTGTCAGCTGCCGTGATGCCACTGCCCCAGCAGACCACTCCAAATGTGATAGCTGTTGCCACCACTAAATCATAGAAGGTCTTCAGGAGGGCCTCTTACACTCCAAAAGACCTGAGTTTCTTCAGGAAGAACAGCCTGTGCTTCCGCTTCTTGTAGAGCGTGTTGGTGTTGTGTGACCAGTCCAGTTTATTGTTCAGGTGAACATCCAGGTACTTGTAAGATGTCACCCTTTCAATATCTGTTCCCTGGATGTTTACCAGATACAGGGTAATAAGGCTTTATTAGTCCCACAGTGGGGAAATTACAGGATTGCTGCAGCAAAGGGATAGCAGCACTCAAAACAGTATAAATAAGATAATAAGATAAGAATAGGTTTGCCAAAGCAGTAAATAAATATGCACATGTACACTGTTATATACACAGTGCATGAGCATTGCAGTTAGATGGTATCAGCAGCATAACAGTTAGTCAGATTACCCGGCAAAATATAAATATCGACTCAGACAGTAGATTTCACATTGAATGAACAGTGTTGTTGCCACCCTCGATAATAATTGTAATTGTCTTAGTTGTGTATTGGAGGAGACAAACTCTATTGTGCAGAGTTGTGACATTTAATACGGCCTCTAAGAGCAGTAATTAGATTATACAGTCTGACAGCCATAGGTAGTAAGGACCTGCGGAATCTCTCCCTCGAGCACTTAGATAGCACAGCCTACCGCTCTATGCCTCCTTTATGGAGAAACTAGGCACAGCATTGCTCAGGAGTTATTTTAACCCATTCTTCCACAGAAACTATCTTCAAATCTTGTAGGGTTCTGTGTGTGTCTTCTATGAGCTCTGATCTTCAGTTCGTTCCATAGATTTTCAATTGGATTCAGGTCAGGTGACTTACTGGGACATTCTAGCACTTTATTTTTGTTCTCTGGAACAAGTTGAGAGTTTCCTTGGCTGTGTGTTTGGGATCATTGTCTTGCTTAAATGTCAACCCTCATTTCATCTTCAGCATCTTGACAGATGGCAACAGGTTCTTATCAAGGATGTCTCTGTACATTTGTCCATCCATCTTTCCTTCAATTACGTATATGAAGTCTGCTTGTACCATGGGCTCAAAAACACCCCCACAGAATGATGGGATGTGCAGTGCCATTTCCTCTCCAAACATGCTGTGTGTTGCGGCATCCAACAAATTCCATTTTAGTATCAGCTGACCAGACTATATCTTCCCAGTATTTCACTTGCTTGGCCAAATGTTGAGCAGCAAACTTTAACGGAGCTTCAACATGCTTTTTCTTCAGTAATGGTGTCTTCCGAGGTGAGCGGGCATTGAGCCCATGACGGCTGAGTGCATTACTTATTGTTTTCTTTGAAACAGCAGTGCCTGCTAACTCTGGCCTTTTCTGGAGCTCTCCATGACTGGTCTTTGGCTGTTGGATATGTCATGATCAACTCTGCATGCCTGCTGCCCTAATTATCTCCACAGCTGTGCGCACACCTGTTCGTTTTATCCAGCGGCCTATTAAAGCAGAGCTGCCCTCTGGTCTGCACAAAGACGTCTACGCTCCCAAGGTCTGGCAAGACCTTCTCGCCTACTCTACACATTCTACTCTGGAATTCCTCCTCCTCAGCCTCGACCTACTCGTCGCTTCTCCTGGGATTCTGAGCTTCCCACCAACAAGTAAGCCATCATCCTTTCCTGCACTATCCGCTCTTCTCCATCTCCCCTGTGCACAGGTGGAAGCCTCCTGGCAGCGGACTTCCTCCTCCTGGCGGCAGACCTGAGCACAACCTGCACTTCTCCTACACTGTACAAACCTGCACCACTTCACCTCGTCGGCAGCGACGGCCTAGACACGGAACAACTGGACTGGAGCCTCGGGAGTTCTTCAGCGCCTCGATTCTCCAGCCAACTCGTAAGACTGCACATTCTCTGATACGTTCCTCCATACCTCAGGCACTCATCCATCTGTCTGTGTTTCCTCCTAGGGTTGCCAATCTGAACGGTGCTCTGCTCGCCCTGCTGCTACACTTCTACACACACGCACACACCCACACTCACACTATAATAAAAGATAATTGTGTCTATTCTGAGTCCACGTCTGTTCCTGGGTCACCCAATCATGTCAGTATGTCTCCATCAGAATGACCAAGCAGACAGTGCGTGACCACAAAAACAACATCATTGAGGCTCAGGTAGACCAGTTATCCCACCAGCAACAAGTCATATTCACCCAGCTCGTTCAGATTAACACATGCCTGGACCGTTTCACAAATCTGTAGTCCTTTCCACCAGCTCCCGGGGGGGCAACCAGACCACCCAGCTCCATCCCTTCTCCTTCCCTGCAGTCCCAGCTGACTCCAGTCCCCACGCCCACACGCTTTAGTGGCAAGCTAGGGGAAGCATGTTTTTTTTGACGTAATGTGGGATAGTGTTTCAGTGAGTACTGGGGGATTTCCCCACTAGTCACAGCCGCATCGGCTATGTTGTTAATCTCTTAGAGGGGCGGGCTCTTGCTTGGGCTTATGCGGTCATGGCTCGGCCAGACTACGCCGACCTAATGTATGACCAATTTGTGGGGGAATTTAATGAGGTGTTCGATCACTCAGACCGAGATAGTGTGCTCACCACCCGGCTACTCAATCTGAAACAAGGGAATAGATCTGTGGCTGATTATTCTGTAGACTTCTGGGTGGTGGCGACAGAGGTTGGGTGGGAGGATGCCTCTCTGTGCAGTATTTTCACCTGCAGCCTTAGCCCTAACCTGATGAATGAGCTAGCTTGCATAGAGAAGCCTAACAACCTACACCAGCTAATTTCCCTAGCAATTAGCATCAACAACTGGCGGAGGGAGCGGGCCAACAAAAGTCGGCCTTCCGGTGGCTCGGGCTCACAGTTCCACCACTCCCCACAGCCCCCCCCCCCGCTGGCCCTTCCTCATTCCGATTCCTTTGACACTACTGAGCCTATGGTGATAGGCCAGTCTAAGCTGTCCCTGGCCAAGAAACAGCGCCGCCAGGAGCTCGGGCTGTCTTTATATTGCACTAGTGAGGAACATGAGCTGGCATCTTGCCCCATTCGCCCAAAAGAGGGGGTCCGTGGGTAATAATAGGGGTCTAACGGACTCACTCCAGCAAAAACCCCTTACCAAATTCTTATTACCAATCCGCTTCATACACAATCACCAGGAAATCTCCACTCATTCACTCATTGACTCAGGGGCCAAGCAGAGCTTTATTTCGGAAGATTTGGCAACCCGGCTGGGGCTCTCCTGCCATCAGCTGAAGACTCCCCTGAGACTTATCACTCTGTCTAAGGTGCTGCTCGCCATTGTCACCAAACAGATGGCCCCAGTTTCTGTTCTGATCTCAGGTAGTCACCGGAAGCAAACCAGGTTTTTTGTGCTTCCTGTTTCGGCCTCCCCGGTTATTTTGGGGTACCCCTGGCTGCGGCTGCACAACCCGTCCATCGATTGGTGTACAGGAAACATTATCTTGTGGAGTTCTTTCTGTCTAAGTGCCTGTCTGCAGTCTGATGCCTGCTCTCCCTCCGTTCCCCTCTGTGTCCTGGACACCCCCCCGCCTGACCTGTCCCAGGTTCCTCCCGAATACCATGACTTGGGCGCCATCTTTAGTAAGATGCAGGCGCTGTCACTCCCCCCCCCCCGACCACCCATATGATTGTGCCATTAACCTCCTGCTGGGGGCTCCGTTGCCATCCAGTCAGCTTTATAGCCTGTCGGGCATCGGAGCGGGAGACAGTGGAGAAATACATTAGGGAGTCCCTGAGCTCAGGCATTATCCGACCATCCTCCTCGACGGTGGGGGCGGGGTTTTTCTTCGTGGGAAAGAAAGATTGCTCTTTGTGGCCCTGTATTGACTTTCAGGAACTGAACAACATTACGGTTAAGGACAAATACACTCTTCTCCTAATCAACACAGCTTTTGACTCTCTCCAGGGGACCTCTGTGTTTACAAAATTAGATCTCGTCAATGCATACCACCTGGTGAGGATTAGAGAGGGGGACGAGTGGAAGACGGGATTCCGGACCCCTAGTGGACACTTTGAATACCTGGTGATGCCGTTTGGTCTGACTAATGTTCCCGCTGTATTCCAACATCTCATCAACGATGTGTTGAGGGATTTCTTAGACTCCTTTGTGCTTGTATATTTGGACAATATTCTCATTTTTTCACAGTCCCTTGAGGAGCATCGAGTCCATGTGAGGCAGGTGTTGCAGCGTTTGTTGGAGAATAAGTTGTTTGTCAAAGCGGAGAAGTGTGAGTTTCACGCCCCTTGCACTTCTTTCTTGGGGTTCGTCATGTCTCACAATGAGATCATTGTCGATCCTGCCAAGGTAAGAGCGGTGGTGGAGTGGCCAGTTCCATCTTCCCGGAAACAGTTAAAGCAGTTTCTCGGGTTTGCCAACTTCTACCGCCGCTTCATCAAGAATTACAGCATTATTGCTCTACTCCTCACTCGCCTTACCTCCTCCAAGGTGCCCTTCCAGTGGACGGGGGAGGCGGAGGCAGCCTTTTTGGAATTGAAGTCATTGTTCTCTTCTCCTCCCATCTTGGCCCAGGTGGACACCATGCTGCAGTGTTTAGTGGAGGTGGATGCCTCGGACTCTGGGGTGGGAGCAGTCCTGTCCCAATGTTCCCCCGTGGACAACAAGATCTGCCCCTGTGCGTTCTTCTCCCGCCATCTCTCCCAGGCAGAAAGGAACTATGACATCGGGGACAGGGAGCTGCTGGCGGTAAAGCTGGCCTTAGAGGAGTGGTGCTACTGGCTGGAGGGGGCCTCACAGCCATTTGTCGTGTGGGCTGACCACAGGAACCTGGAGTACCTCAGGACGGCCAAGCCTGCTGGTCCTTGTTCTTTGGCAGGTTTTACTTCACCATCACCTACCGCCTGGGGTCCAAGAACACCAAGCCTGACGCCCTGTCCAGACAGTTCACCTTGGATGCCACCAAGGCACCGTCACATCCTGTGGTGCCCCCTTCTTGTATCTTGGGTGCCCTCTGAGGGGGCATCAAGGAGAGCGTCAGAAGAGCGCAGGAGACCGAGGCCGACGGAGGGCCATTGGGGAAGATGTACGTGTCCTCTGCCGTCCGGGGCAAAGTCATTGATTGGGTCCACTCCTCCAAGCTCCTGTGCCACTTGGGGGTGCCGCGTACAGTGGATCTGCTGCAGAGGACCTTCTGGTGGCGGTCCCTTTGGAAGGATGTCGGGGAATACATCCGAGCCTGTCCCCAGTGCGCCACCTGTAAGATATCCTCTTCTCCTCTGGCAGGGTTGCTCCACCCCCTTCCCATCCCCAGCAGACCCTGGTCTCACGTGGTGCTGGACTTCGTCACCGGCCTTCCTCCTTTGGTGGACAACACAGTCATCCTGACGATCATTGACAGATTTTCAAAGGCAGCTCATTTTGTTCCCCTACAGGGTCTCCCCACATCCAAGGAGATGGTGGACCTGCTTGTCCTCCATGTGGTGTGGCTCCACAGCATTCCGATGGACATTGTGTCTGATTGTGGTCCCCAGTTTGTCTCGCAGGTGTGACATGCCTTCTATAAGGCTATTGGGGCCACAGTAAGCCTGTCCTCGGGGTGCCACCCCCAGAGTAATGGCTAATGTGAGCTCACCAATCAGGAATTGGAGGCAGCGCTACGGTGCGTCACCACCTCCAACCCAGCGTCCTGTAGCTCCTACCTGCTGTGGGTCGAATATGCACACAACATCATGGTCTCCTCTGCCACAGGTCTGTCCCCGTCCGAGGTCTTGTTGGGCTACGACCCCCCGCTGTTCCCAGAGGAGGAGGAAGACATCACGGTGCCCTCCGTGCAGGCCCATATGAAACGCTGTTGCCGGCTGTGGAGGACTACAGTGCCGCACTTCAGTGCACGGTGAACTGCAAAACAACCATGACCAATTACCGCAGGACTCCGGCCCCACCCTACCAGGTCGGGCAGCAAGTATGGCTATCCACTAAAAACATTAATCTCAAGGCTGAGTCCAGGAAGCTGTCACAGCGTTTTATTGGGCCTTTTTCCATTACATATATTGTGAATCCTGTCTCTATGTGCCTGGCTCTCCCCCCCTCCCTCCGCATTTGTCCCACCTTTCATGTCTCTCAGGTCAAGTCGTTTGTTGCCAGCCCTCTGTGCCCCCCTCCCAAGACACCACCTCCACCGGTACTGATCAATGGTGACCGTGAGTGGAGAGTCTACTTCATCCTGGACGTCCAACGCTAGGGCCGTGGTCTCTAGTACCTGGTGGATTGGGAGGGCTACGGTCCTGAATGGAGATCCTGGGTGTGTCCCTCTTTTGTGATGGATCCACAACTCATCAGGGACTTCCACCGGACGCACCCGGGCAGGTTGGATGGGCTACCAAAAGGCGTCCCGTCCCGTAGGGGGGGAGTACTGTCATGAACCGCTTTGCGTGCCTGCTGCCCTAATTATCTCCACAGCTGCGCTCACACTTGTTTGTCAGCAAGATGGCTCAACCAGAACTTGTTGAGCAGTTTGCCTCCACCTTTGAGAAGGAACTTGGTGTACCACAAGAAGGAGAATCTGCAAAGCAGAAGTGGGAAGAGCTGCGAAATACCATCCACCGCACAGCCTTGGCTACCTTTGGGAGGAAGACCTCGAAGTCACAGGACTGGTTTGATGCCAAGTTGACCGAGATGACCCCCGTCATTGAAGCCAAGCGCTCAGCACTTGCTGAGTACAAGAAGTACCCAAACGAGGAGAATCTCCAGATTCTCAGGGCTGCGAGAAGCAAAGTTCAGCAGACTGCTCGGCGCTGTGCCAACGAGTACTGGACTCAGCTCAGCCAAGACATTCAAACCGCTGTCATAACAGGGAACATTCGTGGCATGTACGATGGCATCAATAAAGCACTTGGTCCGGCTCAGAGCAAGACGGCCCCCCTCAAATCCTCCACTGGGGTGATGATCATAGAAAAGAACAAGCAGATGGAGAGATGGGTGGAACACTACTCCGACCTCTACTCCAGAGAGAACACCGTGACACCAACAGCCCTTGATGCCATCGACTGCCTGCCATCCATGTACGAACTTGACACCGAGACAACCATCGACGAACTCAGCAAGGCCATTGATAGCTTGGCCGCTGGCAAGGCACCCGGCAACGACGGCATACCCCCTGACCTGATCAAGGACTGCAAGACCGCCCTACTGCTGCCATTGCATGACGTCCTCTGCCAGTGTTGGAAGGAAGGTGCCGTACCACAGGACATGAGGGACGCCAAGATCATCACCCTCTACAAAAACAAAGGGGAGAGAAGCGACTGCAACAACTACAGGGGCATCTCCCTCATCAGCGTTGTTGGTAAAGTCTACGCACAAGTTGTTCTCGTTCATCTACAGAAGCTTGCCGAACGTGTCTACCCCGAGTCTCAGTGTGGCTTCCGCGCTGCACGATCGATGGTAGACATGATATTCTCCATCCGCCAACTCCAGGAGAAATGCAGAGAACAGAACATGCCCCTGTACGTCGCCTTCATTGACCTCACCAAAGCGTTCGATTTGGTCAGCAGAGAGGGCCTTTTCAAGATCCTGCCAAAGATAGGATGCCCACCAAAGTTGCAAAGCCTCATCGAATCGTTTCACACCAACATGCAGGGGATAGTGCAGCACGATGGCAACGTCTCAGAGCCATTCAACATATGCAGCAGAGTGAAACAGGGCTGTGTACTTACGCCAACCCTCTTTGGGACTTTCTTTGCTATGCTCCTGAGGCATGCCTTCAGCACAGCAACAGAGGGAATCTACCTGCACACAAGATCTGACGGCAGGCTTTTCAACCTTGCCCGCCTGAAAGCCAGAACCAAAGTACGCAAGGCTCTAATCAGAGACATGCTGTTCGCAGATGACGCTGCAGTCGCAACCCACACACAGCAGGAGCTTCAGACCCTGATGGACCGCTTCTCCCAGGCATGCAAGGACTTCGGGCTTACCATCAGCCTGAAGAAAACTAACGTCTTGGCGCAAGGCACGGAAGCACCACCAACCATCACCATCGACGACTACGAGCTGGAGGTCGTGAATCAGTTCACATACCTGGGGTCCACGATCAGCAACAACCTCTCCCTTGATACAGAGATCAACAAGAGGATTGGAAAATCAGCCTTCACACTCGCTCGCCTCACCACACGAGTGTGGGAGAATCCCAAACTCTCTGTCAAGACGAAGATGGCAGTGTACAACGCCTGCGTCATCAGCACACTGCTCTATGGGAGTGAGACGTGGACAACATACGCCCGGCAGGAAAAGAGACTGAACTCCTTCCACTTGCGCTGCATTCGCCACATCCTGGACATATCCTGGTAGGACAAAGTGCCCAACACAGAAGTTCTGTCCCACACCGGCCTTCCCTCCATGTTCACTCTACTCAGGCAGCTCAGGCTCCGCTGGCTAGGCCACGTTCACCGTATGGAGGATGTCAGAATCCCCAAAGACGTCCTCTACGGAGAACTGGCAACTGGCAGGAGAGACAATGGCCGCCCACAGCTGCGCTTTAGAGATGTTTGCAAGAGAGACATGAAGGAACTGGAGATCAACACAGAGCGCTGGGAGGACCTTGCAACGGACCGCTCCAAATGGAGAGGCACCCTGACCAGACAGCTCAAGGCGGGTGAAGAGAGACTGACTGCTGCAGCAGATGAAAAAAGGACCCGCAGGAAGAACCGGCACAGACCCAGCAGCACGGAGACCACCCACAAGTGCGACCTGTGTGACAGGGACTGCCATTCGCACATCGGCCTGTTCAGCCACAGACGGTGCTGTTCCAGCAGAGTAGACGTTTAGGATTCTCTTCCATGGTCATCATAGACCAACGGAGGCCGCCGCCAATATATATATAGAATGAATGAATGAATGAATGAATGAATGAATCTTTATTTCAGATAGTACAGGTTAAAAGGAACTGAATAGTATCGCAAAAGGAGGAAATAAAATCCAACAAGGTCAAATTAGGCAATAACTCCTCTGATTATACAGTTCAACAAAGTTATCCGAAATGGGTGATGGCTGAAGCTGCAGCTTATATTGCCCACCCATATTCCATCCAAGAATTCAAAAGAAATAAAACAAAACAAGAGCGATTACAATTCAGAACAAAGCTAAGACCAAGTGTGACAGAAAAAAGTAAAAAAAAAAACAAAAACTAGGCAACAACACAGCACAGACTGGATATGACAATCCTTATGTGATTTTACATGTCATATTGTATATATGTTTGGAGTATTTCTTCCTTTAGATTTTGCTTAAATTGTCCAAGCGTTGTACATGATTTTAATTCAGGTCCAAAATCGTTCCATAATCTGACTCCTTGCACTGAAACACAGTGTTGCTTGGTGGTAGTTGTTACTGTAGGCTTTTGAAATATACATGTTCCTCTGAAGTGATATCGTTTCTCCCTTATTTGGAACAACTTTTGGATATTTGCTGGCAGTGATAAATTCTTCACTTTAAACATTGTTATTGCAGTTTTAAAGTCTACCAGATCTTTCAACTTGAGAGCTTTTAGTTTAAGAAAAAGTGGGTTTGTTGGTTCCCTGTAAGCTGCTTTGTTTATTATTCTAATAGCTCTCTTTTGAAGCATAAAGAGTGGATATATGTTTGTTTTATATGTATTTCCCCATACTTCATTACAATATGTCATGTATGAGAATATTAATGAATGATACAAGGTGTATAGTGTAGGTTGATTCAGCAAATATTTCACTCTGTGTAATATTGCAATTGATTTGGATACTTTACCTTTGATATAGTTAATATGTGACTTCCAACACAGTTTATTATCAATTATTACTCCAAGAAATTTAGTTTCAGATACCCTTTCAATCTCTACACCATTTACACTGAGTTTAGGTACTGGGTTGTTGTGATGGTTGTTAAAGACTATAAATTTTGTCTTACTTAAATTGAGCGTTAATTTGTTTGAGTCAAACCACAGTTTAAGCTTTCCTAATTCCTTTCTGAGTGTATCCAGAAGTTGTTCCAAATTGTTTCCACTGCATAATAGATTAGTGTCATCGGCAAACAATATTAAGTCCATTTTTTTCGGAAACTTTAAATATATAATTTATATACATATTGAATAGTAATGGCCCCAAAACTGAACCCTGTGGGACTCCACCTTCAGTAACTGTGAGTTTTTGTTACTTACACATACATACTGATATCTATTCTTTAAGTAACTACTTAACCAGGACAGTGCTACCCCTCTAATACCACAATTTTGTAGTTTCTTTAATAATAAATTATGATCCACTGTATCAAATGCTTTTTTTAAGATCCAGGAATACTCCAACTAAATACTCTTTATTTTCAATGGCTGTTATTTTTTCTATAAATTCCATTAAAGCATATGCAGTTGTCCTCTTGTGTCTGAACCCATATTGCTGCTCACACAGTAAATTATTCTTCAGTATGAAGTTGTCAATTCTCTCATAGAATATTTTTTCAAGTATCTTGGAAAATTGTGGTAATAGTGAAATTGGTCTATAGTTTGAGAATTCCCCTCTGTCACCCGTCTTGTATATCGGAATTACTTTAGCTATTTTCATTGCATTGGGGAATATACCTGTTTGGAGAGACAGGTTATAGATCTACGTCAGTGGTTTTACTAGGCATTCAATAATAGTTTTGACTAAGAGCATGTCAATACCATCACAGTCAGTAGATGTTTTACTTTTAAACGATTTGACAGTTTCAATGACCTCTCTTTCGTCTGTGTTCTTTATGAAAATGGAGTCTTTTATAGCAGTGTTATTGCATATTGTATCACCTGTAGGCACCGTAGTGGGTATTTCTCGAGCCAAATTAGGACCAATGTTAACAAAAAAGTTGTTAAATTCATCTGCAGGTGAAGCTACATTCACACTCTGAGTCGTTTTATTATTTTTTGGAATATTAGTTGGGTTGCTTGTATTTCTGCTTTTATTTCCAAGGATACTGTTAAGTATTGTCCATGTATTTTTCATATTGTCTTTGTTTTTCTCCAGTTCTTTACTGTAATAGTCTCTTTTGCTACATCTTATTATATATGTTAACTTATTTTTGTATGTTTTATACCGCTGCTCTGCTTCTTTTGTCCTTTTCTTTAGGAAAGCTTTATATAGTAATTTTTTTTCTTTTTACACGCCTTTTGTAGTCCTTTGGTTAACCATGGCTTATCGGCAAATTTCTGTTTAAGCTTTTTTTTTTACTCATGGACAGTTTTTTTTTCATAAAGAGTGGTTACAATGTTTATAAATGTGTCTTAGGCTTCATTTACATCTGATACATAGACTTCTGTCCAGTCTTGCTTCAGCAAGTCCTCTTTAAAAGAACTGATTGCATTTGGTGATTTGTATCTGAACGATTTTGAAATTTTTTCTGTATTGGCCCCCGTGTGGCCATGGATAAGTGCAAAGGTTGGCAAGTGGTGACTTATATCATTTATCAATAATCCACTTTCTATTTTCTTATCAATAACATTGACAAACAGGTTGTCAATAAGTGTAGCAGTGTGAGCTGTGATTCTACTGGGATGTGTTATTGTGGGATATAGACTCATGCTGTACATAGAGTTCATGAACTCTGTAATTACATTTTGTTGATGTGGATTAAGTAAATCAATATTGAAATCTCCACAAATTGCTACCATTTTCTTACTAGTAATATTATTGTACAGCTCGACTAATTTATCTCTGAATGTCTCAATGCAAGTTCCCGGCGTTCTATATATACAACTTATAATTAGATTTTTTGTTTTATCTTGGTCAATCTCAACAGTAACACATTCCAAGATCCCTGGTAGTGCAAAGGACATTCCATTTACAAGCTTACACCTATATAGGTCATCAATATACAATGCAACACCACCACCCTTTTTTTGAGATCTGTTAATATGAAACATCTGGTATCCCTCTATTGCCATCAGGGGAGCCTGCTCTTCAGTAAGCCAGGTTTCAGAGACTGCAATAGCTGTACATTTTTTGTCTAGCTGTTTTAAATAGTCCTGAATCTGTGGAAAGCTTTTGTTAAGACTTCTGCTGTTGAAGTGTATTATTGATAATTTACCATCTAGTTGCACTTGACTTTTGAATTGCTTTTCAGCGTAATATTCACAGTGGTTATGAATATTATTGAAAAAGTGGTTATAAGGATCAATATCATTCTCCATCTCTTGTGGTTTATGTTCAGCATAATGGCATATTTTCAGAGTTTGAGTTTCCTCACTCTGTGTCAAATGACTTCAAAGTACTTTGGCATGGTGTATCAAAAGAACTATTCTTATCGTGTGTGTGAATATGGATTATCCTTGACTCATGATTTTCTTAATCAGTGTTCATCTGTATTTATCTAAGTCAGTAGCATCTCTGATCATTATACTCTTTGCTTGCTCAGGTGTTCCATTTAGTTTAATCCAAATTCTACAATTTCTTGTCCAGGTTGCCTGTATCTTATTTTGCCTTTTCAGCATCCGTGCTATTTGAGCCTTTGTTTTTGTCAGGTGCTCATTTAGGTAAACTTGTGTTCCCCGTAGTTCTGGCCTGCCTCAGTATGTCATTATTTACCCTTCTGTTCACAAAGCGCATCACAATTGATTTCATTGTTTGGTTATCTTTCTTCGGTAAAGCATAACAAGCTGAAATTGCATTCGCTTCCACCTTAATATCTCTACTATCAAGGAACTGAAGCACCTGGTTTTCAAGTGAGACTGATTCACTCATGGGAGCATCCTCACCTCTCAGTCCTGTTGTGGCATGGGCGTATAACTGATATTTGATGTCTAGTCCGCTTATAACTAGGTCATCCATACGAGAACCTTGTTCAAGATCCTCGACGCGTTGCTCCAAGCCCTTAATTTTTTTGTCTTTTTCCTGAATTGTTAATTGTAGGGCTCGTACATCTTCCATTAGGCCTATTATTTTGACCTGCTGGCTAACCATTTTGGCCAATTCTTCTGTCACGAAGTTCAGAGTTTTTTTAATCTCTTCCATTTCCTCCTTCTTTGGTGGCATTTTACTGACCTGTGGATAGTAAAAACAATGAATCCAGCTGGGCCTCAGCTCCACTGCTGGTCCCTCTGCTCACCGCTGTCGCAACCGAGCTCCTGTACAGCTCCTCCACCGGGCCACGCCGCACACCGCCGGTGCAGCCGAGCTCTGCTGGGGTCACGGTGGATGCTCCGCTGATCACCGCCGCCTGCCGCCGTCTGCCTGGGTGGCACCTCCGCTAGGCCCCGTCACCAACCGCCATCAGTCTGGTAGTTCCTCAGCTGGGCCTCACAACTGGGCTCGGTCTCAGGCTATTGTTTTGCTGGGTCCAGGTGGCCCCCGTCTCTCACCAACGCCGCGCCCGAGCTCCGATCCAGCTCGCGCCCAACTGCCGCCTCGGTTAGTTCCTCCGGTAAGCCCTCACCGGGGACTGAGTCGCTTCGTGTCGGAGTTAGGTGGCTCACTGGGGCCAGCGTTAAGCTAACTAGCGTTAGCTTAGGAATTGCTTCGGGTAGAGCGCAGCAGTTCTACCCGATTAAAGGGGTATTCCAACGGTATTCTGATGGAGGTGGAAATTCAGCCCGTGGGTGTCCGTCACGAGCGCCGATCGCTGTTGGTTAGGTACTTTTAATGAGAAAATCAGCGACTTTGTCTCAGCGCTGAAAAAGTGTGACCATCCTGGTTGCCATCTTGTTTTATATATATATATATATACAGTAAGGCCCAGAAATATTTGGACAGTGACACAATCTTCATGATTTGGGCTCTGCATGCCACCACATTAGATTTGAAATGAAACAACTACAACGGAATTGAAGTGCAGACTTTAAGGTTTAATTCAAGGGGTTGAACAAAAATATATGATTAAACATGTAGGAACTGTAGCTATTTTTATACAAACACTCCTCATTTCAGGGGCTCAAAAGTAATTGGACAAATAAACATAACCCTAAGTAAAATGTTACTTTTCAATATTTTGTTGAGAATCCTTTGCAGGCAATGACTGCCTGAAGTCTGGAACCCATGGACATCACCAAATGCTGGGTTTCCTCCTTTTTGATGCTTTGCCAGGCCTTTACTGCAGCTGTCTTCAGTTGTTGCTTGTTTGTGGGTCTTTCTGCCTTAAGTTTTGTCTTGAGCAAGTGAAATGCATGCTCAATTGGGTTGAGATCTGGTGACTGACTCAGCCATTGCAGAATATTCCACTTCATTGCTTTAAAAAACTCCTGTGTTGCTTTTGCAGTATGTTTTGGATCATTGGTGAAGCGCCGTCCAATCAATTTTGCTGCATTTGGCTGAATCTGAGCAGAAAGTATATCCCTATACACTTCAGAATTCATCCGGCTGCTTCTGTCTTTTGTCACATCATCAATAAACACAAGTGACCCAGTGCCATTGGAAACCATGCATGCCCATGCCATCACACTACCTCCACCATGTTTTACAGAAGATGTAGTGCTTTGGATCATGAGCTGTTCCAATTTTTCTCCAAACTTTCTTCTTCCCAACATCTGGTACAGGTTGATCTTAGTCTCATCTGTCCAAAGAATGCTGTTCCAGAACTGGGCTGGCTTCTTCAGGTGTTTTTTGGCAAAGTCAATTCTGGCCTTTCTATTTTTGAGGCTGATTCATGGTTTGCACCTTGTGGTGAATCCTTTGTATTTACTCTCATGAAGTCTTCTCTTTATGGTAGACTTAGATACTGATACACCTACTTCCTGGAGAGTGTTCTTCACTTGAATGGATGTTGTGAAGGGTTGTTCTTCACCATGGAAAGGATTCTGTGATCATCCACCACTGTTGTCTTCCGTGGACGTCCAGGCTTTTTTGAGTTCCCAAGCTCACCAGTGCACTCTTTTTTTCTCAGAATGTACCAAACTGTTGATTTGGCCACTCCTAACATTTCTGCTATCTCTCTGATGGATTTCTTCTTTTTTTCAGCCTCAGGATGGTCTGTTTCACCTCCATTGAGAGCTCCTTTGACCGCATGTTGTGTGTTCACAGCAACAGCTTCCAAATGCAAACGCCACACCTGGAATCAACTCCAGACCTTTTAACTGCTTAATTGATGACAGGTTAACAAGGGAAGAGCCCATTCAGCCTTGTTATTTATTTTTTTTTTTTTTGCAGCCTTCTGAGTCAATTGTCCAATTGGTCCCTTGAAAAAGAGGTGGCTACGTATTAAAGAGCTGTAATTCCTAAACCCTTGCTCCAATTTGGATGTGAATACTCTCAAATTACAGCTGAGAGTCTGCACTTTAAGCCCATATTGATTATATAATTGTATCCTGAATATGTTTTTGTGAACAGCTAAAAATTTTTTTAAATTTTTGGGCCTAACTGTATCTATCTATCTATCTATCTATCTATCTATCTATCTATCTATCTATCTATATCTATATATCTATCTATATATATATCTATATATATATATATATATATATATATATATATATAGAGAGAGAGAGAGAGAGAGAGAGAGAGAGAGAGATACTACTATTCAAAAGTTTGGGGTCACCCAGACAATTTTGTGTTTTCGGTATTGTACTACCGTTCAAAAGTTTGGGGTCACTTAGAAATTTCCTTATTTTTGAAAGAAAAGCACTTTTTTTCAATGAAGATAACTTTAAACTAATCAGAAATACACTATATACATTGCTAATGTGGTAAATGATTATTCTAGCTGCAAATGTCTGGTTTTTGGTGCAATATCTACATAGGTGTATAGAGGCCCATTTCCAGCAACTATCACTCCAGTGTTCTAATGGTACAATGTGTTTGCTCATTGCATCAGAAGGCTAATGGATGATTAGAAAACCCTTGTGAAATCATGTTAGCACAGCTGAAAACAGTTTAGCTGGTTAGAAAAGCTATAAAACTGACCTTCCTTTGAGCAGGTTGAGTATCTGGAGCATCACATTTGTGGGGTCGATTAAACGCTCAAAATGGCCAGAAAAAGAGAACTTTCATGTGAAACTCGACAGTCTTTTCTTGTTCTTAGAAATGAAGGCTATTCCATGCGAGAAATTGCCAAGAAACTCAAGATTTCCTACAACGGTGTGTACTACTCCCTTCAGAGAATAGCACAAACAGTCTCTAACCAGAGTAGAAAGAGAAGTGGGAGGCCCCGCTGCACAACTGATCAAGAAGATAAGTACATTAGAGTCTCTAGTTTGAGAAATAGATGCCTCACAGGTCCTCAACTGGCAGCTTCATTAAATAGTACCCGCAAAACGCCAGTGTCAACATCTACAGTGAAGAGGAGACTCTGGGATGCTGGCCTTCAGGACAGAATGGCAAAGAAAAAGCCATATCTGAGACTGGCCAATGAAAGAAAAAGATTAATATGGGCAAAAGAACACAGAAATTGGACAGAGGAAGATTGGAAAAAAGTGTTATGGATGGATGAATCGAAGTTTGAGGTGTTTGGATCACACAGAAGAACATTTGTGAGACGCAGAACAACTGAAAAGATGCTGGAAGAGTGCCTGACGCCATCTGTCAAGCAAAGTGGGGGTAACGTGATGGTCTAGGGTTGCTTTGGTGCTGGTAAGGTGGGAGATTTGTTCAGGGTAAAAGGGATTTTGAATAAGGAAGGCTATCACTCCATTTTGCAACGCCATGCCATACCCTGTGGACAGTGCTTGACTGGAGCCAATTTCATCCTACAACAGGACAATGACCCAAAGCACACCTCCAAATTGTGCAAGAACTATTTAGAGAAGAAGCAGGCAGCTGGTATTCTATCTGTAATGGAGTGGCCAGCGCAGTCACCAGATCTAAACCCCACTGAGCTGTTGTGGGAGCAGCTTGACCGTATGGTACGCAAGAAGTGCCCATCCAGCCAATCCAACTTGTGGGAGGGGCTTCTAGAAGCGTGAGGTGAAATTTCTCCAGATTACCTCAACAAATTAACAGCTAGAATGCTAAAGGTCTGCAATGCTGTAAATGCTGCAAATGGAGGATTCTTTGACGAAAGCAAAGTTTGAAATAAAAAATTATTATTTCAAATACAAATCATTATTTCTAACCTTGTCAATGTCTTGACTATATTTTCTATTCATTTTACAACTCATGGTGGTAAATAAAAGTGTGACTTTTCATGGAAAACACAAAATTGTCTGGGTGACCCCAAACTTTTGAACGGTAGTGTGTATATATATATATATATATATATATATATATACAATATTATATATATATATATATATATATATATATTGGGCGGCGCGGTGGCGCAGTGGTTAGCACTGCGGCAGCACAGCAGCTCACCCTTGGCCGGGGGATCCTGGGTTCGATCCCAGCCCCTGACCAACAGTGATCTGTGTGGAGTTTGCATGTTCTCCCCGTGTCTGCATGGGTTTACTCCGGGATTTCTCCGGTTTCCTCCCACATGCCAAAAACATGCAAGTTAGGTTAATTGGAGACTCTAAAGTGGCCCCAGGTGTGAATGGTGAAAGGGCTGGGCGCCGCACCAGTGGCTGCCTCATCTACTCATGTGGATGCCCTGTAATTTCCCCATTGTGGGACTAATAAAGGAATCTAAATCTAAATCTAAAAAATATATATACACTACCGTTCAAAAGTTTGGGGTCACTTAAAAATTAACTTATTTTTTAAAGAAAAACACTTTTTTTCAATGACGGTAACTTTAAACTATTCAGAAATACACTCTATACATTGCTAATGTGGCAAATGACTATTATAGCTGCAAATGTCTGGTTTTTGGTGCAATATCTACATAGGTGTATAGAGGCTCATTTCCAGCAACTATCACTCTAGTGTTGTAATGGTATAATGTGTTTGCTCATTGCATCAGAAGGCTAATGGATGATTAGAAAACCCTTGTGCAATCATGTTAGGTCTGCAATGCTGTAATTGCTGCAAATGGAGGATTCTTTGACGAAAGCAAAGTTTGAAGAAAAAAAATATTATTTCAAATACCAATCATTATTTCTAACCTTGTCAATGTCTTGACTATATTTTCTATTCATTTTACAACTCATGGTGGTAAATAAGTGTGACTTTTCATGGAAAACACAAAATAATTGTCTGGGTGACCCCAAACTTTTGAACTACTGTTCAAAAGTTTGGGGTCACCCATATATATATATATATATATATATATATATATATATATATATATATATATATATATATATATATATATATATATATATATATATATATATTAGGGAAAGAAGCAGGGGTGACAATGGGCTGAACAGCACAGACTTTATTTCTTTTCTCCACAAGTCAAGTTGATAAGAATGAAGCCCAAGTTGCAGCATCTCCCTCTTTTATACTTTAATCCCTTGGAAGGGACATCCTCAAAAGGCATTGTTTTGCTGTTGCAGAATCATTTACCTGTAGGACCCCCAACAGGGGGGCGTCCACGCCAGGGAGGCCAGGCCAACACCACTTCCTCGTCTGATAACACGAATGCTGGTTTGAGCTTGTCATTGCAAACGGTTTTGCTGCGTCCCCCCAAGTCTAACAGAAAATGTTTCTCCACAGGTTGCAGCACTCTGAACGGCTCATCGTACAGCGGGCGCAACGGGGTCCGGTGTGTGTCTTGCCTGACAAAGACAAACAATGCATTCCGCAAGTTTTTGGGGACGAAAGTGTGGGGGAAACAGCGGTGGGCCGGGCCCGGTAGTCTTCCCGGCTCCGTGGCATGTGGGGAATGTGGGGATGGTTGGGTGTCGGGCGCTGGGTTGTCCGGCAAAAATTCCCTGGGGAGCCACAGCGATTGTGAAAAAAACGAGCTCTGCTGGGGAGGAAGCCAAATCCACCTTCAGTGTGGCGCGCAACCCCAACAAAACCCATGGCAGTCGGTCCACCCAATTGGCATCGGTAAGCGAAGCCCTGAGTGCCGCTTTGAGCGATCTGTGGAAATGTTTGCATAACCCATTGGCCTGAGGGTTTTATGCAGTAGTGCGGTGGACGTTGACCCCCAGGCTCTGGGCCATCGTAGACCAGAGGCCAGAAATGAACTGGGGGCCCCTGTCAGACGTGATGTCAGATGGAGTGCCGAAACATGCCACCCAAGTGGTCAAAAAAGCGTGTGCTACTTCTTCAGATCTTGTGGACGCCAGCGGCACGGCTTCTGGCCAACACGTGGTGCAGTCCACTACCAATAGGAGGTGCGTAAACCCCTGCGAAGTCGGGAAGGGCCCCACCAGGTCCACCTGGACATGGTCGAACCTCTTAGCCAGGATGTGGAAGTGTTCTAGGGGGGCCTTTGTGTGCCTGTGCACCTTGGCCCGCTGGCAGGTGACATAAGCTGCCGCCCACTCTTTCACCTGTTTGCGCAGACCCGGCCAGATGAATTTTGCCCCCACCAGCTTGACTGATGCACGCACCCCCAGGTGTGCCAGGGAGTGAATGGAGTCGAAAACACGGCAGCGCCAAGCGTGCAGGATGACCAGGTGCAGACGGCCTGCGGAGACGTCACAGAGTAGGGACAGGCTCCTGGCTTGCAGTACTCTGCTCTTCAGCCTTAACCCTGTTGGTCCAGACTGGCACCCTCAACTGTCGGCATCGCCTGGTTGCTCCACGGCCATGGCCGTGTAATGTATCCTTACGTGGATTGGGGCCACAAGTGCGCATGAGAGACAGGCTGCCACCATGTTGAGTTTACCGGCCACATGCCGTATATCGGTGGTAAACTCCGATGTTGCAGCCAGCTGCCTTTGCTACAGGGCCAACCATGATTCTGAAACCTTGGCCATGGCGTATGTCAGCGGCTTGTGGTCCATGGACACTGTGAAACTGCACCCTTCCAGCCAGAACTGGAAGTGGCATATGGCCAGGTGGAGGGCCAACAGCTCCCTGTCGAATGCGCTGTATTTACGCTTGTTGTCGCGGAGGGATCTGCTGAAAAAGGTGAGGAGCTGCCAAGACCCTGCGATGCACTGCTCCACGACGGCCCCTATGGCCACGTCCAATGCATCGGTAGTGAGCGCAATGCATGCCAGTGGGTCTGGGTGTGCCAGTAATGTGGCCTTAGCCAGCGCATCCTTGGCATCCGCAAAAGCCTGCTCCCGCTTGGGTGTCCAGTCAATGCTGTCCGCCAGTTTGCGTTTCTTAAGTGCAGCGTACAGTGGTTGCATGAGCTGGGCTGCGCGAGGGAGGAAACGGTTGTTGAAGTTCACCACCCTAGGAATTCCTGTAGCGATCTTACGGTCTGAGGACGTGGAAAATTGGCCACCGCGTGCACCTTGTCCGGTAACGGGATTGTGCCCTCCGGTGAGATGCGGTGGCCCAAAAAATCGATCGTCGCAGCTCCAAACTGGCACTTCGGTGGGTTGATTATCAACCCGTTCTCCTTCAACCTCTGAAAAACCGTTCTGAGATGAGCGACATGTTCGTCCTTGGATGTGCTGGCCACCAGGATGTTGTCAAGGTAGACGAAGACAAATGGCAGGTCGCACAGCACATCGTCCATCATGCATTGGAAGGTCTGTGCTGCCCCTTTTAACCTGAATGGCATGCTTAAAAATTTGAAAAGTCCGAACGGAGTAATCACTGCTGTTTTGGTTATGTCTTCCTTTCACACCGGGACCTGGTAGTACCCGCGGACCAGGTCTACCTTGGAAAAAATGTGTGCCCCGGTGAGGTGGGCGGAAAAGTCCTTAATATGGGGAATGGGGTAGTAATCGTGTGCAGTAGTGTTGTTTAACCAGCGGAAGTCACCCCATGGTCGCCACGAACCCTCGGCTTTAGGCACCATGTGCAGCAGGGACGCCCGTGGACTATTGGAGCGACAATAGCTGACAATGCCTAGTCTCTCCAAATTGGCGAACTCCTCGCATGAACTGGCCAGTTTAGCTGCGTCCAGTCGGCAAGGGCAAGCGAAAACGGGTGGCCCCATAGTGGGGGTAAAGTGCTCGACCCCATGCTTAGTAATGGCCGCCGAAAACGTTGGAACCGTAAGTGCTGGAAACTGTGTGAGAAGTTGTTTGAACTTACCCCCTGGAGCGGTGACGTTGGCGAGTGATGTGGACCTGGGTCCTTGAGCTGTACAGGGCAGGGAATAAAAAGACAGAGCATTAACCCTTTGAGTGTATATGGTTGCCAAACTATGACATACCCCCTAGTGGTCAAGATTGGTAAATATTTTGTGTCAATAAAATAGTTCAGATTTCAAAGGCTATAACTTGAAAGTGGTAAGAGATAATGGCTTACTGCCAGTCAGAAAGATGTAAAATATGATCCAAAGTTTCAGATAGGAATAAATTTACACATCTAATTTGCATAATGTCATGGCACCTGTTAAAATTCCACAACTCAGTCAAAACTGGACTTTGGATGTATTTTCACAAAAAATGGTTCAGTCTTTTGACACCTCATCATCTTGTCTTCAAAGTATATGAACAAGAAATCAGTACAATAAAAAAAATAGAAATTTCTCACTTACTTTTGACAAAGTCAGAGTGAGAAGGCAGGTGCAGTGCCGTGTTCTGCCACTAGGGGAGCACAAATCCTCACACTCAAAGGGTTAACAAGATGTCTATTGGCAACATTGGCTAACAGTCCGTGCGCACACAGAAAATCAGCGCCTAAGATAGGGTAGTTATAGGCTGCAATGAAAGCCAATGAAAATCCATTGATAATTGCGGCCATGCAAACATATGGTTAGTGTCCCTTCACCAAAAGTTTTCATGTCTGAGCCGTTGGCGGCTGCCAGCTCGGGGCCGCTACTCCCAGCCAAGCGGTTTGCGTTTGACCGCAGGATGAGGCTCTTTTGGGAACTGGAGTCCATGAGGAATCATCTCTCCGAACGTGAGTCTGTCATGTAGAGCAGCTTGTTTGTGTCACAGGCGACCGCAGCTGCTAACGACTGCCAGTCCTGGCGTTTCCCGACCTCCTGCATTGACAGGGTGGCACACATTGGCATGCATTTTCTCAAAAACGGCGATGGTAGAAACAGAGCGCTCCCTGCCGGTGCTTCTTTGCCTCCTCGACAGCCACCATGGGTGGCTCTTCACCATTGGCAGGTGTCTCCATGGGCTCCGGCGCCACAGCGTTCACTGCAAAGGTTCTGGTCGCAAGGATAATCCGGTCCGTTTCTTGTGCCAGTGCCCGGTAGTCCTGCGTGGCCAGCAGCGGTGAGTTGGCGAGAATTGCCCGGTCTTCCATCGGGAGGTTATGGAGGAAAAGGTGTGCGAACAGAAGCGATTCTCCATCTGTGCCCATCAACGCCGGCATCTTCTCCATTAATTCGAGTGCCAAGCCATCTCCCATCTCCGCTCTCTCAGAGTCTAACAGTGTGTAGCGCCAGGTCAGCGCAGTCTTGATGGTGTCATACTTGCCATGAGCTGGGGGCCATTTGAGCAGGCTTGCCACCTGCTGCGCTGTGCGTGTGTCCAGTGCTGCTATGACATGGTAATACTTCTTGTCATCCACTGTCACTCCCCGGAGCATGAACTGGGCCTCCGCCTGTAGGAACCAAGCCGTGGGGTCATGCAGCCAAAATTCCGGGAGCTTGACCGAAACAGCACAGGCAGTGCTGGCGCTTCCAGACGGGGCCGTTTCCGGGGTGTTCGCCTTGTATTCCATTATTCTTCTAGGGGTCACCAGAGTAGGGACAAGTGCAGGCGTGACAATGGGCTGAACAGCACAGACTTTATTTCCTTTCTCCACAAGCCAAGTTGATAAGAATGAAACCCAGGTCGCAGCCTCTCGCTCTTTTATACTTTATTCCTTGCCTAGCAACCTGGGGACTCACACCACAATCCACATTGAACTGACAGTTTGTGCGGCATATTAGCATGACATAGTACATCCCCCCACATCATCATAACACTCTCTGGCGTGCTGCTTCTTCCTCTTCGCTCGAGCCAGCGTCTGCCCTCAAGTGTCTCGACTTGGACCCCCGGTCAGCCTCCACTGTCCATTGTCTGGGTGGAGGATGTCGCCTCTGTGTCCCCCCACAACACACACACACACACACACACATATATATATATATATATATATATATATATATATATATACACTCACCGGCCACTTTATTAGGTACACCTGTCCAACTGCTCGTTAACACTTAATTTCTAATCAGCCAATCACATGGCGGCAACTCAGTGCATTTAGGCATGTAGACATGGTCAAGACAATCTCCTGCAGTTCAAACCGAGCATCAGTATGGGGAAGAAAGGTGATTTGAGTGACTTTGAACGTGGCATGGTTGTTGGTGCCAGAAGGGCTGGTCTGAGTATTTCAGAAACTGCTGATCTACTGGGATTTTCACGCACAACCATCTCTAGGGTTTACAGAGAATGGTCCGAAAAAGAAAAAATATCCAGTGAGCGGCAGTTCTGTGGGCGGAAATGCCTTGTTGATGCCAGAGGTCAGAGGAGAATGGCCAGACTGGTTCGAGCTGATAGAAAGGCAACAGTGACTCAAATAACCACCCGTTACAACCAAGGTAGGCAGAAGAGCATCTCTGAATGCACAGTACGTCGAACTTTGAGGCAGATGGGCTACAGCAGCAGAAGACCACGCCGGGTGCCACTCCTTTCAGCTAAGAACAGGAAACTGAGGCTACAATTTGCACAAGCTCATCGAAATTGGACAATAGAAGATTGGAAAAACGTTGCCTGGTCTGATGAGTCTCGATTTCTGCTGCGACATTCGGATGGTAGGGTCAGAATTTGGCGTCAACAACATGAAAGCATGGATCCATCCTGCCTTGTATCAATGGTTCAGGCTGGTGGTGGTGGTGTAATGGTGTGGGGAATATTTTCTTGGCACTCTTTGGGCCCCTTGGTACCAATTGAGCATCGTTGCAACGCTACAGCCTACCTGAGTATTGTTGCTGACCATGTCCATCCCTTTATGACCACAACGTACCCAACTTCTGATGGCTACTTTCAGCAGGATAATGCGCCATGTCATAAAGCTGGAATCATCTCAGACTGGTTTCTTGAACATGACAATGAGTTCACTGTACTCAAATGGCCTCGACAGTCACCAGATCTCAATCCAATAGAGCATCTTTGGGATGTGGTGGAACGGGAGATTCGCATCATGGATGTGCAGCCGACAAATCTGCGCCAACTGTGTGATGCCATCATGTCAATATGGACCAAACTCTCTGAGGAATGCTTCCAGCACCTTGTTGAATCTATGCCACGAAGAATTGAGGCAGTTCTGAAGGCAAAAGGGGGTCCAACCCGTTACTAGCATGGTGTACCTAATAAAGTGGCCGGTGAGTGTATATATATATATACAGTATATATACAGTATATATATACAGAGAATGTGATCAGCTTATGACCTCAAGCTCTCCGGTGTGGCCAAATTCAAACTGTTCTGCAAAAGATTTGGAAAAACCGCAAATGCTTAATTGCAGTTGTTGCCATCAAAGTGACACAATCCGTTATTAGGTTTAGGGGGCAATTACTTTTTCACATATGACCAGGTAGGTTGGGATAGCATTTTTTTCTTAGTAAATTAAATCATCATTTCAAAAGTGCATTTTGTATTCCACCCACAGTCCAAAGACATACATGTGAGGTTAATAAGCGACTTTCGCATTACGAGTGCGCATGTGCAGACTATGTGAGTTCAAAGTTCACGACTACCAAACATTCCGGAAGCCGCCTTGCTTTTGTATAGAGACAGTACTGTCACACCTGAACAATTGCAGTTTAAAGTCTGCTTCAAGATTTAAATTGCTGTTATGACAGGTGCATTTTGTGCTGTAGTGAAGTGTGGAACGGCATGTATCATCTAGAGCAGTGGAAAAAGCAAACTTGCAGCATACATGCGTGTAACTTCAGGACCAGCGTGTGTACATGTCCGCTGCCATTCACGTTATATACATTCCCCATGGAGCTGAAGGATCCGGACGGACGTAACTGTTGGATTAAAGCAGTAAGTCTATATTATAACATAATTAAATAGTGTTGTGTATTGTTCAAGTTCTAGCCTAATTGACACGAGTCTAAACCCTGAAGTAGTAGGTACGGACAGGCAGGCTTGGATCTAGGATATAGTTCTTTGTATATTGGTAATGAAGCTTGATCTACACCAGTGCTTCTCAATTATTTTTTGCAAAGCCCCCCCTAGGAAAGAGAAAATATTTCGCGCCCCCCCAACTCGCTGCAGTGACTATAAATAAGATCATTATCTATAAAAATTGTATAAGTATACCTAAAATTCTATCCTTTTTAACATTAACAAAAGAAAAAAGCAATATAAATCAACTTTCAACAAATATTAACTTTATTTTGCCACACAGAAACCCTGTTATAGTCTAAAACAGAAAAAAAAACCTTAAAGTGCATCAAAGTGCCTGAAATAAAAAATATGTCAATCCTTATTTAAACTAGAAACATTTTTGACCAACTGAACCATTTGATGCTGAGAAAAATAATTCAATCAATAAATAATATTAAATGTAAATTGATCTGGAACATTAACACAGGAGTACCAATATATTTAACATTTTAGTCTGAAGAAAAAGGTAGAAAAAGGCAGTATCAACTCCTCTGCAATTGTGTGGGGGTTTTTGCACTGCGCAATTTGGTGTGCCACTTTAAATGATGCTGAAAGTGCTCGCTGGTTTACTGATGTAGCGTTCACAAAGCGGGATGATTGTTGGCTGTACTCCGCACGTTTTCGCTGAAAAAAATCAAGCGGCTTATCAACGTGTTGAGGATGTAATGTCTGTAGGTGACGTCTTAATTTATTTGGCTTCATGCTGTCCGCTGCCAACACTTTCAGACACAGTAAACACACCGGTCTTTCCTCGTCTCCCACCATAGTCAGAGTGAAGCCAAGCGCTAGATAAGCTTCGTCATATTTCTTTGTCTTAGCTTTTGGGAGACTTTCATTTGTCTCTTTACCTCTGTCTCTCTCCGCCTTTCTTTTCGTTACTGTTAAATATTTCTCCATGGTGTCTCTCGAGGGGTTTGTTGACAGCAATTTAAAAAGTTTTAAACTCTCGCACAGACTTTGACAATGAGAGCGCCACTGCACCACCTGCTGCCGTGGATGTGCAATTACACTTTACACGGCAAAAGCAAAGCCTGTTCCCAGGGGTCACACGTGCCCCCCGGCATCGCATCACTATTTGAGAAGGACTGATCTACACACACATGTAATTAAGGCCATTGATAAGTATAAGGCTGGTATGAAATAAAACTGCAAATCATTGAAAATGTGTGGTACTTAAACTATAGTAGTATCGACCTATTGATCTAAGTAAGCAGGCTACGCCTTGTAGTGAAATTTACTCAAAATGACAAAACCAAAGTTGAGCTGTCAAACCACTCGCTTACCTTCTTTGTAGTTGTTTTGGAGTCTCGCAAGTAAGGGTGCTTGGTCCTTTGACAACAAAAAATCTGCTATGTCTGCATACATACAGGGGGGCCATTTTGGCCAATTTCTGCAACGTGGCCACGAGTGCAAGCGCAACTAGTTTATCCTTGCATTTGCGGGTACAACCGGGAAGACCCCTATGCATACAATATGCTCGTAGGTAAGGAACTTTCCATAAATTAAATGTATCGATAGAGCATGTTTGGTTGTCACATTCCCATGATGCTTTGCACAAGCCGAGATGTGAAAGTCGCTTATAGGCATCAACTAGGGATAAATTGTCCTTAGAGAGTAAATGGTTGTCTCTCTGTTTTGGCCCTAGTAATCTGTCCAGGGTATACCCTGCCTCTCGTCCAAAGATGCTGTTATATGCTCCAGCCACCCTGTGATCCCAAAAGGATAAAGCGACTGAAGATGAATGAAAATATGAAAAAAAAAAGAAAAAGAAAAATCAGGAAAGGGGCAAATACAGTACTTTTCTACAGCACTGTATTAAAATCTAAAGTTTTAAAAAAATGCACTCTGTGTACTACTATAACAAACAAGCTAACTATTGTGTGTGAATATTATGTTTTTCCTGCATACAAACTAAAGCTGCCACATGTTTTTGCTAATAAGTGCTGTGTAACTACAGTAACTGTAAGTGTCACAAATTCTGTTCCAGTGCATATCCTATAGGGGCTAACAACTTTCAGGCTAGACAGAAGCTGGGAACTGACTAGTAGATCTGTGGGGATGGTGTGTGCATGAATTTGAAGCAATCAAATTGCAAAATAAAATGACACTGTCTTATTTGCACCAACAAACTTATTTTGAGCAGTCTGTCATGTACTGAAACATTTATTCAGACATTTGAGTACAGCTACAAACTTAGGGATTGATTCACCTTCTTGATTGTTTTGTAAAATCTAAACCTCTCAGCAATAATTAATGGTGAGGGTGAGAGAGATTTTCTAGTATTTTCACAATTTCATCACAGGAATTTTTTTTCTAGCTCTTTGCACCAGGTTGCACATTAAGTTGAAGGTTTTCCTCCCATGACACTTCAGAAAGTTGGTGCTAAGACCTCAGTTTTGATTGCATTTGTGGCCATAAAATACTCAAATCTTTCCATGTATGAAGTCTGTGGTTCAGTGTTTTGTTCAAATGGTTCTATATTTCCAAGCAGTCCAGCTATTTTTATACACCCATCAAAAGACGAGCCATATTATGGTATAATGATGTCCATCTATCCTTCCATACGACTTGTCTGGTGAACTCCTCCCCCAGTTTTCCAGCTATTTATTTATTTATTTTGACACAGTGTTTGTACATGTATTAAAGATGTGCATAATCCAGCAATTTTGATTTTGGATCATTTCTTATGAAAACAACAGGTTTTCCAACATTGTCATTTTTTAAAATGCAATTTCAAGAGAAGATACATGTTTTGTCCTTCCAAAGTATTGCTAGAGTTTTCAACAGCCCAGCAGCAGCTGCACTTCCTCTGTGTCCTGAGGAAGCGCAACCTTGACCAAAAGCTGCTGTTGGCCTTCTATCGCTACTCAGTGGAGAGCATGCTCACCTATTGTCTGGGTGTGTGGTACACCGGCTCCATGGTTGAGAACAGGAAGGCTGTGCAGAGGGTCATCAACATCGTCCAAAAAATCATTGCTAGCCCTCTGCCCTCCCTGGGAGACATCTCCAGATCCTGCTGTCTCAGAAGGATCAAGACCATCACAGAAGACCTCGAACATCCTGCCTACCACCTGTTTGACCTGGACGATGACCTGACTCTGGACGATGATTCAGATCAATCAGGTCCCACACCTCCGGAATGACAGTTTCTTCCCCTGGGCCATTTGAACTGCAAACAGTCAGATGCCCCACCCCCTCCGCCCAAACACTCACATGCACAGAACTGAGGACCTTCTAATTATCACTATAACTCATCTGTCTTTGCACTGCTCACTTTCATGTATATTGACCCATCCACGAAATCACTACTGTACATAATTTCCATAATCCTTTGGCCATTTTACTCAATTATGTGCTCTGCTGATCTGATGATCCAAGATGGCGCCCATAGTGGTCGCCATGGTGCTTCGCTGCGTGTCTGCCTGCTCTTACACCCGTGAAGAGCTACTAAATATCAGGACTTTCACTCCCACAGACCTACTCCCAGTTTTTTTGGCTCTTGCTGCTGATCTGGTTCACTTTTTAGCCCAAAAAGTGAGATGGCGAAAGAGAGGAAGACGAGCGGGCGCCCTCGTGCGGCTTCGCAGGAGAGGCACGCGCATGGCTTTGCCTGGGATATTTCTGTCCAATGTCAATTCTCTTTATAACAAGGTAGATGAATTGAGGCTGCTGATGCGATTTAAGGACCTCTCCACCTCGTGTGCCCTCTGCTTTACTGAGACCTGGCTCAAGGAAAAGATACCGGACAGCGCGCTCCTCCTCGAGGGATTTCAGCTGTTTCGTGCAGACCGAGACTCGGGGCTCTCCGGCAAGACCACAGGCGGAGGAGTCTGCTTCTACATCAACAGCAGCTGGTGCTCCGATGTAACTGTGATCTCCCAACACTGTTCTCCCGCTCTGGAATATTTATTCATCAACTGCAAGCCATTTTATTCCCCGCGTGAGTTTGCTTCATTCATCCTGGCCGCTGTTTACGTCCCGCCCAACGCGGACTTGCGCGAGGCTCAGCGCGCACTCGCGGATAACATTCAGCAAGCAGAGCAGACTTTTCTGGACTCTCTGGTTATTGTGGTTGGCGACTTTAACCAGAGCAACCTGAGCCACGATCTCCCCCGATACAAACAGTTTATTAAATGCCCCACCAGAGGAGAGAACACGCTGGATCACTGTTACACTACAGTTAAGGACGCGTATTGCGCTGTTCCCCGCACTGCGCTCGGACTATCTGATCACGTGATGGTCCCCCTGATTCCCACATACAGACAGAGACTGAAGCTCACAAAACCTGTTGTGAGCACTATGAGGAAATGGACCAGTGAAGCTGGGGAGAAGCTGAGCATGTGCTTGGAAATAACTGACTGGGGCATGTTTAAAGGAGCCACACATGATCTGGATGAGTACACGGACACTGTGACCTCATATATCCACTTTTATGAGGAGAGCATTCTTCCATTGCGCACCAAGGTGAGTTACTCTAATGACAAGCCCTGGTTCACAGCTAAGCTCAGACAGATCAGGAAGGAGAAGGAGGCAGCGTTGAAAAGTGGAGACAGGGACTGCAACAGGGAGGTCAAATACAGGTTTAGCAGAGAGCTGAGGAGAGGTAAATCTGTGTATTCTGAGAGACTCCAGCAACAGTTCACTGCTAACGACTCTGCTTCTGTGTGGAGAGGACTGAGGCAAATCACCAACTATCGGCCTCAGGCTTCTAAGGGTCAGGATGACAAAGCCCTTTGTCAAAGACTGTCCCAACACTATGCCCGTTTTGACACCTTGTCAGCTGTGTCCAACTCCCTCCCTCCCCCCAGCGCCACTGCCTCCACGGTCCCCACTTCATCAAAGGCGCCCCCCCTTCCCCCCCTGCCCTTGCCATCAGTGAGCAGGACATGCACAGACAGTTCTCCAGACTGAACCCGCGCAAGGCCCCCGGTCCAGATGGCGTGTCTCCCTCCACCCTGAGACACTGTGCGGAGGAGCTGACTCCTGTCTTCACAGACATTTTTAACACCTCCCTGAAGTCATGCCATGTGCCGGCCTGCCTCAAAACCTCTACCATTGTCCCTGTCCCCAAGAAGCCACGGATCACTGGACTTAATGACTACAGACCTGTAGTGCTCACCTCTGTAGTCATGAAGTCCTTTGAGCACCTGGTCCTGCCCCACCTCAAGACCATCACCACTCCCCTCCTGGACCCGCTGCAGTTTGCCTACAGAGCCAACAGGTTTGTGGATGACGCAGTCAACCTGGCCCTCCACTCCATCCTGCAGCACCTGGACTCCCCGGGAACCTACGCCAGGATCCTGTTTGTGGACTTCGGGTCTGCATTCAATACCATCCGCCCTGCTCTGCTCCAGGACAAGCTGTCCCTGCTCAACGTGCCTGACTCCCTCTGCAGGTGGATCACCGACTTCCTGACGGACCGGAGGCAGCATGTGCGGCTGGGAAAGACTGTCTCAGACTCTGTTAGCATCAGCACCGGATCACCCCAGGGCTGTGTACTTTCCCCCTTGCTCTTCTCCCTGTACACCAACTCCTGCACCTCCAGCCACCAGTCTGTCAAGCTGATCAAGTTTGCGGATGACACCACCCTCATCGGGCTCATCTCCAACGGCGACGAGTCCGTCTACAGGAGAGAGGTGGCCCAGCTGGAGTCCTGGTGCAGCCACAACAACCTGCAGCTGAACGCTCTGAAGACAGTGGAGATGATTGTGGACTTCAGAAAAGTCACAGCCCCTCTGCCCCCCCTTACCCTCACAGACTCTCCCATCACCACTGCGGATTCCTTCCGCTTCCTGGGCACCACCATCTCCCGGGACCTCAAGTGGGAGCCGGCCATCAGCTCCCTCATCAAAAAGGCCCAGCAGAGGATGTTCTTCCTGAGGCAGCTGAGGAAGCTTAAGCTACCCACCAAGATGTTGGTGCAGTTCTACATGGCCATCATCGAGTCCATCCTCACCACCTCCATCACCATGTGGTACGCAGGAGCCACCACTAGGGACAGACTAAAACTGCAGCGCGTTGTGCGTGCAGCTGAGAAGGTGATTGGCTGCAAGCTCCCATCCCTCCAGGACCTGTACATCTCCAGGACCCGAAGGCGTGCAGGTCGGATCATAGCCGACCCTTCACACCCTGGACACGCACTGTTTGCCCCCCTCCCCTCAGGCAGAAGACTTAGGTCCATTCAGACTAAAACCTCCCGCTACATGAACAGCTTCTTCCCCTCTGCCATCAGACTGCTGAACACTAAGTGACTTATTAGACTCTCGTGCACTAAGTACAGCAGCTCAACCGGACTCATGATAATTATCACTGTTTTCTTTTGCACTACCGACTCACTATATGGAACTCCACAATATCTGCTGCTTGTTAATATATTTAAAAATTGCATAGATTAGTATTACTCATTCATATTCTACATTTTATTGCATGCATAGTTTTCTATTTTTATCTTTAGTGCTACTCATGTTTAATGTTGCAGCATTGCACCGAGACAAATTCCTAGTTTGTGTACTACATGAACAATGGCAATAAATCTCATTCTGATTCTGATTCTGATTCTGCACTTCACACTTTTATGTACATAGTTCCACCCGTGAAGCCACTACAGTACTTCTGTGTGTGTGTGTGTGTGTGTGTGTGTGTGTGTGTGTGTGTGTGTGTGTGTGTGTGTGTGTGTGTGTGTGTGTGTGTGTGTGTGTGTACTCACACAGTGGTGTGAAAAAGTGTTTGCCCCCTTCCTGATTTCTTCTGTATGTTTGTCACGCTTAAATGTTTCAGATCATCAAACAAATTTAAACTTTAGGCAAAGATAACACAAGTAAACACAAAATGCAGTTTTTACATGAAGGTGTTTATTATTAAGGGGAAAAAAATGCAAACCTACATGGCCCTGTGTGAAAAAGTGATTGCCCCCTAAACACAATAACTGGTTTGGTCACCCTTAGCAGCAACAACTGCAATCAAGCGCTTGCGATAACTGGTAATGAGTCCTTTACAACACTGTGGAGGAATTTTGGCATTCTCATCTGAGCAGAATTTTTGTAATTCAGCCAGATTGGAGGGTTTTCGAGCTTGAACCACCTTTTTAAGTTCATGCCACAGCATCTCAGTTGAATTAGGGTCAGGACTTTGACTAAGCCCCTCCAAAATCTTCTTTTTGTTTTTCTTAAGCCATTCAGAGGTAGACTTGCTGCTGTGTTTTGAATCATTATCCTGTTACACAACCCAAGTGCGCTTCAGCTTGAAGTCACAAACAGATGGCCGGGAATTCTCCTTCAGGATTTTTTGGTAGACAGCAAAATTCATGGTTCCATTTACCACAGCAAGTCTTCCAGGTTGTGAAGCAACAAAACAACCCCAGACCATCACACTACCACCACCATATTATACTGTTGGTATGATGTTCCTTTTCTGAGATGCTGTGTTACTTTTATGCCAGATGTAATGAGACACACACTTTCCAAAAAGTTCAACTTTTGTCTCATCAGTCCACAGAGTATTTTCCCCAAAGTCTTGGGAATCATCAGGATGTTTTCGGGAAAACCTGAAACAAGCCTTTATGTTCTTTTTGCTCAGCAGTGATTTTCATCTTAGAACTCTACCATGAAGGCCATTTTTGCCCAGTCTCTTTCTTATGGTGGAGTCATGAACAAGTCAAAGTCAAAAGTGTCATGATGGCCGCTAGGCCGTCATCAGCATTATCAACATCAGCTGTGCTCACTTCAGCAGGTGGCAATCAGCGGGCTTTAAAAGCCCAACGCGCGGACTCCTCAGCACGGAGTCGTCTGTCACTCTTGCCAAGCAACGCGCCAAGATCTCGACCACTCGTCAAGAAACCAACGCTTTGCCAAGCCAAGTCACGTAAGCCATCTCAGCATTCATCCTCTGCTAATTCTATCCCCTGTGCACAGGTGGACCTCCCTGGTGGCGGACTACCCTCCTCAGCTGACGAGGCACCGTCTCCCACTCCTCGGAGCTCCTCCTCACCCCCGCAGCACCGGACACCTCGAGCACTACGTCACACGGACACCAAGAGCCAGCCAGCCTCTCATTGTTGCACCTGCAAGTAAGCACCTGCAGCATACTCGCCAAACATTGCTACTGTGCAGCAGTAACCTTGTGCTTGTATATTTCCAGGGTTGCCAGGTTACCACAAGACGGGCTCAGCTCCAATGGCCAGACGAGCATACACACATCCACTCACACTCCACACTCACAAATCCACAATAAAAGATAATTGTCTGTAATCACTCGTGTCAGCGTCTGTCTCTTGGGTCGTAAATCATGTCAGTACGACTCCGTCAGGATGACCCATCAGACAGCGCGCTGTCGCGCCGCTTAAACACACTCAGCGCACGAGTTGACATGATTTCCCACCAGCAGACAGTAATCTTAAACCAATTGACTCAAATTAACAGCCGGCTGGATCACCTGGAAGGACACCAGGCGTTCTCCCCGGCTAGCGGGGCGCCTTTTGCACCCGCAGCCGCTGCTACTAGCCAAACCAACTAACCTTTCACACATCGCCTAACTCCCGTGCCAACCCCCGCACGTTTTACTGGTAAATTGGGGGAGGCGCGAGGGTTTTTGCTACAGTGTGAGTCAGTGTTTCTCCGCATCCCGGGGGACTTTGCCACTAATATGAACAAGATTGGGTACATCATCAACTTGCTGGGAGGCAGAGCCCTAGATTGGGCGTATACTATCATGGCCAAACCAAATTATTCATTGTTGACTTACCAGCAGTTCGTGGCAGAGTTCATGGAGGTGTTCGATCATGTTGACCAGGGCGCGGTGTTAACTGAATGGCTGCTTGGACTCCGGCAGGGCAGTAGATCTGCCGCCGATTATTCCGTTGACTTCCGGTGTTAGCTGGTCAGGTTGGGTGGGGGGAGCCAGCACTCTGTGGAATTTTCCTCCGCAGCCTTAACTCAGAGTTAAAAGATGAGCTAGCGGCAAAGGAGAAACCAGACAGACTTGGGGAATTAATCTCCCTCACCATCAGCTTAGATAGCAGACTAAGGGAGCGAGCAGCCGAACGGCGAACAGCTACCCGTGCGAGTAAGTCTCGCTCTCGCCCCACTAGGTCCCCCCTCCTTGCTCTGCCCGCATCTGAAGAACTTCCGGAGCAGGAGGATATGGTTGTGGGGCAATCGGGTCTTACAGCGGCCGAAAGACAGCGCAGCAGGGAGCAGGGGTTGTGTTTCTACTGTGGGAATGGGGCACATGGAGTAGTGGATTGCCCGTTAAAAGGGGAGGTCCGCGGATCACGGTAGGGTGATTCGCGGACAAAAATCAGGAAAAACCCCTCACTAGTTGCCACATCCCCATTAGGCTCATTCATAAACACAAGGAACACACCACACTCGCCTTAGTTGACTCTGGAGCTGAGCAGAACTTCATCTCCAGAGACCTGGCAACCCTGATGGGCCTCAGCTGTCAGCCCCTACGCCCCCCTGTCCATCTGGTCACCCTGTCAAAAGCATCTCTGACGTCAGTCTCCCACCAGACGGCACCCGTGTTAGCGATAGTTTCTGGAAACCACAGGGAGGAAATACGGTTCCTGGTCTTGTCCATCTCCTCTTCACCTGTCATCTTGGGGTATCCCTGGCTCCGGCTGCATAACCCCACTTTCGACTGGCAAGTTGGGAGAATTACGGCTTGGAGCTCATTCTGTCTGAGCGCCTGTCTCCAGTCCGCTGCATGCGCTCCCTCGGTCCCGATGATGCCTCCCTCAACACCCCCTCCGGACCTGTCAAAAGTGCCTGACGTCTACCATGATCTGGGCCAGGTGTTTAGTAAGTCACGGGCGTTGTCCCTTCCTCCCCATCGCCTGTATGACTGCGCGATCAACCTCAAGGCTGGGGCCCCTCTCCCGGCGAGCCGCCTGTACAGCCTGTCAGCTCCGGAACGCGAGGCCATGGATACGTACATCAAGGAATCTCTGGCCTCCGGTATCATCCGTCCATCCTCCTCGGCCGTCGGGGCGGGGTTTTTCTTCATTGGGAAGAAGGACGGGTCGCTGCGCCCCTGCATCGATTTCCGGGGTCTCAACGACATCACAATTAAAGACAAATACACTCTCCCCTTGATTAACACTGCCTTCAATTCCCTCCAGGGGGCGTCCTGGTTTACCAAACTGGATCTACGGAACGCCTACCACCTGGTGCGCATTCGAGAAGGTGATGAATGGAAGACTGCCTTCCGGACCCCAAGCGGCCACTTTGAATATTTAGTGATGCCGTTTTGGTTAACCAACGCTCCAGCGGTGTTCCAGCGCCTAATAAATGACGTTCTCCAGGATTTTTTGAACTCCTTCGTCTTTGTTTACCTTGATGATATCCTCATCTTCTCGCGCACACTGGAGGAGCATCAAGTGCATTTACGGCGGGTCCTGCAGCGTCTCCTGGAGAATCCGTTGTTCGTCAAGGCGGAGAAATTTGAATTCCACACGGATCGCACCTCTTTCCTGGGGTTTATCATCGCCCGTAACCAGGTGCTCCCCGATCCGGACAAGGTCAAGGCGGTGGTGGACTGGCCCACGCCCACGTCTAGGAAACAGCTACAGGGGTTTTTGGGGTTCGCCAATTTTTATCGGCGTTTCGTGCCAAATTTTGGGAACATCGCCAGACCCCTGACTGCACTCACATCCCCAAAGGTCCCTTTCCATTGGAGTGAGGAGGCTGCTGTGGCATTAGGGAGGCTGAAAGGAGAGTTTGCTTCGGCCCGTGCGTTGACCCAGGTGGACCCGGAGCTTCAATGCTTGGTGGAGGTGGACGCATCGGATTCGGGGGTGGGGGCGGTACTCTCTCAGCACTCCCCGACGGACGGGAAGATCCATCCCTGCGCTTATTTCTCTCATCGCCTGACACCTGCTGAGAGGAACTACAGCATCGGCGACAGGGAGCTACTGGCTGTCAAACTCGCGCTGGAGGAGTGGAGACACTGGCTGGAGGGGGCTGCCCAGCCGTTTGTCGTCTGGACTGATCACCGCAATCTTGAATACCTTAGGACTGCCAAGCGGTTGAATGCACGTCAGGCCCGCTGGTCACTCTTCTTCGGTCGCTTTAATTTCACAATCACCTACCGGCCAGGAAGCAAGAATGGTAAGCCTGACGCCCTTTCCAGGCAGTTTGACGCACCCTCCTCTGATGAACAGGAGGAGACTATCCTGCCGTCTGCTTGTGTGGTGGGTGCGTTGATCTGGGGCATCTGCGATAAGATCAGAAGAGCACAGGAGGTGGAGCCTGATCCGGGTGGGGGGCCCCCGGGTCGTCTATTTGTTCCTTGCCCTGTCAGGGGCCAAGTGGTAGAGTGGGGTCACGCGTCCAAACTGGCGTGCCATCCGGGTGTGAGTCGGACCATTGACCTCCTCCAGAGAACCTTTTGGTGGCCAGGACTGCGGAAGGACATTAACAACTATGTCCGGGCCTGCGTTCAGTGCGCCACTGGGAAGACGTCATCATCGGCCCTGGCGGGCTTTCTACACCCTTTGCCCGTCCCTTCCCGCCCCTGGTCCCATGTAGCTATGGACTTCGTGACCGGTCTGCCCCCCTCCGGCCACTTCACAACTATTTTGACCATTGTGGACCGCTTTTCTAAAGCTGCTCATTTTGTGCCCCTCCGGGGGTTGCCATCACCGCGGGAGACCCCGGACCTTCTCGTCCTTCATGTGGTTGGTCCCCACGGGATCCCCGCTGACATTGTTTCCGATCGAGGGCCACAATTCGTCTCGCAAGTTTGGAAGGCGTTCTGTACGGCATTAGGGGACACGGCCAGTCTCTCCTCTGGATACCACCCGGAGAGTAATGGCCAGTGCGAGCGAGCCAATCAGGAGCTGGAGGCTGCGCTGCGCTGTGTCATCTCCTCCTGCTCTTCTTCTTGGAGCATGTATCTCCCGTGGATCGAGTACGCTCATAACACCACGGTGTCCTCGTCCACGGGGATGTCCCCCTTCAAGGCATCATTGGGGTACGATCCACCTTTGTTCCTTGAGGAGGAGGGAGAGGTGGCGGTCCCGTCTGTTCAGGCTCACACCAGACGCTGTCGGCGGGTTTGGTCCATTGCCCGCAGAGCCCTTCTGAGAACCATGGAACGGAACATTGAGGTGGCCAACCATCACAGGAAGCCCGCCCCGGATTACAAGGTGGGTGATAAGGTATGGTTGTCCACGAAAAACATCAGTGTGCCTGCCGAGAAGCGTAAGCTGACCAAGCGCTTCATCGGTCCTTTTGTCATTGCCCGCTTTGTCAACCCTGTGTCTGTGCGTCTCGTTCTCCCCCCCCAAATGCGCATCTGCCCCACTTTCCACGTCTCCCAGGTCAAGCCCTACGTCGCCGACCCGCTGTGCCTGCCCCCCGTGGCTCCTGTTCTCCCGAGGATGATCGATGGCCATCCGGCCTGGGGGGTGACAGCAATTCTGGACGTCCACAGGAGGGGTCGGGGCCTTCAGTATTTGGTGGACTGGGAGGGGTTCGGCCCTGAGCATCGCTCCTGGATACGCCCTGCGTTGATCCTCGATAAGCAGTTGATCCGCGATTTCCATCAGGCGCATCCAGGTCGGATTGGGCAGGTGCCTGGAGGCACCTCTAGAGGGGGGAGTACTGTCATGATGGCCGCTAGGCCGTCATCAGCATTATCAATATCAGATGCGCTCACTTCAGCAGGTGGCAATCAGCGGGCTTTAAAAACCCAACACGCGGACTCCTCAGCAAGGAGTCGTCTGTCACTCTTGCCAAGCAACGCGCCAAGATCTCGACCACTCATCAAGAAACCAACGCTTTGCCAAGCCAAGTCGCGTAAGCCATCTCAGCATTCATCCTCTGCTAGTTCTATCCCCTGTGCACAGGTGGACCTCCCTGGTGGCGGACTACCCTCCTCAGCTGACGAGGCACCGTCTCCCACTCCTCGGAGCTCCTCCTCACCCCCGCAGCACCGGACACCTCGAGCACTACGTCACATGGACACCAAGAGCCAGCCAGCCTCTCATTGTGGCACCTGCAAGTAAGCACCTGCAGCATACTCGCCAAACATTGCTACTGTGCAGCAGTAACCTTGTGCTTGTATATTTCCAGGGTTGCCAGGTTACCACAAGACGGGCTCAGCTCCAGTGGCCAGACAAGCATACACACATCCACTCACACTCCACACTCATAAATCCACAATAAAAGATAATTGTCTGTAATCACTTGTGTCAGCGTCTGTCTCTTGGGTTGTAAATCATGTCAAAAAGTCAAAGTCAAAGTGCCTTTATTGTCATTCCATTGCTAATAAACAATGCAACGAAACTGAGATACTGCTCCCTAAAAACAAACTATCACACTCACAGTTCACTCATGCATTTAACATTCTCATAATTACAACAATAAATAATCCATGAAACAATGTTACCTAAAAGTTGAATACAATATGTACATAGCAATAATGAAAACATACTGAGCGATAAATATATACCAGCTTATACACACAGGGTTATTGCCACAAGATAACCTAAAATAACATAAAATAATATCAGCAGTCTGTTACATAAATCTGTTCAAAATACGGTAGTCCGGGTTTTATGGGATCTGTACCACTTTCCCGAGGGGAGCAAGTGAAAGAAATCATGGCCTGGATGAGTGCAGTCTTTAATGATGGCAGTAGCTCTGTTGAGTTACTGAGACCTGGAAATCTCTTCCAGAGAAGGAAGAGAACAGCCAGTGATTTTTTGCGCAGTCTCGATCACTCTCTGGAAGGCTTTGCGGTCTGCGGCTGAATAGCCCTCATACCAAACCATGATGCCATATGACAAAATGCTCTCAATAGCAGAGCGATAAAATAAAACCAGCAACTGTGCATTCAGGCCATTCTTCTTGAGGAGCCTCAGAAAGTGTAGACGTTGAGCCTTTTTTGTCATAGCTATGGTGTTAACTGCCCAGGTAAGGTTGTGAGAAATATGAATACCCAGAACTTAAAAGCCTCCACCCTCTCCACACACTCCTTGCCTATATATAGAGGAGGCGGCTCACTGCTATGCTTCCTAAAATCAGTAATGAGTTCTTTTGGGGTTTTTTTGTATTCAATAGCAGATTATTATCTGAGCACCATCTCACCAGTTTCTGGACCTCATCTCTGTATGTGGACTCATCTCCTCCTGATATGAGCCCCACTACTGTTGTGTCATCTGCAAACTTCACTATAATGTTTGTGGGATGAACAGGTATGCAGTCATATGTGTACAATGAATACAAAGTGGGGCTCAACACACAGCCTTGTGGCGAGCCTGTGTTAAGCATGACTGTAGAGGAGGAATGGGGTCCGAGTCAAACAGTCTGTGTTCTGTTTGTTAGGAAGTTCTTAATCCAGCTGCAAGTGTGAGTAGGCAGACCAAGCTGAAGCAATTTGGTGATGAGAATGTTGGGAATAATTGTATTAAATGCCGAGCTATAGTCCACAAACAACATTCTTACATAGCTCCCCTTGTCTTCTAAATGGCTGAATGCCGAGTGGGGAGCTATAGCAATAGCATCTTCAGTGGATCTGCTCCGCCTGTAGGCAAACTGGTACCGATCAAAGTCTGGGGGAGACTAGGCAAAAGATGTTTCAATACCATTTTCTCAAAGCACTTCATAATAATGGGTGTTAATGCTACTGGTCGATAGTCATTCAGACTGCTAATAATATGTATTTTAGGCACAGGAATAATGACTGCAGATTTTAAACACTGTGGAACAATGGCTGCCTTGAGAGACAAGTTAAAAATGTCAGTCAAAACAGAGCATAGCTTATCTGCACATGCTCTGAGCACCTTTCCTGGCACTCCATCGGGACCAGTAGCCTTTCTCGAGGTGAACTGCTCTCAGTGTCTGTCTCACCTCATGATCCTGCAGGGTAAGCACATCAGAGCTGGCATTCAATAACGTCAGTGGGTCCGGGCGAGGTGTATTTGCCTCAAACCGTGCGAAAAAGCAGTTCAATTCTTCTGCCAGTGAGGCACTGATGTCACTGGAAATGATGCTGCTGCCCTTATAGTTTGTGATATGGTGAAAGCCTTGCCATACTCGTCTCGAATCACTATCAGAAAAATGGTCCTCGACTTTCTTCTTATAGGCCTGTTTAGCCTCCTTAATGCCTTTCTTCAGATTAGCCCGGGCGGTGCTATACAGATCTGTATCCCCTGACCTGAAGGCTGTATCATGGGCTCTGAGGAGTGCCTGGACTTCTTTTGTCATCTAAGGCTTCTGGTCAGGAAAAACCCTGATGCGCTTTTTCCACAGTCACCTGGTTGATAAAGCAGGTGATGTAGCATAATACAGTCTGTGTGTACATTTCCAGATCCTCATTCTTGAATAAATCCCATAGAGTGTTTGAAAAACAGTCCTGCAGCTGAGAAAGAGCTCCCTCAGGCCATGTTGTGATGTTCTTTATAGTAGGTCTAGCAGTTTGTCTGACCGGGGTGTATGCTGGGATGAGAAGCAATGATAGATGGTCTGACAGGCCAAGATGTGGACACGGCACAGCTCTGTAAGCATGCTTCAGGTTCGAATCCACCCGATCAAGACAATTCTTTCCCCTAGTGGCACATTTCACATACTGTGTGAAATTAGGCAACACAGTTTTCAAGCATGCTTGATTAAAATCACCAGCTATGATGTGAACACCCTCAGGATAGGCCTGCTGCTGTTTATTTATTACACTGTACAAATGACTAAGGGCCGCTTTAGTATTTGCATCAGGAGAAATATGGACCGCTGTTATAAGAACCACGGTCAGCCCTCTTGGAAGATAAAAAGGCTGACATAAAACTGACATTGTCTCTAGATCAGGAGAACAGTAAGTGTTAATAATACGACTGTGGTTAGCCCAAGTGTTGTGAAGAAAAATGCCGAGACTGTCCCCTCTCTTTTTACCGGATTCCGCTGTTCAGTCCATACGGTGAAGTGTGCGCCCTGGTAGTCGCACTGCAGCATCGGTGATCAGCGGGTGGAGCCAGCTTTCCGTTAACAACAGCACACAGCAGTCTCTCACAGTTTTACTAGTTGCCAGCTGTACCTCTAGATCATCCATCTTATGGACGATGCTTCTGGCGTTGGAGAGAAAAATGCTGGGTAGTGGAGGTCTATGCGGCTGTCTCTTTAGCCTCACTAGCAGGCCCAACCGGCATCCTCGCTTTTGCTTTCTATCCCTCCTCCGTCTGCGTCGCTTCCCAGGGCCGACAATAATCCATGGTGATCCCGCTTGTCTACAGATAGCCTCCGGTATGTTTTGTGTGTTCTCAAAAACTGCTGTAACAGCAGACTTTTGTTGAAGTCCAATATTTATCAGCTCAGTACCACTGTACACAAATCCAGCTTCACACGGTCCAATATCCAAAAACAGCATACATACAAACAAAAATAGGGAGCAAAGAGCCGCTGTGCACACACGCGCCGCCATCTTGCCAGACCGATAAGAACCTTTTTTTAACACTGACCTTAACTGATTTCAGTGTGGCCTGTAGCTGTTTGGATGTTATTGTGGGGACTTTTGTTGCACGTTGAGAGCCATACCTGCTGACCCACCTTGTACTCGGGGGCCGGTCTCCTGCGGCGATTGGCCATCATGATGTTGTGTTCCGTGGTCCGGAGGAGAACCCTGCGGGTGGTGGTCCAGAGCCGGCGGCAGCGCCTGACATGGGCGTGGACAGAAGGCACCGCTGCCTCTTTCTCCTCCTCCGGAAACAGTGGAGGGTCTTACCCCAAGGATGTCCTGAAGGGGTACATACCAATCGCTGAGGAAACCGTGGAATTGTGGGCATACTCAATCCACGGCAGGTGACTGCTCCATGAAGAGGGACTGGAGGCAGTGACGCAGTGCAGGACGGCCTCCAGCTCCTGATTCGCTCACTCACACTGCCCGTTGCTCTGGGGGTGGTATCTGGATGACAGGCTCACTGTTGATCCTAACGCTTGACAGAATGCCCTCCAAACCTGCGACACAAACTGGGGGCCCCGGTCCGAGACGACGTCCGTGGGGTTTCCATGGAGGTGAACGATGTGCTGAACCAGCAGGTCCACCGTCTCCCGCACCGTCGGTAATCCCCAGAGAGGGACAAAGTGGGTCGCCTTGGAGAAGCGGTTGACAATGGTCAGGATCGTCATGAATTGATTCGATGGTGGGAGGCCTGTCATGAAGTCCAAAGCAACGTGTGACCAGGGGCGACTGGGAACCGGCAGGGGGTGGAGCAAACCAGCCGGAGGCGAGGAGGAAGACTTCCCGGTGGCGCACTGAGCGCAGGCCCGGATGTAGTTATTGACGTCCTTCCGTAGCCCCAGCCACCAAAATGCCCTCTGGAGGAGCACGATTGTGCAGGACACCCCAGGGTGGCATGCCAACTTCGAGGCATGAGCCCATTGAATGACCTCACCCTGGCCTGGCATGGGAACGAACAACCACCCCGGGGGGCCACCTCCTGGATTGGGCTCAGCCTCCTGTGCCTTCAACACCTTCTCCTGGATGTCCCACAAGAGGGCGCCCACGACACAGGATGGGGGAAGGATGGTCTGATTTTGGTCTACAGATACTTCCACCGAGAACTGCCTGGAGAGGGCATCCGGTTTAGCGTTCTTGCACCCGGGGCGGTAGGTAATGGTGAAGTTGAACCGACCAAAAAAGAGGGACCAGCGGGCCTGACGAGAAATCAACCACTTGGCCGTCCTTAGATACTCCAAGTTCTTGTGGTCAGTCCAAACTACAAAAGGCTGGGCGGCACCGTCCAGCCAGTGGCGCCACTCCTCCAAAGCAAACTTCACAGCCAGCAGCTCCCTATCACCAATGCTGTAGATCCTCTCCGCTGGCGATAGGCGGTGCGAGAAGAAGGCGCAGGGGCAGATCACCCCGTCTACTGGAGAACGCTGAGAGAGTACCGCCCCCACCCCGGTGTCCGATGCGTCCACCTCTACCAGGCACTGGAGAGCAGGGTCCACCTGCATCAGGTCGCGGGACGACGAAAACTCCCTCTTGAGCGCATCAAATGCAGCCACGGCCTCCTTCGTCCACTGGAAAGGGATCTTCGGGGACATGAGACAGGTCAGCGGGTGAGCCACCGCACTATATTTAAGCACGAAGCGGCGGTAAAAATTGGCAAACCCCAAGAACTGCTGCAATGGCTTCCTGGAGGGGGGGGGGGGGAATCCACCACTGCCTTAACTTTGGCCAGGACGGGGAGAACCTGGTTGTGCGAGATCACAAAACCAAGGAAGGACGTCCGCTGAACATGAAACTCACACTTCTCGGCCTTCACATACAATTGGTTCTCCAGGAGCTGCTGGAGGACCCGCCTCACGTGCACCCGGTGCTCCTCAAGTGATCGGGAGAAGATGAGGATGTCGTCGAGATATACAAAGAAGAAGGCGCCCAGAAAATCCCAAAGGATGTCATTAATTAAGCGCTGGAAGACGACCGGAGTGTTGGTAAACCCAAATGGCATTACCAGGTACTCAAAGTGGCCGCTTGGGGTCCGGAAGCCCGTCTTCCACTCATCTCCCTCCTTGATCCGTATGAGATGGTACGCATTGCGTAGGTCCAATTTAGTAAACCAAGAAGCCTCCTGGAGAGAGTCAAAAGCCGAGCCCATGAGAGGCAGGGTGTATTTGTCCTTTATAGTAATGTCATTTAGGCCCCTGAAGTCAATACATGGCCACAGGGAGCCATCCTTCTAACAAACGAAGAAGAATCCCGCCCCCACCGCTGAAGAAGACGGGCGGATGATCCCAGAGCTGAGCGACTCCTTGATATACATGTCCATCGCTTCCCACTCCGGAGCAGACAAGCTGTACAAACGGCTCGACAGAAGCGGGGCGCCAGCCCGGAGATTGATAGCGCAGTCATAAGGGAGGTGGGGGGGGGAAGGACAGCGCCCGAGATTTACTGAAGACCGCCCCCAGGTCGTGATACTCCACTGGTACCTTGAACAGATCCGGAGGAGGAGACACAGGTGGGGCCACAGACACAGACGGAGCACATGCCGCGGACTGCAGGCATGCACTGAGGCAGAATGAACTCCATGAAGCGATGCTCCCTGTTTGCCAGTCAAATGAGGGGTTGTGCAATTGCAGCCAAGGATAGCCCAGGATGACCGGGGAGGTGAAGGAAGGCAGCACCAGAAAGCGCAGATCCTCCCGGTGGTTCCCAGAAACAATCACCGACACCGGGGCAGTCTGTTGAGAGATGGCTGTTAAAGGGGCCTTAGATAGGGCGATCAACTTGAGCGGTGGCTGGAGAGTTTGACATGGGAGCCCTAACCGGGTTGCCAGGTCCCCTGATATGAAACTCTGCTCAGCCCCCGAGTCAATCAGTGTGTGAGTGGAGTGTTCAGTGTGTTTGTAAATGAGTTGGATGGGTACGAGACAGCAGGTGAGGGGTTTTGGCTGAGACACGTCCATGAGTCCCCCTACTGTGACCCACGGACCTCCTCTTTTAACCGACTCGTACAGTTAGCCAAGTCATGTGAACTACTACCACAATAATAGCACAGCCCTAACTCTCTACTGCGCTGTCTCTCAGCACGCAGAATCTTAGAGCGCCCGACTACCATATCCTCCTGCCCCGGAAGTTCCTCCGAGGAGGGCAGGGCCAACTGAGATGACTGTGAGGAACGAAAAAAATGCGCACTCGAGCGGCTAGAAGCTCTTCGCTCGGCGGCTCGTTCCCTCAGCCTGTTATCTAAGCTAATGGTAAGTGATATTAGCTCATTCAAACGTTCCGGTTTATCCCGTGTAGCTAGCTCATCTCTTAGTCCCGGGCTTAAGCTATGGATAAATATGCTACATAATGAAGCGTCTTCCCACCCAACCTCAGCGGCCACTACCCGGAAATCGACCGCGTAATCCGCAGCGGACCTACCGACCTGTCGAGGGTTTAGCAACCGGGTAGTAAGCACTGTGTCCCGATCGGTGTGGTCAAAATCTTCGTGAAATTCGGCCAGGAATTGTTGATATGTTAAACTGTCATAGCTGGGCTTAGCCATAACGGCGTAGGCCCAGACTAGCGCCCTACCCGCTAGCAGATTAGCAATGTAGCCTATCTTACTATGGTCTGTGGGGAAATCCCCCGGTACCCGTTGGAAAACCGTCTCACACTGTAAGATAAACCCCCGGGTCTCCCCGAGCTTCCCACTGAAGCGAGCGGGCGTAGGCACAGGTGTGAGACAGGTTAAGGGGGTCTGGCTAACCTGGCTAGGCGGGGGGCTAGCGGGGCCCGATGGTGCCCCGGAAGCTGGTGGGAAAGCCCGCTGTCCTTCCAGACGATCCAACCGGCTGTTAATTTGGGTCAACTGAGTTACGACAACGTTTTGCTGGTAAATTAACTGCTCAACTCGAGCGTCTAGGGTGTTAAGACGGCATGCTAGCACGCTGCCCGCTGGGTCGTCCTGCCGGAGCTGTACTAACATAATTTCTGGACCTAGGGGACAGAAGACAAACTCGAGGAGTTACAATTATCCTTTTATTCACCCAAAGTGTTATGTGTGAGTGTGTGTATGCGTAATGGAGTGTGGAGTGCTGGTGTCGTGCTGGAGCTGAGCAGGTCCTCGTTCTGCCTGGCAACCCTAAGGAGACAAAGCAGAGGTATTAGCGCTGCACAGTAGCAGGAGGTGTAATTAAGACTGCCGCTTACTTTGCAGGTGGCAATGCTGAGCCGCAGCTTGTCTTGTGGGCGGCCGCCAGAGGAAGAGCGTCCAGCTCGGTGTCGAGGAGCGGGGGAGAGCCTCTGGTGCCGGAGAGGAGCTGCGCTGCCGCCAGGGAGAGAGGGTCCGTCGCCTGGGGGGTCTACCTGTGCACAGAGGAAAGGAACTTGACAAGGTGAGTGCTGAGATCACTTATGTGTTTCAACGTAGTGCGCTTGGTCCGACGAGGAGCCTAGTTGAGGCTGATGACGAGAGACGTGTCTCCGCTGATTTGACAAACGGTTCCGTGCTGAGTCGCTGGCAAGCCTGGCTCTTAAAGCCCGCTGATGACTGGCGACAGGTGTGCACTCAGCTGAAACAGATGATGGCCCTGCGGGTGCCATGACAAATAGGGTTTAGGTGTCTTTAGCAAAGCAGTGGTCGTCTTGGAGGTGTGTTTGGGGTCGTTATCAAATTGGAATACTGCCCTGCGGTCCAGTTTCCGAAGGGAGGGGATCATACTCTGCTTTAGTGTGTCACAATACATGTTGGCATTCATGGTTCCCTCAATGAACTGTAGCTTCCCAGTGCCGGCAGCACTCATGCAGCCCCAAATCATGACATTCCCACCACCATGCTTGATTGTAGGCAAAACACACTTGTCTTCGTACTCCTCACCTGGTTGCCACCACACACACTTCACACCATCTGAATCAAATACGTTTATGTTGGTTTCATCAGACCACAGGACATGGTTCCTGCCATCTCTGTCCATAGTCTTCTTGTCTTCAGCAAACTGTTTGCAGCCTTTCTTATGCATCATCTTTAAAAGCGGCTTCCTTCTGGGATGACAGCCATGCAGACCAAATTGATGCAGTGTGTGGCGTTTGGTCTGAGTACTGACAGGCTCACCCCAGACCCCTTCAACCTGCAATGCTGGCAGCACTCATATGTCTATTTTATATGACACTGAGCACGTGCACTCAGCTTCTTTGGTCGATCATGGCGAGGCCTGTTCTGAGTGGAACCTGTCCTGTTAAACCACTGTATGGCCTTGGCCACCATGCTGCAGCTCAGTTTCAGGGTGTTGACAATCTTCTTACAGCCTAGGTCATCTTTATGTAGAGCAACATTTTTTTTTCACATCCTCAGAGAGTTCTTTGCCACGAGGTGCCATGTTTAACTTCCAGTGACCAGTATGAGAGAGTGTGATAGCGATAACACAAAATTTAACAGACTTGCCCCCCATTCACACCTGAGACCTTGTAACACTAACGAGTTACATGACACCAGGAAGGGAAAATGGCTAATTGGGCACAATTTGGACATTTTCAATTAGGGGTGTACTCACTTCAAAGTGTCATATCTTCACTGTTGTCCTATGAAAAGATATAATAAAATATTTACAAAAATGTGAGTGGTGCACTCACTTATGTGAGATACTGTATATATATATATATATATATATATATATATATATATATATATATATATATATACACACGAGCGTTCAAAAGTTTGGGGTCACCCAGACAATTATTTTGTGTTTTCCATGAAAAGTCACACTTATTTACCACCATGAGTTGTAAAATGAATAGAAAATATAGTCAAGACATTGACAAGGTTAGAAATAATGATTTGTATTTGAAATAATAATTTTTTTCCTTCAAACTTTGCTTTCGCCAAAGAATCCTCCATTTGCAGCAATTACAGCATTGCAGACCTAACGTGATTGCACAAGGGTTTTCTAATCGTCCATTAGCCTTCTGACGCAATGTGCAAACACATTGTACCATTAGAACACTGGAGTGATAGTTGCTGGAAATGGGCCTCTATACACCTATGTAGATATTGCACCAAAAAACAGACATTTGCAGCTATAATAGTCATTTACCACATTAGCAATGTATAGAGTGTATTTCTGATTAGTTTAAAGTTATCTTCATTGAAAAAAACTGCTTTTGTTTCAAAAATAAGGAAATTTCTAAGTGACCTCAAACTTTTGAACGGTAGTATATATATATATATATATATATATATATATATATATATATTACATACCATTCAAGAAAAAAAGAAAAATATGATTATAATGAATTAATGCAATAGACTGAATGACCTTCTGAACATACTGAATGAAACTGGGACTGAATTAATTAAGCCCTTACATCCTCAGTTTTCAGTCTGTCTTATTTAGCTAAGATGGTAGACGCTTTTTGGTTTAACATGAGCTTGTCACAAATGCCTCTGACAGGCAGAGATTAATGGGCTCAATTGCAGGCTAGGCTCCAGTGCAAACACTATTTATTTACAGGGGTCAAAATAAAGGTAGCACAGGGGCTGAAAGGACTACAGACCTATCAAGGCAAATAATGTACACACGAAGAACAAACTAGAAGGGAATCACTGACAATGACGCCACACCAAAACACAAATTCACACATACAAAAACAGGCCAACAGATAATCACAGACGCAGGACAGGTTTGAGGACAATCAAGGGCTAAACAGTAACATATGTGAAGGAACGTGACTATGAGCACATGAAACATGAGGGACTGGGAATGATAGGAAATCAAATACAGGGGATACACTCCGGGGATACACACACAAGACTTACACAGAAGCCTAAGGCAGGATATAGAGGACACCAACAACAGGAAGAACGGGGACGAGATGACAGACTGGGGACCAGGGTAAAAAACACAGAAAACAATAAAGATAATGAGGTATTGTGAAATTAAGGTTTTTTTTATAGGTAATTTAATGTTGGTAGACATATGAATGTGAGTAGGATTGAAGATCTGCTTTAATCACACTCAGTTCCTCATTAGGGCACCATCCATGTTTTATAGTGGTGGAAACTCCTATGAACAAAGACTCAAGCTTAAGAATTTAGCACTTGGTAAGTTAAGCCTTAGCTAATAATCCTATTGAAAATATATTTGATCAGTCTCATAATAGACCCTTGTGTGAGTTCTTGTCTCTGATGATCAAGAAGATGGACATGAAATCAAACAATAACTGTCATGTTCGGGGTGGTTCAACCCCGTCCATGACCTGTGGCTGTAGGTTTTGATTACTTCTTATTAATTCCAGCTGGCAGATTGAGCCTTGCCCTCTGCCAGTCCTACAGTCATGCCTTCCTCCTCTTACCAGACACTCACCAGCTGTTTGGGATCACGACATGCACACACGCACACACACACACACACACACACACACACACACACACACACACACACACACACACACACACACACACACGCATACACACATTCATCCAATTATCTACACACCTGCTCACCACACAGCTGTGTCCACTTGCCTTCATTAGTATGTTGAGTACTTATACGGAGGCCGCCGCACCAGAGTCAGCGACCAACCTTGACTTCCAGATGACTAAGCCTGGAGTAACATCATCGCCTCGATCGACGGAGTCCTGGACGGCGGTGGAGCTCAAGATAAAGCAAGTGCTCTCTTTTGTTTTTTTTTTTTTGTTTTTTTTTTTCTGTTTTCTGTCCGAGAGCAATCTTGCTTGGCTTTTGGTGAGGAGAGTTGGGTGTAGCCGCCCGCTGCACCTGAGCTTGCCTCGCCGGGCTCCGCTGCTGCCGGTGTCGCTGACCCTTGTTCTCTATGTGTTCGGTCTGAGCTTCCTCCCAGGGTCACCGGAGACGTTCCAGTACTGCCAGATGTCTCCGTGGGTCAAGGCTCACCACCCGAGGTCGCATGGGGCCCAGCTTCCCCCACAGTGGAGGTCGTTATGGGTGCAGTGTCCCAGCCTGGGACGCCTGTGGGTGCAGCTTCGGCCCAAGCCGGGTCCACCATGGGTGCAGCTCCTCCTCTTCCCGAGGCCGTCGTGTGGGTTCCTCCTTCCTTGTCTGGGTCTCTGTGGGTGCTAAGCCCTAGCCTGAAGCCAACATGGGTGCTGCGTTCCAGCATGGGTCCGCCTTGGGCATTGCGCTCCAGCCTGGGGCCAACCATGGGTACAGCATTGGCCCAGTCTGGGCCCACCATGGGTGGCCATTGGCCCAGTCCACGCCCACCGAGGGTGCTGCTCCGCTCCTGGCTGGAGCCACTGAAAGTGCAGCTCCGCTCCTGCCTTGAGCCACTGAGGGTGCAGCTACGCTCCTGCCTGGAGCCACCGAGGGTGAAGCTCCGCTCCTGCCTTGAGCCGCCGAGGGTGCAGCTCCGCTCCTGCCTGGAGCCACCGTGGGTGCTGCAGAGCTCCAGCCTGGAGCCGCCATGGGTGCTGCAGAGCTCCAGCCCAGAGCCGCCATGGGTGTTGCAGAGCTCCAGCCCGGAGCCGCCCCAGGTGCTGCAGAGCTCCAGCCCGGAGCCACCGCGGGTGCTGCTACGCTCCTGCCCGGAGCCACCACCGGTGCTGCCATGCCCCTGTCCGGACCCACCGCGGGTCCTGCCATGCTACTGCCCAGAGCCACTGATGGTGCTGCCATGCTCTAGCCCAACATTGTCTAAGCCTAAGACCACCGAGGGCGTCATAGTCTCCCTTCCTCCGCCACCAGACACCATCGTGGTTCCCCCCCTTCGGCCCTTTATTCCCTCATTGGGCCTCCACATGGGGGATCCATCTCCTGGGTCACTCCTCCAGTCTTGGTAGCTGAAGAACTCTGGCAGGACACCAAATCGACTGAGCCGCTGGGTTGGGTGGCCCATGTTCTCTGGCAGGCCACCCGACTCATACCATCTGGCCATCTGGCTGGCCTGGGACTTCGGCTGGAAACCCGAGCTGCCTGGTTCTTTGGCCTGGGGGGGAGAGGGGGACAGGGGCTTGGCATAGCGTGGGTGCAGGTCCTGAGCGGGCTCCATAGTTTTTCCTTCCTGTCCTGTTCTCCCCACCTCCCTCCCAGGGTGGTTCTTTGTTGTACCCTTTCCTTTGGGGGGAGGAGAGGTCCTCTTGGGTGTTGCCTCGGGGTGTTTGGGATCCACCCCTTGAAAGGGATGGGGGGGGGGGGGCTGTGTCATGAGTCTGAGCTCAGTGCTCACACTCTCAATTTATTTCTGTGTATTTTGTCTATTACTATTATTTTGTCAGTAATGTTTGGTCTATTTTCTGTTCTGTGGCACGGGTCCCTCCTCATCTCCCAGGCACACCCATCGGCTGCTTGCTTCCCAGCCAACCCAGCTGCGAGCAGTTGGAAATTAGGTCCTGCCCGTTCACCGTTTCACACCTGACGCTCATTATTTCCCCACTATTTATAGACTGCCATTTCCCTCCATCATTGCGGCAGTCTCACTTGTGTTCAGACTGGACTACTCCTCTACAGACAGTCTCCCCCTCCTTTTCTCCAGGATGTCCTCAGCTCTGGAGCATCATTTCTTGTGTTATTCTTCGTTTGCATTTTTGTGTGTTTTGCACTGTACTGGTTTTTTCATTATTAAATGTCAGCATTGCAGTTAAGCGTGTTGGTCTGTTTTTCTTCCCCGGAGGGGCATTCATGACACATACAAAAAAAATGAGAAATAAGGAAGGGGGCAAACACTTTTTCACACCACTGTAAATGGAAACCAGTGCTCAATTTTGTAGTAAGTAACTAATAAAATATCTATTCAGCTATAACATTATATAACAATGTGTTATTCTCCCACTCTTCCACATTTCGATCAATGTCTAACTGAAATGCGGTGGAGAATCTGTAGGTGGCAAATAAATAAAATGCTTTTATTAATGGGGTCAAAATGCAGGAATGCTGTATTGTGGTCTTTCATTAAATGTATTCATAAAATTGTGGACTTGTAGAGGAGCTTGGAAATGAAGAGGCGATTTGGTTTATAAGCAAAGTTTAATATCCAGCTCTTCTAACAAGTCTCATCAGGTGCAGAGAGTGGCAGAAGGGAAAAGAGACAGAATGTCTCCAGCTCACTGACTTTATACTGGCACACAATAAAAGACATGCATAACAAAGGCTGACATCCCTCATTATCTTAATCCCCCCATTGTCTTGGTATTTCCTCTCCTCACCTTGGGGGGTGAGGGTGGCTCCTCCGGTCTCCTCCGCCGCGTCCGGGAACATCTTTGTTCTTCACTCGGCGGGTGAGAGCCCTTTGTCCTTTCAGAGGTGTGAAGTCCTTTACATATATATTACCAAACATTTCCACATGCTTCAACATATGTAGGTTATGGAATATATGGTTAATATAGACCACAGGCCCCCCAAACAACTAAGAAAGGACAACAGAAAGGTTCACAGTCTAAGATAGTTATTATGGCATACTAAGTGTTACATCTGTTGCCACGGAAGAAACTTTCCAGCAGCCATGCTCCTAAGAGAGTTCAGTGGTAAACATAACAGCATAGTAAAATCATAAGTCAGTCCTAAACTGTTGCAGCACAATTAGTGAATAATTGTGGAGTGGTTTGTATCAGTCCCTGTGCTGTCTGGGTTTTAATCTTCTCCCAAAGCTGCTGTAGGTTGGTTTAGGCGCCCTGCTGGGACCTTCTTGTGAGGAATCTGCAGTGTGGGAAGGAGAGAGGTTATTTGTTCCCTGCCTGGGGGCTGAGTCTTTTCTCTTGGGGGGTCTACCCCGCCGAGGTGCTCTCGCCAACTGTGCAGGCTCGTCTTTCAACAAGAAGGCAGGTTTAAGTCTGTCAATGCTGACTGTTTCTTTTCTATCCCCAAAATCAAGCAAAAAATGTTTATCACCATTTTCCAGCACTCTGAATGGCCCATCGTATGCTGGCCGGAAAGTTGGTTTTAAAGCTTCATGCTTAACAAAAACGAACTCAGCGTTTTTTAAAGCTTGAGGGACAAAAACCCGTGGGAAGGAGTGATGAGCTGGACCGGGGAGAGAGTCCGGTCCGTTGCTGCCTAAAAACCTTGGGACTGGAAGGTGCCCTGGCTCTGGGTTCTCTGGTAAAAATTCACCTGGGAGCCTGAGAGGTTGTGCAAAGACTAATTCTGCGGGAGAGGTGTCTAGATCCTCTTTAGGTGCAGCACGCAACCCCAATAAAACCCAGGGAAGTTTATTTACCCAATTTGTGTCCGTTAGTGAGGCTCTGAGGGCAGCCTTTAAAGACCTGTGAAAATGCTCGCATAACCCATTAGCCTGAGGGTGATAAGCGGTGGTGCGCTGAATTGTTGCCCCTAAGCTGTTGGACATGGCTGACCAGAGCTCTGAGACAAGTTGAGGCCCCCTATCGGACGTGATGTCCGATGGGACGCCGAAACGTGCCACCCAGTTTGTCAAGAAAACGCGAGCGACTTCCTCCGCTGTAGTTGACGCCAGAGGGACTGCCTCTGGCCAGCGCGTGGTGCGGTCTATCATTGTTAACAGGTGTGTGGAACCTTGGGAGGAAGGTAGTGGCCCCACGAGGTCGACATGAACGTGGTCGAACCTTCTAGCAGGGATTGGAAAAGGCTCCAGAGGGGCTTTTGTGTGTCTGTGTATTTTGGCGCGCTGACAAGAAATGCAAGTTTTTGCCCATTCTTTTACGTTTTTGCGCAGGCCTGGCCACACAAACTTTTCGGCGACCATTTTAACCAAGGCGCGCACACCTGGGTGCGCGAGGGAGTGAATTGCGTCGAAAATACGGCGGCGCCATGTAGCTGGTACTAACGGGCGAGGTCGGCCGGTTGAAACATCGCATATTAGGGGGGGCACGCTGTCGCGTAAACCCTTTTTCTCCAGCCTTAACCCTGTTGGTCCAGACAGGAGTGCGCGCACGTCCGCGTCACTGCTTTGTTCCTCCGCCATGGCTGCATAATCTATCCCTGCATGGACAGGTGCTGCGTATGTGTCTGCGTTAGTGAAGAGCTCTGCTGCTGAGGCAGTATAATCTGTCTCCCCGCGCTCTGGTGGTGTCACAGCGCGAGAGAGACAGTCTGCTACTACGTTAAGTTTGCCTGCCACGTGTCGAATGTCTGTGGTGAACTCTGAAATCACAGCTGGTTGTCTTTGTTGCCTGCCTGACCATGGTTCTGAAATTTTAGCCATAGCAAAGGTGAGCGGTTTATAGTCTACAAAAGCCGTGAAACTCCGCCCTTCTAACCAGAACTGGAAGTGGCGGATGGATAAATGAAGCGCCAGCAGCTCTCTGTCAAAAGTGCTGTATTTACGTTCAGTTTGGTTTAGCGATTTGCTAAAGAATGATAAAGGTTGCCAGACCCCGCTGACAAGTTGTTCTACAACTGCCCCTATAGCTAGGTCTGAAGCATCTGTGGTTAGCGCGATGCGGGCCAAGGGATCTGGGTGAACTAACAATGTGGCGTTAGCTAGGGCGCTTTTTTTTTTCCACAATATCTTTATTGAACCTTTTTTTTTTTTAACAAACATGATACAAGCAATCAAACACTAACACTAAAGTACTACAAAAAAAAAAAAAATGCACTAAAAACACCAACAACCACCAACAAAATCAAGTCTTCAACAATGCTCCTCTGTTTAGTCTAGACAATCCAATACATAAGTATACATATTATGTTCACCAGTTTGGAATTTACAAGGTCCACACACATCATTCACCTTCTTCTTCAAGAGTTATGTTTAAATTTTTTACATAATCAATAAAAGGTCTCCATATATTCTCAAACACAATTTCCTTTGATTTCAGTATATATGTTATTCTTTCTAATGGAAGGTTTGTTAACATCTGTCTTAACCACTGAGTCACATCTGGTCTATGAGTCTTTTTCCATAATAGTGCAATACATTTTTTGGCATTAAGCAAACTGAGGTCTATGAATGTTCTTTCACTTTTATTAAAATTATGCTTTTCTGGGTACAGACCCAACAAAAACAGTTTAGGATTCAGTATGATTTGTTTTGAGATTATTTTTTCAATTATTACCCTCACCTCTTCCCAAAACATTCTTATTAATCTACATTCCCATAAACAATGAAATAGGGTTCCTTTACTTTCCATGCATTTTGTGCATGTATCTGGTATATTTTTGTTATATCTATTTAACTCCTCCGGTGTAACATACATCCGCATTAACCATTTGAAATGTATCAATTTAAGGCGTGCATTTATTGATTTGGTTTGAGCTTCTGTACAAGCCAATTCCCATTGTTCCTCTGAAATTTCAATTTGCAGATCTTCTTTCCAGTAGTTTAATCTTTTCAGTGAATTTTCACTTGAAGATAGTGTCAATGAGTTATAAAACTCTGAAATAATACCCTTTCTTTTACTATCTTTCATCATCATTTTTTTCCAAGGATGAATAAATAGGTCGAGTGAGAGCTTTATTTTGATTTGATCGAATAAAGTTTCTAAGTTGAAGATATTTAAAAAAATGTGTTCTATTGAGATTAAATTTGATCCTCAGCTCTTCAAAAGACATTATGTTGTCTGCACATGGCAAATATAAATCCTGAATCTTTTGTATCCCTTTTAAATTCCATACTTTAAATACAGCGTCCGCTCTCCCTGGTTTAAAATATTGATTACCCCATATTGGACTAAATTGTGACAATAACTGTGGTTCTTTTAAATAGTTTTTAGCTTCACACCATATTTTGATCATATGCTTTACAAATGGATTTTTAACTTGTTTTTGTAATTTTTTTGCCGAATCTGAGTATATGAATATGGGAAGAGGTAAAGGTAAATTGTATGATTCCATTTCAGTCCAGTGAGGGAGATCATTTGATGAAAAATAATATGTCATAGACCTCAGTTGTGCCGACCAATAATACAACATAAAATTTGGACATTTCAGACCTCCACGATCAAATGGTAAATATAATAAAGACAAACGTAATCTAGCCCTCCTGTTGTTCCATATAAATTCCACTAACTTTTTTTTTATTCTTGAGAATAGATCTAAAGGTGGTGATAAGGGAATGTATTGAAATAAATAAAGTATTTTAGGTAAAATATTACTTTTAAGTATATTGATTCTCCCGATCATCGACATTGGTAGTGACATCCATCTCTGAGTTAACTCATTGATATCTGACATTAAGGCTTCATAGTTGATGCTGGCGACTGATTCTAGCTTAGGCATAATTTGGATTCCTAAATATTTAAACTGATTTACAACATTGAATTGATTTACCTCAGGGGCTGGGTAATTTCTCTGGGTCTCATTTAGCATTAATATTGAAGATTTAGTTTTATTTATTTTATATCCTGATATTTCCCCAAAATTCTTTATTAAATTCAACAAGGTTGGAATTGATTTTTTTAGATTCGACATAAACAAAATTATATCATCGGCGTACAGGGAGATTTTATGTTCTGTTGGTCCAACTTTAATTCCATATATTTGTGAATGTAAACGTATCGCTATCGCTAAAGGTTCAATTGCCATAGTAAACAGTAAAGGTGAAAGTGGACAGCCTTGTCGACATCCTCTATTGATTTTTATTGGTTTTGAAATATTGTTATTTGTTAGGATTTCTGCTGTAGCATTATTGTATATTATTTGAACCCATTTTATGAAATTATTTCCAAGTCCAAACCTTTGTAGGACTTCAAAAAGAAAGGGCCATTCAACTCTATCAAAGGCCTTTTCGGCGTCCAATGATAGGAGAGCTGTATCCGGCGCTTCTTTATTAAAATAAATAATATTAAATAGTCTTCTTACATTATGGAAGCCTTGTCTACCCTTTATAAAGCCATTCTGATCTCGATTAATAATATTTGGTAAAATTTCTTGTATTCGTCTTGCTAAAATTTTACAGATTATCTTAAGGTCGGCATTTAATAGGCTTATTGGTCTCATATTTTCACATTTATTAGAGGGCTTACCTGGTTTTGGCAGCAGTATAATTAAGGCATTATTTATGTATGATGGTAAATTATTATTTTGAAATGCTTCTAAAACCATTTCCAAAAAAGGTTTTATTAATTTATTCTTAAATTTTTTATAAAGGTCAACTGGAAGACCATCTGGTCCTGCACTTTTTCCTGATTTCATATTATCAATGGCTAGCCCAACTTCTTCTTGACTAATTTTAGACTCCAATATCTCCCTGTTTTCATTTGGAATACACGGTATAGATAGTTCGTTCAAAAACCCATTTAGTTTTGTTAAATCAGGTTCATTTTTGGTATCATATAATTTTTCATAGTAATCTCTAAAGGCTCTATTAATTTCTAAAGGATCTATAACTACCTGTCCGTTACTTATAATACTGGTAATTGGTGTTTTAATTTCCAATTGTTTAATCTGCCATGCTAATAATTTTCCTGATTTTTCACCTTGTTCATAAAAAGATTGTTTCAATCTTAGAAGACTCGAGGCAGCTCTATTCGCTGATTTTTTGTTGTATTCAGCTCTCAAAATCAGTAATTCATTCTCCAACCTTGGGTCACTTCCTGCATACACTTTTTCCTGAAGACTTTTTATTTTATGTTCCAATTTAGCTCTCTCCTCTCGAGTCTTCTTAGATTTTGATCCTGTATAACTAATAATATGTCCCCTAATAAAAGCTTTGAAAGCCTCCCACTTTACACATGCTGATGTTTGTGTAGTATTGATGTCAAAGAACTCGTCTATCTGTTTTTCTATATACTTGACAAATTCCTCATCCTGAAGCCATTTATGCTGAAATTGCCATCTACCTGATTCCTTTGTCAATTTTTTATCTACATATATTAGACAACAGGGTGCATGATCAGAGATCACGATGTTATCATAAAAGCAGTTTTGAATCTTGGACCTTAATTCTGTGGAAATCAAAAAATAATCAATACGTGAGAATGTCTTGTAGGTACTGGAATAACAAGAATAGGCTTTAACTTGTGGTTTCATTTCTCTCCATATATCTAACAATCTCAATTCTTTCATAAAATGATTAATAGTCATCCTACATCCAATGTGCGTACAATCCAGTCCTGTTGATCTATCCACACCTGGATTCAATGTACAATTAAAATCCCCTGCTATTATATGTTGCCCTGTAAGTGATGATAAGATGAGAAATAAATTAGCAAAGAACTTCTGATCATCTATATTGGGACCATATAAGTTCACAAGATTTATATTTTCTAATAGCAAAGAACCTTGAATGATTACATATCTTCCAAATTTGTCTCCAATTACATTTTTCACTTGAAAAGGAACTGATTTATGTATGAGAGTCATAACTCCCCTGGCTCGGGATGAAAATGAAGAGGTGAATACACTTCCCTGCCATCTACTCCTAATTCTTTTAACATCCTCCTCTATCAGATGAGTTTCTTGTAAAAACACAATTCTTGAACCCATGTCCTTTATTTTATTCATAACTTGTTTAAGTTTTTTTAAATTTTGTAGACCTCTGCAATTCCATGAAGTTAAATTAAGATTAACACGTTGGTCCATGATCAATAGAGAGTTTGGGATTACCTTGCAGTGTAAACATGTTCATACAGAGAAGCAAAAACATGAGTGGTTGAACATTCATCCTACAAACTACACACAAACAAATTTCCCCTTCCCACACTTGTGGCAAACCCCCCAAAATCAAAAGAAAAATTCTGTCTCCCGATATAGCCATCGACCGTTCCACACCCACGGGGAACAGCCTAAGCCACTCCTTCTTCATCCTCCCAATCACCCTAACTCTACTGCTTTTAATGACGTAACATTAACTCTCCTCTGTAGTTTTCCAACTTAACTCCCAAATTTTTAACAACTTTGTACATCATAGTTTTTTTTTTGTTTGTTTTGTTTTTGTTTTGTTTTTTTAATATATAATACAATCTATATTTTGTAAACTTACTATTTACTTCAAGTCAGTCAGATGCCTGTGCAAATGCTTAATTATTCTACCTTATATTTTGTTCATGCTTAGCTCCCACCAGTCTCTTCTTCTTCTTTGATCTTCTTGATGAACTCCTGCGCCTCCTCTGGGGTCTTGAAGATGTGGGTTCTGCCCTCATACGTGGTCAGCAGTCTCGCAGGATAGATTACACCATGACGAATCCCAAGGTTGCGCAGCTCCTTACGTACGGGATCAAACTGCTTCCTCAATTGCTGGATTCCTGTGGCCAAATCTGGGTAGAACCGCACCTGCTGGTCCTGGTGTTTAATCTCTCCTTTTTTAGCTCGTGCAGCGTTGAAGATCTTCATCCTGTCTCTGTTGCTAAGAAACTTCATAATTAAGGTCCTCGGCGGTCCCTTATCTCTCCGTGGGCCAATACGATGTGCTTTTTCCAGAATCACTGCTGATTGCAACTCCTCGCTGCCCAGCACCTCCGGAATCCACTTTTCCAGAAAGGAACATACGTCCCGACCTTCTGATTCCTCTGGAAGACCCACCAGCCTCAAATTATTCTGTCTCGACCGAGATTCCAAATCCAAAATATTATCTTCCAGAGATTTATTTTTTTTTTCCAAAGTGCGCACCTTTAATTGAAGACGGGTGACGTCATCTTCAGCACTAGCGAGACGGAGCTCCATCTCCGCCGTTCGTTCTACACAGTCACCCAATTCCTTTCTTATTCCTTCCAACGCTGTCATAATCCCATCAAATCTAGAGGAAAAGTCCGCTCTCATTGAACTCATGGCAGCCATCAGCGCATCTGCGCCATTCCCCGCAAACATCGCACCGCCGCCAGCCTCCTCCGCCATATATGGAGTTTTGTTTGCTGCGTCACAGACCTGAAAGTCCGTTAATTTGGACTGTTTCGGCGGCTCGCTTTTTCCTTTTCCTGGTTTTCCAGCCTTAGGCTTCGCCGACATATCCTCGCCCAAACGCTGGGATACGTTCTGTCCCAAATGAGAGAGTTATTTGCCGATTTTTTTTTTTTCCAGGAGCAGAGCAGAGCGAGACACGTCCGTCCTACGTGGCAGCCATAACCGGAAGTAGCTAGGGCGCTTTTTACTTCCGCGTTTGCGCGTTCGCGCTCCGGGGTCCATTCGACCGCGTTGGAAGCTTTCTTTTTTTTGAGCGCGTCATATAGTGGCTGCATGAGCTGAGCTGCGTGGGGGAGGAAACGGTTGTAAAAATTAACCATCCCTAAAAATTCCTGTAGCGATTTGACCGTTTGTGGTCGTGTGAAACTTTCTATCGCGTGAACTTTGTCTAGAACTGGAACTGCCCCCTTCGGAGAGACTTTGTGTCCTAAAAAATCAATTTGTGACACGCCGAATTTGCATTTGGCTGGATTGATTATTAGCCCGTGCTCTTCTAGCCTCTGAAAAACCGCAGTGAGGTGCTGCTCGTGTTCTTCCTCAGACGAGCTGGCTACCAGCATGTCGTCGAGGTAGACGAAGACAAAAGGAAGGTCGCGTAGGACCGCGTCCATCATTCGTTGAAAAGTTTGAGCAGCGCCTTTGAGGCCGAAAGGCATTCGCAGAAATTCAAAAAGGCCGAAAGGGGTTATTACCGCTGTTTTAGGAATGTCTTCTGCTCGGACTGGGACTTGGTGATAACCGCGGACTAAGTCTATTTTGGAAAAAATGCGCACACCCGCTAGATGTAGTGAAAAATCTTGAATGTGAGGAATTGGGTAACGGTCATGCGCTGTAGCGTTGTTTAATCTGCGGTAATCTCCGCACGATCTCCAAGAACCATCGGATTTCGGAACCATGTGAAGTGGTGAGGCCCAGGGGCTTTTCGAGCGTCTAACAATGCCCAATTTTTCAAGAGTTGCGAACTCGTCCCGTGCTATGTTGAGCTTGGCCGCGTCTAAGCGGCGAGCTTTGGCAAAAACGGGAGGTCCCGTTGTGGGAATGAAGTGTTCAACCCCGTGTTTAGCCACAGTGGCTGAGAATTTGGGGATTGTGAGTGCTGGAAATTGGGTGAGGAGTTGCTCAAACTTACCTCCTGCCGTGGTGACGTTGGCCTGCACAGGTGGTGGAGAAACCCGGGCTGAGCATGGAATAGAAGCAAAGGACAGTGCATTAACCAGGCGCCTATTTGCTAGATCCACTAATAACCCATGTGCACACAAAAAATCTGCGCCTAATAAGTTAAAACTCACCGCCGCAACAACAAATGTCCATCTGTAGCTGCGGCCGTGGATGAGGAGGTGCAGGCTCTTCTCGCCAAACATGTCGATGCTAGAGCCGTTGGCTACCACGGCTCCGTTGCCCCGGGTGCCCGTGGCTCGATCTGCGTGGGAGGGCATGACGAAACTCAGCTGGGCTCCTGTGTCGATGAGAAACTGCTTGCCTGTGTGTCCATCCGTCACGTACAACAGCTTATTCTTCTCGCCGAGAACCGTTGCTGTTAACGGCTCTCGGCTTTGGCGTTTCCCGAAATCGCAAAATTTGCAGGGGGGAACGCATTTGCGGGCCCTCTCGGCGAAGCGGTGGTGGTAATAACAGACGTTGCTCTGTCTGTTACGTTTTAGCCGCGTCGCTGTCACCGTGGGCTGGGTCTGCTCCGTGGGTTGTGGCTCCTCGTGGCTCGGGGCGTCAGCTTTGATCTCTGCGGATGCTGCTGTGGGAGTCAGTTCTTTGCAGGCGTTGATGAGCCGATGAGCTTCGCTGGCCAGTGCGCGGAAGTCTTGGTGGTTGCTGCATTTCATGCTGGCGAGTGTCCCTCTCATGTGTGGCGGCAGCATGCTGAGGGATATAAACTGGAAGAGGAAGTTGTCATTGTCCTCTTCTTTGAGCTGTAGCAAATCCTCCATGAGGGCCTTCGGTTTGCACCCTCTGTGGCCGTAGACCGCCAGGATCTTCTCGGCTCTCTCTACCGCTGATGGGACGTAGTTCGCCACGGTGGTCGCTTTGAGCATCTCGTATTTGTCCCGGGCCGGTGGTCGCCGGATCATGCTCCGCACACACTTCGAAGTGGCAGCGTCGAGTTTGGAGACGATATGATAAAATTTGGTATCGTCAGCCGTGATGCCCGCCAGTGCGAACTGGGCTTCAGCCTGCTGAAACCAAGAGGCGGGGTCTTCTTGCCAGAAGTCTGGCAGCTTGACAGCGACGGCATTCGTGCACACCATCACTGCTGTGCCCGCCGGGTGAGAGTGCCCTGCCTCGGTTCTCACGGCGGTGCTGGTGCTCGGTTGAGCCCTCTCAATCTCTTCTGCCGGGGGGAACAGTTGTCCATCTGTTCCCTCATCTGCGTGGCCGCTGGCGTCTGCCTGGGTCGCCACGGATGAGTCGATTGCGGGGAAACGCCTCCGGTCCATACTCGCGTCAAGGTCACCAGTGTAGAGGAGCTTGGAAATGAAGAGGCGATTTGGTTTATAAGCAAAGTTTAATATCCAGCTCTTCTAACAAGTCTCATCAGGTGCAGAGAGTGGCAGAAGGGAAAAGAGACAGAATGTCTCCAGCTCACTGACTTTATACTGGCACACAATAAAAGACATGCATAACAAAGGCTGACATCCCTCATTATCTTAATCCCCCCATTGTCTTGGTATTTCCTCTCCTCGCCTTGGGGGGTGACGGTGGCTCCTCCGGTCTCCTCCGCCGCGTCCGGGAACGTCTTTGTTCTTCACTCGGCGGGTGAGAGCCCTTTGTCCTTTCAGAGGTGTGAAGTTCTTTACATATGTATTACCAAACATTTCCACATGCTTCAACATATGTAGGTTATGGAATATATGGTTAATATAGACCACAGACTTTCCATTTTTTTTTTCTTTTAACATGAATCATTGCACCAACACCACTTGCTTAAGTGTTAACATCCCACTCATGAAAAAAGTAATCTTGAACACTTGGATTGCAGCCTTATTTCATTTTTCACTTCAGTCTTGATAATAAGATAAGATAAGATAAGATAAGATAAGATAAGATAAGATAAGATAAGATAAGCCTTTATTAGTCCCACAATGGGGAAATTCCAGGATTGCAACAGCACAGGGATAGCAACACTCAGAGCAACAATCAGAAGGCAAGAAAAAAAAAAAGCAAGAGCAGCTAATATACACTACCGTTCAAAAGTTTGGGGTCACTTAGAAATTTCCTTATTTTAGAAAGAAAAGCACTTTTTTTCAATGAAGATAACTTTAAACTAATCAGAAATACACTCTATACATTGCTAATGTGGTATATGACTATTCTAGCAGCAAATGTCTGGTTTTTGGTGCAATATCTACATAGGTGTATAGAGGCCCATTTCCAGCAACTATCACTCCAGTGTTCTAATGGTACAATGTGTTTGCTCATTGCGTCAGAAGGCTAATGGATGATTAGAAAACCCTTGTCCAATCATGTTAGGTCTGCAATGCTGTAACTGCTGCAAATGGAGGATTCTTTGACTAAAGCAAAGTTTGAAGGAAAAAAATATTATTTAGATAAGATAAGATAAGATAAGATAAGATAAGATAAGATAAGATAAGCCTTTATTAGTCCCAAAACGGGGAAATTCCAGGATTGTAACAGCACAGGGATAGCAACACTCAGAGCAACAATCAGAAGGCAAGAAAAAAAAAACAAGCAAGCAAGAGCAGCTAATATACATATGTACATATTACTATAAAATATATATATACACACACACAGACACACAGTGCAGAGCATTGTAGCTGGATGGAATAAATATATGAATATATAAACACAGTGCAGAGCATTGTAGCTAGATGGAATAAATATGTAAATATATAAACACCCACAGTACGGAGCAGTGCAGCTAGGTGGAATAAATATGTAAGTATATAAACACACAGTGCGGAGCATTGTAGCTAGATGGAATAAATATATAGATATATAAAAACACAGTGCAGAGCATTGTAGCTAGATGGAATAAATATATAGATATATAAATATGAACACACCCAGTGCTGAGCATTGTAGCTAGATGGAATAAATATGTAAATATATAAACACACACAGTGCAGAGCATTGTTGCTAGATGGGATGAAACAGCATAACCCTCTACTTAGTTATCCTACATGGTATGATTATGTGCCCATACATATTCTCACCCTCCATAGCGACCGGTATTTTCCTAGTTGTATGCCGGAGGGGACCATTGCGTAAGTCTATTGCATCTTTTGCATTCAAAAAAAACTATTAGTTTGTTACGTCTTTTTGCTATCTCTGCGAGCAGCCCTGCTTAGGTTGTACAGTCTGACAGCCGTTGGTAGGAAGGACCTACGAAACCTCTCGGTTGTGCACCTGGGATGATGTAGTCTGCTGCTAAATGAGCTCCTCAGTGCATTCAGTACGTCCTGCATAGGGTGGAACTCGGACTCCAGCAGAGATGACAGTTTAGCCACCGTCCTTCTCTCTCCTATCTCCTCCACCGGATCAAGGCGCTGCCCCAGGAAAGAGCTAGCTTTCTTAATCAGTTTGTTCAGTCTCTTCCTATCGGCTGCTGTAATGCCACTGCCCCAGCAGACCACTCCAAAAGTGATGGCTGAAGCCACCACCGTGTCATAGAATGTCTTCAGCAGCGCCCCTTGTACACCAAAAGACCTGAGTCTCCTCAGCAGGAACAGCCTGCGCTGTCCCTTCTTGTAGAGTGCGTCAGTATTGTGTGACCAGTCTAGTTTATTGTTCAGATGAACACCCAGGTACTTATAGGATGTCACCATCTCGATGTCTGTTCCCTGTATATTTACTGGTGCTGTGAGGGGCTGCCCATGCCTGCGGCAGTCCACCACCAGCTCCTTAGTTTTCCTTGCGTTGATCTGGAGGCAGTTCCGATGGCACCAGTCTACGAAGTCCTGGATAAGCCCTCTGTACTCAGCTTCATCTCCATTGGAGATGAGGCCAACGATCGCAGAGTCATCAGAGAACTTCTGTAGATGGCAGTGTGTTGTGTTGTGTGAGAAGTCCGCAGTATAAAGAGTGAACAGGAAGGGAGCCAGCACCGTTCCCTGGGGGGCCCCCGTGCTACTGATGATCGTGTCGGACACACAGCCCCGGGTTCTCACAAACTGAGGCCGGTTCGTGAGGTAGTCCAGGATCCATGATGACAGGTGCTGGTCCACCCCTGCGCGCAGCAGCTTGTCCTTCAGGATCATCGGTTGGATGGTGTTGAAAGCACTGGAGAAGTCAAAGAACATGATCCTCACCATATTCCCGGGCTTCTCCAGGTGGGACAGAGAACGGTGAAGGAGGAAGATCACCGCATCCTCCACCCCAATGCCATGCTGGTAGGCGAACTGGAGTGGATCCATCGCTGGTTCCACCAGGGGGCGGAGGTGAGCAAGGAGCAGTCTCTCCAGGGTCTTCATCAAGTGGGACGTCAAGGCCACCGGTCTGTAGCTGTTCAGGTCTTTGGGGTGGGAAGTTTTTGGTACAGGTACCACACAAGATGTTTTCCACAGCTGTGGTACCCTCCCCAGCTTCAGGCTCAGGTTGAAGATGTACGTCACAATCCCACACAGCTGGTCTGCACAGGACTTGAGGAGCTTTGCGCTGATGCCGTCCGGTCCCGACGCCTTCCTCGCCTTGATCTTCCTCAGCTCCGTCCTCACCTGGGTCCTGGTCAGGGTCAGGATGGGGGGCTGTGTGTTGGGGGTGGGGGGTGTTGGTGGAGTGGGGAGTGGGCAGCAGAACTTGATTTCTTTAGAGGCAGCAGTGGTTGTTGTGCAGTCAGGGGGGAGGGCGGTTTGTCAAACCTACTGAAAAACAGATTCAGGTTGTTCGCCCACTCCCTGCCCCCCGTGGCCTGGGGGGAGGTATTCTGGAGCCCAGAGATGGTTTTGAGGTTTCTCCAGACCCCGCTGATGTCGCTCTGTTGCAACTTGTCCTCCATCTTCTTCCTGAAGCTGTCCTTGCCTTCTCTGATCTTTCTCCTCAGCTCCCTCTGTACGGACTTCAGCATCTCCCTATTCCCTGACCTGAAGATCCACTTCTTCTCTCTCAGAAGTGTTTTAATCTCAGGGTTGATCCAGGGTTTGTTGTTTGAGCAACACCGTATGGTCTTGGTGGGAACGGATTTGTCCACACAGAAGCTGAGGTAGCCCGTGAAGGTGTGAATGAGGCCATCGATGTCCTCACCATGTGGATCGCAGAGCTGCTTCCAGGCGGTGGCTTCAAAACAGCCTTTTAGAGTGTCCATTGTCTCCTCAGACCATAACTCCACTGTGCGCATGGCCGGTCGTTGTCTGTGCACTAGGGGTCTGTACACCGGCCGGAGATGAACCAAGTTGTGATCCGATCTCCCGAGTGGGGGAGTTGTAATGAGGTGTACGCCTCCTTAGTGTTTCCGTAGAATAAGTCCAGTGTTTTATTGTCTCTAGTGTGGCATGTGACATACTGGGTGAACGTGGGTAGAATGGGAGACAGTGAAACATGGTTGAAATAGCCTGAGATGAGGAGAAGAGCATCTGGGTGTTCTGCCTGCAGCCTGCTGGTTACTGAATGGATGACGTCACGCGCTGTCCCAGCGTTGGCCGTCGGATTTGCATAAACAACAATGCAGATCACGTGTGAGTGTTCTCTCGGGAGATATGTAGGCCTCATGCTAACAGCTAGCAACTCAATGTCTTTGCTGCAGTGTCGTTGTTTAACAGTGATATGTCCCGGTCTGCACCAGTTGTTGTTAACATACATTATCACTCCACCGCCCCTAGCTTTGCCACTGTCTGGTGTTCGGTCAGCCCGTATCATGTGGAAACCCTCCAGCTCAATGTAGGCATCTGCTGCTAGTTCAGTTAGCCACGTCTCAGTAAACAAAAGGAGAGAGCACTCGCGATATGTGCTATCATAACGGCAGATAGCCGCTAGCTCATCTGCCTTTTCCAGTATAGAGCGTACATTTCCCATGACAACAGATGGAAGGGAGGGTCTGTACCTTATATTTTTTTGTCCTCCGCCTTACTCCAGCCCGGCAGCCGCGGCGTTTTCGCCTCAGTTCTCTCGGTATGTCGAGTTTTTCCAATGGGACCGGGTGGCGGTTGAATGGTAGCAGCTCTTCCCTGCTGTATCGTATCCTGCTATAAACAGTGGCTCCGTCCACCGGCTCAGGAGACATTTGGGACGATCTGTGTGTCCGTGATATAAATGGAGTGAAAAAAAGGACGGATCAAAAAGAGAGAGGAAGGGAAAAAGACTCGGAATCGAGCCGCTGTTGCAAAAGGCAGCCGACTCGTGTGGCGCCGGGAGAGAAAAAAAAAATATATATTATATAAATATATATATATTATATAAATGTATTTCAAATACAAATCATTATTTCTAACCTTGTCAATGTCCTGACTATATTTTCTATTCATTTTACAACTCATGGTGGTAAATAAGTGTGACTTTTCATGGAAAACACAAAATAATTGTCTGGGTGACCCCAAACTTTTGAACGGTAGTGTACATATGTACATATTACTATAAATAAATAAATAAATATATATATATATATACACACACACACAGACACAAAGTGTGGAGCATTGTCGCTAGATGGAATAAATATGTAGATATATAAACACACACAGTACGGAGCATTGCAGCTAGGTGGAATAAATATGTAAATATATAAACAGACAGTGCGGAGCATTGTAGCTAGATGGAATAATATGTAGATATATAAACACACACTGCGGAGCATTGTAGCTAGATGGAATAAATATATAGATATATAAATATAAACACACCCAGTGCGGAGCATTGTAGCTAGATGGAATAAATATGTAAATATATAAACACACACAGTGCGGAGCATTGTTGCTAGATGGGATGAAACAGCACACCCGTCTACTTAGTTATCCTACATGGTATGATTATTCAATTCAATTCAATTCAACTTTATTTATATAGCGCCATTTCACAACAACAGTCATCTCATAGCACTATCAACTGTAGGGAGGGAACCCCCACAGTTGCAGAAAGACCCCAGCAATCAGGCGATCCTCTGTGAGCAAGCACTTGGCGACGGTGGAGAGGAAAAACTCCCTTTTAACAGGAAGAAACCTCCAGCAGAACCAGGCTGAGGGAGGAGCAGTCATCTGCTGCAACTGGCTGGGGGGTGAGGGGATAGAGAAGAAGAAAAGAACAGACATGTAGAGAGCAAACAGCACGATGGGGACCCAATCTATGGGAGAGAACAAACAGATGTTAATGACCAGCAAAAAAAAAAAAATATTTCATAGAGAGTGAGGAAAGGAGTGAGGCCCAGTGCATTACTGGAGGTCCCCCGGCTGACTAAACCTATTAGCAGCATAACTAAGGGAGGGTTCAGAAACACATGATCCCTCCCTAATTGTAGGCTATATCAAAAAGGTAGGTTTTAGCCCTATTCTTAAAAACAGAGATCGAGTCTGACTCCCGAATCCAGATTGGCAGCTGATTCCACAAGAGAGGAGCTTGATAACTGAAGGCTCTGCCTCCCATTGTACTTTTGGAGATTCTAGGTATTACAAGTAATCCTGCATTTTGGGAGCGTAGTGCTCTGTTAGGATAATACGGTAGTATCAGATCTTTTAAATAAAAAGGAGCCTGATTGTTTAGAGCTTTGTAAGAAAGAAGAAGGATTTTAAACTTAATTCTAAACTCTATGGGAAGCCAATGAAGGGAGGCCAGAACCGGAGAGATATGATCTCTCTTTCTAGTACCTGTTAAAACTCTTGCTGCAGCATTTTGGATCAGCTGAAGACTTTTTAAAGATGTTTTAGGACAGCCTGATAATAAAGAATTACAATAATCTAATCTCGAGCTAACAAAAGCGTGGATCAGTTTCTCAGCATCACTCTGAGACAAGATGCTCCTAATCTTGGCAATATTACGCAAATGATAGAAGGCAGTCTTAGAAACAAATTTAATATGTGAATTGAAGGACAAATCCTGATCAAAAATAACTCCAAGGTTCCTCACAGAGCTATTAAGAGAAAGAGTAACCGCATCCAAACTGAAAGTTTGATTTGGAAAGGAATTTCTCAGGTTTTTTGGACCAACAAGAATGACTTCAGTCTTATCTGAATTTAATAGCAGGAAATTACAAGTCATCCAAGCTTTGATTTCCTTAAGACAGGCTTCTAACTTGGCTAATTGATTACTATCATCTGGCTTCATTGACAGGTATAATTGTGTGTCATCTGCATAACAATGAAAATGTATACAGTGCTTTCTAATAATGTTGCCTAACGGAAGCATATATAAACTAAAAAGAGTAGGGCCTAGCACAGATCCCTGTGGAACTCCATGACTAAGCTTTGAGTTGAAAGAAAACTCATTATTTACATGAACAAACTGGAACCTATCAGATAAATAAGATCTAAACCATTGCAACAAAGTTCCATTAAGTCCAACATAGTGTTCTAATCTATCAAGTAGAATATTATGATCGATAGTATCAAAAGCTGCACTAAGGTCTAAAAGGACAAGTACAGAAACTAGTCCATTATCAGATGCAATGAGGAGGTCGTTAGTGACCTTCGCTAAGGCTGTTTCAGTACTATGATGGATTCTAAACCCAGATTGAAACTCTTCAAGTAAACCATTTCCCTGCAGGTGGTCAAATAATTGCGTAGCAACAACTCTTTCTAAGATTTTTGAAATGAAAGGGAGATTAGAGATTGGTCTATAGTTAGCTAAAGCTCCTGGATCTAGCGTTGGCTTTTTGAGTAAGGGTTTAATTACAGCCGTTTTAAAAGCCTGCGGTATATGGCCTAAAGTTAATGAAGAATTGATTATATGAAGAATAAAGCTACCAATAAGTGGGAAGACTTCTTTAAATAACCTGGTAGGAATAGGGTCTAAAAGACAAGTTGAAGGTTTGGATGAGGAAACTATTTTGTCTAACTCACAAAGGTCGATTGGAGTAAACTCATCAAGACAGAGATCAATAGAAGGAGTTGTAGTAGTTACAGTATTTAAGTTAACTGTGGGAAGAATCTGATTGATTTTATCTCTGATGGATGAAATTTTATTATTGAAAAAGTTCATAAAGTCCTGACTAGTAAGCTCTAAGGGAATGCTAGGATTGACAGAGTCCTGACTCTTTGTCAACCTGGCTACAGTACTGAAAAGAAACCTGGGATTATTCTTGTTCTCTTCTATTAATGCGGAGTAATAACTCATTCTAGCTTTTCTAAGAGATTTTTTATAAATTAAAAGATGATTTCTCCAAGCTAAATAGATTTCATCTAAATTAGTAGAGCGCCATTTTCTTTCTAATTGACGAGTCTTCTGTTTTAAGGTACAACTTACTGTGTTGAACCAAGGAGTTAGAAATCTCTGATTAGACTTTTTCTTTTTTAAGGGGGCCACCAAGTCTAGAGTCTGATGCAGAGAAGCTGAAACACTATCCACCATGTTATCAATTATAGAAGGAGCAAGCTGTCTATAGCAAGATGTCTATAGCTTATTTCTGTTGTGTTGACACATGGCATAGAGGAAACAATCTGCATAAATTTGGAAACAGCATCATCTGAGAGGCATCTACTGTAATAATATTTTTCTTTAGGAAACAAATAGTCAGAAATAGTAAAATCAAAGGTTAACAGACAATGGTCTGACAGCACAGGGTTATGAGGAGACACTACAAGATTTTCTATTTCTATGCCATATGTCAAAACAAGGTCCAACATATGGTGGAGGTAATGAGTAGAATTTCCTACTTTCTGAGAAAACCCAATCGAGTCTAATATTGAATTGAATGCCACATTAAGGCAGTCACTATCTACATCCACATGTATATTAAAGTCCCCTACTATAATTATTCTATCAGATTTCAGCACTAAATCAGCTAAGAAATCAGCAAATTTGGATAAAAATTCTGAGTAGGTTGATGGGGGACGATAAACTATGGCAAATAAAATTGGGTTTAACCTAAAATTGCTAAAGTGCCCAATACTGAGGACCAGGCCCTCAAAGGAATTATAACATGTTTTTTGCTTTACATTAACTAGTAATTTGGAATGGTAAATTGTTGCTACTCCTCCTCTACAACCAGAACTTCTGGGATTTTGACAGTTTAAATAACCAGAGGGAATTGATTCATTTAAACCAACATAATCCTCTTGTCCTAACCAAGTCTCTGTAAGGGAAATTAAATCAATCTGATGATCAATTAACAAATCATGGACTAACAGAGACTTGGGAGTTAGAGACCTAATATTTAATAAACCACATTTAATTTTTAAATTATGAGGAGGAACAGAGGCCAAATCATTCAATTTAGAGGCTTTATGTTTGAGTTTTACCAATATTTTGCTTTATCACTTTGGGATGCTTATACATTATATTTTTATTCACTTTGGAGGGAGCAGACAACGATTCTCCGATGGGGAAGACAGGGGCTAAGCTGAGGGGTGGCGGATGAAGAGGAGCTGCAGAGAGGCGTGTAAGACTGCGACTCTGCTTCCTGGTCCCAACTCTGAGTAGTCATGGTTTTGGAAATTTGGATAAAAAAGATGCCAGATTGTTAGATAAATGAGAAGCACCATCCAAAGTGGGATGAATGCTGTCTCGTCTCATAAGACCAGGTTTTCCCCAAAAAGAGCTCCAATTGTCAATGTAGCCCACGTCATTTTTAGGACACCACACAGACAGCCAGCGGTTCAAGGATGACGAGCGGCTAAACATGTCATCACTGGTCAGATTGGGGAGGGGCCCAGAGAATACTACAGTGGCAGACATCATTTTTGCAAAGTCACACACCGATTCTATATTAAGTTTCGTGACTTCCGACTGCCGGAGACGGATGTCATTAATGCCGGCGTGAATAACAATTGTGGAATATTTACAGTTACTTTTAGCCAGCATTTTCAAATTTGACTCGATGTCGCCTGCTCTGGCCCAGGAAGGCATTGGACTATGGCCGCTGGAGTCTCTAGGTTCACGTTTCTGACTACAGAGTCGCCAATGATCAGAGTTTTTTCCTCAGCGGGTGTGTCGCTGAGCGGGGAAAAACGATTAGAAACGTGAACAGGTTGGTGGTGTACCGGGGCTTTGCGACTTGGTTTCCTTCTCACCGTCACCCACCCAGTCTCCTCGCTGCTGAGGAGAGCCGGGGAACCGCTGACAGGGGGGCCTAAGCTAGCTAGCTCCGCTTCAGCTAATGGGCATCCGTCAAGATTAACTGGCACAGACGGTGTTTCAATGCAGCGGAGCCGGGATTCCAAATCAGACAACCTCGCCTCGAGCGCCTCAAAAAGACAACATTTATTACATTTACCGTTATCGCTAAAAGAGGCAGAGGTGTAGCTAAACATCTGACAGAGAGAGCACACCAGAGGAGGAGAGGAAAGAGAGCTAGTAGTCATAGCTAGTGGCTAGAGAGCAAACCACAAAGCAAACCACACAGGCAGACAGCAAAACAGGAAGTGACGATACCTTACCACAAGGAAGTGACGATCACCACCGGACAATCATGGACCTGGCTGCTCGTCTCCTCCTTATGTACTCATACATATTCTCACCCTCCATAGCGACCGGTATTTTCCTAGTTGTATGACGGAGGGGACAATTGTGTAAGTCTATTGCATCTTTTGCATTAAAAAACTATTAGGTTGTTACGTCTTTTTTGCTATCTCTGCAAGCAGCCCTGCTTAGGTTGTACAGTCTGACAGCCGTTGGTAGGAAGGACCTGCGAAACCTCTCGGTTGTGCGCCTGGGATGATGTAGTCTGCTGCTAAATGAGCTCCTCGGTTCATTCAGTATGTCCTGCATAGGGTGGAACTCTGACTCCAGCAGAAATGACAGTTTAGCCACTGTCCTTCTCTCTCCTATCTCCTCCACCGGGTCAAGGCGCTGCCCCAGGACAGAGCTAGCTTTCTTGATCAGTTTGTTCAGTCTCTTCCTATCAGCTGCGGTAATGCCACTGCCCCAGCAGACCACTCCAAAAGTGATGGCTGATGCCACCATCGTGTCATAGAATGTCTTCAGCAGCGCCCCTTGTACACCAAAAGACCTGAGTCTCCTCAGTAGCAACAGCCTGCGCTGTCCCTTCTTGCAGAGTGCGTCAGTATTGTGTGACCAGTCTAGTTTATTGTTCAGATGAACACCCAGGTATTTGTAGGATGTCACCATCTCAATGTCTGTTCCCTGTATATTTACTGGTGCTGTGAGGGGTTGTCCATGCCTGCGGCAGTCCACCACCAGCGTCTTAGTTTTCCTCGCGTTGATCTGGAGGCAGTTCCGATGGCACCAGTCCACGAAGTCCTGGATAAGCCCTCTGTACTCAGCTTCATCTCCATTGGAGATGAGGCCAACGATCGCAGAGTCATCATAGAACTTCTGTAGATGGCAGTGTGTTGTGTTGTGTGAGAAGTCCGCAGTATAAAGAGTGAACAGGAAGGGAGCCAACACCGTTCCCTGGGGGGCCTCCTTGCTACCGATTATCATGTCGGACACACAGTCCCGGATTCTCACAAACTGAGGCCGGTTCGTGAGGTAGTCCAGGATCCATGATGACAGGTGCTGGTCCACCCCTGCGCACAGCAGCTTGTCCTTCAGGATCATCGGTTGGATGGTGTTGAAAGCACTGGAGAAGTCAAAGAACATGATCCTCACCACATTCCCGGGCTTCTCCAGGTGGGACAGAGAACGGTGAAGGAGGGAGATCACCGCATCCTCCACCCCAATGCCATGCTGGTAGGCGAACTGGAGTGGATCCATCCCTGGTTCCACCAGGGGGCGGAGGTGAGCAAGGAGCAGTCTCTCCAGGGTCTTCATCAAGTGGGACGTCAAGGCCACCGGTCTGTAGCTGTTCAGGTCTTTGGGGTGGGAAGTTTTTTGTACAGGTACCACACAAGATGTTTTCCACAGCTGTGGTACCCTCCCCAGCTTCAGGCTCAGGTTGAAGATGTATGCCACAATCCCACACAGCTGGTCTGCACAGGACTTGAGGAGCTTTGCGCTGATGCCGTCCGGTCCCGTCGCCTTCCTCGCCTTGATCTTCCTCAGCTCCGTCCTCACCTGGGTCTTGGTCAGGGTCAGGATGGGGGCCTGTGTGTTGGGAGTGGGGGGGTGTTGGTGGAGTGGGGAGTGGGCAGCAGGACTTGATGTCTTTAGAGGCAGCAGTGGTTGTGCAGTCAGGGGGGAGGGCGGTTGGTCAAACCTATTGAAAAACAGATTCAGATTGTTTGCCCACTCCCTGCCCCCTGTGGCCTGGGGGGAGGTATTCTGGAGCCCAGAGATGGTTTTGAGGTTTCTCCAGACCCCGCTGATGTCGCTCTGTTGCAGCTTGTCCTCCATCTTCTTCCTGAAGCTGTCCTTGCCTTCTCTGATCTTTCTCCTCAGCTCCCTCTGTACGGACTTCAGCATCTCCCTGTTCCCCGACCTGAAGATCCTCTTCTTCTCTCTCAGAAGGGTTTTTATCTCAGGGTTGATCCATGGTTTGTTGTTTGAGCAACACCATATGTTCTTGGTGGGAATGGATTTGTTCACACAGAAGCTGAGGTAGCCCGTGAATGTGTGAGTGAGGCCATCGATGTCCTCACCATGTGGATCGCAGAGCTGAGGCGGTGGTTTCAAAAACAGCCCTTTAGAGTGTCCATTGCCTCCTAAGACCATAACTTCACTGTGCACATGGCCGGAGGTTGTCTGTGCACTAGGGGTTTGTACATCGGCCGGAGATGAACCAAGTTGTGATCCAATCTCCCGAGTGGGGGGAGTTGTGATGAGGTGCATGCCTCCTTAGTGTTTGCGTAGAATAAGTCCAGTGTTTTATTGTCTCTAGTGTGGCATGTAACATTCTGGGTAAACGTGGGTAGAATGGGAGATAGTGAAACATGGTTGAAATCGCCTGAGATGAGGAGAAGAGCATCTGGGTGTTCTGTCTGCAGCCTGCTGGTTACTGAATGGATGACGTCACGCGCTGTCCCAGCGTTCGCCGTCGGATTTGCATAAACAACAATGCAGATCACGTGTGAGTATTCTCTCGGGAGATATGTAGGCCGCATGCTAACAGCTAGCAACTCAATGTCTTTGCTGCAGTGTCGTTGTTTAACAGTGATATTTCCTGGTCTACACCAGTTGTTGTTATCATACATTATCACTCCACCGCCCCTAGCTTTGCCACTCTCTGGTGTTCGGTCTGCCCGTATCATGTGGAAACCCTCCAGCTCAATGGTAGCATCTGCTGCTAGTTCAGTTAGCCACGTCTCAGAAAACAAAAGATGAGAGCATTCCCGGTATATGCTATCGTAGTGGCAGATAGCCGCTAGCTCATCTACCTTTCCCAGTAACGACCGTACATTCCCCATGACAATAGATGGAAGCAAGGGTCTGTACCTTATATTTTTTGTCCTCCGCCTTACTCCAGCCCGGCAGCTGCGGCGTTTTCGCCTCAGTTCTCTCGGTATGTCGAGTTTTTCCGTTAGCACCGGGTGGCGGTTGAGTGCTAGCAGCTCTTCCCTGCTGTATCGTCTCCTGCTATAAACAGTGGCTCCGTCCACCGGCTCAGGAGACATTTGGGACGATCTGTGTGTCCGTGATATAAATGGAGTGAAAAAAAAATGGATCAAAAAAGAGGGAGGGAAAAAAGACTCAGAATTGAGCCGCTGTTGCAAAGGGCGGCCGACTCGTGTGACGCCGGTCCAATTGAATGTAGATGTAGAGTATATTTAAAAACAAAATCCCAAAGCAATGTGGTTAAAAGGTGTTTAGATTATAGAATGTTCATACTTGTTTTTAAAGAAAGATGCAGTACTGATTAATAATTCTTTGGTAAGTAATATCTGCATATTTTAATAAAACTTTAAAAACAGCAATTGAAAAACAATTACGTTTTATTTACTATGTTTTCTATTCAAATGCAGTACAGCTGGTTAATCATTTTTCAGCATTAAATCAAAGGATAGAATTACAATGTCTGGGAACAGCCAGTTCTACGTATGCGCCACACACTATACTCACTACTTGGGGAATAACTGAGCCACCAGACCACCAGAGTGGTGGATAAGTTGGGAGAGCATCCGTCCAACACCCGGGAGGCCGGGGTTCAAATCCTGGCTGCGTCATGCCGAAGACCATATAAAAAGCAGAACTTCCTGCTGTCCAGCTTGGTGCTCAGCAATAATGGAACAGAGGAGGGAAATTTTTTGCAGTGGCCCATGTGATTGACATTGTAGATAAGAGAAACATAATTTTGTTCTACTGTACATGATTGGCTGTATGGATTTGAATGACAATAAAGATGGCTTATCCTTATCCTTTATAAGAAACTTAATACAACCAGATCAATGAACTAAAACTGTATATATCAACCTGACCAACCTCACAAAATAGCTTTAATCATCACTGAAAACTGGCTACACCCCAAGATCCTAGACGTCACAGTTGAGCTAGCGAGCCTCAAACTACACCGAAGTGACACAACAGAGGACCCTGATAAGACCTGTGGAGGTGGAATTTGCACATATGTGAATAAGGGCAGGTTTACAAACTCTGTGGTCACCGATAAGTACTGCTCACCAGATCTGGAACTGCTGGCAGTTAAGGCTGCCCACCAAACATGTTTTTATTCCGCTTTGGGTGACTATTTTCTATTCATTCTCTATATAGTCTAGCGTATAAAGCACTGAGTGCCCTTGACGCTAAAGCACTCTCAGTGGTGACTCTTTTGTGTTGCAGCGCTCAGGGTGGTGAAAGCTGGAAAAAAAAAAAAAAAATTTTAGAGTAGAGCTGCACTCATCAATGTCAAACCTTTCTAACCAGCCAATTAGAATTAAGGAAGAGCGGGACATAGGATGCCAGTACAGCAAGAAGAGAATTTTTTTTTTACTTCTAACAGTGGAGAAGGAGAGCCCGATCCTCACTTTATCAGACAACCCAGTACTCTTTGGCTACGGTCACACTGCAGGTCTTAATGCTCATTTCCGATTTTTTGCTGAGATCTGATTTTTTTGTGTGTGGGCGTTCACATTATAATTTAAATGCGACACCCATCAGACTCCAGTTTGAACGGTCTACAGCTATGAAGTGACCCGCATGCACAGAAGAAAACGTAATGTCAGACACAGCGTTGTGTTTACGGAAGAAAATATGAGCCCAAAACAATTGAGGGGGAGAGAACTTCTTTACCTTGATGCAGCATAGCGAAATAAAAGGTTAAAATCATTCAGAAATAATTATGCACAAAATAAATATGAGACCAGCTTCATTCCTTTACATGCCAGATAACCGCTGTGATCAGCTCTGCTTTAACATAACTGATCAATTAAAATGCTTTATTGAAAATGAGACCCTGTTTCTCATTGGGATTACCTGTATAAATAAGGTTAATAATAAATAATCCTAGTGATTATAATAGGGCTCTCACCCATTGATGTTGTCAGTGCCTCATACCAGCGGTTTCAGTACCCCCCCCAAAAAAAATTTTGCCATTATTGTGCAGTTGGAGCCGAAAAAACTACAATCCAGTGATAAAGGGAAGAAGACTGACTAAAAAGAGAGCACAAATAAGCTGTGTCTGCCACGCTTGCTACATCCTCCACCGCAGAATTGTAGCATCTGTCTCACTTCAATAAGGAAAAAGTGGGATGAAATGCGACATGGCAGTTCAGACTGAGGTCGCTTTGAAAAAAATCAGGTACGTATCCAAATTGGGACCACATATGAAAGTGGCCTGGATCTGGTGTGAAAAAATCAGATATGTGCTGTTCAGACTGTCATTACAAAATCAGATATGGGTCACATTTGTGCAAAAAAGTTGGAATTGAGCATTAAAACCTGCAGTGTGACACTAGCCTTAGATCTGACACTAAAAAGGATACCATGACCAAAATTTGAAAGCAGAAGACTTCCGGTGAGGCAGCGGGACAGAATGCAGTAGAAGGTAACAGCTCCACACCAGTCGGCTGTTAAACTAATTATTACTCGAGTTCCCGATAATTCAGAGGCTGTGTTCTGACAAAATGAAAGGAGGGAAGATAAATACATGACAAAAAAACGTACAAAAAGGAGGAAATACAACACTATCAGCTGCTTAACCTGAAACGGAGGTTTTTGAGGGGGAAGAAAATGGCGACAAGATACTACCGGAGAAAACCCAAGCTAGCGAAATACTTCAGGAGTTAACAACCTGGGCTGCACAGTGGCGCAGTGGTTAGCACTGCAGCAGCACAGTTTACCCTTGGCCGGGGGATCGTGGGTTCGATCCCAGCCCCCGACCAACAGTGATCTGTGTGGAGTTTGTATGTTCTCCCCGTGTCTGCGTGGGTTTACCCCGGGATTTCTCCGGTTTCCTCCCACATGCCAAAAACATGCAGGTTAGGTTAATTGGAGACTCTAAAGTGGCCCTAGGTGTGAATGTGTGTGTGAATGGTTAAGGGATAGCGCCGTATCGTGGTTGCTTCATCCATCCAGGTGGTGGATGACCCTCAATTTCCCCTCTGGGGATCAATAAAGTATACTAAATCTAAAAAAAAAAAAATCTAAACTGTTGCTAAAGACCTACTAGAATTTAAGCATGATATGCAAAAAACCTTAAAGGATTTTAAAGCTGACCTCAGAAAAGACGTCAAAGAAGAACTAACTGCATTCAAACAAGATATTAGTCAGAAGCTAACGGAAACCGCAACCACATTGCAAGCCTAAGGCCAAGCGATCAACAATGCTGAGACACGCATCTCAGAGCTTGAAGCGAGCGGCACAGTAATCAAAGACGCCCTCCTGATACTGCTAAAACAACACAATAAGTTACAAGAAAAGTTGACAGACCTTGAGAATAGATCCAGAAGAAACAACATAAGAATCTATGGAATACCAGAAAACACAGAAGGCACTCCAATGACTGATTTTATCAACAACCTCCTCACCACTGAACTTGCCCTGCCAGATGGAGTAAAATTATAGATTCAAAGAGCACAGAGAGCACCGGTCGTTAAACCTGACTCAAACTCACCAGCTAGATCTGTTATTGTGAACTTTAAAAGATTGGAAACCAAAGATGGTGTTAAAATCAGCTTGGAAGAAAAAGTGCGGCTGGGTGAGGAACAGATCGTTTTTGATCATGATTATTCAAATGAAGTAATGCTCAAACACTGAGCCTACAAAGGGATCAAGAAATCCTTAAAAGAAAAGGGAATACACTTTCAGACCCCTCTCACAAGAATCCACATTGATTGGAGCACTGGAACCATTACCTACGAGAACACCAAGGAGGCTGCACTTGACCTGAAGGCACGTGGGATCAAGGTAGAAACTCCGAAGGACACACCGGACCCGAATATAGAGTAACAAATACGGAAGGCATTTCCATGGCAGGTGGCGCCCAGAGGTGATGGAAAAGAAACAGCAACATGCCTGAGGGAGAGACTACAGGAGTTCTGAAGAGAAACACAGCACTGAAGACATAAGTGACCAAGCAAGACAGTAAGTCAAACTGTGAACATGATATATATATATATATATATATATATATGGGGAGTAGGTGTGGGTGTGTGTATAAACAGTTGTGTGAAAAACTATTTACCCCCTTCCTGATTTCTCATTTTTTTGCAAGTTTGTCACACTTAAAGGTTTCAGATCACCAAACAATTTTAAATATTAGACAAAGCTAACCCAAGTAAACACAAAGTGCAAGGTTTTAAATGAAGGTGTTTATTATTAAGGGTAAAAAAAATAAATCCAAAACTACATAGCCATCTGTGAAAAAATGATTGTCCCCCTGTTAAAACATAAATTAACTGTGGTTTATAACATCTTTGGAAAGCTGAGTTCAATTTCTCTAGCCACACCCAGGCCTAATTACTGCCACACCTGTTCTCAATTAAGAAATCACTTAAATAGGACCTGCCTGACAAAGTGAAGTAGACCAAAAGATCCTCAAGAGTTCCAAAGAAATTCAGGAAGAAATGAGAAACAAAGTAATTGAGATCTATCAGTCTGGAAAAGGTTATAAAGGCATTTCTAAAGCTTTGGGACTCCAGTGAACCACAGTGAGAGCCATTATCCACAAATGCTGAAAACATGGAACAGTGGTGAACTTTCCCAGGAGTGGCCGGCCGACCAAAATTACCCCAAGAGCGCAGCGATGACCGATCCAAGAGGTCACAAAAGACCCCACAACAACTTCCAAAGAACTGCAGGCCTCACTTGCCTCAGTTAAGGTCAGTGTTCATGACTCCACCATAAGAGGGAGACTGGGCAAAAATGGCCTGCATTGCAGAGTTCCAAGATGAAAACCACTGCTGAGCAAAAAGAACATAAAGGCTGATCTCAGTTTTGCCAGAAAGCATCTTGATGATCCCCAAGACTTTTGGAAAAATACTCTGTGGCCTAATGAGTCAAAAGTTTAACTTTTTGGACAGTGTGTGTCCCATTACATCTGGCATAAAAGTAACAGCATTTCAGAAAAGGAACATCATAGTAACAACAACAGTAAAATATGGTGGTGGTAGTGTGATGGTCTGGGGCTGTTTTGCTGCTTCAGGACCTGGAAGACTTGCTGTGGGAAATGGAACCATGATTTCTGCTGTCTGCTAAAAAATCCTGAAGGAGAATGTCTGGCCATCTGTTCGTGACCTCAAGCTGAAGCACATATGGGTTCTGCAACAGGACAATGATTCAAAACACACCAGCAAGTCAACCTCTGAATGGCTTAAGAAAAACAAAATGAAGACTTTGGAGGGGCCTAGTCAAAGTCCTGACCTGAATCCGATTGACATGCTGTGGCATGACCTTAAAAAGGTGGTTCATACTCAAAAACCCTCCAATGTGGCTAAATTACAACAATTCTGCAAAGATGAGTGGGCCAAAATTCATCCAAAGCGCTGTAAAAGACTCATTGCCAGTAATTGCAAATGCTTGATTGCAGTTGTTGCTTCTAAGGGTGGCCCAACCAGATACTAGGTTTAAGGGGCAATCACTTTTTCACACAGGGCCATGTAGGTTTGTATTTTTTCCCCCTTAATAATAAACATCTTCATTTAAAAACTGCATTTTGTGTTTACTTGTGTTATCTTAAGATAAGATACGCCTTTATTAGTCCCACAATGGGGAAATTCCAGGATTGCAGCAGCACAGGGATAGTAACACTCAGAGCAATAATTACGAAGATACGAAAAATATAAATAAGAGCAGTGGATATACATACGTACACATAAATATATTATTATATATACAAAGTGCGGAGCATTGTAGCAAGATGGAATAAACAGCATAACCGTCTACTTAGTTATCCTACATAGTATGAATATGTACCCATACATATTGTCACCCTCCGTAGCGACTGATATTGTCCTAGTTGTACACTGGAGGGGACCATTTGAGTAAGTCTGCTGTGTCTTTTGCATTCAATACTACTAGGTCGTCACATTTTTTTGCTATCTCTGCGAGCAGCCCTGCTTAGGTTATACAGGCTGACAGCCGTAGGTAGGAAGGACCTGCAAAACCTCTCGGTTGTGCACCTAGGATGATGTAGTCTACTGCTAAATGAGCTCCTCAGTGCGTTCAATATGTCCTGCATAGGGTGGGACTCGAACTCCAGCAGAGATGACAGTTTAGCCACCCTCCTTCTCTCTCCTATTTCCTCCACTGGGTCAAGGCTTTGCCCCAGGACAGATCTAGCTTTCTTGATCAGTTTGTTCAGTCTCTTCCTATCGGCTGCTGTAATGCCGTTGCCCCAGCAGACCACTACAAAAGTGATGGCTGATGCCACCACCGTGTCGTAGAATGTCTTCAGCAGCGCCCCTTGTACACCAAAAGACCTGAGCCTCCTCAGTAGGAACAGCCTGCGCTGTCCCTTCTTGTAGAGTGCGTCGGTATTGTGTGACCAGTCTAGTTTATTGTTCAGATGAACACCAAGGTACTTGTAGGATGTCACCATCTCAATGTCTGTTCCCTGTATGTTTACTGGTGCTGTGCGGGGTTGTCCTTGCCTGTGGCAGTCCACCACCAGCTCCTTAGTTTCCCTCGCGTTGATCTGGAGGCAGTTCCGATGGCACCAGTCCACGAAGTCCTGGATAAGTCCTCTGTACTCAGCTTCATCTCCGTTGGAGATGAGGCCGACGATCGCAGAGTCGTCAGAGAACTTCTGTAGATGGCAGTATGTTGTGTTGTGTGAGAAGTCCGCAGTATAAAGGGTGAACAGAAAGGGAGCCAAAACCGTTCCCTGGGGGGCCCCCGTGCTACCGATGATCGTGTCAGACACACAATCTCGGGTTCTCACAAACTGTGGCCAGTTAAACTTTGTCTAAAGTTTAAGTTTGTTTGATGATCTGAAACATTTAACCTTTTGCACTCCGGGATACCGCGGGCGGTCACGTCTCTGCGTCCTAGTGCGCCCTTGTGCGCACTAGGACACACACAGTGCATCCTAGTGCGCACTGACAAAAAAAAAGCTGCATTTCCATTCTTCCACTACAGACACAGCCGCGAACAGAAAGCCAAAGGAGTGCTTTGATTGGTTTAGATTTGATTGACCTCTCATTCGACTAATAAGAGCCTTGAATTGGGTTTCTGAAACCTTGAAGAACCAATGACTGAAAACCTAGCAAGAAGGACCCGCCTACCAATGGCTGCGAATACAGCGAGCCAATTGAAGCAGAGAAGTTTGACCATTGAAAGCGTGCGTCCCGTGCTTAAAATCTGTTTTGTGTAAGCCGCTGTGTGTAATGGTAGCGTTCGCCAGTCTTTTTTTATTACTACTGTTCTTATTTGTTTTGAAAAATCGTTCGCCAAAACCGCAATCATGGAAGCGCAAAACCGCAATAATGGAATCATGGTTTGACCGGGTCGCATGACCAGAACCACGAGTCGTAACAAACGGACCAGCTTCATGTTCGTCTGACAATGAGGAGCAGATGTTCGCCAGCGACACTGCTGTTGTGGACAGGTAAGTGTTATAAGCTAAATTATTCTTTATCACTGAAAATAGGAATAAAAGTGACTTTTGACCGATCGGTAAATTACAACTGTGCGTCCGTGCGCCGCGGTCCATCATGTGGTTCCTCTGTAGCGGGGGGGGGGGGGGGAGTTGTTATCCTCTACATTGCAGACATTTTAGTATAATTTTTATTGCACTGTAGGTTATTTTTTCATGAAAAAAAAAGCCACACATTTTTTACGTGGCATGCATCTTTGTGTGTGGGGGGCTTGTTTGTTCATTCATTCATTCATGAATGAATAAACAATCCCCCCCCCACACACACACACAGCCCTGAGTGTCACCTTTCATTAGAGCTCAAGATCAGGCTTCTATATTGAATCATTCAAAAGTTATAGACGTTTTTCCAAACTGTGCCATTTGGCACAATTTGGCACAGTTCAAAAACGCCCGGGAACAATCTAAGAAAAAAAGCTGTGTAATATATTCATTTTTTGTGGTATTGTTTCAAAATTTTGACCTCAGCTGGATAACACTTGGTTCTACATTTCTGTTGCATATTCCAGCATGTATATGACAGCTGTGTGTTATTTGCAAGCATTTGTATCTAAAAAAACACCCAGGCGAACTTTATTTTCTTCAAGTTCAGTATGTTTAGATGACTGTTACTCAGTGGCAGGAACACTTAGAGAGATTATGACTGTTTTGCCAAAAAATTCAAAGTGTTTTCTTTTAAATGAGACCAACCCCATGAAGATGCTGCAAAGGGTTGAAGAACAGCTTTTGATTTACTTTGGGTACGTTATTTTTAGGCGTTTTTAGTGAAATTGACCAGAGTGCAAGGGGTTAAGTGTGACAAACATACAAAAAAATTAAGAAATAAGGAAGGGTTCAAACACTTTTTCACACCACTGTATATGTATGTGTGTGTGTGTGTATGCAAACACACACACACACACACACACACACACATATACAGTATATATATATATATATATATATATATATATATATATATATATATATATCATCATAGCAGTCTGTCGTGGGCGACAATGACTGTTTCATTTAGGTCTGATCAGATTCAGATCAGATTTTTTTTTTTTTTTTTTCTCCTCTCGGCGCCACACCAGTAGGCTGCCTTTTGCAACAGCGGCTCGATTCCGAGTTTTTTTTTCCCTTCCTCTCTCTTTTGATCACTTTTTTTTTCACCCCACTTATATCACGGACACACAGATCGTCCCAAATGTCTCCTGAGCCGGTGGACGGAGCCACTGTTTATAGCAGGATACGATACAACAGGGAAGAGCTGCTAGCATTTAACCGCCACCCGGTCCCACTGGAAAAACTCGACATACCGAGAGAATTGAGGCGAAAGCGTCGCGGCTGCCGGGCTGGAGTAAGGCGGAGGACAAAAAATATAAGGTACAGACCCTCCCTTCCATCTGTTGTCATGGGAAATGTACGGTCGATACTGGGAAAGTTAGATGAGCTAGCGGCTATCTCCCGTTATGATAGCACTTACCGGGAGTGCTCTCTCCTTTTGTTTACTGAGACGTGGCTAACTGAACTAGCAGCAGATGCTAACATTGAGCTGGAGGGTTTTCACATGATACGAGCTGACCGAACACCAGAGAGTGACAAAACTAGGGGCGGTGGAGTGATAATGTATGTTAACAACAACTGGTGCAGACCGGGACATATCACTGTTAAACAACGACACTGCAGCAAAGACATTGAGTTGCTAGCTGTTAGCATGAGGCCTACATATCTCCCGAGAGAACACTCACACTTGATCTGCATTGTTGTTTATGCAAATCCGACGGCGAACGCTGGGACAGCGCGTGACGTCATCCATTCAGTAACCAGCAGGCTGCAGACAGAACACCCAGATGCTCTTCTCCTCATCTCAGGCGATTTCAACCACGTCTCACTGTCTTCCATTCTGCCCACTTTCACCCAGTATGTCACATGCCACACTAGAGACAATAAAACACTGGATTTGTTCTACGCAAACACTAAGGAGGCGTACACCTCATCACAACTCCCCCCACTTGGGAGATCGGATCACAACTTGGTTCATCTCCGACCGGTGTACAAACCCCTAGTGCACAGACAACCTCCGGCCATGCACACTGTGGAGTTATGGTCTGAGGAGACAATGGACACTCTAAAGGACTGTTTTGAAGCCACTGCCTGGAAGCAGCTCTGCGATCCACATGGTGAGGACATCGATGGCCTCATTCACACCTTCACGGGCTACCTCAGCTTCTGTGTGGACAAATCCGTTCCCACCAAGACCATACGGCGTCACTCAAACAACAAACCCTGGATCAACCCTGAGATAAAAACACTTCTGAGAGAGAAGAAGAGGATCTTCAGGTCGGGGAACAGGGAGATGCTGAAGTCCGTACAGAGGGAGCTGAGGAGAAAGATCAGAGAAGGCAAGGACAGCTTCAGGAAGAAGATGGAGGACAAGCTGCAACAGAGCGACATCAGCGGGGTCTGGAGAAACCTCAAAACCATCTCTGGGCTCCAGAATACCTCCCCCCAGGCCACGGGGGGCAGGGAGTGGGCGAACAACCTGAATCTGTTTTTCAATAGATTTGACCAACCGCCCTCCCCCCTGTCTGCACAACAACCACTGCTGCCTCTAAGAAATCAAGTCCTGCTGCCCACTCCCCACTCCACCGACACCCCCCCCCCCCCACTCCCAACACACAGCCCCCCATCCTGACCCTGACCAAGACCCAGGTGAGGACGGAGCTGAGGAAGATCAAGGCGAGGAAGGCGTCGGGACCAGACGGCATCAGCACAAAGCTCCTCAAGTCCTGTGCAGACCAGCTGTGTGGGATTGTGACGTATATCTTCAACATGAGCCTGAAACTGGGGAGGGTACCACAGCTGTGGAAAACATCTTGTGTGGTACCTGTACCAAAAACTTCCCACCCCAAAGACCTGAACAGCTACAGACCGGTGGCCTTGACGTCCCACTTGATGAAGACCCTAGAGAGACTGCTCCTTGCTCATCTCCGCCCCCTGGTGGAACCAGCGATGGATCCACTCCAGTTCGCCTACCAGCATGGCATTGGGGTGGAGGATGCGGTGATCTTCCTCCTTCACCGTTCTCTGTCCCACCTGGAGAAGCCCGGGAATATGGTGAGGATCATGTTCTTTGACTTCTCCAGTGCTTTCAACACCATCCAACCGATGATCCTGAAGGACAAGCTGCTGCGCGCAGGGGTGGACCAGCACCTGTCATCATGGATCCTGGACTACCTCACGAACCGGCCTCAGTTTGTGAGAACCCGGGACTGTGTTTCCGACACGATCATCAGTAGCACGGGGGCCCCCCAGGGAACGGTGCTGGCTCCCTTCCTGTTCACTCTTTATACTGCGGACTTCTCACACAACACAACACATTGCTATCTACAGAAGTTCTCTGATGACTCTGCGATCGTTGGTCTCATCTCCAACGGAGATGAAGCTGAGTACAGAGGGCTTATCCAGGACTTTGTGGACTGGTGCCATCGGAACTGCCTCCAGATCAACGCGAGGAAAACTAAGGAGCTGGTGGTGGACTGCCGCAGGCATGGGCAGCCCCTCACAGCACCAGTAAATATACAGGGAACAGACATCGAGATGGTGACATCCTATAAGTACCTGGGTATTCATCTGAACAATAAACTAGACTGGTCACACAATACTGACGCACTCTACAAGAAGGGACAGCGCAGGCTGTTCCTGCTGAGGAGACTCAGGTCTTTTGGTGTACAAGGGGCGCTGCTGAAGTCATTCTATGACACAGTGGTGGCATCAGCCATCACTTTTGGAGTGGTCTGCTGGGGCAGTGGCATTACGGCAGCCGATAGGAAGAGACTGAACAAACTGATTAAGAAAGCTAGCTCTGTCCTGGGGCAGCGCCTTGATCCGATGGAGGAGATAGGAGAGAGAAGGACGGTGGCTAAACTGTCATCTCTGCTGGAGTCCGAGTTCCACCCTATGCAGGACATACTGGATGCACTGAGGAGCTCATTTAGCAGCAGACTACATCATCCCAGGTGCACAACCGAGAGGTTTCGTAGGTCCTTTCTACCAACGGCTGTCAGACTGTACAACCTAAGCAGGGCTGCTCGCAGAGATAGCAAAAAGACGTAACAAACTAATAGTTTTTTTTGAATGCAAAAGATGCAATAGACTTACACAATGGTCCTCTCCGGCATACAACTAGGAACATACCGGTCGCTATGGAGTGTGAGAATATGTATGGGCACATAATCATACCATGTAGGATAACTAAATAGACGGTTATGCTGTTTCATCCCACCTAGCAACAATGCTCTGCACTGTGTGTGTTTATATATTTACATATTTATTCCATCTAGCTACAATGCTCAGCACTGGGTGTGTTTATATTTATATATCTATATATTTATTCCATCTAGCTACAATGCTCCGCACTGTGTTTTTATATATCTACATATTATTCCATCTAGCTACATTGCTCCGCACTGTGTGTGTTTATATACTTGCATATTTATTCCACCTAGCTGCAATGCTCCGTACTGTGGGTGTTTATATATTTACATATTTATTCCATCTAGCTACAATGCTCTGCACTGTGTGTTCATATATTCATATATTTATTCCATCCAGCTACAATGCTCTGCACTGTGTGTCTGTGTGTGTGTGTGTGTATATATATATTTTATAGTAATATGTACATATGTATATTAGCTGCTCTTGCTTGCTTGTTTTTTTTTTGTTTTTTTTTTCTTGCCTTCTGATTGTTGCTCTGAGTGTTGCTATCCCTGTGCTGTTGCAATCCTGGAATTTCCCCGTTGTGGGACTAATAAAGGCTTATCTTATCTTATCTTATCTTATCTTATTCCTCCACACAGCCCTATCCTTAGCCTTCCGCTGCCAGGAACTCCTGTCTATGTCCAACTTCTTCAAGTTTCTTTTTACATTGTCTTTAAATCCGAGCCTTGGTCTACCTTGATTGCGTTTGCCCTCACATAACTGTGAGTAGAGTAACTGCCGAGGGAGATGCTGGTGGTCAATCCTCTCAACATGTCCAAGCCATCTCAGGTTCATCTGTATTAGCATGTCCTCCATTGATGGTAGACCAGCTCGTTTCAACACTTCTATGTTGGTTATCTTATCTTTTCATGAGATGTTCATTATGGCTCAAAGGTGTCTCATCACGTACGCGTGGAGTTTCTTCACCTGCACTCTGTAGACAGTCCAGGTTTCAGCACCGTACAATAGAGTAGCCAGTACTGTCGCTTTGTACACTTTGCATTTCACACAGACAGACACATTTGAGATTGAGATTCAACTTTATTGTCATTACACATGTATGAATACAAGGTAACGAAACGTGACTTGGCATTTGGGCACGCTCTGCAGAGCGCATCCAAGGCCGGGGCAGCTGCTAGGCGCCAGTCATTTCAATTGTTCCACAGTCTCTCCCTCAAGTTTCCAAACACAGCGCTCGATCTTCCCATTCTGAGAGATAGTTCATCTTCCAGCCTAGCATTCTCTGAAACAGTACTCCCTAGGTACTTTAAAGTCGTGCACTTGACTAGTGGCTCTGTACCAGTGCTGATCTCTTCTGGTAGTGATGTTGATAATTGGAACTTTGGTGGTTGATAAAGGCACTCTGTCTTCTTGATGTTGATTTTGAGGCTGAATTGGCTAGCTGATCTTGCAAATTTCTCCACTAAAGATTGGATATCTTCCACACTGTGTGCAATAGAGCACTGTCGTTAGCAAAGAGCATTTCTCTTACTACCTTTATCGATGTCTTACTCTTGGTTTTCAACTGTGCCACATTGAACAAGTCTGCTTCTTTCCTTGTTTGAATGTACACTACCGTTCAAAAGTTTGGGGTCACCCAGACAATTTTGTGTTTTCCATGAAAAGTCACACTTTTATTTACCACCATGAGTTGTAAAATGAATAGAAAATATAGTCAAGACATTGACTAGGTTAGAAATAATGCTTTGTATTTGAAATAATATTTTTTTCCTTCAAACTTTGCTTTCGTCAAAGAATCCTCCATTTGCAGCAATTACAGCATTGCAGACCTTTGGCATTCTAGCTGTTAATTTGTTGAGGTAATCTTGAGAATTCTGACGCAATGAGCAAACACATTGTACCATTAGAACACTGGAGTGATAGTTGCTGGAAATGGGCCTCTATACACCTATGTAGATATTGCACCAAAAACTAGACATTTGCAGCTAGAATAGTCATTTACTACATTAGCAATATATAGAGTGTATTTCTGATTAGTTTAAAGTTATCTCCATTAAAAAAACAGTGCTTTTCTTTCAAAAATAAGGAAATTTCTAAGTGACCCAAAACTTTTGAACGGTAGTGTATACTCCTGAAGTGTCTTTGAAGGCCACCTCAAGGATGGCTGCCAGATATAGCGAGAAGAGTGTAGGTGCCAGCACACACCCTTGTTTCACCCCGTTGCTTACTGAAAAGTCTTTGGATACTGAACCACTCATTGCCACGTTTGCTTGCATACCTGTATGGAGTGCCTCGATCACGCTGACAAACTTCTCTGTACAACCATATTTCTTGAGTACCTGCCAAAGTCCTTGTCGCAAAACAGTATCAAAGGCTTTATTGAAGTCTATGTAAGACTAAATAAAGTGGCATGTTCTGTTCGATACACTTTTCTTGAACCTGTTTCAAGCAGAAAATCATGCCCATTGTACTTCTTCAACTTCTAAAGCCACCCTGAGTTTCCGGTAGTACATTCTGCGAGATGTGTTCACTGAGTCTGTTAAGTAGTACACGTGAGAGAATCTTACCAACAGTGGCTAGCAGTGATATACCTCGGTAATTCCCACAATAATTCCTGTCACCTTTCTTGAACAAAGGCACAATACTTGCATCCTTCCAGTCTTGAGGTACTTTCTGGGCATCCAATATCTCTTGGATTAGCTTGTGAAGGCAGTTGGTCAGCTGAAGACCACAAAATTTCCACACTTCTGCTGGAATTCCATCCCTTCCTGGAACTTTACCATCCTGTGTTGTCCTGATAGCTGCCATTAGTTCAGCAAAATTTGGTGGTTCATCCAGACTTGATACAGCTGGTCACTGCACTAGAGCTTCTTTAGCCTCTTCAGTGAGATCTCCAGGGTTGTTTAGTAGTTGGTCAAAGTGATCGACAAATCTTTCCAGGATCTTGTCTTTCTCCTTCAAAACTGTTTCACCATCCATAGCCTTTAGTTGGATCAATCATCTTGGTTTAAGACCGTAGATTTCTTTCAAACCTGTGAAGAATGTTTTCATGTCCTTCCTGCCTGCTACATTTTGAAGTTTTTCCGCTTTTTCATCCCACCAGTTGGACTTCATCTCTCTGGTGTACTTCTGTAGCTCACTCTGAGCCTTTCAGTATTTCCTCTTCTTCGGCCTTGTGTTAAACTGTAGGTTTTCCTGCCTAGCTGTATTCTTCACTTCTAGTAGTTTCTTCAGGTGTTCATCATGCTCATCAAGCCAATCTTGATGTTTCCTCTTAGGGTAGCCTAATACATCACTCGCAGTCTGATACACCATATCCTTCAGTGTTACCCATTTCTCTTCTATGTCATTCTCTGAGTTGTTGCTGTCCAAGTCTTTCAAGTTTTCATCCATTTCCTGTGTAACTTCTTCCTGCTTCTTTTGGCCTTTCAGTGCACTAGTGTTTAGCTTCCGTGGTGGCTTCGCACCCGTCCTGCAGTGCTGTTTTTGTTTCCAAATCCTAAATCTAGATCTCAGCATAACATGATCAGTGCCACAGTCCGCACCTCTCATTGCTCTGGTGTCCAATACATCCCTTCTGTCTCTCTGCCTGACTATGATGTAGTCTAATAAGTGCCAGTGCTGGGATCTTGGGTGCAAGTCTTCTTGTAGGTGTCTTCTTGTGTGTGTCCTTGTGCTTAAATAGAATGTTGGTTATCACAAGGTTGTACTCTGAACATTGTGCAAGTAGAAGTTCTCCATTAGCATTGCACTTGCCTACTCCATGACTGCCTAGCACTCCTTTCCATTTCTCGGTGTCCGAACCAACTCTGGCATTAAAATCTCCAACGAGTATCAGCCTGTCATCAGTCGGTACATGCCTGATAGTCTCACATAAATCACTGTAGAACTCTTCCTTCACCTCTTCTGTGTTGGTCATTGTTGGGGCATATACACTGATGAGTGTAGCATACATCTTGGGTGCATGCGCACGCAGCGACCGGCAGCTGGTGAAATAGTGCGTCGTCTGTGTGTGTGTTTTTATGTACTTTTATATGTTTTTACAAAATCCTCTGTGTTGTTTCTGCCCTGGAGTGTTTGTGGACTATATGGCGAAGAGCTCCCTGGTATCTACAACATGGATTTCCTCCCCTTTCCTGCACTGCTGCTATCTGTCCTCTGGCTCTTTGTCTCTGAAGTAAACGCGTTTGGCTCCATGGCGGGCAGAATGGCGGGCAGAATACATTATTCCAGGGACATGTTGCTGCATTTAAACACGGTTGATGCAGTGGCTGTGATTGAGCCTAAGCCGCGACTGCCAGACTTTATTTTGAGAGACGAACATAGCGGTGAAAAGAGAGGCAGGAGAGACAGCAGAAGGAAGCGAGGAAGGCGTGGAGGTGTGAAATTGTGCCTTAGGAGACGGCAGTTTGGTAACATTCCTCTTCCTTCAATAATTTTTGAGAATGTACAGTCTCTGAGAAACAAGGTGGATGAAATTCAAGGGAATGTACGCTACCAGAAGGACTTTAAGAACTGCTGCGTCATGGCCTTCAGAGAATCTTGGCTTAATGTGCATGACCGAGATGCAGACCTGTGGATTGACGGCTTTGGAGCCCCGCTGCACTCGGATCGGCAGGACGAGGTAACGGGGAAATGTCAGGGTGGCGGCGTATGTTTATACATTAATAAGCAGTACTGCACATCTGTCACGGTCAGAGAGCACATCTGTACACCCGATGTGGAGCTGCTGTCTGTGTCACTACGCCCCTTTTATTTGCCTCGCGAGTTCCCCCAACTTTTCATCACAACTGTGTACATTCATCCGAGGGCAGACGCTGACTCCGCCTCCAGCACAATCTTTGATGTGATCCAGCAGCTGCAATCAATTTCTCCAGAGGCGCCAAACTTCATTCTTGGGGATTTTAACCATGTTTCTTTAAAGAAGACACTTAAAAACTTTTATCAGTATGTCTCCTGCCCAACCAGGTGAAAAAAGACATTGGACCTGTGCTATGGATCCATAGAGAGGGCCTATAAATCACTTCCCCTTCCTCCTTTAGGATCCTCAGATCACAACTGTGTACATTTGCTGCCCACATATAAAACTGCTCTCAGAAGAGGCAAGGTGGAGATGAGAGACATTGATGTGTGGACAGAAGATTCAGTGCACAGCCTCCTGGAATGCTTTGACTGTACAGACTGGGAGATGTTCACACTGGCCTGCGGGGATGATTTGGACTCTCTGGCTGACGTCACATGCTCATACATATCTTTCTGTAAAAATAAGATTGTTCCACGTAAACGTGTCAAAATATATCCCAACAACAAACCATGGGTTACAAAATCAGTTAAATCCTGCTTAAAGAGGAAAGCACTTGCCGTTAAACAGGGGTCTGTTTCTGAGCTACAGGTTGCTACAAAGGAGCTGAAGGCTGAAATTTTAAGAGCAAAACAGAATTATAAATCAGAATTGGAAAGCAAGATGGCAACAAAGAAACTTAGTTCAGCCTGGGCCTGTATGAAAACTATTGCAGGCCTTCAGAGCACAGAGCGCAGTAATCGTGTGTTTTTAGATGGTTTTAATTCAGACACAGAGCTGGCTAATGCTCTTAATTGTTTTTATGGTCGTTTTGACTCCTTTGATTTCAGCACAGAAATCCAAGATTTGAAACAAAAACTCAAAGACAATCAGCACTTTAATATTGAGGTGCAGGATGTTAAAAGGGAGTTATGCGCTGTAAAAGTGAACAAAAATCAGGGCCCTGATAATATATGTGGGCGCTTGGTAAGGTCCTGTGCACATGAACTGAGTCCTATATTTCATTACATTTTCAATAAGTCCTTACAGACACAACATGTGCCTAAGATCTGGAAAGAAGCCGTGATTGTTCCCGTTCCAAAATCCAACTGTCCTAAAATGGTAAACGACTTTATACCAGTTGCTTTGACTTCAATTTTAATGAAAATTTTTGAAAAACTGGTTAGATGTGAGGTCCTAAAGCAGACTGAGCAGGCATTGGATCCTCTGCAGTTTGCCTATAGGCCACACAAAGGAGTGGAGGATGCCACTGTCACTCTGTTTAACATGGTTTTTAAACATCTGGATTTTAATGGGACACATGCCAGGCTTTTATTTGTGGACTTTTCTTCCGCCTTTAATACAATCCAACCTCATATCTTAGTTGAAAGGCTCCTGCAACAATTTGACTTGAGCAATAATCTGGTGGGTTGGATTCTGGATTTCTTAACCAACAGGACGCAGAGAGTAAGGGTCAATGGTACATTGTCTGACCTAAAGTGCTCTTCTACTGGCTCTCCTCAGGGGTGTGTGTTGTCACCACTACTCTTCATCCTGTACACAAACATGTGTCGGAGCAGACATGACAACAGACACATTATAAAGTATGCTGATGACTCAGTTATTGTCAGTCTCCTCCAGGATGGTGAGAGTGGCCACGGCCCAGTAGTTGATGATTTTGTTCACTGGTGTGAGGATTCCTACCTGCAGCTGAATACAACAAAAACGAAAGATATGATTATTGACTTTAGGAGGAAAAATCCCAGGCACAAAGTCACCATACTAAAAGGCCAGACCACCGAATGTGTACACTCGTACAAATATCTTGGGACGATTATTGATAGTAACTTAAACTTTGAAGTGAACTGTGAAAGGGTGTGCAAAAAGGGTCAGCAACATTTGCATTGCTTGAGAAAACTTGCACGCTTCCAAGTTGACCGAACCATAATGACAATGTTTTATCGGGCTTTTATTGAATCTATTTTATCCTTTTCTTTAGTGTCATGGTTTGGTCAGATAAAACTGAAACAGAGGAAATCCTTGGATCAGGTAGTTAGATGGTCCAGTCGTTTGCTTGGTGAGTCACAGCTGAGCCTGACATCCCTGTACACCAGACAAGTACAGAGGATGGCTACCTCCATTTTAAATGATGACTCCCACCCTTTGCACTGCCACTTTCAGCTTCTTCCCTCAAGACGGAGGTTTGCTGTCCCAAAAAGTAGAACCCAGCGCTACAAAAACAGCTTTGTCCCTGCTGCTGTCAAAGAGTTGAACAAGCTGTAAAAATATATTGTACATTATTTAGGTACCTATTTATTAACTTCATTTTATATTTACTTATTTTTGTAGGATGTCACTTGGGTTCTAAATATTTTATTGGGTTTTAGACCTTTGAGTTTTTTAACCTCTTTGACTAGTTTTTAACTTTTAATATGACCCTTCTCTCTTACCTCTGGTTTCTCCCTCATCTCTTGGTCTTTTTATACCCTGATTGATGGAGCCTTGAGTATTTTTATCATATTTATAGTCAGCTTCATGTGTGCCTGTGTTTGTGTCTATGTTGAATGTAATTAGTGGCTTGTAAATATGGATGTCACCAGACTGCAAAACAAATCTACCTATGGGTACAAATAAAGTAACCTGAACCTGAACCTGAACCTGATACATCTTCCGCTGTTGTGGGAGTCTCATAGTCATTATCCTGTCATTGATTGGCACCGGTTCCTCATCAAGCATTGCTGCTATCTCCTTTCTAACTGCAAAGCCCACTCCTGCTTCTCTCCTTTCTTGAGTTGATCTCCCACTCCAAAAGAAGATGTACCCATGGTCTTCCAAGCCATCATTTCCAGGCAATCTTCTTTCACTAAGTGCAGCTATGTCTACATTGTACCTGTTTATTTCCAGGGCCACAAGCGTGGTCTGTCTTTCTGGGCGCTGTGATGTTGTTCTGTCCAACAGATTGCTTACATTCCATTCTGCTACACACAAGGTTGCTGTTTTCCTCTTCTTTTGTCTTCCTGTTCCTAGCTTACTTTTCGCTGCCTGTTGGAGTGTGAACAGATCAGCGCAGACCTTGTAAGCCCGGGCGACGTCCGAGCCAGTATGAGTTGCTTTCTGATTGACCATTTCATGAAACTGCTTGCAAAGTATTTGAGTACTGCTTGCTTTTGTCATGACTCGCCACTCATCATTGGCCCCTGCTGCGCGTACACCTGCGCCTCGTCAGCAATAGACTATTTAACCCACTCAGCCCTGTGCTTCGGCCTGAAGCCGTCTGTTCCCTTCGGCTCGTCTTCGCTGTTGGAACCCCCATTACCAGCAAGACAACGCTCATCCGTAAGCATCTTACCTTTTCTCTACAGCCCTCTCCCCTGTGCACAGGTGGATTCCTCTGCGGCGGACCCTCATCTTCGCCACTTCATCCACGCCGTTGCTAAAGGCTCCGCAGGTCGCTGTCTTCTGGGCTCTTTCCTTGCTGACGCCAGCCACCTGTCATTCCAAGTAAGCAGCAGTCATTCTCACAGTCCTGTCTAGGTGTGGTGCCCTTTACCTTGTCCCTCTGCTCTATCGTTATAGGGTTGCCCGGCTGTACGACGGTCTGCTCTGCTGCCTGCGCTCTGAAGTTCATCCCCAATACATATCCATATCCCACTCACGCATTCATATCTGTCTGTTAAATAAAGCTGTTAAATCTATTCTGAGCCTGCGTGTGTGTCTCCTGAGCCGGACATTATGTCAGTACGGCTTCAGCAGAGCGGCTCGGCAGACAGCGGGCTTGCACGCTGTCTTTCCACCCTCGAGGCTCGAGTAGATTTAATAGCCCACCAACAGCAGGTAATTTTGAATCAATTGACCTCAATCACTCATATTGGCACAGAGGAAGCTGGCCGCTTCACCATCAAAGGCTTTGACCTCCTGTGCTATGTTCTACATGCTAAACATGGACGTGCCACCTATGTGCGTTCTGACATAGTTGAAGCAAATCACCTGATAACAACACATTTCTCAGACACCATAATCATTGGTGGCTTCCATATTGTCAATGTGTACAAGCCCCCTAATGCCAACTGGGATCTGTAGGTCTTACCCACCCTACCCCACCCTGCCATCTATGTGGGGGACTTTAACAGCCATCACCCTGACTGGGGGTACCCAGCAGTGGACAGTGATGGGGAGGCACTTTCAGACTGGGCATCCAGAAATGACCTCGCTTTGATATACGACCCCAAACAAAGAGGAACCTTCCACTCTGCTAGGTGGAAGAAGGACTATTCTCCTGACCTGTGTTGGGTCAGCTCTTTGAATGGGGAGCCATATCCTACACAGATCCTCATTCTTGATGATTTTCCACACAGCCAACACCGGCCCCTGCTTGTACACATTGGCCTACAACTTCCAGTCATATACAGCCCAAGGAAGATGCGCTGGAACTTCCGCAAAGCCAACTGGAAGAAATTCAGTGAAACTCTGGACCGGAGCGTTGTTACCATCCCACTCCACACCATCACTGTAGATGAAGCATACAACCGCTTCTGCAGCGCAATCTTCAAGGCTGCCCATACTGCAATCCCACGAGGCTACCAACCCCTCTATGTCCCATGTTTGGACGGAGAAAGTGCTGCCCTCCTACAATCCTATCAAACATCAGGGGACCCAGAGATAGCAGACCATCTCATTGAATCGTTAAATACAGCCCGGCGAAAGAAATGGGAGGAGACAGTTGCTGACCGGAGCTTTACCCACTCTAGCAGGAAATGTTGGAGCCTCATCTGTCGCCTAGGAGCTGCACAGAAGCCCCCTAGCCAAAGCCGAGCATCCGTCACACCCAACCAAGTTGCATCCCACCTACTGACTATCGCCAAAGCACCCCAAGACAAAGACACCAGAAGAGCAGTTACAACTGAGCTAAAAAAACACCAAAAAATGCCTGTAGAGGAAGCAAACCCTGAACCCTTCCAGGCTGCTGAACTGGAGAAAGTCCTACAGGGCCTGAAATGTGGAAAAGCAGCAGGATACGATAACATCTTCCCAAAATTCATGAAAAATCTTGGCCCCCGAGCCCTAACCTGGTTGACACAATTCTACACAAGGATCACACAAACAAACTCGATCCCAAAGAAATGGCGGACAGCAAAGGTCATTGCCATCCCAAAACCTGGCAAAGACCACAAACTACCAGCAAGCTACCGCCCAATCTCCCTACTCAGCGTTCCTTACAAAATCATGGAGCGCCTAATACTGCAACGCATTTCCCCAGAAATAGAGGATATTTTAAGTGTGGATCAAGCAGGTTTCCGCAAGGACCGCAGTACAGGAGAATAAGTACTGGCCCTAACCACCTTCATCGAAAATGGCTTCGAGAGCAGACTGAAGACAGGGGCTGTGTTTCTCGATCTTACAGCCGCCTATGATACGGTCTGGCACAAAGGCCTCCTCCTGAAACTTATAAAGGTGATCCCTGCTTGGGCAACAGCAATTATAAAAACCCTGCTGACCAACCGAAGGTTCAGAGTCCACCTCAGTCAGAACACAAGTGCATGGAGAATGCAGAAAAACGGACTCCCACAAGGCTCAGTTCTAGCTCCAACTCTGTTCAACCTCTACATAAACGACCTGCCTACTACAAAATCCCGCAAATTCATCTATGCAGACGACATCTGTTTGGCATTCCAAGCACCAGACTTTGAACCACTGGAACGGGTGCTCACGGAAGATCTTGCCAAACTGGACCAGTTCTGCAAAATCTGGCGCCTAAAACCAAGCCCAGCAAAAACCGTCTCCAGTGTATTCCATCTCCACAATGCAAAAGCTGCCAGAGAACTAAACATCCACCTGAGCGGGCTCAAGCTTAAGCATGCCCCAAATCCAACTTATCTTGGAGTGACCCTTGATAGGACCTTATCCTTCAAGGAACATCTAAAGGGGACGGCTGCTAAGGTGAAGGTACGAAACAACCTGCTCTGCAAGCTTGCTGGTGCAAAATGGGGGGCGGCAGTCTCCACCCTGCGCACCTCAGCACTGGCCCTTTCATACTCTGTAGCAGAATATTGTGCCCCTGTCTGGTCCAGGTCATCTTACACACACCATGTAGACACCCAGCTCAACTCAACCATGAGAACTATAACTGGAACAATCTGCTCAACACCACTCCCCTGGCTCTCTGTACTGTCAAACATAGCCCCTCCACACATCCGACGAGCAGCATTAACTCAAAGGATGCTCCAAAAAGTTAAAGATTTTCCTCACTTGCCAATCCATGCAGATATCTACACCCCACCCACTGCCCGACTTTCATCCAGACGGCCGATTTGGAAAAACCCTCCCCCAGCTGACTTTACCATCCAGACAGCTTGGCAAGAGGAATGGGAGACCAAGGAGGTCCCAAACAAACAGCTGGTGATAAACCCCAACCAACAGGTCCCGGGCACCAACCTCCCAAGGAGACAGTGGTCTACACTCAATCGCTTCAGGACTGGACATGGCTCCTGCTTGGCCAGCCTTCACAGATGGGGCAGTAGCCCTAGCCCACTGTGCGCATGTGGAGAGGAGCAAACAATGGAGCACATCATAGAGGTTTGCCTGCTCCAAAGACTGGAAGGAGGATTACACACCCTCCATACAGCAAACCAGGAGGCAACTGCTTGGCTTAAGGACTTTGCATTTGCTAAATAAATAAATACTCACCGGTTATACCGCCTGGACCCCCAGCAGGCGTTCCCCCTGGCTCACCAGGGAGGGTTAGCTCCTGTCGCTCTGGTGGCTGGCCAGTCTGCCGCGGGAACGCCGACCCGGCTCACACCGATCCTGACTCCAGCCCGTTTCAACGGGAGGCTTGGCGGAGCTCAGGGTTCATTATGCAGTGTGAGTCGATGTTCCTGCACGTTCCCGGGGACTTCCCCGCAGACCACAGCTGGATTGGTTACATAGGCAATCTCCTGGAGGGGCGAGCGCTAACTTGGGCCTACGCCGTAATGGCGAAGCCCAGTTACGCAAACCTCTCCTATAACCAGTTCGTGCGAAGCTTCCTCGAAGTGTTTGATCACTCCTGGCTCGATAGTGTCCTCACTGACCCTCTCCTTGCTCTCCAGCAGGGAAACCGGTCAGCGGCGGACTACGCCATCGACTTCCGGGTCGCTGCAGAGGAAGTAGGCTGGGGCGACGCGTCACTCTGTGGCATCTTCCTCCGCAGCCTCAACTCTGGTCTGAGGGATGAATTGGCTGGCCGAGATCTCCCAGAGACACTCTCGGAGCTAATCTCCGTAGCGGTTAGCTTGGATAACAGGCTGCGTGAGCGTTCCTCCGAGTGGAAGTCGACCAACCGCTCGCAAGGAGGCTCCGCTTGCACGCCTCAAGCTCTCCCCCTGGCGTTGCCGCCACCGGAGTCCCCCGAGGAGTCGGAGGCAATGATGGTTGGCCGGTCAAAGCTCCCTCCAGCGGAGAAACAGCGCCACTGGAAGTTGGGCCTGTGCATGTATTGCTGAGGCAGCCAACACACCGTGGAGAATTGTCCGGAAAAGGCAAACGGGGAGGTCCGCGAGTCACTGTAGGGGGCCTCGCGGACTCTAACCAGACAAGACCCCTCACTAGTCTTTCTTTGCCCATCCGTTTCTGTCACAACGCCATGGGGCATCTTACTCACGCACTGGTGGACTCAGGAGCAGAGCAGAGTTTTAGTTCTAAGAGCCTGGCAACCCAATTGGGCATCCCCTGCCACCCTCTGCCCACTCCGCTCAGCCTGATCACCCTCTCTCATGCATCCCTCGGATGTGTGACCCATCGAACCAAGCCCATCCCTGTAATCATCTCAGGTAACCATCGGGAGGATGTGTCCTTTATGTCCTGTCCTCCTCTGTCTCACCAGTCATCCTAGGCTACCCCTGGCTGCGCCTACACAACCCGGTGCTGGATTGGCAGGCCGGAGGGATTGCTGCCTGGAGTTCGTTTTGCATGGGCACCTGCCTTCAGTCCGCAGCCTGCGCCCCATCCTCACCCCCTCTGGCCAAGGACGCTGCGCCACCGGATCTCACCCTGGTGCCTCCGGAGTTTCACGATCTGGGCCTTGTCTTCAGTAAGTCCAAGGCAATGTCGCTCCCTCCTCACCGGCCCTACGACTGCGCAATTAACATCCGCACGGGGGCTCCCTTACCCTCTGGGCATCTATATAGCCTGTCAGCGCCAGAGAGGGAAGCGATGGATGCCTACCTGAAGGAGTCACTCAGCGCAGGAATCATCCGCCCCTCTTCTTCCCCGCTCGGCGCTGGGTTCTTCTTCGTATCCAAAAAGGACGGTTCTCTCCGCCCCTGTATTGACTATCGGGCCCTCAACGACATCACGGAGAAGGACCGCTACACCCTGCCGTTGATGGACACCGCCTTCCACTCCCTCCAGGGGGCGACCTGGTTCACCAAGCTGGACCTCCGCAGTGCCTACCACCTCGTCCGGATCCGGGAGGGAGATGAGTGGAAGACAGCCTTCCGTATGCCAACTGGTCACTTCGAATACCTGGTGATGCCGTTTGGATTAACCAATGCCCCCGCAGTATTTCAGCGCCTCATTAACAACGTCCTTCGTGATTTCCTCGGCCTCTTCGTCTTTGTATACCTAGACGACATTCTAATCTTCTCCAGGTCGCGAGATGAACACCGGGTCCACGTGAGGCGGGTCTTGCAGCGGCTGCTTGAGAACAGGTTGTACGTCAAGGCCGAAAAGTGCAAATTCTATGCCAAGACCACCTCCTTCCTGGGGTTCGTCATTTCACACGACCAAGTCCTTCCCGACCCCGCGAAGGTCAAAGCGGTGGTCGACTGGCCCACGCCGACCTCCAGGAAACAAGTACAACAATTCATAGGATTCGCCAACTTCTACCGCCGCTTCGTACCTAACTTCGGCGCCATTGTCGGCCCATTGACCCGCCTCACCTCGCCTAAGACCCCCTTCAGGTGGACCGAGGAGGCGGCTGCGGCGTTTCAAGCACTCAAGACGGACTTCTCTTCCTCCCAGGTCCTTACCCAGGTCGACCCCGCGCTGCAGTTCTTGGTGGAGGTCGACGCGTCTGATACAGGGGTGGGGGCGGTGCTGTCCCAGCGGTCACCCGCCGACGGGGCCAAGCGACCCTGCGCCTTCTTCTCTCGACGCCTGTCGCCGGCCGAGCGCAATTATGACATCGGGGACAGGGAGCTCCTCGCGATCAAGCTCGCCCTGCAGGAGTGGCGCCATTGACTGGAGGGGGCTTCTTTGCCGTTCATAGTGCTAACGGACCATAAGAACTTGGAGTACTTGAGATCTGCCAAACGTCTGAACGCCCGCCCGGCGCGTTGGTCCTTGTTCTTTGCCCATTTTCGCTTCACCATCACGTACTGCCCCGGTTCGAAGAACGGCCTGCCTGATGCCCTTTCCAGGCAACTTACCCCCGAGATGTCTGAGGAATCAGCGCACACTATCCTGCCCGGCTCATGTATTGTGGGGGCGATGTCCTGGGCCATCGAGTACAAGATCCGGAAGGCGCAGGAGACAGAACCGGACCCTGGCGGTGGACCGGAGGGGAGGCTATTTGTTCCATCTTCGGTTCGGGGGGAGGTTATCCACTGGATCCACACCTCCAAATTCGCCTGTCATCCTGGGGTCTCCCGGCTGGTTGATCTCCTCCAGCGGTCCTTCTGGTGGCCTGGTCTGCAGAAGGATGCCGCCAACTACGTCCGGGCCTGCCCAGTCTGTGCCACCGGCAAGTCAGGTAACGCTCCCCCCGTGGGTCTGCTCCAGCCCCTGCCGATCCCAGGCAGGCTCTGGTCTCACATAGCCCTTGACTTCGTCACCGGTCTCCCAGTCTCCAACACCTACGACGCAGTGCTGACCATCGTCGACCGTTTCTCCAAGGCCGGCCACTTCGTGCCGCTGCGGGGCCTCCCTACGGCACAGGAGACAGCGGATCTCCTGGTCCAACACGTGGTCAGACTGCATGGGATACCGGTGGACGTCGTGTCGGATCGGGGGCCCCAATTTGTCTCTGAGATGTGGAAATGCTCCTGTAACGCCCTGGGAGCCACGGTAAGCCTCTCCTCCGGCCACCATCCGCAGTCCAATGGGCAATGCGAACGGGCCAACCAGGAGCTGGAAGCTGCCCTCCGTTGTGTCACCGCCTCCAACCCGGCCTCTTGGAGCACGCATCTGGCCTGGGTGGAATACGCCCACAACTCCACTCGGTCTTCTGCCACTGGTATGTCCCCCTTCAAAGCTTCCCTGGGGTATGACCCACCATTGTTCCCGGTGCAGGAGGGTGAGTTGGCTGTCCCGTCCATCCAGGCGCACCTGAGGCGGTGCCGGAGTCTTTGGTCCAAGACGCGCGATGCGCTCTTGCGCACAGCGAAACGCAACAGCACCACCGCCAATCGTCATAGAAGACCGGCTCCTGCCTACCAGGTGGGTGAAAAGGTTTGGGTTTCTGCTCACGACGTCAACCTGAAGGATGAGAAGAGGAAACTGGCTCAACGCTTCATTGGACCCTTCGTCATCACCAAAATTATTAACCCGGTGGCTGTGTGTGTGGCTATCCCCCCCCCCTCCGTATTTGCCCCACCTTCCACGTATCCAAGATCAAACCTGTGGTGTCCGATCCCCTCTGCCCCCCACCCGCGGCGCTGCCCGCGCCCCTGATTATCGATGGCCACCCGGCCTGGAGAGTCACCACCATCTTAGACTCTCGGCGCCAAGGCCGTGGGCTGCAGTATCTGGTGGAATGGGAGGGCTTCGGTCCTGAGTGGAGGCAATGGGTGCGCTCGTCCCTGGTTCTGGACAAGAGTCTCATCACGGAGTTCCATCGGGCGCACCCGGATAAACCAGCACCAGGAGGTGGTGCTGGGGGGGGGGACTACTGTCATGACTCGCCACTCATCATTGGCCCCTGCTGCGCACACACCTGCGCCTCGTCAGCAATATACTATTTAACCCACTCAGCCCTGTGCTTCGGCCTGAAGCCATCTGTTCCCTTCGGCTCGTCTTCGCTGTTGGAACCCCCATTACCAGCAAGACAATGCTCATCCGTAAGCATCTTACCTTTTCTCTACAGCCCTCTCCCCTGTGCACAGGTGGATTCCTCTGCGGCGGACCCTCATCTTCGCCACTTCATCCACGCCGTTGCTACAGGCTCCACAGGTCGCTGTCTTCTGGGCTCTTTCCTTGCTGACGCCAGCCACCTGTCATTCCAAGTAAGCAGCAGTCATTCTCACAGTCCTGTCTAGGTGTGGTGCCCTTTACCTTGTCCCTCTGCTCTATCGTTATAGGGTTGCCCGGCTGTACGACGGTCTGCTCTGCTGCCTGCGCTCTGAAGTTCATCCCCAATACATATCCATATCCCACTCACGCATTCATTCATACCTGTCTGTTAAATAAAGCTGTTAAATCTATTCTGAGCCTGTGTGTGTGTCTCCTGAGCTAGACATTATGTCAGCTTTTGCTGGACTAGCAGCACATTCTTGGCAGATAAAGGTATTATCAGTGGCAAGGACAAACCATGACAAACTGATGTCAGTATCTGTTGCAGTGACTGACCAGAAGATAGGTTTGTTTATCTCTGCTCTTTGTGTAGTGCATGTCACAATGCACCAACTGGCACAGTCCACCACAGACCTTGCGATGGATGTGTATATCTGCCAGGATCTCCAGTCTCACCCTGTGTAACTGGGAGTAGTCCACCACAGACCTGTGGCAGATATTGTTTTTAGTTCTGTCAGGATTCCCTGTTTCACCCTACATGCCCTCGGAAGGGCGGGGATGCCGGTTGAGTCGCCGATGGCCCGACCCATGAGACAGGTAGTACCGGTCACACAAAATAAACACACCTGACAAACAACCTGACACACACACACACACACACACACACACACACACACACACCCACCCACACACACACACACACACAAACACAAACACAAAAAAGGGGGATTTAAGTCTCAGTTAAAAGCTGCCAATTTCTGACCAAAAAAGTGGAATTGTATGGGTAAAAAGCTGCAACTTTAGCAAAAAACAAAAAAAAGGTGTAAATTTCCAACTGTTTACAACCTAAAAATGCTGCAGATATGAGTTGAGTAAAATGCTGCAAGTTTAAGCTTTTTTTTTAAACTGCAAATTCAAGAGTAAGAAAAGTTCTAAATTCATGAGGAAAAAGCTGCAATATTATGAATAATAAAAAGCTATAAATTTTCAAGTAAGAAGCAGCACATTTCTAAGTAAAATGGCTCTAACTCTGCAGGAAAATCCTCCAAATTTATGAGAAAAATACTCACATTTACAAAAGATTGTTTCTAGTTTACATGGGAAAAGGATGTGATAAATTGGCGTGTGTTGACCATTTTTTGTAAAAGACAGCCGTGACGAGGAACTAAACGGTGATGTTCGGAGGTGTTGAATTCTGCAAATCTGAATTAATCAGCAGGGAAAAGGAGAAGAAAAGCTTATATATATATATATATATATATATATATATATATATATATATATATATATATATATATACTGTATATATATAGTATATATATATATATATATATGCACACTACCGTTCAAAAGTTTGGGGTCACCCAGACAATTATTTTGTGTTTTCCATGAAAAGTCACACTTATTTACCACCATGAGTTGTAAAATGAATAGAAAATATAGTCAAGACATTGACAATGTTAGAAATAATGATTTGTATTTGTAATAATATTTTTTCCTTCAAACTTTGCTTCCGTCAAAGAATCCTCCATCTGCAGCAATTACAGCATTGCAGACCTAACATGATTGCACAAGGGTTTTCTAATCATCCATTAGCCTTCTGACGCAATGAGCAAACACATTGTACCATTAGAACACCGGAGTGATAGTTGCTGGAAATGGGCCTCTATACACCTATCTAGATATTGCACCAAAAACCAGACATTTGCAGCTATAATAGTCATTTATCACATTAGCAATGTATAGAGTGTATTTCTGATTAGTTTAAAGTTATCTTCATTGAAAAAAGTGCTTTTTTTTCAAAAATAAGGAAATTTCTAAGTGACCCCAAACTTTTGAACAGTAGTGTGTATATATATATGAAAAGATGTGGATAAAAACTCCAAAGATACAAGTTTCAAAAAGTGAAAGGGATAATTCTAAGTTAAATATAAAAAAACACAATATTGTTTAATATTTTTTCTGATACTTTTAGTTAATTTCTAAGTTTGTCACTCAGTTTGAGTTTTACCTTTTCTCCAGGTTTTTTCTGTAAATACAGCCCTTTATAATCTCTGTGTAACTGCTTGGTCACTGCACAATGGATATCAATAATGTAAAGACTAAACTAAATAATACCTAGCTGGTTGGATTATACACTGACTAATGTTGGACATGTTTAAGAGGAATGGAAGAGAACACTCAACTCAACTCCTGGGGGGGCGGGGGGGGGGGGTCTTTGAAGAGGAATATCCCCCTACCCACCAACAGGGACTTTAAGGGAATAAGGTTTTCCCTAATTATGGAAGATACTGTTCTTGTTTTTGTTAAAAAAAAATTCTGTTCAACAAAAAGTGAAGACCTAACTATATTTGTAAGACTTGATGCAGGAAGTGTAATTCACAGGGAGGTTTTAAGTTACCCTATTCTATTAGAAATATGGTGAAAATAGTTACCTTAAATGCTGGTGAAATTCTCAACCCTGCTAAAAGGAACACATTTTTAACAAAATAAGAGAACTAAATAAGAGAAAAATGACATAGCCTCCCTACAAGAATCCCATCTCACAGAAATGGAACACAAAAAACTAAAAAGGAAGGGGTTCAAACATATATTCTCATCCTCGAATGTATTGTAATGCTGGGGCCATGTTGAGGGGGGCAGGGATTTCCCAGCATGCTTTGCCAGCTGAAAACGTTACTGTGTGTGTGTATTAAATGTTATTACTGAGTTATTATACTGCTGTGTCATTATAACTGCGTTATAATGGCCCAGCAGTGTTTATAGGAAGGATTAGGGCAAGATGTATCATGTGTGTGTAACCATGATTGAAACGGAGATCTGGGAGAATGACCTCCCCTCCTGTCTGTGCTCAGAGTGTGGGTGTTGGGATTGGGTGTGTGTGAATAAAGCCTGTTCGTCACAACCATCTTGCTCCTCTTCTTTGTGGAACCCCGCATATGTCACACTGGTGTCAGGAGTGGGGATGGAGCAAGATGTTGGCCAGGACCTGGGCGGAGGTCCAGCGGCCGGGGCGGTTCATCGCCCAGCTGGGAACGGAGGGCAGAGCTGAGACGCCGACTCCCGGAGCGGCTCGCTGCGATGGACGGACCAGCACACCTCGCCTTCCGCCTTTTTCAAGGCAAAGTGGGCCAAGCAGAGCCTTTTTCAGGGCAGGACGGGCTGGCGATTCCAGGGCGATCAGGAGCGGCGATCGACCGGGAGGCGACCGTCCCATCCATCCAGCAGCGGGCCAAGATTCCCCACTACAACGGCGAGAACCTGTTGGACGACCACCTGGCCCAGGTCGAGTTGGCTGCCATGCTGAACGACTGGTCACCGGAGGAAACCGCCATGCTGACAGCGAGGGGGAGGAGGAGGAGTTACGGCAGCACGTCCACAGAGGAGATGGCCGCGGCAACGTGAGGAAGGGTGCTTCCACTGCGGCGAGCCGGGGCACATCGCACGGTGCTGCCCCATGCCCACCCCGCGGGAAACTGGCCCCTCGCCGACGTTAAACTAGAGCAAGGTGGCATAGACGGGGAAAGGCCGCCTCCCGCAGATGCTTCCCCCGGCGGTGACATCACAGAGGCCCTTGGCGCGCAGCAGTAGCGGAGCGAGCAGGACAGATCCGGTCTTTTCCCGGGCTCGGCAGGGGCTGGACGCCTGGACGCGGGCCAGCGGCCGCCTGGGAGGTCCTGGCAGCGGTGGGAGTCGTGACTCCCGCTGCCAGGGGAGGGACTGTGCGTAGTCCTACTGAAGCTGTTGGACGTGCTGGTTGCCGGCATTGAGGCCGCCCCAACACCTGGATTGATTCGCATTGGACTTCTGGGTTGGACTTTGATTTTTTCTGGGGACAGAAACCAGTCCAGGGGGGAGCAGTGTAACGTCGGGGCCATGTTGAGGGGGGCAGGGATTTCCCAGCATGCTTTGCCAGCTGAAAATGTTACTGTGTGTGTGTGTGTGTGTGTATTAAATGTTATTACCGAGTTATTATACTGCTGTGTCATTATAACTGCGTTATAATGACCCAGCAGTGTTTATAGGCAGGATTAGGGCAAGATGTATCGTGTGTGTAACCATGATTGAAACGGAGGTCTGGGAGAATGACCTCCCCTCCTGTCTGTGCTCAGTAGTGGATGCTGGGGTTGGGTGTGTGTGAATAAAGCCTGTTCATCACAACCAGCTTGCTCCTATTCTTTGTGGGAACCCTGCATACGTCACAGTATTAAAACATAATAGAGGTGTGGCCATTTTTATTTCAGGGATATTATTTATGAACATCTAATGCAAAAAACAAACAAGGAAGGTACATTCATCCTTATTAAGGGAAAGATTGATTGAGTTTAAGTGACTATGTACAATGTATATGCAACTCAAGGGGCAGGATGGGAATTCTACCAACAAATTTTTGACAAAATGGTAATGGAATCACAGGGTGTGATGATCTGTGGAGGAGATTTTAATATAACTTTAAAGCCCAAGACTGATTCCTCTTGTCCAAGAATCTTCCAGCCCAAAACTACTATGAAAAAAATATGTACACTAATGACAGAATTGGGCATAATTGATCTATGGAGAGAAAGTAACCTGACAACTAAGGACGATACATACTTCTCCTCCCCACACTCATACTCAAGAATTGATTATTTTTTTGATGTTTAAGAAAGACAAACACTGCACTGTAAAACCAAATTAAGATAAGATAAGATAAAATAAGATAAGATAAGACAAGCCTTTATTAGTCCCACAATGGGGAAATTCCAGGATTGCAACAGCACAGGGATAGCAACACTCAGAGCAACAATCAGAAGACAAGAAAAACAAGAGCAGTGAATATACAGTACATATGTACATATAAATATATAAACACACAGTGCAGACCATTGTATCTAGATGGAATAAATATATAAACACACACAGTGCGGAGCATTGTAGACACTCTAGAGACGCAGGGCTCACTGCTTTCTGTGTATGATGTTGTGAGAGTGAATAAACTTTGTCTGATCGTAACTTGGCCTCATCATTTCCACACTCTCCACCAGTGTGGAGGAAAAAATAAGTGCAGGCGTACACAGCAAGCCGAAGTTTAAAAGTGTTTTATTCCTCCATCAGGAGACTCACTCAGCGCTGTGTCTGTGCGCTGTGAGTGAGCTCTGAATCGTCGTCAGTGCGTTCTGAATGCATTTTTTTCAGTGAGCTTTCAGTGATCACATTTATACAGGCAAGAGAGAATGCATGGCACATTTACATAACAGTCAACACATATCAGTTGCTTGATTACTGGCGCCGGAATTCCTCTCTTTGTTCCGGGGATGTATAACAATAGGACAAAAGAGAATGCAAGGCACATTTACATACTGATATCAGTCCATACATATCAATCACGTGATTAACTGGTTGTCCCCTGAGGGGCTCTCTGCCCGTATGCCAATTGTTCTGTTACATGCTCAAGCTGACGATAGTTTAGTTCACAGAACTCAAAACTTATGTGGAAACCAATTACCTAATAAATTTTAAGTAAATGCAATTTTTTTTGAGTAATCTGAAATTAAAAAATTTAAAACAAAATGTTGAAAATGTATTTTTTATGTACAGTGTACTCAAAAAAAATCATTTAAAATTTATGAGGAAATCAGTTTCCACATAAGTTCTGAGTCCTGTGAACTATTCGGTTCTACAGTGTGGGTTAGTAGATGCCATATAGGATGTATGGATGTATCAGACCCCTGCTCGGTATACATGTCAGTAATAATAGGAACAAGAATTAAAGAAACCATCTGGAAGCTGAACTCCAGCATTCTAAACAAAGATTTGGTTGAACATTTAAGATTAGAAATAGAGGAGTATTTAAGGTATAACGATAACGGAGAAGTTTCACCAACTGTGGTGTGGGATGCATGTAAGGCAGTGATGAGAAGTAAATTAATCCCTATAACATCCCAGCTTAAAAAGCACAGGAAGGAAAAATTGAATAGTGAACTAAAAGAACTAGAATTACAGCACAAGAATTCATTGAACCCAAACCTAAAAAACAGAAAGGAAAAGGAAGAAGAATGAAATAGATGAAATATATGCTGAAGAAATCCAGAAAAAAAATAATATATACAAAACAAAGATACTATGAAGGAGGCAGTAAACATGCTCGACTCTTGGTTTTCAAATTACAAAAACAACAAGATGATAATACAGTTCATTCCATAAGGGATCCTATAACAAAACAAATGTATTATAGCAGTGATGATATTAAAAGATGCTTTAAATTTTTTTAAGAAAAGTTATATACTCAACCACAGATGACAATTGTAAAATGGAAGACTTTCTAAAATCAGTGAATCTGCTGGTACTTTCAGAAAATCAAAATAATGCATTGACTTCAGCAGTAATAATAGAAGAGGTCAATGCTGCCATAACAAGACAAAAAAAAAAAAAAATAAATAAACCCCCAGGCCATGATGGATTCAAAGCACAGTGGTATAAAAGCCTAAGAGATGTCCTGACTCCTGTCCTAGTAAAGACTTTCAATTGGGTGATGAAAAAAGAGATTCCAATTTCCTGGAGAGAGGCAAAAATATTGGTTATACCAAAACCAGGAAAAGACAAGTCAGAATGCACATACTATAGACCAATAAGTGTTGTAAATTTAGATTATAAATTGTTTACTTTTATATTGGCTAGAAAAATTGACAAGATTCTACCTCTAATTATGTATCTAGATCAAACAGGGTTTATCCAAACTCAGTAAACTCAAGACAATATCAGAAGAACATTACAGATTATCAGAAATATCAGTCACAATGATGTCCAAACTATGATAGTGAGTTTGGATGTGGAAAACGTCTTCAATTCTTTGAGATCGACTTTCTTATTTAAAATATTCAAAATATTTGGCTTTAATGAGAAAATAATACAAACATTATACAAAAGTCCATCAGCACAGCTGAAGATAAACGGAGAACTTTCAAAATCCTTTATAATTTAACGATCGACTAAACAAGGATGCCCACTGAGCCGTCTTCTCTTTGTCAGTTTTATTGATCCCATACCTCAAGGAAACATACAGAATGAAATTATTGAAAGAAACCAAATGATAGATTAACAGAAACTGGTGTTATTGTCAAGCGGTGGCCCTCGCGAGCCACCATAAGACGCCACATCGTCACCAGAGAGTTGTGTTAGTGTCTTTATTCACGGTGAATTCACAATAACACAAGCCGCTGAGGCTATGACACATAGTCTACACACACAGGGAGGCGTAAGGCTGACAGAAAGCTCACTTACGGGTCCACAGGATTAGACAGTCACTCCACAGACGATCAATGACGTTCAGTACAACGAACCATCAACGTGATTCACGACGACACTGCTGCAAGGATGCATCCGCTGGCGTTGGCTTAAGAAGCCGGCCGCTAACGACCGCAAATGGAAAACAGCTGTTCAGGCCTTGACAGCTGAGCGGAAGCTTCCCCTAGCGCTGTCACAATAAGAGCTTGGAGAACCAGGATAATAACGCCGCTGTGAAAGCCTGACAGGAATGATGGATGGCCCAAGCGCGGATAATAATAGCGCTCGGGTCATAACAGTTCCCCTCCCTCAATGGCGGGCTCCGAACGCTCCTACAAACCCTGAACTCCAACCCCAGGAGTCAGACAAGACAGATCACAATTATAAGTAGGGGAGTGAACTTGAACTTGCCTGTCTCCCGGAGGGAGGATGGTGCCAGCTGTGGAGGGCATTGCTCCTTCCTTCGCTCGCTGGATGGTAACAGAGGACCCATGGACGGGGCTCGCTGAAGCAGGACTCTTGTCACACACAGCAGCTGGAGAAGGCGTTGAGGACGAGGGAGCGACAGCCAAAACAGGCCAGGCACAACATGCTGACCGGACAGCAGGGGAAGATGGCCCGGGAAGAGAGGCTGCAGGAATTCCCTCCTGACATGACGCCAAAGAGGCAGCTGACTGGTTGATTGGGTCATTCTGGCAGCCCGGAACTGGATCCGGAACAGGAGGTTGCTGGGGATGCCCTTGGCCACGGCGCTGACGTCTACGACGGTCCCCAGATGGTGCGAACTCCTGGAGTGGATCGAGGACAGGAATGGAATCCCAAAGTGAGGAGCGGGAACGCCTCCTCCTCTGCTTCTTGCCGTATTCCTCTTCCACCATACGGAGTATCTCGCGTTGCGCAGCGATATCAGCCCTCTTCGCGTCGACTTCTGGGTGGTCGGCGTAGCGGGGAGAAAGACGATTGAGCACATCCTCAGCGCAGTCCAGGTACCAGTGTATGTAGTGGTTGTAGTCCAGGAGGGAAGCAGAGATGAGCATCTCATCCACGTATTCCAGGACGTCCGCCAGCTCGTGGCTCAGACTCCGAGCGCGGCCCCTCTGCGACGGCATTCCTCCAGCACACCGTACCCAGACAGGAAAAAGCGATGTCCTATTAACACTAACTCACTGGTGAAAGGCGTCTCGGGTTGGCGTCACCGTTAAACGCCCTTTTGGCAGCTGTGTACTGTCAAGCGGTGGCCCTCGCGAGCCACCATAAGACGTCACACCGTCACCAGAGAGTTGTGTTAGTGCCTTTATTCACGGTGAATTCACAATAACACAAGCCGCTGAGGCTATGACACATAGTCTACACACACAGGGAGGCGTAAGTCTGACAGAAAGCTCACTTACGGGTCCACAGGATTAGACAGTCACACCACAGACGATCAATGACGTTCAGTACAACGAACCATCAACGTGATTCACGACGACACTGCTGCAAGGATGCAGCCACTGGCGTCGGCTTAAGAAGCCGGCCGATAACGACCGCAAATGGAAAATAGCTGTTCAGGCCTTGACAGCTGAGTGGAAGCTTCCCCAAGCGCTGTCATAATAAGAGCTTGGAGAGCCAGGATAATAACGCCGCTGTCAAAGTCTGACAGGAATGATGGATGGCCCGAACGCGGATAATAATAGCGCTCGGGTCATAACAGTTATATGCAGACGATGTATTAATATATGTAGGTAATCCAACACAATCTTTACCAACACTAATGACATCCCTAAATGACTATGGTTCATTCTCAGGCTATAAATTAAATGTCAAAAAAACAAAAAACAAAAAAAACACAGGTTCTTAGTTTTAATTACAATCCTACTCTAGACCTTCATCAGAAATACCAGCTGAATTGTGATGAAAGATCTATAAACTATTTAGGAATCCACATCCCTAAAGATTTATCAAGATTAGTGGAAATTGATTATTAGGGATGAGCCGATGCCACTTTTTCAAGACTGATACCAATACTATGACTTTGAGTATCAGCCGATAAAGATTCAATACCAATTCAAACCCGATACCGTCTCGCTTATTTAAAACAACAGAAGTACAGAACATACTTTGTTAATCACTAGTTGCATTTTGTACACATATAAAAACAAAAATCTAAAAGTCAAATAATATATTACAAATTTGACTCAGTTCAGCAATGCTGCTGCTTTTTTTTAATTTAAACTTTGCAACAATGGCAGCATTTCACTGGTCAGAACCATGTAAACATGCATTCTGAAGTTTTAAGTGCAAGTTTATACAAAACTTTGAAGCTGAGTATTTAAGTAAACATTCAGATTAAATTCAAAGTGCCACTTTATGCATGAAGTAAAAATGCCTTAGTTCTGAAAATAAAGGAACTAAGCCTTTAAGTTTTATTTTTGTCATCCATTATCATAAATATTCTCCTGGTCCTCGGTTTATTTAGTAGTGTTTATGATACATATTATTCTCTGTTCATATTTAGATTTTAGGTTTGCTCTTATTTTGAAGTAATTCCTGTTCCATTTCATGTTCATTTAGCCTTGCACCCTCAGGGATTAATAAAGTATACAAAACACAAACAAAATACAAAAAAACCCAACATACTATTTATGTTTCTGTCACCTACCTCTCCTCAACTGTACTCCCTGATAGTACACTCCAGTCTGGTTTTTACTTTCTGTTTGTTTTTTGGTTTTTTGCTGTTTTTTTTTAGGTTTCACTTTTAGCGCCCAGCCTCCTGAGCTGGAAAAGCAGTGGCTGCTGCTGCAGAACTCACGCCTTTCTGCTCGGTTCTTGACTGAGTTCAGCATAATTCTTTGCTGTGATATTTTTGCAAGTGTTTTACATGGTGTAAAATTGTAAATGCTACTACCACACAGCAACATACTGAGGTGAGTCTCACAGACAGACTCCAGTGATGTGACGCTCATTGCCGCTGATTACAGAAGCCCTGCGCAGTGCAGCTGAGAACAGGATCACACCTTCATTTTAATATCAGATCGGTAAATTACTTTTAATCCTTACTGATACCGATCCAGCCATTTTGCCTGGATTGGACCCAATACCGATACCGCATATCGGATTGGCTCATCCCTATTAATTATAAACCCCTCAACAAAGAAATTAAGATATTCATAGATGGAGTGTGATACCATATTTAAACCTTAGCTCACGTATAGAGTCCATCAAAATGAACATTTTACCAAGCATCATGTACATTTTCCAGTCAATACCCATCGATTCAGTGGATAAACAATTTCAAGAATGAGACAGGTAAATATCTAGATACTTATGGGACGGGAAAAAGCCAAGGATGCGATATAAGATATTACAGCTGCCAAAAGGTAAAGGAAGACTTGCTCTCCCAATTCTGAAAAACTATTAAAAGGCAGCTAAAGTAAGGCCCTTAACAGGCTGGTGCACCCCTAGCTACAAAGCCAGTTGGAAAGATTTTGAACAAACAATGGGAAGGGCAATACCAGTTAATGCAATGACTGGGGACCCATTAAATTAAAATTAAATTAAATCACCCTTTATTGTCATTCAACCATACAACCAATCATGTACAGTAGAACGAAATTGTGCTTTATCCTATCTACAGTGTATATCACACACACCCCATAGTAGAATCAGAAGGGCCGCTGCCATGCAAGGCGCCACCACAGATTTCCCTCCTCCATTCCATTATTGCTGAGCACCAAGCTGGACGACAGGAAGTTCCACTTTTATATGGTCTTTGGCATGACCGGGCCGGGATTTGAACCCCTGTCTCCCGGGTGTGGGGCGGATGCGCTACCAACTGAGCCACCACTCCGGTGGCTCAGGATAATTATTACATAATTATTACATAATTATCTTACAGATAAAGACAACCCATGGATTATTAACTCATTACAGTTTTGGTGTGATTTATTAAAGCAATTCAACCTAAAAAAAAAAAAAGTCATTTACAATCTTGAAATGGCCTGCATATCACCCGGAATTTACACCCAGTAGACGCGATCATAAATTTAAAGAATGGATCTCCTTAGGACTCACAACATATTACTCATTCATAAATCAAGGTACAGTTAGGAATTTCCCGGATCTTAAGGACAAATTTGGCATGTAGAACCAGGATCATTTCAAATACCTGTAAATAAAAGATTATATTGGGGAAAAAATATGAATCTGGAAACGAAATACTGCAGGTATTTATAAAGGCTTATGAAGATGGACCATCCATCCATCCATCTTCTTCTGCTTAATCCTTTTTTTGGGTTGCGGGGGAGCTGTGACATGAGTTCAGACCCAGGGAACACGTACACAGGCTCGAGTCAATTGCAACAAAGGTTTATTAAATAGTGAATGTGTGTGGATGTGTGAGTGCGAGCGTGGATGTGTTGCTGGAAGACAGGATGCACCGAGGGCGGAGCAGCACGCCGTACGGCCAGGCAACCCTAGGGCAGAGCAGAGGAGAGATTAGTCGCCGAGCCAAGCCCGGTGAATTAATACTCGGACTGTGGCTTACTTGCAGATGTTTCTGGTGGTGAGCCGCAGATCTCCTGCCTGGAGGACAGCACTCCAATGCGCGCTCGGCGCAGCGGGTGAGAGAGAGAAGCCGACGAGGAGAGGTTCCGCCGCCAGGGAGTCCACCTGTGCACAGGGGAGAAGAGCCGGAGAAAAGGTGAGAGATAGGATGATGGCTTACGTGGGAAGCGATGGTCGAGGGTCTTTAGGAGCATCGAGGAGAAGGCGAGTGTGGGTAGCACGATCTCTGATGAGCAGACGACTCCAGGCTGAAGCGCAGGGCAGAGCGGGCTAAATAGCCCGGGCTTGATGAGGCGCAGGTGTGTTCACAGCTGGAGCTGGAGATGGGCAAGAGTGAGCAGTGACAGTACCCCCCCCCCCCCCCGAGCAGCGCCTCCCGGCGCTGGCTTACCTGGGTGCGCCAGATGGAACTCCGAGAAGAGGCGTTTGTCCAGCATGAATGATGGACGCACCCAGGACCTCCATTCCGACCCATACCCCTCCCAATCCACCAGGTATTGCAGCCCGCGACCCCGGCGGCGGGAGTCCAAGATGGAAGAGATCCTCCATGCCGGGTCGCCGTCGATGATCACAGGAGGGGGTGGAGCCCTAGGAGGAGGACAGAGAGGATGAGACACCACAGGCTTAATAAACATGGAACGTCAGGCAGACGCGGAGGGAGTGGGGGAGAGCCAGATGCATAGCCACCGGGTTGATGATTTTCGTGATGGGGAAGGGGCCAATGAAACATCGAGCCAGCTTCTTCCTCTCGGCCTTCAGGTTGATATCCCGCTAGACAGCCAGACTTGCTGACCCACCTGATAGCGCGGAGCGGCCCTCCTGTGGTGATTAGCCACTCTGATGTTATGCTCAGCCGTGCGTAAAGGCGCACGGCGCACCATCGTCCATATGCGCCGACAACGCCTGAGATGGGCCTGGATGGAAGGCACCGCCACCTCCCCTTCCTCTTCAGGGAACAACGGGGGGTCATACCCAAGTGACCCCCGGAAAGGGGACATCCCGATCGCTGACGACAAAGTGGCATTGTGCGCATATTCAATCCAGGGCAGATGGGCGCTCCAGGAGGAAGGATTGGAGGAGGTGACGCAGTGCAGAGAGGCCTCCAGTTCCTGGTTCATCCGCTCGCACTGCCCGTTGGATTGGGGGTGATGGCCAGAGGACAAACTCACCGTGGCTCCCAGGGCCTTGCAGAAACACGACCAGACTCTGGACACAAACTGGGGACCCCGGTCAGAGACGATGTCCGCTGGGATCCCATGCGGCCTCTCGACGTGTTGGACCAATAGGTCCGCCGTCTCCCGAGCAGTAGGAAGACCATGGAGCGGCACGAAGTGGGCGGTCTTGGAAAACTGTCCACGATCGTCAGGATGGTGGTGAAGGAGTTGGAAGGTGGGAGACCGGTAACGAAGTCCAAGGCCACATGGGACCAGGGTCTGCTGTGGGTCGGCAGAGGGTGGAGAAGACCAGCTGGGGGAGAGGAAGACGTCTTCCCAGTCGAGCACTGGGGGCAAGCGCAGACGTAATTGGTGACATCGCCCCAGAGGCCCGGCCACCAAAAGGACCTCTGAAGGAGCTCAATCAGGTGGGAGATCCCAGGGTGACAGGCGAGCTTGGTGGTGTGAGCCCAGTGGATGATGTCACTCTGAACCGAGGAAGGAAGGAACAGCTTACCCGCTGGTCCGCCACCCGGGTCGGGTTCGGTTGCCTGTGCCCTCCGGACCTTGTCCCTGATGGACCAGGAGACGGCGCCCATGACACACGAGGCTCGGAGGATGGTATGGTCCCGGTCCTCAGGGGCTTCAGGGCCAAACTGCCTGGACAGAGCATCCGCCTTATAGTTCTTCGAGTCAGGGCGGTAGGTGATTATGAACCTGAAGCAGCCAAAGAACAGAGACCAGCGCGCCTGGCGGGCATTCAGACGCTTGGCCGCTCTCAGGTACTCCAGGTTCTTGTGGTCGGTCCAGACCACGAAGGGCTAAGCCGCCCCCTCGAGCAAGTGACAGCACTCCTGGAGAGCGAGCTTGACCGCCAGGAGCTCTCTGTCGCCCACGTCATAATTCCTCTCCGCAGCCAATAGGTGCCGGGAGAAGAAGGCGCAGGGGCGGATCGCCCCATCCACAGGTGAGCGCTGAGATAACACCGCCCCCACCCCCGTATCAGAGGTGTCCACTTCCACAAGGCACTGCAGGGCAGGGTCCACCTGGGCCAGGACCCAGGAGGAGGAGAACTCCGTCTTCAGTGCCGCGAAAGCGGCCTCAACATCCTCAGTCCACAGAAAAGGCACCTTGGGGGAGGTGAGGTGCGTCAGGGGAGAGGCAATGGCGCCGAAGTTCTGGACGAAGCGTCGGTAAAAATTGGCGAAGCCAAGGAACTGCTGGACCTGCTTCCTGGATGAGGGAGTGGGCCACTCGACAACCGCCTTGACATTAGCAGGGTTGGGGATGATCTGATTATGGGAGATGATGAAACCCAGGAAGGAGGTCTTGTCAGTGTAGAATTCACACTTCTCGGCTTTAACATAAAGTCTGTTCCCCAAAAGGCGCTGGAGGACCCACCTCACGTGAACCCGGTGCTCCTCCCGTGACCGGGAGAAGATCAAGATATTGTCTAGGTAAACAAAGATGAACACTCCCAGGAAATCGTGGAGAACATCATTAATTAGGCGCTGGAAGACGGCTGACGCGTTCGTGAGCCCAAACGGCATGACAAGATACTCGAAATGTCCACTGGGCGTCTGGAACCCTGTCTTCCATTCGTCGCCCTCCAGGATCCGGACGAGGTGGTATGCGCTGCGGAGATCCAGCTTTGTAAACCAGGTGGCTCCCTGCAGAGAATCGAAAGCTGAGTCCATCAACGGCAGCATATACCTGTCCTTAACTGTAATGTCATTCAGTGCCCGGTAGTCGATGCATGGCCGGAGCGACCGATTCTTCTTGGCCACGAAGAAACCAGCGCCGACAGGAGACAAAGAAGGCCGAATGATGCCGGAGCTCAGCGATTCCTTGATATAGGAGTCCATGGCTTCGCGCTCTGGTGCTGACAGATTGTACAAGCGACTGGAAGTCAAGGGCGCCCCCGGGCGGAGGTTGATGGCACAGTTGTAGGGGCGGTGGGGGGGAAGAGACAGCCCTTTAGACTTGCTGAAAACTATGTCAAGGTCATGAAACTCCGGAGGGACTAAGGAGAGGTCCGGAGGAGGCACGTTGGAGGAAGGAGGAGGGAGTGACGGGGCACAAGCGGCGGACTGGAGGCAGGCGCCCAGACAGAAGGTGCTCCAAGAAAGGACACTTCCCAACTGCCAGTCAAAGGTTGGGCCGTGCAGGCGCAGCCAGGGGTAGCCCAGAATGACAGAGGCGGCCCAGATGGGCAGCACATAGAAGCTGAGGTCCTTTCGATGATTTCCGGAAATAATGACCGGGACTGGGGCTGTCCGGTGAGTAACCCGCTCCAGGGGGGTGGCAGCGAGAGAGACCAGATTCAAGGGAGCCAGCAGAGGAAGGCAGGGGATGCCAGGCCCTTGGAGATGAAACTCTGCTCTGCCCCCGAGTCCACCAGTGCATGAGTGAGATGTTCAGAGGGGTTGTGACAGAATCGAATTGGCAGCATGCACTTGGATAGGGGGTTAGGCTGGGATGCGTCCGCAAGGCCCCCTATGGTGACTCACGGACTCCCCCTTTTGGCCTTACCGGGCAAGATTCCAAGGCGTGCTGGTCGTCTCCGCAATACATGCAGAGCCCCAGCTCCCTCCGGCGCTGTTTCTCTGCTTGTGGGAGCTTCACCCAGCCAATCAGCATCGCCTCTGGGTCGTCGACGGACTCAGGCACGGGCAACGCCAGGGGGCGAGGTTGAGAGGAGCGGGGAGGAGTACCGCTCGAGCGGCTGGAGGACTTCCGCTCGGCGGCCCGTTCTCTCAACCTGTTGTCCAAGCTGATGGTGAGGGAGATCAGCTCGGAGAGCCGCTCCGGCAGATCCTTGCAGACCAATTCGTCCCGAAGGCTGGCATTCAGGCTACGGACGAAAATGCTGCAGAGGGCAGCATTTCCCCATCCAACTTCCGCCGCCACAACCCGGAAGTCGACAGCATAGTCGGCGGCTGACCGGCTACCCTGGCAAAGGTTTAGCAACCGGGTTGTTAGCACGTTATCACGGACCGAATGGTCAAACACCTCGTTGAAGTCTCGGACGAACTGGGCATAAGTTAGGTTAGCGGAGCTGGGTCGCGCCATGACGGCGTAGGCCTAGGCTTACGCTCGCCCTTCTAAGAGGTTGGCAATGTAACCAATTTGGCTGTGATCCGTCGGGATGTCCCCAGGGACACGTTGGAACACCGACTCACATTGGAGAAGGAACCCACGCGCCTCACCGAGCTTGCCGCCGAAGCGCGTGGGCGTGGGGATTGGAGTGAGCCAGGCTGGTGCCCCCGGGTTAGCCTGGCCAGCCGGAAGAGCGGCGGGAGCTAGCCCGCCCTGAGGACCCGGAGGGAACACATGCGAGGGATCCAGACGATCCATCCGGCGGGTGAGAACGGTGAGCTGATTCAATATCACCTGTTGCTGATGTATTACCTGATCGACTCGAGCCTCTAAGTTGGTTAGCCAGTGTGCGAGCCCGCTGTCCGCTGGGTCGCGCTGTTGGAGTCGTACTGACATGAGTTCAGACCCAGGGAACACGCACAAAGGCTTGAGTCAATTGCAACAAAGGTTTATTAAATAGTGAATGTGTGTGGATGTGTGAGTGCGAGCGTGGATGTGTTGCTGGAAGACAATTCAATTCAACTTTATTTATATAGCGCCATTTCACAACAACAGTCATCTCATAGCACCATCAACTGTAGGGAGGACCCCCACAGTTGCAGAAAGACCCCAGCAATCAGGCGATCCCCTGTGAGCAAGCACTTGGCGACGGTGGAGAGGAAAAACTCCCTTTTAACAGGAAGAAACCTCCAGCAGAACCAGGCTCAGGGAGGGGCAGTCATCTGCTGCGACTGGCTGGGGGGTGAGGGGACAGAGAAGAAGAAAAGAACAGACATGTAGAGAGCAAACAGCACGATGGGGACTCAATCTATGGGAGAGAACAAACAAATGTTAATGACCAGCAAAAAAAAAAAAAAAAATATCTCATAGAGAGTGAGGAAAGGAGTGAGGCCCAGTGCATTACTGGAGGTCCCCCGGCTGACTAAACCTATTAGCAGCATAACTAAGGGAGGGTTCAGAAACACATGATCCCTCCCTAATTGTAGGCTATATCAAAAAGGTAGGTTTTAGCCCTATTCTTAAAAACAGAGATCGAGTCTGACTCCCGAATCCAGATTGGCAGCTGATTCCACAGGAGAGGAGCTTGAAAACTGAAGGCTCTGCCTCCCATTGTACTTTAGGAGATTCTAGGTATTACAAGTAAACCTGCATTTTGGGAGCATAGTGCTCTGTTAGGATGATACGGTAGTATCAGATCTTTTAAATAAAAAGGAGCCTGATTGTTTAGAGCTTTGTAAGTAAGAAGAAGGATTTTAAACTTAATTCTAAACTCTATGGGAAGCCAATGAAGGGAGGCCAGAACCGGAGAGATATGATCTCTCTTTCTAGTACCTGTTAAAACTCTTGCTGCAGCATTTTGGATCAGCTGAAGACTTTTTAAAGATGTTTTAGGACAACCTGATAATAAAGAATTACAATAATCTAATCTCGAGCTAACAAAAGCGTGGATCAGCTTCTCAGCATCACTCTGAGACAAGATGCTCCTAATCTTGGCAATATTACGCAAATGATAGAAGGCAGTCTTAGAAACAAATTTAATATGTGAATTGAAGGACAAATCCTGATCAAAAATAACTCCAAGGTTCCTCACAGAGCTATTAAGAGAAAGAGTAACTGCATCCAAACTGAAAGTTTGATTTGGAAAGGAATTTCTAAGGTTTTTTGGACCAACAAGAATGACTTCAGTCTTATCTGAATTTAATAGCAGGAAATTACAAGTCATCCAAACTTTGATTTCCTTAAGACAGGCTTCTAACTTGGCTAATTGATTAGTATCATCTGGCTTCACTGACAGGTATAATTGTGTGTCATCTGCATAACAGTGAAAATGTATACAGTGCTTTCTAATAATGTTGCCTAACGGAAGCATATATAAACTAAAAAGAGTAGGGCCAAGCACAGATCCCTGTGGAACTCCATGACTAAGCTTTGAGCTGAGAGAAAACTCATCATTTACATGAACAAACTGGAACCTATCAGATAAATAAGATCTAAACCACTGCAACGAAGTTCCATTAAGTCCAACATAGTGTTCTAATCTATCAAGTAGAATATTATGATCAATAGTATCAAAAGCTGCACTAAGATCTAAAAGGACAAGTACAGAAACTAGTCCATTATCAGATGCAATGAGGAGGTCGTTAGTGACCTTCGCTAAGGCTGTTTCAGTGCTATGATGGATTCTAAACCCAGATTGAAACCATTTCCCTGCAGGTGGTCAAATAATTGCGTAGCAACAACTCTTTCTAAGATTTTTGAAATGAAAGGGAGATTAGAGATTGGTCTATAGTTAGCTAAAGCTCCTGGATCTAGCGTTGGCTTTTTGAGTAAGGGTTTAATTACAGCCGTTTTAAAAGCCTGCGGTACATGGCCTAAAGTTAATGAAGAATTGATTATATGAAGAATAAAGCTACCAATAAGTGGGAAGACTTCTTTAAATAACCTGGTAGGAATAGGGTCTAAAAGACAAGTTGAAGGTTTGGATGAGGAAACTATTTTGTCTAACTCACAAAGGTCGATTGGAGTAAACTCATCAAGACAGACATCGATAGAAGGAGTTGTAGTAGTTACAGTATTTAAGTTAACTGTGGGAAGAATCTGATTGATTTTATCTCTGATGGATGAAATTTTATTGTTGAAAAAGTTCATAAAGTCCTGACTAGTAAGCTCTAAGGGGATGCTAGGATTGACAGAGTCCTGACTCTTTGTCAACCTGGCTACAGTACTGAAAAGAAACCTGGGATTATTCTTGTTCTCTTCTATTAATGCAGAGTAATAACTCGTTCTAGCTTTTCTAAGAGATTTTTTTATAAATTAAAAGATGATTTCTCCAAGCTAAATAGATTTCATCTAAATTAGTAGAGCGCCATTTTCTTTCTAATTGACGAGTCTTCTGTTTTAAGCTACGAGTTTCTGTGTTGAACCAAGGAGTTAAAAATCTCTGATTAGACTTTTTCTTTTTTAAGGGGGCCACCAAGTCTAGAGCCTGATGCAGAGAAGCTGAAACACTATCCACCATGTTATCAATTACAGAAGGAGCAAGCTGTCTATAGCTTATTTCCGTTGTGTTGACACATGGCATAGAGGAAACAATCTGCATAAATTTGGAGACAGCATCATCTGAGAGGCATCTACTGTGATAATATTTTTCTTTAGGAGCCAAATAGTCAGAAATAGTAAAATCAAAGGTTAACAGACAATGGTCTGACAGTACAGGGTTATGAGGAGACACTACAAGATTTTCTATTTCTATGCCATATGTCAGAACAAGGTCCAATGTATGGTGGAGGTAATGAGTAGAATTTCCTACTTTCTGAGAAAACCCAATCGAGTCTAATATTGAATTAAAAGCCACATTGAGGCAGTCACTATCTACATCCACATGTATATTAAAGTCCCCTACTATAATTATTCTATCAGATTTCAGCACTAAATCAGCTAAGAAATCAGGAAATTCGGATAAAAATTCTGAATAGGTTGATGGGGGACGATAAACTATGGCAAATAAAATTGGGTTTAACCTGGAATTGCTAAAGTGCCCAACACTGAGGACCAGGCCCTCAAAGGAATTATAACATGTTTTTTGCTTTACATTAACTAGTAATTTGGAATGGTAAATTGATGCTACTCCTCCTCCACGACCAGAACTTCTGGGATTTTGACAGTTTAAATAACCAGAGGGAGTTGATTCATTTAAACCAACATAATCCTCTTGTCCTAACCAAGTCTCTGTAAGGGAAATTAAATCAATCTGATGATCAATTAACAGATCATGGACTAACAGAGACTTGGGAGTTAGAGACCTAATATTTAATAAACCACATTTAATTTTTAAATTATGAGGAGGAACAGAGGCCAAATCATTCAATTTAGAGGCTTTATGTTTAATTTGAGTTTTACCAATATTTTGCTTTATCACTTTGGGATGCTTATACATTATATTTTTATTTACTTTGGAGGGAGCAGACAATGATTCTCTGATGGGGAAGACAGGGGCTAAGCTGAGGGGTGGCGGATGAAGAGGAGCTGCAGAGAGGCGTGTAAGACTGCGACTCTGCTTCCTGGTCCCAACTCTGAGTAGTCAGGGTTTTGGAAATTTGGATAAAAAAGATGCCAGATTGTTAGATAGATGAGAAGCACCATCCAAAGTGGGATGAATGCTGTCTCGTCTCATAAGACCAGGTTTTCCCCAAAAAGAGCTCCAATTGTCAATGTAGCCCACGTCATTTTTAGGACACCACACAGACAGCCAGCGGTTCAAGGATGACGAGCGACTAAACATGTCATCACTGGTCAGATTGGGGAGGGGCCCAGAGAATACTACAGTGGCAGACATCGTTTTTGCAAAGTCACACACCGATTCTATATTAAGTTTCGTGACTTCCGACTGCCGGAGACGGATGTCATTAATGCCGGCGTGAATAACAATTGTGGAATATTTACAGTTACTTTTAGCCAGCATTTTCAAATTTGACTCGATGTCGCCTGCTCTGGCCCCAGGAATGCATGTGACTATGGCCGATGGAGTCTCTAGGTTCACGTTTCTGACTACAGAGTCGCCAATGATCAGAGTTTTTTCCTCAGCGGGTGTGTCGCTGAGCGGGGAAAAACGATTAGAAACGTGAACAGGTTGGTGGTGAACCGGGGCTTTGCGACTAGGCTTCCTTCTCACCGTCACCCACCCAGTCTCCTCGCTGCAGAGGAGAGCCGGGGAACCGGTGACAGGGGGACCTAAGCTAGCTAGCTCCGCTGCAGCTAATGGGCGTCCGTCGAGATTAACTGGCGCAGACGGTGTTTCAATGCAGCGGAGCCGGGATTCCAAATCAGACAACCTCGCCTCGAGCGCCTCAAAAAGACAACATTTATTACATTTACCGTTATCACTAAAAGAGGCAGAGGTGTAGCTAAACATCTGACAGAGAGAGCACACCAGAGGAGGAGAGGAAAGAGAGGTAGTAGCCATAGCTAGTGGCTCGAGAGCTGGAGAGCAAACCACACAGGCAGACAGCAAAACAGGAAGTGACGATATGTTACCACAAGGAAGTGACGATCAACGATCCCGTTGACAAGACAGGATGCACCGAGGGTGGAGCAGCGCGCTGTACGGCCAGGCAACCCTAGGGCAGAGCAGAGGAGAGATTAGTCGCCGAGCCAAGCCCGGTGAATTAATACTCGAACTGTGGCTTACTTGCAGATGTTTCTGGTGGTGAGCCGCAGGTCTCCTGCCTGGAGGACAGCGCTCCAATGCGCGCTCGGTGCAGCGGGTGAGAGAGCGAAACCGACGAGGAGAGGTTCCGCCGCCGGGGAGTCCACCTGTGCACAGGGAAGAAGAGCCGGAGAAAAGGTGAGAGATAGGATGATGGCTTACGTGGGAAGCGATGGTCGAGGGTCTTTAGGAGCGTCGAGGAGAAGGCGAGTGTGGGTAGCACGATCTCTGATGAGCAGACAACTCCAGGCTGAAGCGCAGGGCAGAGCGGGCTAAATAGCCCGGGCTTGATGAGGCGCAGGTGTGTTCACAGCTGGAGCTGGAGATGGGCGAGAGTGAGCTGTGACAAGGTGGAGCCTATCCCAGCATCTTTGAGCGAGAGGCAGAGTACACCCTGGACAGATCACCAGTCCATCGCAGGGCCAACAGAGAGAGACAGACAACTATTCACTCTCACAGTCATACCTAAGGACAATTTAGAATCCCCAGTTGATGCCAGTTAACCTAACTTGCATGTTTTTGGCATGTGGGAGGAAAATGGAAAATCCCAGAGTAAACCCACGCAGACACGGGGAGAACTTGCAAACTCCGCACAGATCACTGTTGGTCAGGAGCTGGGATCCCCCGGCCAAGGGTGAGTTGCTGTGCTGCCGCAGTGCTAACCACTCCGCCACCGCGCTGCCCCTTGTAAGAAAATAATCTCACAATTATACTCCAAGTCTTCAATCACTTAACAAAGAACATACACTTGATGTTAAATCAAAATGGGAAACAGAGGGCAACACTATAATTACACAAGAGAATTGGACAGAAATGTTTAAACAACAGTGGAAAACAACAAATTCCCCACATTGGTGATAATTTGCATGGAAAATTGTCATCCATTATTTCTGCAGTCCATATCAGAAGAAATCATACTCAAATTGGATAGACTGTTGGAGATGCTGTGGAAGCAAAGAGGCAAATCATTATCATATATTTTGGAGCTGCCCTGCTGTGATCCTATTTTGGTTAAAAATATATTGAATTCTAGAAACTGTTTTCAACAAAAATCACTTTAAGTTTTAACCTACTGTATCTGGTTGATCTAGAAGAACTTGAATGGAGGAACAAAGGTAAATATCTGTAAAGAATAATATTGGTGGCCTTAAAAAAAAGTCCATAACCAAGAAATGGCTGAAAAAAGAAGCACCCAAGGTAGATGGATGGATTGATTTGGTACATGAAACTTTAGTGATGGAAAGAATTACTTTTAATCTAAGAACACAAAAAGACAAAAATTGGCAGAAATGGATTATAAATGTAACTACTGTGGTGTAGTGAGTGTGGTGTGTGTGATGCTGTACCCACCCCTGGTGTGACGTCAGGCGGGCATGGCCCTTGTGTATAAATAGTTCTGTCCCCATAATAAAGTGTGGATTTGCTGCATGACAGAAGAGACTCCAGTCCCTTATTCCTCATACATAACATTTGGCGACGAGAATAAAAGCGGGTAATACCGAAAAATTATGGGAGCGTACAGGCTACCTCCACCCCTGCTACCGTTTCTGGAATATCCAGGAGAGCCGGTGATCCTGTGGCCGCAGTGGAGGGCCATGTTTGAGGATTACATGGGGGTGCTGGGCTTAAGTAAGGCAAGCACTTCTGGCCCACCATCTTGGCGTGGAAGGCCGAAGAACTCTCGATTCGTTGGGTGAAATGGAGTACTATGAGGATGCTGTCGAGCGGCTGGCCAAGTACTTCGATGAGCAGACGAAAACCAGGAAGCTGTGGGTAATGGAGCTTTTGGCGCCAGGAATGGCTAAGCTTGTTAGCTTGGAGAAGCTAATGGCCCACTCAGTGCCTGTGGACAGGTTAGCCGCTAAGCTAACTTTGCGCCAAAACCAAGCTACCAGCTAGACTTTGAGGCAGGACCAGGACGACGAGTGGAAGAGTTCCCGGTTACTGAAGACGGCGGGCAAGTCAAGGAGCTCAGCACAGTACAGGACCATAGCACTGATGAGTCGGATGGCATGGTGCCAACGACAGCAGAGATGAAGAGCAGCAGGAGTCATCCCCAAGGCTGTAGGCTAGGCAGCGAGTGAGCGGGACCATGGAGAATGAAAGCCCAGGGGACGAACAGTGACAGCCGGGCATGGAGACAACGCAGCGGAGTGCCTGGAACGAGGGTACTGAGAACAGCGACGAAATGCCTGGGTTGGAGAGTGACGCCAATGAGAGTGATGCTAAGAGCATGGAGGGAGAGCAGCAGCAGCAGGACACAGAGTCAGCACAGCGGGGCATGAGGAATGAGGATTCTGGGAGCTGCGGCGAGGTGCCTGGGTAGGTAAACAACGCTGGCAAAAGCGATGCTGTGACCCCCAGGTGTGAGCAACAGCAGCCGTGCGCCACGGAGGTCAGGCAGTGTCTCAGTGCCGGAGCTCAATGCGCTCTGGACGAGAGTGCTGGGCAGTACAGTGAGGTGCCCGAGACAGCAAGCGGGGCCAAAAAGTCTCCCCGGAGTTGTGCCACAGGGTGGCCTGAGTGTTTGGGACCACAATGGCGGTGTTGTAAGTGGTCGGGAGTGGACCAACGAGCACGGAGAGACGGTGTGCTAGACAGCAGCACGGCAGGTCCGGGAATGAGGCACTCGGTGGTGAAGAGTGACATTTTTGCAGGAGAGGTTGGTTTTGATCCCAGAGGCAGACAGCGGCCAGGGGCGTTCATGCCGTGGGGTTGCCCGAGACCTCCGAGCCGGTCTCATCTTCAGTGGCCAGGGACGTGCATGATTTTGGACTGCCCTGGTTCCCCGAGCCGGTGTTACCTCTTGCTGCCAGTGGACATAAGTGTGACTTAAATACTAAATAATACATATACTCTGCTGGTGTGCATGTGAGTATGTATGTTATGGGATTGTTTTACTCATTTTGTGTATATTTTGAAATGAAAAACAAAGAAAACACGTTGGTTTCAGTTATTTTTGTGTCAATGTGATAGGCCATTTTCCTACAGTTCATGATTCCTTGCTCCTTAGTGCACGATCCGGGTCCTAAATTGGGGAGGGTTTTCATTGTGTGTGTGGTTTGCATTTTTGTAAGGGGGAGGGGAATTGTGGTATAGTGAGTGTGGTGTGTATGTGCTGCCATACCCGCCCCTGTTGTGATGTCAGGCGGGCACGGCCCTTGTGTATAAATAGTTCTGTCCCCATAATAAAGTGTTGATTTGTTGCATGACAGAAGAGACTCCAGTCCCCTCATTCCTCATACATAACAACTATTATTAGACCGGACTTCATATAAACCAGGTTAAAATTTTTAATTCTCATTCCCTCTTCATAATTGGTGGGGTCAACAAATAATTTTTATGTGCTTTTTCATCTTGTATGGTACAAATCTCCCTTGTGTTGCATACTTCTTAACACTTTAAGGTTCTGCGCAACAGTTTGGTCGACCACACTTTGAGTCACAATATCTCATTGTTACCTCCGCCAAGGAGGTTATGTTTTCATCGGCGTTGGTTTGTCTGTTTGTTTGTCTGTCTGTCTGTCTGATTGTTAGCAAGATAACTCAAAACGTTATGAACAGATTTTCATGAAATTTTCACAGATTGTCAGAAATGGGGTATCCTACAGATGATTAGATTTTGGTGGCCATTTTCGTGGCCACCAAACTACTAAACCACTAATCCTATCATTGTCAAACCAATTGCTAGTCATATGTTTTCATGGTCAAGGAATCTGAAAACGTACACACAAACACTGTATGGGGGGAACTGTGGCGGTTGGCGGAGGTCTGCGCTCTCCGAGTGCTTTTCTAGTTGAATAATGCATTGAGCTTAACGCAACCTGAATGAGCCATCTCTGCCACTTGGTTTAGTTGTGCTATGCTAAAAAAATCCTCTAGATGGCACTGCGTGTTTGAGCAGTCCCTAACCCTAACCCTAACCCTAACCCATGAGCAAATTCTACTCATTTGTTGAAGAAAATTAGCAAATTATTTGACTTGTTCTCAATGTTTTTTTATGCATTTAAAGGTATATAATACTTTTACTATGAACAGACCTCTCAACTGTTCGGTAGAGGCCTATATCTGTCTGATTTTGGAAAAACAGTTGATTGTTGTTATTGCTATCCTAAGTGAGTAAAAAATGCAAAGAAAACATTTTTCCATTGCTTTTTTTCTTGGTGTGGACCTTAAAGGGTTAAAAAAGGCCCTCATGTTCATGTTTCATGTTTGTCGTTTTGTCTCTTTGTTTGTATAATTAAATATTAGTAAAAAGAAAATGACCAAAAAAAATGAAAGCAAATGCTTGGAGGAATGTGCCCACATCTGTCAGCAGGCCAGATGAGTGTTTGTGCCTTTGTCACGGTCTTATTTCTTACAAGTTTGTTGCAGTAGATAATATGGATACTTTGTGAATTTGTGCAGTAGATGACTGCAAAAAATGAAAATAACGCCAATGTGATCATATATTGACAGTCATTTGTGGCTATAGGAAACCTTGTGTTGAGCATATCTCATCGTGAGTTTTATGAAAATAGATGTAAAAATAAATGAAAGCTTGACTAAAGACTACTCTACTCACCTCAGAAGGGAAGATGGGCTCTCTGTAATTGGTCTGCATCCGCGAAATTGACCAGCTGATCTTCTCAAAAAGCATTTCAAACTGATTCCTAGTCAATCTAAAATACACCTTGAAATGGGCACCATCAAGGTGCAACTCCTTTACGAGTCGATGGCACTATCTCCCAGTTGTCTTATTGTCCTGCAGGAATGTGTCTTCATATGCCAATTCATCATCCCCAATACAAAGAAGATAAAATACGTGGGAAAAAATAGTTGCAAATATTGTATAAACAATCAGCAAAAATGATTTTCAAAATATTGGAATATCAATAATTGACAAAAAATCTCATGTGCCCCTATTTTTTTTGTCTTTTTCCTAAAAGCAATAATAAAAAAAGGTCTGTCATTCAACTAACTTTTTCTGAGAGACCATTCTAGAACCTGAGGCCATTAATATTGGCAACTTCTTCACAATACTGTGGGCTTATTGGTTACTTCTGGAAATGTCTTGTAGTCCACATCCACATGCTTCCATATGTATAAGAGTAGTTTAATATGTTTCATAATTAAAAGTAACAATTATTTATGTTGACTTTGCTATTTTTCATACAATCTTGAACATGCAGTTTTAAACTTAAAAGCGCTGTCCCTGGAGGCAACCTTTCTTTTAACTGGGTGCCACTTCTGACCAGAATTTAACAAGCAGGTGTGGCAGTGCATTGTATTTTTAAACAGGTAACACAAAAACGTGACCTGAGGAATTTCAATCCAGGAAATAGTTTTCTAAAAACCAAGGCCAGTAAGGCCACACAGGTTTGTTACACACAGAGACATAGATGTGATCCCATTAGTAACAGATTTTATTAAACAAATAAAAAACAATCATTTGGTTTGTAATTAAAACCACAACACTTGCTTGTTGTCTACAATGAATTCAATTGGCAGCACAATTTCAGTTAAGCAAGAGCATGCTCAAGATCAAGGCTGAGGCTTACTGGGAGGCTAGCCGGAGAAAGGAAAGAAGGGGTCTTAAACTAAACACCGTGTGAACTTCACACCAACCATATGGACACCCTGCATGCACTTCAGAGAGAGTCGTAAAGAAAAACCACCACCAGGGGAACCGACTGCCACACATCTCAGGCCCACAGCTTCCGTCCAGCAACATAAGAAATTTATTAAGTATTGCACAAAAAAAATGACTATAACCCATAGCAATAAAAGCAAGGTTGTCAATAATAACAGACAAATGCAAAAGAAAAATTAGAAAACAAAATGAAAGGCACAAAATCCATACTAGTCACCCAACTAAAACTCAAACTAAACAAAATTGGTACAACAGGATGAAATCAATTTAAAATGAATAATAGATAGTTAGAATGCAACTGAACAAAATACTGGATAAACAAACAAAAAAACACAGCTATCCTAAAAACAGTAGTTCTATAGAATAAATGGGCAAATAAAAAACAATTAATGAGATAAAAACGGAGCACTGTGGCAATCTTTTTCTTATGTCCTTAAAGTTTTGAATGAATGAAAGACAAGACGAGATCATGCAAAATAAGAAGAGACAGACAAGACAGCAGTTTTAGAGTGAGAGGCGGCCGCTGGAGATGAGCCACACACCGTGGCACTGATTGCCTAAAATAAAAATAAAACAATTGGCATTAGTGCAACATAACTTAGACTGTTAACCTCTTGCACTCTGTTGTACTGCGGGCGGGCAAGTCTCTGCGTCCCAGAGCGCACGAGGGCGCTCTCGTGTGCCCTCGTGCACTCTAGGACGCATGATGGAGATGGTGATGGCGTCCAAGCGCGCACTGAAAATAAAAGCTGCAGACACAGCCGCGAACAGATTAGTTCATCTGATTGACCTCTCATTCGACTAATAAGAGCCTTGAATTGGGTTTCTTAAACCTTGAAGAACCAATGACTGAAAACCTAGCAAGAAGGACCCGCCTACCAACGCTGTGAATGCAGTGAGCCAATTGAAGCAGAGAAGTTTGCGAGCTGTTTTCTTTAAGGCTGGGTAAAGACTGACTGCTGCAGCGGATCAAAAAATTACCCGCAGGAAGAACCGTCACAGACCCAGCAGCACGGAGACCACCCACAAATGCAACCTGTGTTACAGCGACTGCCATTTGCGCATCGGCATGTTCGGCCACAGGCGGTGCTTATTTTGTTTTTGTTCCAGCAGAGTAGACGTTATGATTTCTTCCATGGTCATAGACCGATGGAGGCCGATGACGAAGGCTGAGTGACACACACACCTTTGCCAGTCTTTTTTTAATTACTACTGTTATTTGTTTTGAAAAATCGTTCTCCAGAAACCGCAATCATGGAAGCACAAAACCGCAATAATGGAATTATGTTTTGATTGGGTCGCGAGACCAGAACCACGAGCGGACCAGCGTCGCGTTCGTCTGACAATGAGGAAGAGAAGTTCGCCAGGACTCTGCTGCTGTGAAGAGGTAAGGTGTTATAAGCTAAATTATTCTTTATCCCTGAAAATTGTAATCCAAAATGACTTTTGACTGATCGGTAAATTACAACTGTGCGGCGCACAAAGTCTGAAGTTCATGCGTCGTGGTACACGGTTCGTTCATCACGTCCAGACCGTGAACGCCGCCCCCCCCGCTATTCTTCTGTAGCGAGTGGGGGAGGAAGCCGCGGTGACTGCACTGCTGTCGCCACATCGCCATATGAGGCTAATCCGTCATGTAGCGATGGGCGATGTTCGTCCTCTGTAGCGGGGGGGGGGGGGGACAACCCCCCCCCCCACACACACACACAGACACAGCCCTGAGTGTGACCTTTCATTAGAGCCCAAAATGAAGCTTCTACATTGAATCATTCAAAAGTTACAGACATTTTTCCAAACTGTGCCATTTGGCACAATTTGGCACAGTTCCAAAACGCCTGGGAACTACCTGAGGAAAAAGCTGTGTAATATATTCATTTTTTGTGGTATTGTTACAAAATTTGGACCTCAGCTGGATAACACTTGGTTCTACATTTCTGTTGCATTTTCCAGCCCGGATCTGAAGCTGTGTGTTATTTGCAAACATTTGTATCTAAAAAAACACCCAGGCCAAATTTATTTTCTTCAAGTTCACTATGTTTAGATGACTGTAACTCAGTGGCCGGAGCACTTAGAGAGATTATGACTGTTTTGCCAAAAAATTCAAAGTGTTTTCTTTTAAATGAGACCAACCCCATGAAGATGCTGCAAAGGGTTGAAGAACAGCTTTGGATTTAATTTGGGAATATTATTTTTTGGCGTTTTTAGGGAAATTGACCGGAGTGCAAGGGGTTAATAAGGGATATTTGGGAACGAAGGAAAGTAGCTCTGCCTTTACGGGTGAGATGTGGGAGGCACAGCAGCTCAACCATAAAGGCACAAGAAGCTAGTGAGAGCAGAGAAATCACTTAACAAACATGCACATCACAAAATGGCAGCTAGGCAAATAAATTATCCTATCTTGACAAAGAGCTACAGCTGCCCGAGCTAGAGCTGCATGAGCCAGACCCGACTGGAGAAGAACAGACCACTGCACAACAAGGGTCACAGCCAACGTACTGCAAGTACAACAATAATGTCAACCCCGATGCCAGTAATTGGCAGAGCATAGCATCAACAATCGGCAGGACACAGAATGTGAAAACTTACCTTTTTCAGTCCCTCCAGTATTTTGCGATGATCGAGTCAATTCACGCAAAATCAGCCAAATAGCGTGACTATTGCATGACCTTGCAACTTTTTGTAATCACTACAACTTCTCTGCAATTTTGGGCAGTCCTCGTCAACTTCCGCCAGTTTCACCAATCAAATTTGTCCCTGAGTGACGCTCAAATGCTCAGTATAACCAATCAAATGCGTTCCTGCACCGCGTTCATTTCTGTGTTTACAGTGTTAACGGAACACTATCAGCAAAAACAGAGTGTGTGATTTAAAAAAAAACACTTACCTGTGAGGTTTTCAACACCGTTCCTTTCTCCGTCTCCACCCAGCCTGCCAGTGGACGCCTCACCACATCTCTGTCCTGACCACGTGTATGAAGTGCTGGGTTTATGTTGAAAAATGTCCGCCTGCCCCCAAAACACCCCGTCGCAGGAGCACGTGGGAGAAGAGACACCATAAAACTATCAACACTACAGCTAGTGTTTGAAAATTTTATACATCTTTAGAGGAAAAATTATTACAACATCTTGTCAATGAGCTTTAAAGCTGTGAATCTCCGGTCTGGACACGGACCAATGCACCCCCCCCCACCCATAAATGAAAGATGTGTGTTTGAAGAGACAAGTGTGTGTGTCAAGATGCACAGCAGATAGATGGGTAGGAGTTAGGCACGGAAAGAGAGAATATTATATATATATATATATATATATATATATATATATATATATATATATAGATATATATATCCATCCATCCATCCATCCATCTTCTACCGCTTTTCCGGAGGTCCGGGTCGCGGAGGCAGCAGTTCAAGCAGAGAAGCCCAGACTTCCCTCTCCCCAGCCACCTGCTCCAGCTCTTCAGAGAGGATACCAAGGCGTTCCCAGACCAGCTGGGAGACATAGTCTCTCCACCGAGTCCTGGGTCTGCCCCGGGGTCTCCTCCCAGTGGGACGTGCCTGAAACACCTCAAGTGGGAGGCGTCCAGGAGGCATCCTAATCAGATGCCCATACCACCTCAACTGACTCCTTTCAATGTGGAGGAGCAGCGGTTCTACTCTGAGCCTCTCCCGGATGACTGAGCTCCTCACCCTATCTCTGAGGGTGAGTCCAGCAATCCTACGGAGAAAGCTCATTTCAGCCGCTTGTATCCGCGATCTCGTTCTTTCGGTCATTACCCAAAGCTCGTGACCATAGGTGAGAGTAGGAACGTAGATTGACTGATAAATCGACAGCTTTGCCTTAGAACTAAGCTCCCTCTTCACCACAACAGACCGGTACAACGTCCGCATCACTGCAGATGCTGCTCCAATCCGTCTGTCGATCTCTCGCTCCATTCTCCCCTCACTCGTGAACAAGACCCCAAGATACTTAAACTCCTCCACTTGGGGCAGGAGCCTGTCCCCAACCCGGAGAGGACAATCCAACTTTTTCCGGCTGAGGACCATGGACTCGGACTTGGAGGTGCTGATTCTCATCCCAGCCGCTTCACACTCAGCGGCAAACCGTCCCAGCAAGAGCTGTAGGTCATTGCTGGATGAAGCCAACAGGACAACATCACCTGCAAACAACAGAGATGAGATCCTGTGGTCACCAAGCATGACACCCTCCATTCCCTGGCTGCGCCTAGAAATCCTGTCCATAAAAATTATGAACAGAATCGGTGACAAAGGGCAGCCCTGGCGGAGTCCAACTCTCACTGGGAATGGCTCTGACCGAGTGTTGGCAATACGAACCAAACTCTCACAACGGTCGTACAGAGACCGAATAGCTCGTAACAACAAGCCCGATACCCCATACTCCCGAAGCACCCCCCACAAAAATCCACGAGGGACGCGGTCAAATGCCTTCTCCAAGTCCTCAAAACACATGTAAACTGGTTGGGCAAACTCCCACGAACCCTCGAGAATTCTCGAGAGGGTAAAGAGCTGGTCCGATGTGCCACGGCCAGGACGAAAACCACATTGCTCCTCCTGAATCCGAGGTTCGACCAACGGCCAGACTCTCCTCTCCAGTACCTAGGCATAGACCTTCCCAGGGAGGCTGAGGAGTGTGATCCCTCTAAAGTTGGAGCACACCCTCCGGTCCCCTTTTTTAAAAAGAGGAACCACCACCCCGGTTTGCCATGCCAAAGGCACTGCCCCCGACCTCCACGCAATGTTGCAGAGGCGTGTCAACCATGACAACCCAACAACATCCAGGGCCTTGAGGTACTCGGGGCGAATCTCGTCCACCCCTGGGGCCCGGCCACCAAGGAGATTTTTAACCACCTTGGCGACCTCAGCCCCTGTGATAGGCGAGTCATCCCCCTTGTCCCCAAACCCTGCTTCCTCTGTGAAAGGCGTATCAGTGGGATTGAGGAGATCCTCGAAGTATTCCTTCCACCGCCCGACGATGTCCCCAGTCAAAGTCAACAGTGTCCCATCCGCACCATACACAGTGTGGACGGGGAGCTGCTTTCCCCTCCTGAGCCGCCGGACAGTTTGCCAGAATCTCTTTGAGGCCGACCGAAAGTCTTGTTCCATGGCCTCACCGAACTCCTCCCATACCCGGGTTTTTGCTTCAGCAACCACCCGAGCTGCACTCCGCTTGGCCTGCCGGTACACCTCAGCTGCTTCGGGAGTCCCACAAGCCAACCAAGCTTGATAGGACTCCTTCTTCAGCTTAATGGCCCCCCTCACCACTGGTGTCCACCACTTGGTTCGGGGGTTGCCACCACGAGATGCACCGACCACCTTGCGGCCGCAGCTCTGGGCCGCCGCTTCAACAACAGAGGTGGAGAACATGGCCCATTCAGACTCCATGTCTCCAGACTCCCTCGGAATGTGGTTGAAGTTCTTCCGGAGGTGGGAGTTGAAGACCTCCCGGACAGGGGCCTCAGCCAGACGCTCCCAGCACACCCTCACTATACGTTTGGGTCTACCAGGTCTGAATGGCTTCCTCCCCTGCCATCGGATCCAACTCACCACCAGGTGGACACGATAACAAAATCGATCATCGACCTGCGACCTAGGGTGTCCTGGTGCCAGGTGCGCATATGGACACCCTTATGCTTGAACATGGTGTTTGTTATGGACAGACTGTGGTTAGCACAGAAGTCCAATAACTGAACACCACTCGGGTTCAGATCGGGCAGGCCGTTCCTCCCAATCACCCCCCTCCAGGTTTCACTGTCATTGCCCACGTGCGCATTGAAGTCCCCCAGTAGGACAATGGAGTCTCCAAGAGGAGCACCCTCCAGCACCCCAGTCACAGACTCCAAAAAGGGTGGGTACTCTGAAACATCATTTGGTGCATAGGCACAAATGATGGTCAGGACCCGTTTCCCAACCCGAAGGCGCAGGGAAGCAACCCTTTCGTCCACCGGGGAAAACTCCAATATAGAGGCAGCAAGGTGGGGCGATACAAGAATACCCACCCCTGCTCGTCGCCTCTCGCCCGGGGCAACTCCAGAAAAGGTCAAGCTCCAGCCCCTCTCCAGGAGACTGGTTCCGGAACCGGAGCTGTGTGTTGAGGTGAGGCCGACTATATCTTGCCGGTATCTCTCAACCTCGTACACCAGCTCAGGCTCCTTTCCCACCAGAGAGGTGACATTCCACGTACCAAAAGCCAGTTTAAAAAGCTTGGGATCAGTCCGCCAAGGTCTCCGCCTTTGACCGCCACCCAAGCTTTATATATACTATATATATAGTATGTATATATATATATATATATATATATTTTTTTTTTTTTTATTTTATTTTTTTTTAAAACACAGACTCCACTAGACAATACAGAGCAACAGAATAAATTATTTATTTTTTCCTCTCCTCTCGGTACCAAGCGGTTGAGGACCGTAGGGAGTTTTCAAATGAAGGTGCTGCCAATAATTTCCAAATCTGTACTTTTTAACATTCATTCAATGCAATTTAGCTGTTGAAATGGATATTGTGTTAAAGTCTGTACTTGCTGTTGCACAAGAGTTTCTGCTTAGTTTAGAAATCACTGTTTAATAGGAAATTTTTGACAATCCTGTGCTTTTGTATTGTAGAATATCACTGCAGTAAACTGGAAAACAAAAGCATCTGCTTTAAAATTTGTAATTCTTCCCACAACTTTTAGTGCCAAAATAAACTCTCAAAACATTGCAACTTTTATCACAACTTTTTAAAAAAGCTCCCACAATTTCAGGCTTTTTGGGCTGCAACAATCATAAAAACATCCCGCGAAATCCCGAAGGGACTGCTTTATTCTGGTTCAAAGCAGCACACCAACATGCTAAGAGGCCTCACATGCCAAACAACACACCACACAGTGTTGCCAGAAAGGAAATGTTGAAGTATTGTGCCAGCAACTTAAAATTATCATATTTTGAGGAAAATTATGGTACACATCGAGTTTTCATTCTGACGTGTCTCGGGACCATCTGCTTCAGCAACATATCATCACAGATCGTGCATATTATGGCCTTTAACACAGTTTTATCTTTAAATAGTCTAACAGATCGGTTGAAAAACATAATGCTTTTTGGAGACCAGCGCCTCTACCTGTGTGGAGTACAGGATGAGCCCCTGGTTTGCACTGAACAGCCCAAAATATCAGTCATAATTAATAATCTTCGATAAGGCTTCTGTTGAATCATCATATATCAAGGTCTTGCCTCATAAATATTTTGATAAGTAATTTTTTTTATACACTAGGGATAAACATCAAAATCAATCCACCTAAACTACTGCTAAAATGCCTCTGATAATTTAAGTAGAAACCTGTTTCAGTTTTACTGAGAACCAAAATCCAGTGACATTTTTGCAGACACTTGCACAATGCAGCAGCAACAGAAACCTTTCGTGATAATGTCAACAACAGGTTTGAACTACCCAGTAAAACTGGTGTCTGCCCCCCCCCCTTTTCGTTTCTCAACCTGCTGGTGATGTTGCTTACTTGGTGAGTCTGCTGTGCCTGCATTAATCAAGTGTCCTAGTTTTTATGGGTGAACATATTGTATGAATTATTCACCAGAACTATCCTGGAAGCCAGGGATCACCAGCTGAATCACCCACCTGAGAAGCAAACAAGCCCCATCCGCTCGGTTCATCCAAATCTCAGTTCGATGAGTGGTAGACAGTTAGAGCTCCAGTACAGCACTGAGTGATTCGGTGTATCACAGGTCTTTTTAGCTTTACTCAGTACATTCAGTGAACTGTGGCTCCGATCACTAGCCTCCATCCAAAGCTGCTTCTCTGCTCTGCAACCGCGACACGTCTTCTTTTCCACATAGCCTACGCACGTGTAGCATCATCTCACTTTGGCTCAGCAACAATTATTTTTCTGCTTAAAGACATTTTTGTTTCATCCAGGAATAATGCAAAGAAATGGATTTTCTTCCCCCAGGCCACAGCTGAAATCCCCTTCTTTTGTTAAAACCAGCCTAAGGAATTTCCCCCAATGTCCAGCTTCACTTTTATTGCCCCCATAAAACCTACACAGATCCACGACTCAGTTAATTTCCTTAAACTGTGGACATGCTGGATTTAAACAACTTTAAAGTACATTATTACAAACTCAATTCTAAACCTTCATTCTTTTCAGAACTATGAAAATGCAGATGGACTCTGATGTGTTTGATGTGGAAAATCAATAATATGTGTGAAATGCATTAATCTGTGATTTTATATATATATGCATGTTGATGTTAAATGAATGTTTATTCCTGCATGTTGATTTAGAAGCACTGCTTATAAGATACACTAAGGTTAGTTTAGTTATACATAAGTTTGTAACAGTACATTCCAATGCATTTAAAACTGTATTCCTGTGGACTGATATCATGTGTCACCAGTCTTCATAGAACCCCAGCTTCTTCATCCTATTGGTCTCTCACAGACAAGGCCTGTTATTGGACTAAAGGTTCATCGAGCCCGCCCACGAAGGACGCTCATTGGCTGAGATTCCGGTCAGGCCGGAATCCCGCGAAACTCAACAGAGCTTATAAAAAGGAGAGAGACTCTTTTCCCAGCCTCTTTCTGCTCCGGATTCTCTTTTCGCCTGCTCCCTTCTTTCTGATCTCCTCCATTGTCTACACACAGCAAGGGAGAACAAAGGACCACATGGCGCTTTTCTGAACACAGCAGATAATTTGTTTATGTAACTTTGTATTTTCTTCTCTTAAATGCCTAGGAATTCCTTTTTCTTTGAGCTCAATTCTTAATCGGAGTCAAACTCCAATTCTTAATTTATCACTTTTTGTTAAACTTTCTGTAAACCGCCGTTTAATTTTAAGGTAAACTTTAATCTTGACTTTATTTTTATAATATTTTTCTTGACCAAGCACCTCCCAAAACTATTTTTATCTAAAGTCCGAAAGTTTCTTTTCTAATTTGAAATCGGATTAGATATCTCTTAATTATTACCGAAGACCTCTTGAAGAAAGACGCAGCTCCCACATAACGTGCAGCTGTAGGATCAACACACAGCTGTCCCACATCACTCTGAAGAGACGTCGGCACCATCTGGCTAAGACCCGTTTCAACTGTGGGTCATGCAGCCCAGAATCCAGCCTCCTTCGACCGCTTGAATCTAAAGGTCGAGCTGTGAACCCTTGAAGTATCTGCTGGCAGATATTTCCCTCACATCCACAAAGTCTTGGGCTGAAAAAGGACGACAGAACTGCCATCACTGAGGATCACGTGAGCTAAAAAAACTTTAATTCATCTGCTGAATTAAACTTGAGGTTCGGTACTAATTTATATATCTAATCAGATGCAAATTAAGAAGCCCTTAACATAACTCTCCTTTTCATTAAAATTCCGTTTTTATTTTCTTAAGATTAATTTAGGACTTTTTCATAATTAGCAAACTTTCTCCATAAATTTGCGTTGTTTTTGATAATCTGTTAACTCAAACTGATAGAAATTCGTTTCTCAGTTTAACCCTGGTTCCGAAAATATTGACATTGTTAATCTATCATTTACAAGATTGATTTTATGATTAATGAAATTATTTCGATGTCTATTAATCATTTTGTTTAATAAATATTTAAAAATGAGAAGTTGTTGGGAATTTATTTCATTCTGAGTCTGTTTCAAGCCCAGGTATCGAATTCACGGAAAATTTTTGAGACTGATTATTGATTAATTTATTGAGTGATCAAACAGGTATAAAGTGAAATTAAAGATCAAATTGCTTCTTAAAGATAGAAGCTGGTGCCCCTTACGAGTGTTATTAGCTTTTCTGATGTATATGAAATGAGATTTGAGCTCAGATTCCAATACATCAATATAAATTAAATAATTCATACCTGATCATATTTATTATTTATTAATATTCCCATATTTTACGTTACACACGTGAGATGATGCATAAAAACAAGCGTAGTATGCATGAGCAGGATCCATATTCTGATTGTGTTTGCTAATATATTAACTTAGTCACCTAATGAAGGGGTCAAATTATCATACATTATGGGATTTTTGGAATTACTGATCGTATATACGATAATTATCATATGTCTGGCAACAGTAAGGAAATGGCATGCCAGTGAGGATATCACGTTCACCCACAGCACCGCCTATCAATTAAAGTGCCACAACAGACAGGGGCACGAGAAGGATGAAAAAAAGAGAGAAAAGATCTATCCTGTTACACAATAAATTAAAAATTCCCCATTATTCTCTTTTTCCATATGTTGACACAGCTCCCAGAGGTGCTTTGGTCAAAATGACTGGAGGATTTAATTACATTAGTGCTATTTGATGAAAAGGGAAGAAAATCTTGTCAAAACTGGCTGTTATATGGTATATTGTTTTGAATTGATTTGAACCATTTCCTCCCTCTTTCAACATTTATCTGTTTTGATGACAATTCCATGTTTGGGGAGAAAGTTTTAGCATTTAGTTTTAGTTTTATCATAGCAGTCTGTCGGGGGTGACAATGACTGTTTCGTTTCAGTCTGATCAGATTCCTCTATGCAGCTCTGTCTTTCGCCCTTCGCTGCCAGGAACTCATGGCCTTGTTAACCCCGGCGATGTCCGAGCCAGTATGAGTTGCTTTCTGACTGACCATTTCATGAAACTGCTTGCAAAGTATTTGAGTTTAAAAGCTCAAATAATGCATTATTTGAGACAGAGATGTGTGGTTTGATGTGTCAACAGCGTATGAGTGATCTCTGGGGTGTAATCAGCAAAGAAGAAACCCTTAATGAGTGAATGGCTAACTCTGCTAATGGCAGTTGACGACTTGTCAAATTTATCTTCCCTTGAAGCATAATGATGCAGGATGTGTCAGGATCTTGCCTGTCTTACTGATATCACAGGGTGGATGGCACTGAATATTGAAAATTTTAACAAAAACGGAATGAAGTCATGCTGTTTGGTGCTTATGGTGGCACCATTATCACCCCTTCTGTGGACCTGTGCCCCCGGGCTCTTTGTGAAAAATCAGTCATCTCAAACCTGGAGGCTGGAGATTTTTAACTTGACAGTCAAATAAATGCAGTTGTGAAATAAAGGTCAGTTGAGGCGGCTTCTGGCCCCTGAGTCACACTTCATTTTAATAGTTTATCCAGCATTTACTGTAAGTTTATTTAGTTTTCTATGGTTTGCATCTCTGCCTTTGTCATTTAATATTAAATAAATCCTCATTCTTCCGCACTCTTGCCTGTACCTGGGTACTTTCCATGCCTGTTCCTTTGTGGATTACTTATAACACAGAGATGATTGCATCTTTTTGGTTGTGGCTCCAAAACTGTGGGATGAACCATTAAACATCAAATGGGCTTCCCCACTCACTCTTTTTTTTAATCTTGTTTAAAAACACATTTTTATTCTTTGAATAATGTGAGCTACTGACTTTTATTTATGTTTGAGCTTCATACTTGCCTCTTTGTTTTACTCCTATGCATTTTTATTTTGTTAAATTGATTTATTTTTCATTCATTCATTCATTCATTCATTTATTTATTTATTTAATGTACAGTATTTTGGTCAGCTTTGTTGTAAATAAAATGGAATGGAATGGATTTGAGTTCATTTTCTACAAGTGCAAGGGATTACAAGAGTCTGATGTCTGAGATTTAAAGATAATAGAAATCTTGTATCTATAACAGTTTTCAAGGTGCTGTCTTTTACTTCACAGTCATGGTTTGGTTTTCCATGCCATTGGATCCAATTGATGGATTTGTGAGGGACTGTGTGCTTCTTGGAATCCACCATCTAATACACACTAAACAAATTAATGCACAAGCGTCTTCTTTCCTTTCAAAGTCGTAACATCAGAACCAACACCAAAATGGCTGTATACAAAGCAGTGGTCATCCCAACACTCCTGTACTCATCTGAAACCTGAACAATGCACCGTAACCATCTGAAAACATTGGAAAAGTTTTATCAAAGTTGTCTTTGAAGTATCCTGAACATCAGCTGGGAAGACAGAGGAACAAATGTCAGCATTTGAAAGCAGCCAAAAAAACAAGCATCGAGGCTCACATTATCGAGTCAACTGAGATGGAGTGGGGATGTTGCTCGAATTGCCAATGACTGTTTACCAAAACAAATCTTCTATTCTCAACTGAAAGAAGGGAAGCAGAAGAAAGGAGTACAGAAGAACAGATACAAGGATCTGTTAAATGCCAACATGAAAAAGTGTAACATTTCAATGTTGTTGGGCACCACATCTCCCAACAACATTAGGCGGCTGTGGTGCAGGTGTAGTGTGGCCATCTACTAACCGGAGTGTCAGGGGTATGATTCCCATTTTGTCTGCAGTCTGCATGTCAAAGTGTTCTTGAGCAGGACACTGAACCCCCAGTTGCTCCTGGTGGGTCAGGCCAGTGCCTGTGTATGGCAGCTTCACCGCCATCAGTGTGTGAATGGGTGGATAGCAGGATCTCTAAAGCGCTTTGGTCATCTAGAGATGAAAAAAGTGCTGAATAGGTGAACACCATTTTCCACTGATTTCAACAACTGGGAAGAAAATGCAGCAGACCAAAACCTTTGGAGAGCCATCATTCATGAAGGAATGACAACAATCAAGGTAAACCGATGTGAAGAACTGGAAGAAAAGCGAAGAAGGAGAAATGAGAAACAACTCCAACCCAGACCAGATCTTCCCCAAGGAATAGCTTCTGCAACTTGAAGAAGATCCTTCAAAGCCTGAATTGGACTCATCAGCCACCTTCGGGTGCACTGACAACCAAACATGGACTAGAAAGAAGACATCATCCTTTGAAGAAAGAAAGATGGATAGTCATGACTTCACAGTCATGTTCTTATAGCATTGTTACCTCTTCACAATTCTAAGTCCCTGATGTTCATTCTTACTATAAATGACTCAGTATTATGTTTCCATGGCACACCTCTTTCATCTGCCGCAGATGAAAGAGGTCCCAAAAATGAGCGCAATAGAATTCCACTCTGCAACAAATTATAGTTTTAAACCAACCAAAATTCATCCCTTAGAAGTAGAAATAATTTAACCTAATTAAAAGCTCAGCTGGCAGGCCACTGTACTCATGCATGACATCAACCCAAATTTCTTCTTCAGCTGTATTTTTTTTTTTTTTGTTACTTATTTGTACCCATAGGTAGATTTGGTTTGCAGTCTGGTGACAAGCCACCGGCTGCTGGTCGCTGCGTGCGCCAGCGCCCTAAACCTACATATTTTTGGTATGCAGGAGGAAACCGGAGAAATCCCGGAGTAAACCCACGCAACACGGGGAGAACATGCAAACTCCACACAGCTCACTGTTGGTCGGGGGCTGGGATCGAACCCACGATCTCATGATCCCCGCGATTCCCCGGCCGAGGGTAAACTGTGCTGCCACAGTGCTAAACCACTGTGCCACTGTGCAGTATTTGTGTCTTAAGTCAAGAAAAGAAGAAAGCTCTTAAGAGTTGGTTTAGATTTTCAGATCACTGTCTTCACAGGTCTACATGTTTTCCAAACAATGTCATAGGAAAATGTAAAGGTCAAAGCAGACACATATTTACTATTGACCAAATCAAGGACATTTTTCTGTTTACAAGTTTTGGCTTCAGATCCGAGAGGAAAAAAGTAGCGGGCAACATTTTTAATGGTATTAAACAAACAGAAAGGTTTGAATTTGAAAATGATTTAGATAAAGGAAAACGAAAGAATATTCTGCATTTTGAGGCTTGCATTACCTTATTTAAAGATGTGGCTCCTTCATTTATGGTTTAACAATGTAACATTTTTTTCTGTAAAATTTATTTAGGTTTTATGTAGAAAATTGTCAAAAACCAGTGTGCAGTCTCCAATCCCCCTTCCCCCCCACCAAAAAAAAAAAATGTAATTAACTCGGAAGCGAAAAATAAAAGGTGCAAAAAAATGAAATTTTTCAGTCCGGTCAGAAACTTACCCTTTGCAGAGATCAAATATCAAGGCACTGTTCCCATAGGTGGTGTTTAAAGAATCAGTTTTACAATTTTGCAATTATTTTAAGAATGGCTGGGTCTATACTCAAAACTCTTTCATCATTCTAATCTTTGAAATCTTCCATAATATTGGTCCATTGGCCTCGGTCCATAAAAAATATGTTTCTGCCACATACAGATGTGGACAAAATTGCTGGTACCCCTCTGTTAATGAAAGAAAAACCCACAATGGTCACAGACTGCACTATGTGGAACTCCACAATATCTGCTGCTTGTTAATATTTTTAAAAATTACATAGATTAGCATTACCTATTCTTATTCTACCTTTTATTGCATGCATAGTTTTTTATCTTTAGTGTTACTCTATGTTTAATGTTGCAGCATTGCACCGAGACAAATTCCTAGTTTGTGTACTACATGAACAATGGCAATAAATCTCATTCTGATTCTGATTCTGATTCTGAAATAACTTGAATCTGACAAAAGTGGTAATAAATAGAAATTCTATGAAAATTAACCAATGAAAATCAGACAATGCTTTTGAATTGTGGTTCACCAGAATTACTTTAAAAAACAAACTCATGAAACAGGCCTGGACAAAAATAATGGTACCCCTAAAAAAGATTGAAAAGAATGTGCCATAGGGACATGTTCAACCAAGATGTGTCCTCTAATTAACATCACAGGTGTCTACAAACTTGTAATCAGTCAGTTGGCCTATTTAAAGAGTGACAAGTAGTCACTGTGCTGTTTGGTGACATGGTGTGTCCCACACTAAACATGGACCAGAGGAAGCAAAGGAGAGAGTTGCCTCAGGAGATTAGAAAGAAAATTATAGACAAGCATGTTAAAGGTAAAGGCTATAAGACCATCTCCAAGCAGCTTGATGTTCCTGTGAAAACAGTTGCACATGTTATTCAGAAATTTAAGATCCACGGGACTGTAGCCAACCACCCTGGATGTGGCCGCAGGAGGAAACTTGATGAAAAATGGAAGAGACGGATAATACAAATGGTAACAAAAGAGCCCAGAATAACCTCTAAACACATTCATGGTGAACTCCAAGGTCAAGGTACATCAGTGTCAGATCGCACCATCCATCATTGTTTGAGCCAAAGTGGACTTCATGGGAGACGACCAAGGAGGACACCACTGTTGAAAACAAATCATAAAAAAGCCAGACTGCAGTTTGCCAAACTGCATGTTGACAAGCCACAAAGCTTCTGGGAGAATGTCCTATGGACAGATGAGACAAAACTGCAACTTTTTGGCAAGGCAGATCAGCTCTATGTTCACAGACGCAAAAATAAAGCATACCAAGAAAAGAACACTGTCCCTACTGTGAAACATGGAGGAGGTTCTGTTATGTTCTGGGGCTGCTTTGCTGCTTCTGGCACAGGGTGTCTTGAATCTGTGCAGGGTACAATGAAATCTCAAGACAATCAAAGCATTCTAGAGAGAAATGTACTGCCCAGTGTCAGACAGCTTGGTCTCAGTTGAGGGTCATGGGTCTTGCAACAAGATGATGACCCAAAACACACAGCTAAAAACACCCAAGAATGGCTAACAGTGAAACATTGGACTATTCTAAAGTGGCCTTCTATGAGCCCTGATCTAAATCCTATTGAACATCTGTGGAAGGAGCTGAAACATGCCGCCTGGAGAAGGCACCCTTCAAACCTGAGACAACTGGAGCAGTTTGCTTATGAGGAGTGGGCCAAAATACCTGCTGAGAGGTGCAGAAGTCTCATTGACAGTTACAGAAATCGTTTGATTGCAGTGATTGCCTCAAAAGGTTGTGCAACAAAATATTAAGTTAAGGGTACCATAATTTTTGTCCAGGCCTGTTTCATGAGTTTGTTTTTTTAAAATAATTCTGTTGAACCACAATTCAAAAGCATTGTCTTATTTTCATTGGTTAATTTTCATAGAATTTTTATTTATTACTACTTTTGTCAGATTCAAGTTATTTCTGTGACCATTGTGGGTTTTTTCTTTCATTAACAGAGGGGTACCAACAATTTTGTCCACGTCTGTATTTAAAGAAATGTGCAAGTAAAATTAAAATGAACTCCACAAAGGTGATTCATCCAATCAGTTTGGATGAATCACTGGCCTTACCCACCGGGAGCAACTGGTGCGCAAAATGTGCAAATTGTGCCCTAAGTGTCAATATTTTGTGTGGCCACCATTATTTTCCCAGCACTGCCTTAACTCTGTTGGGTATGGAGTTCACTAGAGCTTCACAGTTTACCACTGGATTCCTCTTCCACTCCTCTATGATGACATCACAGAGCTGGTGGATGTTAGAGACCTTGCACTCCTCCACCTTCCATTTGAGGATGCCCCACAGATGCTCAATAGAGTTTAGGTCTGGAGACATGCTTGGCCAGTCCATCACCTTTACCCTCAGTTTCTTAAGCAAGGCAGTGGTTGTCTTTTAGACGGGGTTGTTATCATGTTGGAATGCTGCCCTGCGACCCAGTTTCCGAAGGGAGGGGATCATGCTCTGCTTCAGTGTGTCACAGTACATGCTGGCATTCATGGTTCCCTCAATACAGACCAATTTGATGCAGTGTGTGCCGTATGGTCTGAGTACTCACAGGTTTACGCCCCACTCCTTCAATCTCTGCAGCAATGCTGGCAGCACTCATACATCTATTTTCAAAAGACAACCTCTCGATATGATGCTGAGCACATGCACTCAACTTCTTTGGTCGACAATGGCAAGGGCCTGTTCTGAGTGGAAACTGTCCTGTTAAACCATTGTATGGTCTTGGCCATCATGCTGCAGCTCAGTTTCAGGGTCTTGGCAATCTTCTTATAGCCTAGGCCATTTTTATGTAGAGCAACAATTCTCTTTTTTTTTTACATCTTCAGAGTTCTTTGCCATGAAGTGTCATGCTGAGCTTCCAGTGACCGGTATGAGAGAGTGTGAGAGCGATCACACCAAATTTAACACACTTGCTCCCCATTTACACATGAGACCTTGTAACACTAATGAGTCACATGACACTGGGAAGGGAAAATGGCAAATTAGGCACAATTTGGGCATTTTCACTAAGGGGTGTACTCACTTTTGTTGCCAGCGGTTTAGACATTAATGGCTGTGTGTTGAGTTACTTTGAGGAGACAGCAAATTTACACTTTTATACAAGCTGTACACTGACTACTTTACATTGTATCAAAGTGTCATATCTTCAGTGTTGTCCCATGAAAAGATATAATAAAATATTTACAAAAATGTGACGGGTGTACTCACTTTTGTGAGATATTGTACATCTTATTAGTTTTGATTTTACAGTAATTTTGTAGTTTCAGCATGCATTTTTTTAAAAATGTATCTTCTGATGTTGTGATTCAAATTTAATAAACGCTTGCCCTCACAGTAGGAGCTACAATTTTTAGAAGTGCTCCAAATTTCATGCAATTCTATTCATTGTATATGTCACAAATTATCTTTATGAAATATCTCTGCTTTTATGTTGTGTCAATAGAATAATGTAACACCAAGGGCTGTATTACAACGACGGGGTCAGTTAGTCAATTGTCAGTGATGCAGAATGCATTAATGGGCATTTCCAAGTTCATTTCCTTATCACAACAGTGTAAAAATGAGCTTTCTGCCGGCGCATGATGCAAAGAGGCCAGTCTAGTCATTCAAAGGTGTGCTTTGGATAATCCAATCCAAAGTGCTCCTTCCCATCCCTTTAATGCAAAGAGGCACATTATCTAAAGCAAATTGTGATCATGAGGATTTAAGATGGGTTTTGCGCTGACTAACACCGTGTATGTGAGCCAAAATGCACGGGACAATAATGCTGCTTGGAAATGAGGACATCAGTCACAGTTGATGCCCAGTTGGTTATGCTAGAAAGCATAAACAGGGAAGAATGGACTAAAAAATCAGCTGAATGGTTTAATGTAGTATGCACGGATGCAACACACAGACATGAATAGGTTTGAAATTTCTGGAAAAGAGGATGATGCCTGTGCAAACTTTCATAAGCTTTAATTAACAATTGCGTCGAAGATGCTCCCGGCATATGGGGATATGGAGTGATGCCTCTCCTGTAACTTTTGCCAACCAAGGCTCTCCTCGGCTCATGCAGGGGTCTGCCGAGGTTTCTTTCTAGCCCAGTCCCTCTAGGGTGGGAGGGAAGCAGGAGACCTGACTTCTCATCTGCAGCTGACGACCGCCCCAAAGCAAGCCCACTCTCGGTGGCCCCTCCAAGAGGCTGGTGGGTGGTGGTTGGGGGTGCTGGCTGGGGGAGAACTGCAACCCTAGGCGTGGTGCTGATGCCAAGGTGAAAACCCAGGGCGTATGGTTGAGACAGATGTGGACTCATCTCCTGTCTCTGTGTGGACTTACAGTGAAAAGTAAAACTCCGCTCACTCCTTGTTCATTCATTTGTTCCCCTAAAAATAAGCACATTAATGCCTAATTAGTCCATGATGAAAATGAAAATGTGGATGCAATAAAAATCTTCAGACTGAACGTACCTCCCCGTGCACACACATTCTCCCTGTTCATCCATTCATTCCCCTAAAAAAAATCTTAGATTAATGCCTAATCTATAGACATCAATGGTAAGTCTGTAATTAAAATGAGAGTGTGGATGGAATTAAAAAAAAACAAAAACAAAAAAAAACTAGTGTGTAATCATCAAATAATTAACCCTGTGAGTGTGTATGTTGCCGAACTGCGACATAACCCCTAGTGGTCAAGAGTGGTAAATATTTTTTGTCAATAAAATAGTTCAGATTTCCAAGGCTATAACTTGAAAGTTGCAAGAGATAATGGCTTACTGTCAATTAGAAAGATGTAAAATATTTTCAAAAGTTTCAGATAGGAATAAATTTACACATCTAATTTGCATAATGTTGCAGAACCTCTTTAAATTCCATAACAGTTAAAATTGGACTTTGGACGTATTTACACAAAGAATAATTCAGTCTTTTGACACCGTTTCTTTTTACAAAGGTACCTCATCATCTTACCTTCAAAGTATATGAACAAGAAATCAATACATTTAAAAAACCACAAAATAAGTCACTTACTGCTATACAGTCTGTTGACAAAGGGGAGCTGGCGTGGTCGCTGCGCTTTCACCCATTATGGTCCTTATTTTGCACTCTGCCAGTAATATAAAATCTCTATCACATGTAAAAAGTCTTATGATTATCCCTCATAAATTGTGCTTGTATCCTGTGGCTATTTTAGGCGTACAAAGCCGAAAAAGTGACGTGACAATTGCGGACATATTAGCTTTCTGGGCTAAATGCTTAAACAGGAAAAGGAAATGAGGAGTTCTTCTTCTTTGGTGTATTACGTGTCATCCACTGAGTCCTCCAACGGATGTCTGCCACCTTTTGGAAATGGCAAATCAGTACAATCAGTACAAATCCCCAAGGCAGGCGATCATGTCAGAGTGAGAAGACAGGCGCAGTACCGCGCTCTGCCACTAGGGGCACAAAAATTCTCACACTCAAAGAGTTAAAATGACGAGCGATTATATAATGACTATTTCAACTCTCTCCATTACAATAACAGAAAATCCCAGCGCTGCCGTTTTCTCATGAGCTTTGGAGCCGTGGAATGTCAAAACATGCCGCTGAAATATCATTAAACAATGCGCTTCTGACAATAGACCTCCTTTTTACTGATCAAAAGCGGATTCTCATGGAATGCACTATAATAGTAATGCGCATTAGATTGCACACCGTCACACCTCTTAAATGAGGCGCTTCCTCCCAGCACATAGTGGGTATACTGTCAACTGGTAATTTGAGGGCATGACACAAGGCATAAAAAACAGACAATACACTGACAGAAACTAACAAAAACACTGATGTATGATGGAAAGTATGGCGGAGGAGTGTATGGATGATCACCCTTATAGGGCCCCATGACTGTGAACAGAAGAAATCGTGAGGTGTGTTGTGTTAAGCTGTTCATGTGGTTTGCTGGAGCCGTGTTTAAATCTTCTAAACATCCACCAAAGTACAACATTCCTCTTCTGTGTATTTTAAAACTATGGTGTAGCACACCATAGGTTTTAAATGGTGGTGATAATCAATTCAAAACTGTTTGGCCACTGAGTTTTGTGTTTAGATGGTGTTGTAGTTAGACTGTAGTTGGACAGTGACATGTTTTTCAAAATTATCCACTGGCAAATGCTCCTTTTTGTTTGAGTTCAGTTTGAGTTCTCTGTCAACTACTAATCACCTTTTTTTTCCCTCTAGTGTTGTGGCTGGCCAAGGTTCCAATTATGATCACAGTGTAGATATAAATCTGAGATTAGTTATCAGTTTGTAAAGCCTCAGAACACAAGCATTTTAAATTAAAGTGACAAGCATACTCATAGTACCAGTACCAACTTATCAATCAAGTTTTCCTGTAGGTTTGTCTTATCTGTTTTTAACAATAGGTTGTTTGTATGACCTTGAACTGTACTACTAACTGTACTACTAATGCCTAAGGATGATTTTGGATGCATAGTGATAGGGCATAAATAAAAGATTTAATTTTTTAAGTAACTATATATTATTATTATTATTATAATTAGGATATTCATTGTTTGCAGTGTAGTGGAGCGATTTGAGCCATGCTATTGTATTGTTTTTATTTAGTTTATCCAGAATTTCTACCACTCTCTGCCAGAAATATTAAATAAATATTTTGATTTTTAGAAATAATTGCTCTTCTGTCTTTGGTCTGAAGAAGAAAAACAGTAGTATTAAATTGAATGGTGCTGTATTCCCCTTTAGAAGCAACCATGCTCTTTCTGGAAAACACTGTTACCAAACCTCTGAAAAGACCCCTGCTGCAGAGCATATGCAGCATTTATTCAAATGGCACAAGACATATTATCCTTGGGATGTTAGCAAAGAAGAGAAAATACTTTGAAATAAGAAAGTTTAATAGTTCTGCTGAGATCCAAGACTCAGTCAACTGCAGTAATATATTAAATTTGAAATCAGAGAAAGAAAACGATGAACTTCCCAAAGCTCATGAGGCATTATGCAGGTTAGATAAACTCCAGAGAAGACTGTTCATATAAAACAAGTTCTTTCCAGGATTGAAAGCAGAAAGATATATGCTTAATTAAATAGACTTTGGCGGAGTGGTTAGCACTGCGGCAGCACAGTAACTCACCCTTGGCCGGGAGATCCTGGGTTCGATCCCAGCCCCCAACCAACAGTGATCTGTGCGGAGTTTGCATGTTCTCCCCGTGTCTGTGTGGGTTTACTCCGGGATTTCTCCGGTTTCCTCCCACATGCCAAAAACATGCAAGTTAGGTTAATTGGCATCAAAACTGGGGATTCTAAATTGTCCTTAGGTATGACTGTGAGAGTGAATGGTTGTCTGTCTCTCAGTGTTGGCCCTGTGATGGACTGGCGATCTATCCAGGGTGTACCCTGCCTCTCACCCAAAGATGCTGGGATAGGCTCCAGCCCCCCCGCGACCCGAAAAGGATTAAGCGGAAGAAGATGAATGAATGAATGAATGAATAAATAGACTTTTTTTCTGAGAAGCTGTGTGTATTGCTATATGAGTTAATAAGCAGCTACAGTTAAAACCAGAAGTTTACATACACTGCATAAAAAGACACAACCTTTTTTTTTCTTTGCTGTGTGACATTAAATCAGACAAAACTTTTCATTTTTTAGCTCAGTTAGGATTACCAAAATTATTTGTTTACTAAATAATTTTTAAATTTGCTAAACAATTTTTTTAAGAATTTTTATTTACTTTCTTCAAAGTCAGAAATTTGCATTTATTTCCTGATCATTTGGTAGCAGTACCTTTAAACCAATGGTTTATTTTGAGGGGAATGAGTTATTTTGAGGGGACAGCAAATTTACACTGTTATACAAGCTGTACTCTGACTACTTTACATTGTATCAAAGTGTCATATCTTCAGTTCTGAAGATACTGAAGAAGTGCACCTTCCAACAGTAGAGGAAGGTGCACTCAGGTGGACTACATCTTATGGAGAAGGAGAAATCTGAAAGCAATAGGAGACTGCAAGGTGGTGCAGGGGAGAATGTAGCCAGACAGCATTGGATAGTAGTCTGTAGGATGATGTTGCAAAGCAAGAAGAGGAAAACAGTGAAGGCAGAGCCAAAGATTAAGTGGGGGAAGTTACAGAAGGAAGAAGGTCGTGCAGACTTCAGGAAGGAGTTGATACAGGCTCTGGGTGGTAGCGAAGAATTACAAGATGACTGGGAAAGTACAGCAAAAGTATTGACGGAAATGGGTAGAAAGGTATGTGGTGTATCCAGTGGATGGAGGAAGGAAGACAAGGAGACTTGGTCATGGAAAGAGGAGTTACAGAAATGTATTCAAGGAAGAGGCTAGCAAAGAAAAAGTGTGATAGACAGCGATCTGAAGGAAGTAGACAGGAGTATTTGGAATCTAGGCATACGGCAAAGAGAGAAGTGACAAAGGAAAAGGCATATAGTGCACTGTAAAACTGAATTAGTTCACAGAACTCAAAAACTTATGCGGAAACCAATTACCTAATAAATTTTAAGTAAATGACATTATTTTTTTGAGTAATCTTAAATTTGAAAATACATTTTCAAGCAAACTTTTTTTTAGTAAACTTTACTTTAAAAATACATTTTAAGTAAATATTTTTTGAGTAAACTTTAACATGAAATGTATAAAACATTTGCTGAAAATGTATTTTTAAATTTAAGATTAGTCAAAAAAAATAATTTCATTTACTTAAAATTTATTAGGTGATGGGTTTCCTCATAAGTTTTGAGTTCTGTGAACTATTCAGTTTTACAGTGTGAGTTATTGTTTCTCACTGCAATTCATCGGAACTCATCTGCAGTGGATGATGAGATTTTAACACTACAGGCTGACATTGAGCTTAAGTCCAGGGCTCATGGACAGTTTTTGAACTTACTCACAGAGGAAAAGTATCCGAGCATAAGGAAATATGCTACTGTGGGACACATGTGTATCACTTTAAGCTTCACATCTCAGAGTAGAACAAAGAACTGGGTCTCCTGGGAGATAACAGGAGGATGTGAAAATTTAGTCTTTGGTATGCAAGAGACGGCCTTGGGGGATTTCCTGGTCTGCCAGAGACTATGAGGAGGATGTTATAGGATTTAAGAGAAGATGCATTGTTACTTGTGATTAAAGGCAATGTGACTGTGAGCTTTGACGGTCCTGGATATATAAAGGACGAATGTCTGTGTTTTTCCTCTTTCTGCTTTGCTGATGTTGGAAGATGTGAATAAACCTGACTCGTGAGATAAACTCTGCCTCGTCATTTTCACATTTCCACACTGGTGACCCTAAGACGTATCATGGATGAAAGAAATTCCCCCGGGCCAGCCGAGTCAGGAGCTCCCAGCCAAGCGTATGCCGCTACCGTCCAGCTACCGGACTTTTGGCAAGGCAACCCATGCTCCTGGTTCCACTTGTTCGAAGCACAGTTCGCCCGCCGGGGGATAAGGGTAGATGACACGAAGTTCTACCATGTGATTGCAAAGCTCGACAACCGCACAGCTCGGCATGTGCAGAGCCTATTTGAGCGGCCACCGGCCAACGACAAATACGGCGCGTTGAAGGCTGCGCTTATCCAGCGCTTCACTCTCTCAGTGAAGGAGAGAGCGGAGAGGCTCCTGGCTCTGAACGACTTGGGAGATGGCACGCCCATTGACCTGATGGAGAACATGCTGAGGTTGAGGGGCTCAGACAACGACAACTTCATCTTCACCCACATTTTCCGCAGGACCCTACCGTCGGCCACGAGAGCGACCCTGGCCAGTTCGCCGTTGTTGGCCCAGCGGGACTTCCACACGCTGGCCCAGTAGGTGCACCAGATTCTCAACGCCAGCAAACAGCGCGCAGCCACCGCAACAGCGACGGAGTTCGGCGCGATGGCCGGAGATGGCGGGGGGCCAGAGACGGCTGTAGCAGAACCACCGACGACGGCGGCGGCGGGGGCCAAGGATCGCGGAGGAGACACCCTCTGTTTCTACCATCGCCGCTTTGCAGAGAAGGCACGCAAATGTATACCACCGTGCCAGTTCAAGCGCTCGGGAAACGCCAAGACCGGGGGTCGGTAGCAGCTGCGGCCCTCGGGGAGGAGAACAAGCTGCTCTACTTGAAGGATGCGCGCTCGGGGAGGCATTTCCTCGTGGACACAGGCTCCCAGTTGAGTTTCATCACACCTTCCTCCGCTGACCGGCTGGCGGTTTCCAGAGGTCCCAGGGTGTCAGCAGCGAACGGCTCGGAGATTAAGTCCTTTGGTGAGAGGACTCTGCTTCTGTCCTACACGGCCGTACATTTGAGTGGACTTTTGTCATAGCTGCAGTGAATTTCAATATGTTGGGGGCTGATTTTCTGTGCTCACATGGTTTGTTGGTTGATCTTTTTCTAACAGGCGCCTGGTTAATGCACTTTCTTTTTATTCTATCCCCTGTACAGCCCGAGTGGCCCCGCCAACAGCACAAGCTAACGTCACAGCGGCAAGCGGTAAGTTCCACACACTGCTCACTCAGTTCCCAGCACTCACGGTCCCCACATTTTCAATGGCCGTCGCCAAACACGGGGTGGAACATTTTATTACTACCACCGGACCACCCATTTTTGCAAAAGCTCGGCACTTGGATTCAGCTAAACTGACCATAGCGTGCGAGGAGTTCGCCAACCTGGAAAGGTTCGGCATCATCAGGCGTTCGAACAGCCCATGGGCTTCCCCGTTCCACATGGTCCCGAAAGCTGACGGCTCGTGGCGACCTTGCGGAGATTTCCGCAGGTTGAACAACACCACAGCGCATGACCGCTACCCAATCCCGAATATCCAAGACTTTTCCGTTCATTTGGCGGGGGCGCGCGTTTTTTCTAAGATAGACTTGGTCCGCGGTTACCACCAAGTCCCAGTGCGCGCTGAGGACATACCCAAAACAGCGGTAATAACTCCGTTGCGCCTATTCGAGTTTTTGCGCATGCCATTTGGGCTTAAAGGAGCTGCGCAGACGTTCCAACGCATGATGGACGCGGTGTTGCGTGATCTCCCCTTCGTATTCGTCTACCTGGATGACATCTTAGTATCCAGCGCATCCGAAGACGAACACGAAAACCACCTCACGGCAGTTTTCCAGAGGTTGGGAGAGCACGGTTTAATAATCAACCCAGCGAAGTGTCAGTTCGGGGTGACGCAGATTGATTTTTTGGGGCATTGCGTGTCTCCAGAAGGAGAGGTTCCGCTGCCTGACAAAGTGCGCGTGGTAGCAAATTTTCCCCAGCCACAAACGGTCAAGGCGTTACAGGAGTTTTTGGGAATGGTGAATTTTTATAACCGTTTCCTCCCCCGCACAGCGCAGCTCATGCAACCACTGTATGCCACACTCAAAAAACAAAAACCCACAACTAAGATCGAATGGTCTCCGGAGCGAGAGTGAGCATTCTCGGAGGCCAAGACAGCCCTGGCAAATGCTGCGTTGTTAGCACATCCAGTCCCAACGGCCCGCATAGCGCTCACTACTGACGCGTCAGATGTGGCCATAGGGGCGGTCGTGGAGCAGCATGTAGCCGGGACTTGGCAGCCGCTTGCCTTTTTCAGCAGGACTTTGCGCGATAGTGAACGAAAATACAGTGCATTCGACAGGGAGTTGTTAGCTCTCCACTTGGCCATTCGCCACTTCCAGTTCTGGCTGGAGGGACGCCGTTTCACCACGTTCGTTGACCACAAGCCGCTGACATTCACGATGGCCAAGGTTTCAGAACCGTGGTCAGGCTGGCAGCAAAGACAGCTGGCCGCTATCTCAGAGTTTACTACCTATATTCAGCATGTGGCGGGTAAACTGAATGTAGTGGCAGACTGTCTCTCGCACGCCATGGCGGCCCCAGTCCGCGTAGGGATAGATTATACAGCCATGGCCGCGGATCAGGTTAGCGACGCGGACGTGCGCACGCTCCAGTCTGGACCAACAGGGTTAAGGCTGGAGAACAGGGTGCTGCAAGACGGTATGCCCCCCCTAACCTGCGATGTCTCCACTGGGCGACCGCGTCCTGTGGTACCGGCCGCTTGGCGCCGCTGCGTTTTTGACTTGATTCATTCTCTGGCGCACCCGGGAGTGCGCGCATCGGTCAAAATGGTAGGAGAGAAATTTGTATGGCCGAGCCTGCGCAAACAAGTTAAGGAGTGGGCAGCAGCCTGCATGGCTTGTCAACGAGCCAAGGTACACAAACACACGAGAGCTCCCTTGGAGCCGTTTCACATCCCGGCTAAGAGGTTCGATCATGTTCACATGGACCTCGTAGGCCCCCTCCCGCAGTCACAGGGGTGCACACACCTTCTGACAATGGTGGACCGCACCACGCGCTGGCCGGAAGTGGTCCCACTGGCGTCAACCACAGCCGAGGAGGTGGAGCGTGCATTTTTAACAGCATGGGTAGCGCGCTTTGGAGTCCCGTTGGACATTATGTCCGACAGAGGTCCTCAGTTTGTTTCCGAACTTTGGTCAGCAATGGCCCGCAGCCTGGGGGTAACGATCCACCGCACAACCGCGTACAATCCGCAGGCTAATGGGTTATGCAAACATTTTCATAGGTCATTGAAAGCGGCTCTCAGAGCGTCGCTGACGGATGCAAATTGGGTGGACAGGCTACCGTGGGTTTTATTGGGGTTGCGTTCTGCACCTAAAGAGGATTTAGAAGCCTCCCCGCCTGAGCTAGTTTTTGTGCAGCCACTTCGGCTGCCCGGGGAGTTTCTCCCAGATAATCCTGCGCCAGATAGCTCCCCGTCTCGGCGGTTGCAGCTTGGCACAGAAGCGGGCACGCTGCCTGGCCCCGTTCACCACAGTTTTCCACGCGTTTTTGTGCCTAAGGCTTTGAAAAACGCAGAGTTTGTTTTTGTCAGACATGATGCCCATCGTCCACCGCTGCGACCACCTTATGATGGACCATTTAGAGTGCTGGAAACAGGGGACTGACATAACGCACGGCTCAGGAGACGCACACACACAGGCTCAGAGAAGTTCAAATAGTTTATTAACAACAGGCGTGTATGAATGTGTGTCAGTGGGATGTAAATGTATTGGTGGCAGCGTCTGCTTCGGGCACAGAGGCAGGAGACCGTACAGCCGGACAACCCTATGGGAAAGCACAAGCAGAAGGGTGACGGGCACACACCAACACAGGAGATATATGAGCGAGAGAGGAGCTTACTTGGATAGGACAGATGACTGGCACAACAAGGGACGAGGTCCGGTAGACAGCCACCTGAAGAGCCCGGTGCAGCAGCGAGGAATAGGCGATGGAGAGGCGTTGTCCGCCGCCGAGGAATCCACCTGTGCACAGGGGAGCAGACTGGGAAGAGAAAGGAGGTAAGGTCTTCTTACCAGGGTAATGCGCTGAGGGTGAAGGAACTCACAGCGATGCATGAAGAAGTCTGACGGCTTCAGGCCGAAGCTCAGGGCAAGGCGGCTTATATCCCTCGCCGCTGATGATGTGCAGGTGTGCGTGCAGGTGGCGCCGCTGATGAGCGGCGCGGCGTGACAGTACTCCCCCCTCTAGCAGCGCCTCCTGGCGATGGCTTCTCTGGGTGCGCTCGGTGGAAATCAGCGATGAGTGATGGGTCCAACACAAACGATGGGGGTACCCACTGCCGATGTTCGGGCCCATAGCCCTCCCAGTCCACCAAGTACTGCAACCCACGACCCCGGCGCCGGGAGTCCAGGATGGAGGCGACGGCCCAGGCCGGATGGCCACCAACCATCCGGGGCGCGGGTTGTGCAGCAGGAGGAGGGCAAAGGGGGTCGGAGACTACCAGCTTCACCTTGGACACGTGGAAGGTGGGATGGATGCGGAGGGAGGGGGAATAGCTACACGCACAGCCACCGGGTTGACGATCCTGGTGATGGGGTATGGACCCATGAAGCGCTGTGCCAGCTTCCTCCTCTCGCCCTTTAAAGTCACGTCCTGGGTCGACACGTAGACTTGTTGCCCAACTCTGTACGCCGGGGCAGGTCTTCTGTGCCGGTCCGCCACGGTTCTGTTGCGCTCCGCCGTGCGTAAAAGCGCATTGCACGCTGACGCCGGGAACAGCGGGGGGTCATAACCCAGGGACGCCTTGAAGGGGGACATCCCTGTAGCAGAAGAGCGAGCGGTGTTATGGGCGTATTCAACCCAGGCAAGGTGGTTACTCCAGGACGTGGGTTTGGATGCCGTTACACAGCGGAGCGCAGCCTCCAGCTCCTGGTTGGTCCGCTCACACTGCCAGTTGGATTGGGGGTGATGGCCGGAGGAGAGGCTCACCTTGGCTCCTAAGGTGTTGCAAAACGACCTCCAAACCTCTGAGGAAAATTGGGGCCCTCGGTCCGAGACCACGTCCACCGGAATCCCATGCAGCCTGACCACGTGTTGGATGAGGAGGTCCGCCATCTCCAGGGCAGTTGGGAGACCTCGAAGGGGGACGAAGTGCACCGCCTTGGAGAAGCGGTGCACGATGGTCAGGATGGTGTCGTAGGTGTTCGAGACTGGGAGTCCGGTGACGAAATCCAGGGCGATATGCGACCAGGGCCTGCCTGGGACGGGCAGAGGCTGGAGCAAACCCGCTGGAGGGGCATTTCCCGATTTGTTGGTGGCACAAACTGGACAGGCCCGGGCATAGCGGGCAGCGTCCCTCCGCAGGCCCAGCCACCAAAAGGACCGCTGGAGGAGGTCAATCATCCGGTAGGAGCCAGGGTGACAGGTGAGCTTGGACGTGTGCAACCAGTGGATAACCTCCCCCCGAACCGTGGATGGCACGAACAGCCTCCCCTCCGGTCCGCCGCCAGGGTCAGGTTCCACTTCCTGCGCCTTCCGGATCTTGCTCTTGATGTCCCAGGTGACGGCTCCCACGACGCACGACCTGGGTAGGATGGTGTGAACCGTGTTCTCTGACTCCTCAGGGGCGAATTGCCTAGAGAGGGCATCGGGCAGGCCGTTCTTGGAGCCAGGCCTGAAGGTGATGGTAAATTGGAACCTGGTGAAGAACAAGGACCAGCGCGCCTGGCGGGCTTTCAGGCGCTTGGCAGATCTAAGGTACTCCAAGTTCTTGTGGTCCGTCAGGACCACGAACGGCAGGTCCGCCCCCTCTAGCCAGTGACGCCACTCCTGTAGGGCGAGCTTGATGGTGAGGAGCTCTCTGTCCCCCACGTCGTAATTCCGCTCCGCCGGGGACAAGCGCCGAGAGAAGAAGGCGCAGGGCCGTTTGACCCCATCTTCTGGCGACCGCTGGGATAGCACCGCTCCCACTCCTGTGTCTGAAGCGTCCACTTCCACGATGCACTGCAGCGCGGGGTTGACTTGGCTAAGGACCCGGGAGGAGGAGAACTCCGCCTTCAGCGCCTGGAAAGCAGCTGCGGCCTCTTCGGTCCACCGGAACGGAACCTTAGGGGACGTGAGGCGGGTCAGCGGGCCGACGATGGTGCCAAAGTTTGGGACGAAGCGGCGGTAGAAGTTCGCAAACCCAACGAACTGTTGCACCTGCTTCCGTGACGCAGGTGTCGGCCACTCCACCACCGCTTTCACCTTCTCTGGGTCCGGGAGCACCCGATCGTGTGAGATGATGAACCCAAGGAAGGATGTTGTTCTTGCGTAAAACTCACATTTCTCAGCCTTCACGTATAACCGGTTCTCCAGCAGCCTTTGGAGGACCCGCCTCACGTGGACCTGGTGCTCGTCTCTGGACTTGGAGAAGATGAGTATGTCATCCAGGTAGACGAACACAAAAAGGCCGATGAAATCCCGGAGGACGTCATTGATGAGGCGCTGAAAGACGGCTGGAGCGTTGGTCAACCCGAACGGCATCACCAGGTATTCGAAGTGGCCGTTCGGGGTACGGAAGGCTGTTTTCCACTCATCTCCCTCCCGGATCCGGATGAGGTGGTATGCGCTGCGTAGATCCAGCTTGGTGAACCAAGTCGCCCCCTGGAGGGAGTGGAAAGCGGTGTCCATGAGGGGCAGGGTGTAACGATCCTTCTCCGTTATGTCATTAAGAGCACGGTAGTCAATGCAAGGACGGAGGGATCCGTCCTTCTTACCGACGAAGAAGAATCCTGCCCCCACGGGAGATGACGATGGGCGGATTATCCCAGCACTCAGCGACTCCTTGAGGTAGGTGTTCATTGTCTCCTTCTCCGGCGCCGATAGACTGTAGAGCCTTCCAGAAGGTAAGGGTGCCCCCTGGCGGACATTGATAGCGCAGTCGTAAGGCCGATGAGGGGGAAGAGCCATCGCCTTGGATTTGCTGAATACCATACCCAGGTCGTGAAATTCCAGTGGCACCAGGGACAGGTCCGGGGGCGCTGCATCCGTAGGTGAGGGAGAAGCGGACGGAGAGCAGGCAGCAGACTGTAGGCAGGTGCCCATGCAGAACGTGCTCCATGCCGACACCCCGGCGGACTTCCAATCCAGAGCGGGGTTGTGGAGGTGTAGCCAGGGATACCCCAGGATGACGGGCGACACAGAGTTGGGCAGGACGTAAAAGGTCATCTCCTCCCGGTGGTTTCCTGAGATAATAACCGGGACAGGAATGGTCTGGTGCGTAACTCTCCCAAGGGAGGCACGAGAGAGGTTGACCAGGGAGATTGGGTTTCTGAGTGCCTGACAGCGGATGTCCAATTGGGTTGCCAGGCTTTGTGAAATAAAGCTGCCTTCTGCGCCCAAATCCACCAGTGCGTGGGTGAGATGCCCAGTGGGGTTGTGGCAGAAACGGATGGGCAGCTTCAATCGAGTGAGGGAATTTAACCGATTGACATCCGCGAGGCCCCCTACAGTGACTCGCGGACCCCACCGACTGGCTTTCCGTGGGCAAAGCTTCACCGTGTGTTGGTCATCTCCGCAATACATGCAGAGATCCAACTCACGGCGGCGTTGTTTCTCCGCAGGGGAAAGCTTTGTCCAGCCCGTCACCATCGGCTCCGACTCCTCGGGGCACGATGGTGGCGGCGCCGCCAGGGGGCGAGCTTGGAACAGGCGTGGTGAGACTCCACGAGGGCGAGAAGAAGACGACTTCCGCCCCGAGGAGCGCTCGCGCAGCCTGTTGTCCAAACTAATCGCTAAGGATGTTAGCTCCGCTAGCGTCTCAGGAATATCCCGCCCAGCCAGTTCATCCCTCAGATCATCATTGAGACTGCGGAGGAAAAGGCCACAGAGGGAGCGTTCCTCCCAGCCTAATTCCTCCGCCGCTACCCGGAAGTCGACCGCGTAGTCCGCTGCCAACCGGCTTCCCTGCTGGAGGGCGAGAAGCCGATCGACCTGGACTGTCTCGGTAGGAGAATGGTCAAAGACCTCCAGGAAGCGTCTCACGAATTGGTCATAAGTGAGGGTGGCATAACTGGGCCTTGCCATTACGGCGTAAGTCCATGTTAATGCTCGCCCCTCCAGGAGATTCCCGATATAACCAATTCGGCTATGATCTGAGGGAAAGTCCCCGGGCACACGGTTGAAAACGGACTCACACTGCATAATAAACCCCCGCGCTCCACCGAGCTTACCGCTAAAGCGGGCGGGGGTTGGAATGGGCGTGAGCCGAACCGGTGCACCCGGAGCCTGCTGGACGGCCACTGGAGCAGCAGGAGCCGTGCCACCCTGACGAGCCGGGGGGAACGGCTGTTGGGGGTCCAAGCGGCCCAACCGGTTAGTTAAATTTAACAACTGATTAAAAATCACCTGTTGCTGATAGGCTATCTGATCCACTCGAGCCTCGAGAGTGGAAAACCGGTGTGCGAGCCCGCCGTCTGCCGAGCCGCTCTGCTGAAGCCGTACTGACATAACGCACGGCTCAGGAGACGCACACACACAGGCTCAGAGAAGTTCAAATAGTATATTAACAACAGGCGTGTATGAATGTGTGTCAGCGGCATGTAAATGTATTGGTGGCAGCGTCTGCTTCGGGCACAGAGGCAGGAGACCGTACAGCCGGACAACCCTATGGGAAAGCACAAGGAGAAGGGTGACGGGCACACACCAACACAGGAGATATATGAGCGAGAGAGGAGCTTACTTGGATAGGACAGATGACTGGCACAACAAGGGACGAGGTCCGGTAGACAGCCACCTGAAGAGCCCGGTGCAGCAGCGAGGAATAGGCGATGGAGAGGCGTTGTCCGCCGCCGAGGAATCCACCTGTGCACAGGGGAGCAGACTGGGAAGAGAAAGGAGGTAAGGTCTTCTTACCAGGGTAATGCGCTGAGGGTGAAGGAACTCACAGCGATGCATGAAGAAGTCTGACGGCTTCAGGCCGAAGCTCAGGGCGAGGTGGCTTATATCCCTCACCGCTGATGATGTGCAGGTGTGCGTGCAGGTGGCGCTGCTGATGAGCGGCGCGGCGTGACAGGGACAAACATTTTTTGCTAGATTTGGGGGGCAGGAAGGAAAAGATTTGCATAAACAGGCTCAAACCCGCCTTTGTGGTGGCGGACGAGGATGTGCTGTTGGCCAGGGCTCCTCAGCATGGCAGACCCCCTCGGGGACATTCCCCAGAACACCCACAGGGAGTGACAAACAGTTCTCACCCCCAGACAGCAGCTCCCCAGCAGGATGGCGCCGCAGAAGTGGCGAAGCCCGCTTACAGCAGATACGGGAGTAGATTGAGGCCCAAGCAGCATGTGGGTTAATGTGAAATGATTTTATCATGACATGCAGACTGTTCTTCTGTTGTTCCATCTTAGATGTTTGGGGGGGTCATGTGGGACACGTGTGTATCACTTTAAGCTGAACATCTCAGAGTAGAACAAAGAACTGGGTCTCCTGGGAGATAACAGGAGGATGTGAAAATTTAGTCTTTGGTATGCAAGAGACGGCCTTGGGGGATTTCCTGGTCTGCCAGAGACTATGAGGAGGATGTTATAGGATTTAAGAGAAGATGCATTGTTACTTGTGATTAAAGGCAATGTGACTGTGAGCTTTGACGGTCCTGGATATATAAAGGACGAATGTCTGTGTTTTTCCTCTTTCTGCTTTGCTGATGTTGGAAGATGTGAATAAACCTGACTCGTGACATAAACTCTGCCTCGTCATTTTCACATTTTCACATTTCCACACCACCTCCTTTACTGCATTATTTGGCTCTACTTATCTGTGTGAATCAACCTTTTCCCACATGAAGATTATTATGTCAAAATACCGTTCCACTATGACTGATGATCATTTAGAAGCCTGCTTGAGACTAGCTACCAGCAGCTACTGTCTGGACTATGCAACCCTGGCTGACTCCATCCAGTGCAAGTCATCAGAATAAGGTAATGATCATGAATGTATTGAGCTGTATTGTGCCATAAGGATTCACGCAGTTATATAATTTGTGGCATACATTGTACGCCAACGTATATTGCAATATTTGGCATTTTTTAAATGTAGGTAGATCATTTTAACCCGGTCATTTTAAAAGTAGCTCACAAGCAAAAAAAAAGTGTGGACACCCCTGCATTGCACTCCCTGCCTGCCTAAGCCGGCCTCTTAGAGTGCAAAGGAGCACATTAAATGGGCCCCAAAATAAAATAAATAAAATAAAATAAAATTATCCCCTTTGGGAGGGTTTCTTAGGAAAAGGAAAAGAGTCAGATTTAGTTCAGTTCCCAATGTGCCCTGCTCCTCCATGGGAAAGTGTTCAAGTCACTGTGTGTGTGTATGGGAATGTTTGTTTTAATTGTCTGTATTCAATATCCAAGGTTGTCATAGCCAGGAGCGGCACTGGGGTTAAGCTCCCAGTGCTCATAAAATGCTCCTTATGGCGTGCGTCTCGAAAAGCCTCTGACAACTAAGTCCAACTCCTAGCCTGCCCGTGTGGTTTAGTCTCTAAGCCTGGCGGAACTGCTTTTACTAATAGGAGAAGGGGCGAGGGCGGATCTCTGGCGCCTTAAAACCAGATGCTTCGGGTAGATGGTGGCTCATCAACCTGGGAAGGTAGCCCATCTAGGGGAAGGCAAACCCTGATTTCAAACCTCCGCTGCCTTGCGGCATACCCGGTCACGGGAAAGGCTTGGGGAGTCAACCCTGAGGAAAAATCCGGAGTCGGAGCCCCTAAGGCAGTTCTATGTTGTGCTCAACATCATTCTGGCAGCTCCTGCAACGGCGCTGGTGCCAAACTGTAGCAGCCCTGCTGTTCCTTTGGATTCATCAGTGACGTGGAGAGGGGGGACATGCTGCATGGGCAACATCTTGTCCTCCATATCTTCCTGCCCAGGCTTGAATCCTACCAACGTCCAACGCTGGAAGGTAGAACACCGGATCACTGGAAAGGACACTCCAGCTTCGCCTTTGACGTAGACAAAACACGGGGAATGACAGTTACCGGTTATAAGCCACCGCTCAATTGGCGTAGAGCACAGTGCCAGGGGTTGTTCCTGATGGTGGGAGGGATCATCGGATCTCACTGGACAGCTACCGCCCGCCTCAAGCTGGGCAGCCCCCAGCCAAAAAGGTGTTGTCCCGCCACAGCTTGCTTTCCTCATTGGGTGCATGGGGATGAGGAGAAATCCGAACAGCAGGCTGAGAACCTTCGCACCAGGCAAGACAAAAAAACAAAAGAGACCAACTCTAAAACTGGGAACTTGGAACATCCGCACTATGATGACAGGACTCGCTGCTAACCTCAAGGACATCAACAACACCAGGAAGACTGCCGTCATCAATAATGAGCTGAAGAGACTGGGAGTGGATATCGCCACTCTCCAGGAAACACGGTGGGCTGACGCAGGCACACTGAGAGAGAAGGACTACACGTTCTACTGGCAGGGAAAGGGCAGTGACGAACACAGGGAACATGGAGTGGGCTTCGCAGTGAAGAACACCTTGCTGAAGATGGTGGAACCGGGCAGCACTGGCTCTGCATGACTCCTCACCCTCCGCCTCAACACCACTCAAGGCCCAGTCACCCTCGTCAGTGTGTATGCCCCAACACTGACAGCCACACCAGAGGCAAAAGACGAGTTCTACGAGAATCTCGCAACAACCGTCAGGATCATCCCCAACTCTGAACAACTCATTCTCCTTGGACACTTCAATGCCAGAGTGGGTGCTGACCATGACTCCTGGCCCTCCTGTCTTGGACCTTTTGGCGTAGGCAGAATGAACGACAACGGACAGCGGCTGCTCGAGTTCTGCACATATCATGATCTGTGCATCACAAACTCGTTCTTCAAGACCAAGCCCCAACACAAGGTTTCCTGGCAACATCCGCGCTCAAAGCACTGGCACCAGCTGGACTTGATCCTGACCAGGCGCACCTCACTGAAGAACGTGCTAATCACCCGTTCGTTCCAGAGTGCAGATTGCGACACAGACCATTTATTGGTGTGTTGCAAGGTCAAGCTGCAGCTGAAGAAATCCCATCGTGCTAGACAGCCTGGAAAGGCACGGATTGACACCAGCAAGATGGCTCAACCAGAACTTGTTGAGCAGTTTGCCTCCACCTTTGAGAAGGAACTTGGTGTACCAAAAGAAGGAGAATCTGCAAAGCAGAAGTGGGAAGAGCTGCGAAATACCATCCACCGCACAGCCTTGGCTACCTTTGGGAGGAAGACCTCGAAGTCACAGGACTGGTTTGATGCCAAGTTGACCGAGATGACCCCCGTCATTGAAGCCAAGCGCTCAGCACTTGCTGAGTACAAGAAGTACCCAAACGAGAAGAATCTCCAGATTCTCAGGGCTGCGAGAAGCAAAGTTCAGCAGACTGCTCGGCGCTGTGCCAACGAGTACTGGACTCAGCTCAGCCAAGACATTCAAACCGCTGCCACAACAGGGAACATCTGTGGTATGTACGATGGCATCAAGAAAGCACTTGGTCCGGCTCAGAGCAAGACGGCCCCCCTCAAATCCTCCACTGGGGAGATGATCACAGAAAAGAACGAGCAGATGGAGAGATGGGTGGAACACTACTCCGACCTCTACTCCAGACAGGACACCGTGACACCTTCAGCCCTTGATGCCATCGACTGCCTGCCATCCATGGACGAACTTGACGCCGAGCCAACCATCAACGAACTCAGCAAGGCCATTGATAGCTTGGCCGCTGGCAAGGCACCCGGCAATGACGGCATACCCCCTGACCTGATCAAGACCGCCCTACTGCTGCCATTGCATGACGTCCTCTGCCAGTGTTGGAAGGAAGGTGCCGTACCACAGGACATGAGGGACGCCAAGATCATCACCCTCTACAAAAACAAAGGGGAGAGAAGTGACTGCAACAACTACAGGGGCATCTCCCTCCTCTGCATTGTTGGCAAAGTCTACGCACGAGTTGTTCTCGTTCGTCTACAGAAGCTTGCCGAACGTGTCCACCCCGAGTCTCAGTGTGGCTTCCGCGCTGAGCGATCGACGGTAGACATGATATTCTCCATCCGCCAACTCCAGGAGAAATGCAGAGAACAGAACATGCCCCTGTACGTCGCCTTCATCGACCTCACAAAAGCGTTCGATCTGGTCAGCAGAGAGGGCCTTTTCAAGATCCTGCCAAAGATAGGATGCCCACCAAAGTTGCAAAGCCTCATCGAATTGTTTCACACCAACATGCAGGGGATACTGCAGCACGATGGCAACGTCTCAGAGCCATTCAACATACGCAGCGGAGTAAAACAGGGCTGTGTACTTGCGCCAACCCTCTTTGGGATTTTCTTTGCTATGCTCCTGAGGCATGCCTTCAGCACAGCAACAGAGGGAATCTACCTGCACACAAGATCTGAAGGCAGGTTTTTTCAACCTCGATGGCCTGAAAGCCAGAACCAAAGTACGCGAGGCTCTAATCAGAGACATGCTGTTCGCAGACGACGCTGCAGTCGCAACCCACACACAGCAGGAGCTTCAGACCCTGATGGACCGCTTCTCCCAGACATGCAAGGACTTCGGGCTTACCATCAGCCTGAAGAAGACTAACGTCTTGGCGCAAGGCACAGAAGCACCACCAACCATCACCATTGACGACTACGAGCTGGAGGTCGTGAATCAGTTCACGTACCTGGGGTCCACGATCAGCAACAACCTCCCCCTTGATACAGAGATCAACAAGAGGATTGGAAAATCAGCCTTCACCCTCGCTTGCCTCACCACACGAGTGTGGGAGAATCCCAAACTCTCTGTCAAGACGAAGATGGCAGTGTACAACGCCTGCGTCATCAGCACACTGCTCTATGGGAGTGAGACGTGGACAACATACGCCGGGCAGGAAAAGAGACTGAACTCCTTCCACTTGCGCTGCATTCGCCACATCCTGGACATATCCTGGCAGGACAAAGTGCCCAACACAGAAGTTCTGTCCCGCGCCGGCCTTCCCTCCATGTTCACTCTACTCAGGCAGCGCAGGCTCTGCTGGCTAGGCCACGTTCACCGTATGGAGGATGGCAGAATCCCCAAATACGTCCTCTACAGAGAACTGGCAACTGGCAGGAGAGACGTTGGCTGCCCATAGCTGCGCTTTAGAGACGTCTGCAAGAGAGACATGAAGGCCCTGGAGATCAACACAGAGCGCTGGGAGGACCTTGCAATGGACCGCTCCAAATGGAGAGGCACCCTGACCAGACAGCTCAAGGCGGGTGAAGAGAGACTGACTGCTGCAGCAGATTAAAAAAGGACCCGCAGGAAGAACCGCCACAGACCCAGCAGCACGGAGACCACCCACAAGTGTAACCTTTGTGACAGGGACTGCCATTTGCACATTGGCCTGTTCAGCCACAGGCGGTGCTGTTCCAGCAGAGTAGACATTTAGGATTCTCTTCCATGGTCATCATAGACCGACGGAGGCCGACGAATTCAATATCCAACACTACTCAGGTAGATTTTAAGGGTTAGTCTTATCTGTATCGTGAGTGATGGGATGGATCGACACATTGGTCTCTGGGGATGGACCCTGCAGCTGGCCACACTGCATTATAAGCTCCTTCACAATCAGTTTGTCTTGGGTTGGCTCACCACTGAACCCATAGGTTCAGATCCCGACTTATCTGGTCCAGGTCAAAAAAACAATCTATGCACACAGTGTAGAATGCAAAAGTCAAAATCTTCTTGCTATCTCATTATCTTATTATCGTCACACAAACTCTCTTTTCAAGTATAACCAACTATCAAGGGTATATAATGGCCAAATTATCATGAAACGAATAGGTACACGTCACATAACACACATTTTAGTGCAATTGAGTAACTAATAATGGACTCCCTTTCCACAGCATTAAACAAACAATAAAATCAAATAATTATTCTGAAAACATTTTTACAGTTTAATATTTTAAACCTATTCATGCATCTGCCTTAATATATTCACTTTTGACTGTTGAAATGAATTATAGTAATTCCTCTGGATTAATACTCATTGCAAACAAATACATTTTAACCATCAAATGATATAACTCACCCAAATTTGACATGTAACAATAACAGATTAAATATGGTCTCAGTGAAATAGCTTTTAAGTCAGGAACCAAACATGAAACACCTTTGTCAGTATGAAATGCCGCCAATGTTCTGCTAAAGAGCTAACAGCTGCTAACTTAGCTAAATAACAGTGTTACAGTCAACAGGAGGTAGCAGAATGATGCTAGCAGTTAGCTTGCGGCAAGCGCGATTAGCAGTCTTTTTTAAGTGTTTTCAACAACTTGAAACATCAGTATCTGTGTCTATGAGGTGTTAAACACATGGTAACCATAAAAAAGTGTCACAACTCTGATTGGTTTTAACAGAACAATACATTAAGACATAATAGTCACCGTCAAAATGGCATTAGCATTAGCATTTCTTACCGGAGTTCACAATGAGAGAGTCCATGAACAGTTGCGGCTCATCCACTTAATGTTCACACAGATTCCAACCTTGACAAATAAACAACATGTCAACAGTTTGTACAAGAGACACCTATGTGAATTTTAGTCTTTTAAGCATATTTCCATGCCAACGTTCTTGTAGGTTGGCACGTGCTCTAAAGGCAATGTCTTCACCAGAAAGGAAGTAATGCAGGAGAGGATCTCCCTATGGCGTATGTGCCACCCTCAGGCGGGGAGGGGAATTACACCACTTTATAACAGGCTCAGTAACCACATGTGGGTTACACTCTCCCCCTCAAACTCATGCACGCCCCTGTGCATGGCAATGTTCAAATAGTTATAACTTGAGGGATCAAAACAGGGGGGTGATCTAGCATTTCGCTCTCACATATTATGTCATTCCAAGCAGCAGTCAGTCCTTGAAAGAGTGACTTTGCCACTGGGACTAAGGGGTTTCCCAGCTCAGTATAATCAAGCCGCTTGGTTGGTTGACCATTCCTCTCAGACCTCCTGATGCAATCATCAGTGTTCATTTGTTCCTCATTCTCCTTACTAATCTCCCCTTCTCTTTCATTTCCAGAGACATCTGTCACTTTCAGGTACGTCTGGTCTTTCCATAGGTTTACTTTCAGGTAAGTCTAAATTCAGTGACTCTTGGTCGACTGGAGTAGTATCAGGTAGGCTATCACACTAACTGGAACATTATCAGCCAACTTGTTGAGGTTTATCTTTACATTTTCTTTAGGAAGTCTTGGACTATGATTCCTTGGAACATCTCGTGAGACAATATATCAGGTCAACTTGAGCTTGTGGGCTGGATACAAGGGTTTGCTATGGGACAACCCTCTGCTTGCATAGGCATTAACATGCAGGTCCCCCTCCTGCTCTTGATACAAGGCTGCTCCGAGGCCAATGGAACTTGCATCCGTGTGAAGGATATAAGGTAGTGCAGGACCCGTAAAGGCCAGAACTGGGGACGTTATCAACTTGTCTATGATCGTTTCAAATGCCTGTTGATAGGCGGGGGTCCAACAGCTTAGAAATAGCTCTTTGTGGTGATAGTACTGACCGCTCTTTGACTTGGACTGTTTCCCTGGAGGTGGGTCACCAGATGTTCAGTCATTCAGGGGTTTTACTATACTTGAATTGTCTTGAATGAATTTTCTGTAGTATCCACAAAATCTGAGGAAGGCTTTCAACTCTTTTAGGTGCTGAGGAACTGGCCAGGTCTTTAATGCTGCTATCTTTTCTGGGTCAGTCTCCACTCCTCTCTCTGAAACCACAGGCCCCAAATACCGGACTGAGGACTGAAAGAATTTGCATTTTTTCTAGGGAGCGCTTTAGTCCATTCTCTTAAATGGTTGAGAACTTTGATGAGTCTGGCCTCATGTTCCTCCAAAGTATTCAAGAAGACTATTTGGTCATCCAGGAAAACTGCTACTTCTTTCAAATTCAGGTCTCCCATGTACTTGTCCATCAGTCTCTGGAAGGTACTTGGAGCGTTCATCACTCCCTGGGGCATCCGATTAAACTTCCAGAAGCCAAGTGGGCATACAAAAGTGGTTTTTGGCTTGTCAGCCTCATTGACTTCTATCTGGTAGTAACCAGACTTCAGATCAAGAACTCTGAACCACTTGGAACCAGAGAGTGCTGTGAAGGTGTCATCGATCCTTGGGAGTGTATTAGCGTCTTTGACTTTCTGCAGGTTCAATTTCCTATAGTCAATACAGAGGCGCACTTGACCATTTTTTTCTTGATGACAATGATTGGAGAGGAGAATGGAGATTCACTTTCCCGAATCACCTCAGCGTCAAGAACCTCTCGGAGATGGTTGTGAACAGCTTCTACATTGTGCAGGTGTATCGATCCAGCTCTGTGTTTGAACAGTGTTCCATCACACAGTTTAATGTGATTCTTGACTTTGTCTGTCCTCCCAAAGTCGAGATAATTCTGAGCAAAGACCTCAGGCATGCTGTTCGATTTCTGAGTGAATCGGTCTTTCCATTCAAGTGGGATTGGGGATATGCCGAAGTCAAAGGTCAGGACAGTTTCTTTGGGGAGTTTGGATTTGGATGGCTGGGTCACACCTTATTTGTGAGACACAACAGTCTGGATTGCTCTGAGTTTGACAAGTACACTCTTGAATGGGATAGTAATGTCATGATCGGACACACTGGAGATGATAACTGGCACTTTGTCTGGCTGTTTGCTTGGTAGACCAATGAGGCAGCGCTTCACAAGTAGCCCTCCAGGCAGAGAGGCCGATGAAGGGTACTCCATGATGACAGGCTTCTCAACATTGAACTCCTTCACCGATACCACTCCACCAAAAACAAAAGTTTCTCCAGCCGGAATGACCTTTTTGTCTCTACCTTGCATCTTCACCAGCCCGATGTTAGTGCCATGGCTCTGTTCTCATCATAGTGGCAGTACTTTCAGATCTGTCTTGTAACTGTTAAGAACAGGATGGTAGCTCACTGAGTCTGTATCTCTGTGCATGTTGTACACTACCTCAAGAGCGTTGGTACCAATCAGTACCTGGTACCTTAAACTTCCACTGTCTTAAACAACCAAGGCCAATGTTGGGACTTCATATTCAGCTCCAAGAAATTGTTTCGGGAGGGTGATTGTGACTTTAACATACAGTATCCTAGGTAGGGCACAGGTTAACCATTGGCTCCTTCAACTTCCAGAAGATTATGGAGCGGCTCAATCTGTTGCTCAGCTGGGTAATGGTCATAGAAGGACTTGATGACTGTAGTCACTTGTGAACTTGTGTCGAGGACACAGCTGAACTGTTTGCCTCGGATGGTGACTTGGCCTGTGTTTTTCGTACCAATCAATCTTTTGGGGATTCTGAAGGGGTGTTCTCTGATGCTAGAATGTTTCAAGGCAACACTGAACTTGGGTTTGGTGTCACCTCTATCTTTAGCAGGGTGCTGTTGACCTGTCCCAGCCTCAGTTTGCCCTATAACTGAGACTCCATCTAAAAATCCTCATTGTTAGGCGAGTTCTCTTTTGTTTCCCAAAGGCGCTGCCTTTCTCTCAATTGATCTCTTTTTTCATTGACCAGAGTGGGGTTTGGCTTGTTTCTGCAAGCTGAGGAGAGGTGACCCTCCTCGCCACACTTTAAACAGTACCAAGGCCTTGGTTGGGAGCTTGGCTTTGCGTTGGTAAGTTTCCGGCTTGGCGCTCTAGGATCAAGTTTGGATGGCACTGGCCCAACAGATGGAGGATCAGAGCTCCCCTTAGGTATTGGGGTCTTTTTGGCTCTCTCAGTTGTCAGTGAGGTGAGTTTGCTCTACAGAAGTGCCACCTGCTGTTTAAGCTCTGCCAATGAATTGGACTCAGGCTTGAGCTCTGCTTGCTGACTGCAGGCGTATGAACTTTGAGAGTTTGCCACAGCCCACTGCCGATGTCAGCTAAGATGCTTCTTCATACTTGTAGTTTTAGTTGCCTGCCTATCCTCTTCAGTGCGGATTAGTAACAGGAGCTCAGAGAATGCTGTGGGGTGACTTTTCTTTCCTTCAAGGTTAAGGTCAGAGAGCAAAATGTTGTCCCAACACCCGCGACAGAACTGTTTGAGAATGTGTCTATCTGCCTCTCCAACAGCAGCTCCTCCTCTCTTAACAGCAAGATTCAGGGCAACTTGAAGGCAGCAGAGGTAAGTGAAAGCCCTTTCACCTGGATCCTAGAGTGTTCATGAACTGGGCAAAAAGTTCCTTGCCATCATCCACAGTCCCAAAAGCTGCATCCAGCAGTTGGAGGTAAGCTTCAAGAGGAGTTTCAGGGCTTTGTCTTTTGACTATATCCGATGCAGGTGAGAGCAAGCTTTCAAAGATTTTTCGTGACTTCTGAAGACTGGACATGGTGGGGTCTTTTCTGAGAAGTTCTACATGGGAGCACTATGTATCGTAATCTGTTTCATTGTTAGGTCTGGGGTTTTTACCAGAGAATGAACAACGTTTGATGGGAAAATGTGAATGCATGTTTAGCTCATCATTCCTTACAATGTGCTCTACAATGACATTTTGAATTTCACGTGTATTCAGGTCATTATCTGCAATGGACAGACTTCTCCTCACTTCAGTGGGTGGGCATGGCTCAGCATCACTATGACCAGTCACCTGGGGCTGTGACGTTTCAATGGTGACCAGAGATGCGTTGAGCTGTTTAGCTCCAAACTCACCATCACCACCATCAGTGTCAATTGTCTCACCAATCGTTACTGGGAAAGGCAGATTAGCTAGCTACGATAGCATATACCGGGAGTGTAGCCTGTTTCTATTCACAGAGACTTGGCTACCTGAATTAGCAGCAGATGCTAACATTGAACTGGAGGGTTTCCACGTGATACGGGCAGACTGAACATCAGACAGTGGCAAAGCAAGGGGCGGTGGAGTGATAATGTATGTTAACAACAACTGGTGCAGACCGGGACATATCACTGTTAAACAACAACACTGCAGCAAAGACATTGAGTTGCTAGCTGTTAGCATGCGGCCTACATATCTCCCGAGGGAATACTCACACGTGATCTGCATTGTTGTTTATGCAAATCTGATGGCGAATGCTGGGACAGCGCGTGACATCATCCATTCAGTAACTGGCAGGCTGCAGACAGAACACCCAGATGCTCTTCTCCTCATCTCAGGCGATTTCAACCATGTTTCACTGTCTCCCATTCTACCCACGGTTACCCAGTATGCCACATGCCACACTAGAGACAATAAAACACTGGAATTATTCTACGCAAACACTAAGGAGGTGTACATCTCATCACAACTTCCCCCACTCGGGAGAACGGATCACAACTTGGTTCATCTCCGGCCGGTGTACAAACCCCTAGTGCACAGACAACCTCCGGCCATGCGCACAGTGAAGTTATGGTCTGAGGAGGCAATGGACACTCTAAAGGGCTGTTTTGAAACCACCGCCTGGGAGCAGCTCTGCTCTGCTAGATGGCGCCCACAGCGGTCGACATGGTGCTTCGCTGCGCTCTTTGTTTGTTTTTGTTTGTCAATTGTGTGTCTGCTTGCACTTATACCCGTGAAGAACTTTTAAATATCAGGACTTTCACCCCCACGGACCTCCTCCCAGTTTTTCTAGCCCCTGCCGCCGATCTGGTTTATTGTTTGGCTCGGAAAGTGAGACGGCGGAAGAGAGGAAGACGAGCGGGCGCTCTCGTGCGACTTCGCAGGAGAGGCTCGCGAACGGCGCTGCCTGGCATATTTCTGTCCAATACCAACTCTCTCACTAACAAGGTGGATGAACTGAGACTGCTGATGCGTTTTAAGGACCTCGCCTCCTCAGCTGTCCTCTGCTTTACTGAGACCTGGCTCCGGGAAAATATACCGGACAGCGCGCTGCGCCTCGACGGCTTCCAGCTCTTCCGTGCTGATCGTGACACAGAGCTTTCCGGCAAGACCACAGGAGGCGGAGTCTGCTTCTACATCAACTGCATCTGGTGCTCTGATGTAACGGTAATTTCCAAACACTGTTCTCCTGCCTTGGAATTTCTTGTTATCAATTGCAAGCCCTTCTATTCCCCGCGGGAGTTTGCTTCTTTTATACTGATCGCTGTGTACGCCCCTCCCGACGCGGACACGCGCGAAGCTCAGCGCGTGCTCGCGGATCACATTCAACACACAGAGCGGAGTTTTCCAGACTCGCTGATTATTGTGGCTGGCGACTTTAATCAGTGCAATCTGAGCCACGATCTCCCCCGCTACAAACAGTTTATTAAATGCCCCACCAGAGGATTAAACACACTGGATCACTGTTACACCACAGTGAAAGACGCATATCGCGTTGTCCCTCGAGCTGCGCTGGGATTATCTGATCACGTGATGGTTCACCTCATTCCCACATACAGACAGAGATTGAAGCTCACTAAACCTGTTGTGAGCACTACGAAGATACGGACCAGTGAAGCTGAGGAGAAGCTGGAAACGTGCATGGAAATATCTGACTGGGGCATGCTTAAAGGAGCCACGCATGATCTGGATGAGTACACGGACACTGTGAACTCATATATCCACTTTTGTGAAGAGAACATTCTTCCATCACGCACCAGGGTGAGTTACTCTAATGACAAACCCTGGTTCACAGCTAAGCTCAGACAGATCAGGAAGGAGAAGGAAGCAGCGCTGAAAAGTGGAGACAGGGACTGCTACAGGGAGGTTAAATACCGGTTTAACAGAGAGCTGAAGAGGGCTAAATCTGTGTACTCAGAGAGACTCCAGCAGCAGTTCACTGCTAATGATTCGGCTTCCGTGTGGAGAGGACTGAGGCAGATCACCAACTATCGGCCTCAGGCTCCTAAAGGTCAGGATGACAAAGCCCTTTGTCAGAGACTGTCCCAACACTATGCCCGTTTTGACACCTCGTCATCTGTGTCCAACTCCCCCCCTCCCTCCAGCTCCACAGCCTCCACATTCCCTACTTCATTTAAGGCACCCCCCCCTCCCCCCCCCCTCCCCTTATCATCAGTGAGCAGGATGTGCTCAAACAGTTCTCCAGACTGAACCCGCGCAAGGCCCCCGGCCCAGACGGCGTGTCTCCCTCCACCCTGAGACTCTGTGCGAAACAGCTGGCTCCTGTATTCACAGACATTTTTAACACCTCCCTTAAGTTATGCCACGTGCCATCCTGCCTCAAATCCTCCACCATCATCCCTGTCCCCAAGAAGCCACGGATCACTGGACTTAATGACTACAGACCTGTAGCGCTCACCTCTGTAGTCATGAAGTCCTTTGAGCGCCTGGTCCTGTCCCACCTCAAGTCCATCACCACCCCTCTCCTGGACCCGCTGCAGTTTGCCTACCGAGCCAACAGGTCTGTAGACGATGCAGTCAACCTGGCCCTCCACTCCATCCTGCAGCACCTGGACTCCCCGGGAACCTACGCCAGGATCCTGTTTGTGGACTTCAGCTCCGCATTCAACACCATCCGCCCCGCTCTGCTCCGGGACAAGCTGTCCCTGCTCAACGTGCCTGACTCCCTCTGCAGGTGGATCATCGACTTCCTGACGGACCGGAGGCAGCATGTGCGGCTGGGAAAGACTGTCTCAGACTATACTAGCATCAGCACCGGATCACCCCAGGGCTGTGTACTTTCCCCCCTACTCTTCTCCCTTTACACCAACTCCTGCACCTCCAGCCACCAGTCTGTCAAGTTGATCAAGTTTGCGGACGACACCACCCTCATCGGGCTCATCTCCAACGGCGACGAGTCCGCCTACAGGAGAGAGGTGGCCCAGCTGGCGTCCTGGTGCAGCAATAACAACCTGCAGCTGAACGCTCTGAAGACAGTGGAGATGATTGTAGACTTCAGGAAAGTCACTACTCCTCTGCCCCCCCTCACCCTCTCAGGCTCTCCCATCACCACTGCTGATTCCTTCCGCTTCCTAGGCACTACCATCACCAGGGACCTCAAATGGGAGCTGACCATCAGCTCACTCATCAAAAAAGCCCAGCAGAGAATGTTCTTCCTGCGGCAGCTGAGGAAGCTCAAGCTACCCACCAAGATGTTAGTGCAGTTCTACACAGCCATCATCGAGCCCATCCTCACCACCTCCATAACCGTGTGGTACGCAGGAGCCACTGCCAGGGACAGACTAAGGCTGCAGCGTGTCGTGCGCACTGCTGAGAAGGTGATCGGCTGCAAGCTCCCATCTCTCCAGGATCTGTACATCTCCAGGACCCGGAGGCGTGCTGGCCGGATCATAGCCGATCCCTCACACCCTGGTCACGTACTGTTTGCCCCCCTCCCCTCTGGTAGAAGACTTCGGTCCATCCAGACTAAAACCTCCCGTCACATGAACAGCTTCTTCCCCTCTGCCATTAGACTGCTGAACACTAAGTGACTCTCGTGCACCATGTACAGCAGCTCAACCAGACTCATGTCAATCATCACTGTTTTCTTCCTGCATTACCGACTGCACTATATAGTTCTCCACAGTATCTGCTGCTGGCTAATATATATTTTAACTGTTGACCAGTATCACTTAATCTTATCCTACACTTTATTACATGTATAGTTTATTTCTCTTATCTTATCATGTTTAATGTTGCAGCATTGTACCGAGACAAATTCCTAGTTTGTGTACTACATGAACAATGGCAATAAACCTGATTCTGATTCTGATTCTGATTCCTGCTGCCCACTCCCCACTCCAACAACACCCCCCCACCACTCCCAACACACAGCCCCCCAACCTGACCCTCACTAAGACTCAGGTGAGGACGGAGCTGAGGAAGATCAAGGCGAGGAAGGCGTTGGGACCGGACGGCATCAGCGCAAAGCTCCTCAAGTCCTGTGCAGACCAGCTGTGTGGGATTATGGAGTACATCTTCAATCTGATCTTGAAGCTGGGGAGGGTACCACAGCTGTGGAAAACATCTTGTGTTGTACCTGTACCAAAGACTTCCCACCCCAAAGACCTGAACAGCTACAGACCAGTGGCCTTGATGTCCCACCTGATGAAGACCCTGGAGAGACTGCTCCTTGCTCACCTCCGCCCCCTGGTGGGACCAGCGATGGATCCACTCCAGTTCGCCTACCAGCATGGCATTGGGGTGGAGGATGCGGTGATCTTCCTCCTTCACCGTTCTCTGTCCCACCTGGAGAAGCTCAGGAATGCAGTGAGGATCATGTTCTTTGACTTCTCCAGTGCTTTCAACACCATCCAACCGATGATCCTGAAGGACAAGCTGCTGTGCGCAGGGGTGGACCAGCACCTGTCATCATGGATCCTGGACTACCTCACAAACCGGCCTCAGTTTGTGAGAACCTGGGACTGTGTGTCTGACACGATCATCGGTAGCACGGGGGCCCCCCAGGGAATGGTTTTGGCTCCCTTCCTGTTCACCCTTTATACTGAGGACTTCTCACACAACACAACACACTGCCATCTACAGAAGTTCTCTGATGACTCTGCGATCGTTGGCCTCATCTCCAACGGAGATGAAGCTGAGTAAAGAGGGCTTATCCAGGACTTCGTGGACTGGTGTCATCGGAACTGCCTCCAGATCAACGCGAGGAAAACTAAGGAGCTGGTGGTGGACTGCCGCAGGCAAGGACAACCCCTCACAGCACCAGTAAATATACAGGGAACAGACATCGAGATGGTGACATCCTATAAGTACCTGGGTGTTCATCTGAACAATAAACTAGACTGGTCACACAATACTGATGCACTCTACAAGAAGGGACAGCGCAGGCTGTTCCTACTGAGGAGACTCAGGTCTTTTGGTGTACAAGGGGCACTGCTGGAGACATTCTATGACACGGTGGTGGCATCAGCCATCACTTTTGGAGTGGTCTGCTGGGGCAGTGGTATTACAGCAGCCGATAGGAAGAGACTGAACAAACTGATCAAGAAAGCTAGCTCTGTCCTGGGGCAGCGCCTTGACCCAGTGGAGGAGATAGGAGAGAAAAGGATGGTGGCTAAACTGTCATCTCTGCTGGAGTCCGAGTTCCACCCTATGCAGGACATACTGAATGCACTGAGGAGCTCATTTAGCAGCAGACTACATCATCCTAGGTGCACAACCGAGAGGTTTCGCAGGACCTTCCTACCTACGGCTGTCAGACTGTACAACCTAAGCAGGGCTGCTCGCAGAGATAGCAAAAAGACATGACAACCTATTAGTTTTGAATGCAAAAGACGCAATAGACTTACACAATGGTCCCCTCCGGTATACAACTAGGAAAATACCGGTCGCTATGGAGGGTGAGAATATGTATGGGTACATAATCATACCATGTAGGATAACTAAGTAGACGGTTGTGCTGTTTCATTCCATCTAGCTACAATGCTCCGCACTGTGTGTGTTTATATATATATTTATATATTTACTCAATCTAGCAACAATGCTCCACACTGTGTGTGTTTATATATTTACATATTTATTCCATCTAGCTACAATGCGCCGCACTGTGTGTGTTTATATATCTACATATTTATTCCATCTAGCTACAATGCTCCGCACTGTTTGTTTATATATTCATATATTTATTCCATCTAGCTACAATGCTCCGCACTGTGTGTGTTTATACACTACCATTCAAAAGTTTGGGGTCACTTAGAAATTTCCTTATTTTTGAAAGAAAAGCACTGTTTTTTTCAATGAAGATAACTTTAAACTAATCAGAAATACACTCTAATATCTAATATACATTGCTAATGTGGTAAATGACTATTCTAGCTGCAAATGTCTGGTTTTTGGTGCAATATCTACATAGGTGTATAGAGGTCCATTTTCAGCAGCTATCACTCCAGTGTTCTAATGGTACAATGTGTTTGCTCATTGCATCAGAAGGCTAATGGATGATTAGAAAACCCTTGTGCAATCATGTTAGCACAGCTGAAAATAGTTTAGCTGGTTAGAGAAGCTATAAAACTGACCTGTATATTTTCTATTCATTTTACAACTCATGGTGGTAAATAAGTGTGACTTTTCATGGAAAACACAAAATAATTGTATGGGTGACCCCAAACTTTTGAATGGTAGTGTATATCTACATATTATTCCATCTAGCTACAATGCTCCGCACTGTGTGTTTATACAGTATATTTACATATTATTCCATCTAGCTACAATGCTCCGCACTGTGTGTGTTTATATATCTACATATTTATTCCATCTAGCTACAGTGCTCCGCACTGTGTGTTTATATAATAATATATTCATTCCATCTAGTTACAATACTCCACACTGTGTGTTTATATACTCATATATTTATTCCATCCAGCTACAATGCTCCGCACTATGTTTATATACTTATATATCTATCCCATCTCGCTACAATGCTCCGCACTGTTTATATATATATATATCTATCTATCTATATCTATCTATCTATCTATATATATATCTATATATATCTATATATATATATATATATATATATATACACTACCGTTCAAAAGTTTGGGGTCACCCAGACAATTAGTTTGTGTTTTCCATGAAAAGTCACACTTATTTACCACCATGAGTTGTAAAATGAATAGAAAATATAGTCAAGACATTGACAAGGTTAGAAATAATGATTTGTATTTGAAATAATAATTTTTTCCTTCAAACTTTGCTTTCGTCAAAGAATCCTCCATTTGCAGCAATTACAGCATTGCAGACCTAACATGATTGCACAAGGGTTTTCTAATCGTCCATTAGCCTTCTGACGCAATGAGCAAACACTTTATACCATTAGAACACTGGAGTGATGGTTGCTGGAAATGGGCCTTTATACACCTATGTAGATATTGCACCAAAAACCAGACATTTGCAACTATAATAGTCATTTACCACATTAGCAATGTATGGAGTGTATTTGTGATTAGTTTAAAGTTATCTTCATTGAAAAAAAGTGCTTTTCTTTCAAAAATAAGAAAATTTCTAAGTGACCCCAAACTTTTGAACGGTAGTGTATATATATATATATATATATATATATATATATATATATATATATATTTATATGTACATATGTATACTTGCTGCTCTTGTTTTTTTTCTCTTGCCTTCTGATTGTTGCTCGGAGTGTTGCCATCCCTGTGCTGTTGCAATCCTGGAATTTCCCCATTGTGGGACTAATAAAGGCTTATCTTATCTTATCTCTGACATCATGTTTTTCAGCACCTCTTCACCACAACCAACTTTACTAGTGTAAACACACGCCAGAGCTTGAACATAGCACTTGACGCTGGGATTGTATTTAAGTATATGTGTGTTAGTCAAAAGAGGGGCTATAGCTTCAATAGCTGTACCATCTTGATACTCAACAATCAGGTTTTTATAAAACTCAGAATTAACATCTGTAACTGAGACGAGTGTCATAGATCCATACTTCTTATGGAAGTCTATAATGTCTTCATCTTTTGGTGGTTGAATCACAATGACCACATGTGATTGAATCACAATCACAATGACCACATTGGGAATTTTGATACCTGAGCTAATAATGAACACCATTTTCTTTCTTTTCTTTTGAAAGGACATACACACCCAAAACTGTTTCACACAATTCAATTGGTTCACTGCTAACACAAGACAAGGCTCCTGGCTGTCTCGCCAAGCTTGTAACGGATGTTCAACTGATTGGTATAACTAACAGTATTAGACTAGTTATAATTTAGAAATAGGCCAGTATCAAGAAGATCCAGGAATGACTATGGAGCCTGTAAGAGTAGTTTTAGCAGAGAAACAAGACCCAAGAGTCAAGATAAGGTAGTGTCAATAAAAGTGCATTGTACAAAAAGAAACCATTACACTCTCTGCCTACCTAGGCTGGCCTCCTAGAGTGCAGAGGTGCACATTAAATGGGCCGCAAATTAAAATAAATGAAATAAAACAAAATCATCCCATTTGGGTTTCTTAGCAAAAGGTAAAGTGCCAGATTTAGATCAGTTCCCAATGTGCACTGCTCCTCTGTGGGAAAGAGCTCATGTCACTGTGTGTGTGTATGAGAATGCATTTGTTTCAATCGTCTCTATTCAGTGTCCAGCACTACCCGGGTAGATTTTAAGTGTCAGTCTTATTTGTATCGTAAGTGATTGGATGGATTGACACGTTTGTCTCTGGGGATGGAACCTGCAGTTGGCCATATCACATTATAGGTTCCTCCACAATCAGTTTGTCTTGGGTTGGCTCGCCACTGAACCCACAGGTTCACATTCTGACTTATCCGGTCCTGGTCAAAAAAACAATCTATGCACACAGTGTAGAATGCAAAAGTCAAAATCTTCTCTCTATCTCATTATCTTATTATCATCACTCAAACTGTTACTCTTACGAGCCATACGTAACAGTAGATCACAGCCAGCGAGTTGCCGGCGGCCGGGAGTTTGCTAAATTGGACTTTGTTCTTCCCTGTCTGGGTGTCAACTCTGGGAGCATGCCGTCTCCCAGGAGCTGCGTTCGGCGCCTGGGTAATGAGTTAGAGACCGCCCTGGAGTATGTCGATGGGACACTTTTCACTGCCACCCTCTACGACAATCCCAACGACATACGCTGGCTCCTAGACTACGCTGAGGTTCTCCTGGACGACCTTCCTCACTACACCAACCACCCTGAGGTTTGCGCCAGGAGAAATGACATCGCCTCACAACGTGAGATTCTCCGTGGGCTGGAGGGAAATCCCGGCAGGAAGCCGAAGAGGAGGAGTCGTCACCCCTCGTTCCAGGATCCCACTCCTGCCTCCTTTCCGGCCCAGGCATTCGCACCATCCAGAGGTCTTTTCTCATCGGGCATGACGTCACTCGGGAATCCCCCGGAGAAGCTGCAGCTGGCAGCTATCAGGATCCGAGACCGAGTGGCTGCTGCTTGCTCCGCGGTTCATCCATCTGACATCATTAAGCATGTGACGGTGGCAGTTAGACTGGTGGAGAGGAATCCACAGTTGCGTGAGTTTCTGGAGTTTGCCGACCTGCTCGCCTCTGTCTCTGCACAGGAACGGCGATTCCCGGATCTCACCTTCGCCTCTCCCCCTGTAAGTAGCCGTAGTCACACCAGCTGTCAACCTCAACACGAATCCCGTCCGGATCCAGTTCCGGGTCACCGCAAGGGCTCAATTCCCCACACAGCTGTCACTCCTGTGCCTCGTCAGAGGGGAAACCCCGCAGCCTCGTCTCCCGAGCCATCTTCCCTTGCTGTTACGTCAGCGCTCCGGGCCCGGCTCGTCTCGGCTGTCACCACCTCCTCCTCAACGCATTCTCCGGCCGCTGTGAGTACTCAGAGTCCCGACTTGGCGAGCTCCGTCCCGGAACCATCTCGAGCGGCTCCCCGTCGTCCTCCCAGGGGGTCCTCTGTTACCGTCCGGCGGGGAAAGGGAGGAGCAACGTCCGCCACAGCGGTCAACACCCAGCCTCCAGGAGACAGGCAAGTCCCAGTTCATTCATCCTCTCATTGTGATTTGCGCTGTCAGACTCCTGGAGGTGGAGATCGGGGTTCGCAGCTCCCCGAGCTCCCACCACCTGCTGTGGCTGTAATTATTAACCCCGCATCCTCTGTGTCTCCCTCCGCTGAGCGGTCCTCGATGCCAGGCCAACGTCGCGGGATGAGGAGGGGGCCTGCGGTTCTGGAGAGCCTGGTTCCGGTTCCGCAGCTACGCCGTGGGCGGAGGAGGAGAGCGGACTGCAGCGTGGAACCTGCACCGATGAGGAAGCGTCCCCGGGTCTCCACGGAGGAGCGGTCCGGTCCAGCGGGTCAAGGTTCTCCTGCCACCACGCCTTGTGGGCCATCGGCGTGGGCACCGGTGCCGCAGGACTTGCAAGCTGCGCGCACCATCATGCCAGCTGCGGAGCCCGACGCAGCTGAGTGGGAGCCTGATGATGACCTCCTGCCTTCTGAACCTGGATCTTCGCAGTCCTGGACGGCGTCAGAACCCGAGATCAGGCAAGTGCTCTGCTTTGTCTTTCTCCTTCATATTTTAGAGCGTTTTAGCCTGTCTCTAGGGGAGATGAGCCGGGTGCAGCCGCCCGCTGCGTCTGAGCTTATCTCGCCGGGTTCTGGCGCTGCCGGTGATCCTGATCCCTGTTCTCCTCTTTCTCCTGAGCCTTCTCCCAGGGTCGCCGGTGAGGAGCTGCTGCCGCCCACGGTGCCAGAGGTTCCAGGTTCGGGGTTGGAGGTCGGTTCTGGTGCAGCGCCGACCCAATCGGGGTCCGTCGCGGGAGCAGCCGCGACCCAATCGGGGTCCGACGAGGGTGCAGCACCAGTGGCATCCAGGTCCGGTGAGGGAGCTGCAGATCCCCTGCCATCGGACACTGGACTGGCTCATCATCATCTTCATCCCCCTCTTCACCGTTGTCGTCATAGTCACCCTCATTTTCCCCCCAAGCTTTCTCCACCAGGGCCCATATGGACCTCTCACTGTCGGCCCAGCTCGCCCTCATTACTTCTCTTCACAGGGAAGCAGTTGCCTTTCTCTCCCCTACGGGCCTGGTGGCTAAGCGATGCGGTTTGGCCGCCAGAGGGACTGCCGTACCCATTCGGCTCTTTGGTTCGGCCACCCGACCCATTGGACTCTCTGTTCGGCGGTCTGGTCCGGCCGCCCGAGATACTGTTTTTCCTGGCCTGTGATTCGGGCAGGCTGCCTGATCATTTCCCATCACCCCTGTTGGCGGTTTGGTCGCTGGGTGCGGGGAGACCCCCCGAACTGAATTATTTCTGCTGTGCCTAGTCTTTTGTGATTTTGTGAGGGTGCAGTTATGTAATTTCTTGTAGTCGTTTCACGGTCAGCGTGCCTTTTTTTTTCTCCCCCTCCTATGCGAGGGATGCCCTGTATCTGGTGGATTTCGCCTTAGGAGCCTTTGCTCTCATTTTAAGGTCTCCTGGGTTGTTTTTCTTTGGGTCCGTCTATATATTATTATTGGCATTTCATGGAGTATTGTGGTTTTCTTTTTTTTCCCTTCTCCCATACTCTGTTATTGCTTCGTTTGTCCCCTGCCTATGTAGTGTTTTTTTTTTTTTTCCTTCCGTCCACATATTGTTAGCTTGTTATGGAGTATTGTGTGTTCTTTTTCTCCATACTCTGTAATTGCTTCATTCATCCCCTGCCAATGTTGTGGGTTTTTTTGTTTGTTTTTTTTTTTCTGGCTGCACATTATTAGCGTTTTATGGAGTATTGTACCTGTTTTTTTTCCCTCATACTCTGTAATTGCTTCATTTGTTCCCTGCTAACTTTGTTTTTTTTTTCCTTTTTCCCATTCACGCCCTCCTGGCCTACGCCCCATCCGCCCACCCTAGGTGGGGGAGGGCTTGGGTGTTACTTGCCGTTCAGAGCCCGGCCTTGACGGGGGGGTCATGTCACATGGTCTGGGCACCGTCCACGCTCAGACCATATTCCTCCTCAGCCCGGCTCTTACTTTGACAGTGTCTCAGCGGGCCTCCAGCTGTCAAGCTCTATGGGACGGCTGGAGGCCAATTACCTCTCATCAGCTGAGGCGCTGTCAACTACTATAAAAGGGAGTAGTCCTGATTATTTGGTGCTGTGACCTCGCTCTATTATCCATGCTCTTCTCCGGCGTGAGTAAGGCTGGAACCCCTTCGTCCGGCGCCAGCCACCCTTTCGTCATTCATCGTCGTTTGCAAGTGTGTACCATTGTATGATCGTTTGTGTTTTGGCCCCACGAGGCCCTGTTCCTTTCTTCCTTTTCCTTATTGCCAATAAACAACGCTAACTCACCGGTCAGCCCTTGGCTCTCATTTATGGCTCGCAACAGCCATACGTAACAATCAGCAATTTTTCCAGTGCAGTGGCCATTTGTTTTTCTTGAGATTAATGGGTTTATGTACGGCACTGAGAGTCAAATGGGAATCAAAAATCATTGTGAATCAAAAATCAATTCTGAATTGAATCGTACCCCCCCCCCCCACAAAAAAAAAGAAAAAGTTGAATCCAATTGATTCGAATCATGTGACTTCTTAAGATTAAAAGCCTTAGTGTTAACATGACTTATGACTTACCTCTAATTAAAACAGGGCAGACAATCCTTTCTTACACAGCACAGTGAAAACAGCCCTACATCCCTGGCAAACAGAAGAAGGTGCTATTTGACCAAACCATTAGTCCATTTTGTTGCAAGATATTGTGTGTCCTCTCCACTCTCAGTGGAAAGGTCAGGAGAGGAAGAAGAGGACGCAGAGTTATTTGACTCCACACAAAGTCCACATCAGGGTCTCCTTCTGAGGATGTGGATTCTTCACTTTCCTGCATCTCTCTGGGAGTCTCAGGCCAAATGATTTTATCCAGAGTCTGTTCCACCTTTTCATCTTAGTCCTTGATTGTCTTAGGAATGAAATGACCAGACAGGTAAGCTACAAACAGTTTGGTTGTAACAGGACTCCAGCAAGGTGCATAAACTCACAAAGTGTTGTTTTTGTTTTCTCCAGAGTGGCTTCTTTGAAATAAAGTAAGAGAAGAGGGGCCATGTTTTCATTTGCTTGAAAGAGTTCATGCATGGCTGTCCATGCGATAGATAGATAGATAGATAGATAGATAGATAGATAGATAGATAGATAGATAGATAGATAGATAGATAGATAGATAGATAGATAGAGTGTATCCGGAAAGTATTCAAAGCGCTTTACTTTTTCCACGTTTTGTTATGTTACAGCCTTATTCCAAAAGGGATTAAAATCAATTTTTTCCTCAAAATTCGACACACAATACCCCATAATGACAACGTGAAAAAAAAAATTTTGTAAAACGTTATGCTCTGAAAAGTGTGTTCAAAAATTGGACAGTTAGCACAAAACCTTTAAAAATTCACCAGAGGATTAAAAATCACATGAGAAGTATTATTTCTCAACTTATCTGTTTATTGAAGCATGCAGAGAATATCACAGCTGTGAGGTGTTCGTCCCAGGCAACCTGATAGAGAAGACCCCAAAAAAGAAAGGAAAAAGGTATATAAAGTCTTCTGGTTGTGGGGGCGTCTCCCTTCAAAACCCCCGCAATGGCTTTCTCCTTGTTGAGCTGGTAAGGACTGCTGACTCCATCAGATGTCCCCTCCTCTGGAGCGGTCTCTAGCAGATGTTTTCTTGTTGATGCTCCACTGGCTCCTCTTGGTTCCTCTGTCTCCTTTCGGTTCCTTATATCGCAACCCTTAACCCAGGTTCATCTTTCTATTTTTCTATATGTAAGCAGAAGCAAGTACTTCGTTGCTAGCCAATAGAGGGTGTTTGTGTGCAGAGCTAAAAAAAAACCCACATCCTGTTTCTCAGGGCTGTAGCAATGTAAGAAACCTTATGCAGCAAAAAGCACATTGTGTTTCTCTTTTATCTAATTAACACATTCTAAAGTAAAACATTCTTATGTAACTTAAATATTCTATCACAGAATCCCTCTTTTGGCTCCATTCTATGGAGCCAACTCCTAAAGCAGGAACATTAATACACAGACCCTGGATATACTTTATTCATTGATTATGGCACAAGCGAAAAACCTGTTGGCAGAATATATGTCAGTGAGCAATCATATTTATGCATTTCTTTTATTCACTGATGCATATTTACAGGCAAAATTCTCATGCATGTCATGAACTGGGTTTGATGGGTTCAAGCCCAGTTCCTTGACGCTGTGGCTGTATGCTCTTTTGTGTATTTGTTACTTCGTATTTGCCTCTGGCGCTTTCTGGGAGCCTTGGGTTTTGCTCGGCTTCCTGGCAGCTCTTAGCCACGCCTCCCCCTTCTGTCAGTCGTGCCAGCTGGCTGTCATTGTTATTTGTGTTCATTCCTTTGTTCACACATGCACACACACACATACATACTGTACATTTCCTCTAATTCACACTTTGGCACACATACACAGACCCACTCTCACTCATGTGCTCACAGACATCCACTCACACACCTGTTTCCACTTACACACATCCACACACTTCTACGCACATGCACACTCCCTACACACTGGCAATCACTTCCTCATTATGTTGGCATTTAAGCCTTGTGTGTGCTTCAGCTGATTGCCGGGTGATTGTTGTTGGAAGAGTGTGTTTAATCCAACTGTCTGTTTTTTGTTGCTGCTCTACATTACCTGACGTGCTGCTAGCTTTTCTGCCGGCGTTACCTGGTGTATCAGTTGTTTTGTTCCCCGTACTTTGGTTTTCATGGACTGCCTCGGACTGCTTCAGCCAGTAAGTTTATTTTGCCTTTCCCCACTGTCCAGCTCTCCTGCAGTGTCTGGGCTTTCCCTGTGCTGTCCAGCTTTCCTACAGCACTCATTATCTGTCCATTGAACTATTGAGCATCCTTGAGGTATCCCAGTTCTCCCAGTGCTCACCAATTTTATTTGTCTGAATTGTTATATTATTTTTCTGCACAATAAAATACACACAAGGTACTCCTGCGAGTAAGTTTATTATCTGTGCCTTTAAAGTGCTGATGACACGTTTTTGACTTCCTCTAATTTTTCAACACATAATACAATATGACGAAATAGGTTGGTCTGTGCAGTTCTAAGTCAAACAGGCTTTTTTTCATGTGAATATCAAACGTTTTCATGAGTGCCACATCACCAATTACGTCAGTGGCTGGAAACCCCGCTGCCATGTAGTCGCGTCATCGGGAGAACACAGCGTTTGGCTGCTCATTGTACACACGGGATGGAAGCGGTTGAAAACATTGACGATGGTTCCAGCACATGTAGTTTGGAATTGGTTTGTGTTGTCCAATCTTCCAACAATTATAGTTCCGAAGAATGGGATGACAATGAAGAATTTGGGGGCATCAGACCGTATAGGTTTGAGCCATGCCAAGCGGGCATCGTGCCAAGCAAGTTACACTCAGACAGTGATGGTGGAGAGGCACACATGCTAGCCACAGCAGCAGCGACAAACACAAGGCAGGGGAACACCAAATGTTATTCTTTTATTACAGATATTGCAACAAATTACTTGTTCATAAATATAATTTATTTAAAACAGATTTTTTAATAAAATCATAGCAGTGTATTCTCTGTGGCTCAGGCATCGGGTTTATTATGGATTATATTTTGAGTTCTTGTTGTTTTTGTTTTGTACATGTGTTTTATCTGCGTTTTGAGCCACTTTCAGGTGGGCACTGTCCAAAATTTGCTGGTCCGAACACACGTGCCCTCTCTCTTTGACAGTCAGCTGTTTATGGTTTGTGTGCATCATCTGCCGGGTTGTCAGCCAGCCAATATTGCGAACACTATCACAACGTGTCAGACACTCCACACAGCTGTGGTTCTGTTGCGCCCCTTGAAATGATGTCGGCCCAGGGGCGCAACTGTGGTTAACACGTCTCCTCTCCAGGTTTGCTGGCAATGTCAGCCCCGAACCCCAACTGTAAGTGTTTCTGTTTATTTTTGTAAGTCTTCACCTTTTTAGGAACTGTTGACATCATTCGTATGTTCAATACATGTGTTGTGGTGAATTCTGCACGTAAATCCATTCATCATGACCCTCTGTGTGCTCTTACGCAGGGCACGGACAGGGAGGATGAAATAATGAGAATTTGCATGCAAGGTTCACCACAGCACATTTAATACAGAAAAACAGACAATTCCCTAAAAGGTGAAGATGTACAAAAAACACAAACACACTTGCCGATGGCGTTCAGGGGCCAGCATCGCCCAGAGAAAGAATGAAAGGAGACGTGTTAGCCACAGGTGCGCCCCAGAGCCGACATCTCTTCAAGGACGCACGAGAGCCACAGCAAACATGGAGTGACTAAAACATCGTGAGAGTGCTGAAAATACTGGCAGACAAACAGCACAGATGATGGGCAAACGGCCGCAAAGTACACTCACTACTGGTGACGGTGTGATGAGAAGCACCTGGGCGAGGACTGGGAAACATAATCAGCGAGCGAGGAATCAGCTGGTGATAATGAAAGAGGGGAGACGTGGCCGGACCGGCAAGAATCATCAAGCGATCAGAGAAAGTAGGTCAAAGCTGCGCGTAAATCCATTAATCCTTCCCCTCCTCGTGTGCTTCCCCTGCATAAAAGCGCATGAGGAGCGCACGAGGAGGGGAAGGATTGATGGATTTATGCGCAGCTTTGACCTACTTTTTCTGATCGCGTGCTGACTTAGGCTTATGACAGTTGGAGCTGAAGCGGGTGATGTGGTCTTTCACATCTGCTTTTTATCTAAGCTTGCGACACAACGCGAAGGCACAGCCATAAAATTAAAACAAGAAACCAGAGAAACTGTGAGCTACAAAGCTGCTTTCATTCCAGTCAACAACACCGGTGTCCGTTCTCCCTCTTACATCATGGGGGTGCCGCCCTTAATTCGGTGGGTGGCATCACAGTCCAGTCAGCGGCTGCGGTTTTTTGATAATAACTAGTTTATGCAGACACGGTTGTAAATATTATATTGATCATGGACAATGACTTGTGGGTTTACACAACATCCTAAAAAATGTCAAAATCATGTCATCATCCCTTTAAACGGCAGATAATTCATAACAATGCCAGCCCCTCTGCCTGGCGGCCTTTGACAAAACTTTTATGACATGACAATGACATAAAACACAGCAAAATGGATAAATGATAAATGAGCAAAGCAAAACGTTTCGAGTCAGAAGATATTTCTGTCAATGTGTGCTGTTTCTGGGCCTCAAGACCTGCTGTACAACAGAGCTTTAACCCTTCACATCTATTCTGACTAAATGACCGCAAATAACACAATATTTTGATGATAACTGTAAAAAAGCACAAGAAATAATAAGAGACAAGAGGTTACTAGCACATGGCCCACGGCAGGAGGGTGCCTTCAGCGCACCCCCTTATCATGTAGATTCATATGTATAAGAGAGATGTTCTATGTGTGTACAGTGGGCAGAACAGTGGATAGCAGAAAGGCATAATATATACATTTCAAACAATGGCCTCTCCTTCATCACTGTCATTCCCAGATTCACAATGGTCATTGTCATAGAGGAGAGACTTAAGGCGCTTTTCCACTAGCCTCACTTAGCCCTACACCGCACCACTCAGCCCGCTAAAGGCGCTTTTCCACTAGCCCCAGCACCGGTTAGCAGGTACTTTTTTAGTACCTGATCCAGGGCAGGGTCTAACCGAGCTGAGTAGGGCTGAGTATGGCTGTGATATGACTTTAAGAGACTGGTCGCCGCTGATTGGTCAGGTCGTAACGTCACGAAAGCGACTTTTTCTGCTGAATTTACTCCACAACCACCATTTGTAATTGTTCAGCCAGTGAACGCAGTGCGCCCCTTTAATACAGTATATTATATTAATATACTGTATAATATACTTATATAATAATATACCCCTAATATTATATATTAGGAGGTGCGCAATTTTCTTTCTATATTAGGCGACGATCGCATCCAGCGCAAGTTGGACGGATCTACTCGAAATGAAAAAATATACCAGCAGATGTCCGAGCAAAGGGGTTCCCATGGGCACATCCGTACTGCCAAACAGTGTCGAGAGAAGCTGAAAAAGCTGAAAAGCGATTACCGAGCAGTGAAGGACCATAATGGTCGAAGTGCAGCGGATCGGAAGGAGTGGAAGTGGTTCGCTGAGACATTGGGCTCGACACGGCCACCGTCACGGTCACGGCCTTGGAAACCGTGGATGGTGAGTGTTGTTTTGATATTGCGCATCTTTTCGCCACTTTATCCTTTCTGTGCTAAGCTCACTGTTTTTAAGAAATAGGAAGGTTGTTAGATTGTGGGTAATGGTTGTTACTGAGGCTTGCCTATTGTTTTGCAGCCAACTGCAGATTCACGCTTGCTTTGTGTTAAGTATTAGCGCAAACAAAACGCTGAATTACGCTTATTGTATTCCGGTTAAAAACTTGAGAGTGTTGTGTACATGTTGCACTTTGGTGTTAAGTTTTAAATTGCGTGCATTTTCTTTCTAGAATCGCAGTTCATATCACAGGGGTCCACCTCAGTGCACATGAACACAGCGGACTCTCCTGGCGCTGCGTCTGCGTCTGGCGGAGCGCCATCTGGATCGACTCCCATGTCAGCCACATCACCAGCTCCATCTGGATCACATTCAAGTGCCGGTAAGGCACAATAACCACAATTTTTTTTTGTTGGTTGAAACAGGTCCAGCAGCGGAAACCAGGGTTGAAAATCCATCCATCCATCCATCCATCTTCTACCGCTTAATCCTTTACAGGTCTCGGGGGGGCTGGAACCTAAAAAAGTTATGTACCAAATTGATTAATGCAATTTCCTGTAGCTGCATATTAATTAATGGAAAATGCCTTTTTTAAATGTACAAAAAGGTTATTCTTTGGTCTTCACTTATCGGTGTTCCACAACCACTTTTAGGTGTGGTGATTGGTGCTGTTGTAACTCCTGTTTTAGAAAAACAAATAAAGCGCATGAACTGCCGTTGAAATCAACATGCTTCATTGAAATGCTTCGCATCAGCTGACTGTATTAACCCATTCAGATTTCTGCGGCCACACTACAAGCAACTAGTTTAAACATTACCCATCCATCCATCCATATTCTTAATCTTAATCCTTTTTAGTTTTGCAGGGGGGCTGCAGCCGAAGACAGCACCCTGCGTGTTGCAAAATCTGCTCTACTGAGGGGCAGCAACATGACAGTTCAGCTTATATACAGCAATGAAGCATAATATAATAGTGACATTCCACCACAGACATAATCCATAATATTCCATAATATTTGTAGTGATCCAGCTTTAACGACCATGCCTTTCTGTCTTTCCATCTAGGCAAGAGGAAAACAGACAACTCCCATTGCTGACCTTACATTAGCGATGGCCAACATGCATGACGAAGAGATGCGGCTCTTGGAACGGCAACATGACCAGCGGCAAGAATCAGGAGTACATGCGGCATTTGCGACAGGTGGCCGCAGATGTGCGGGCAGATGCGCGTGAAGCCCTGGAGCAGGACGCTGCGTTACGAAGGGAAGAGCTCGCAGAGATGTCAGCATTCAACAGAGATTTCCTGACCCTATTTGGCAGGCTTGTGGACGCATTTAGCAGTCGGCGTGTCTAACCATGTCTCCCCATGCCCAGTCTGTTTTTTTGTTTGTAAATTTTGCTTCTGGAATAAAATTGTATTGTTTGCATCAAAAGTCTGGTTTATCTGTTATGACACCGTATGAGAAAAGCCAATAATTACATACACATTCCATTCTCTGTTCACTCCACATGCTGCTGTTCATCAGGTCAGGTATATAGCCTTCTAATGGTAATTTAATTTTTAACAACACAACGAAACGTAATGTCTTGGTAGGTTTTTTTTTTTTTATTTTAAACAAATTTGCAATGCGGTACATTTTTTAGGTTATAAGCAGTTGTACAGGTGTGCTTGAACTTGTAGACACTGATAAAGGTAAGTATGTGTAAGTAGAATGTTGCATCACCAGTCAAAATTTAATAAATTAAGAAGGAATCTAGCAAAAATTTGGCACTAATAACAGTAGACAAATCGGACAAGGATACACAACTGTGTTTTTGTTGCACACAACTGTTGTTACCAACAAGTGCAAAATTTATACAGTGGTACCTCTACTTACGAACGTCTCTACATACGGAATTTTCAGGTTACGACACGCCTCAACGGGAAAATATTGCCTCTTGTTACGAACGAAATTTCAGGATACGAAAGGCAAAAAAGTACGCGCTCCTTGCAGCTCCCGTAGTTTACCGAACGTAAACATACCTGTAGCTGCTCTGCCATTGGCTATCGCCTAGCATCTTCCTGGTATCCCATTGGCCACGAAGTTGTTTTTTTTTTTTCCAAAACTTTATTAAGAACAAGGTGAAAGTTTTACGTGTGTGTACAGTACAGAATTAACATTTATTCGCTATGGGCCCCAAGAAAGTGACGGAGATAGGTGGAAAAGGAGAAATGAAGAAGAGAGTTTTTTTGTCCATACAAACAAAGGAGATAATCGAAAGGTATGCAAAGGGGATGCGTTTGGTTGATCTCGCCAAAGAATATGGCCGTAATACATCGACGATCAGCACGGTATTAAAACAAAAGGAACCACTTACAAGCCGACAAAAGCAAACGTCCTTGGATCAGAACATGAACCAAAGAAGGCAAAAGGTGACGCCGTCGATGACGATAGCAGTTAAAGGGTAAATGAACATAATTTTTATTATTCTTTCCCTTTTATTATTCTCTTTTATTATTCTTTCTCTCATTTTAAACTCTCATTTTATGTTTATTGTGCAGTAATCTAATTGTAACATGTATTCGTTACATGTTTTGATGCGTTTTTATGATTTATAAAAAAATTATGGCCGAATTTTGGGGGGCTTGGAACGGATTACGGCATTTACATGTAAAACGCACCTCTACTTACGGAATTTTCACGTTACAAGAATACTTCCGGAACGAATTAATTTCGTAAGTAGAGGTACCACTGTATTCCCTTTTCCCAAAAATTAAAAATCAATTTGTAAGCAAAAGTGGGAGACCTTTACATGGGAAAATATGACATGTATCAGCACATGATTTATAGTTCAATTTGCATTTCCACCTAAGCAAAATTGGCTTGTCGAGCTGGATTTTTGTGAAGATGGCCTGTGCGGTGTTTCTGCATGTAATTACATACCTGTCAAGTGATACGGTTTTGCCGTATTTTAATATGGGGAAAATGCAATTTTAGCAAATACGGGCGTATTGCCATTTCTGTACGCCAAAGAGAAAAATATACGGGAAAAAAATTATTGAGAGTGTGGGGAGGAACACATCGTGTGTGACCCCCACAGCGTACGGGGCTGTCAGAGCGCTCAGCGTGAGCAATTATCACAACAGTGAGAAGTGTGGACTCATCATTAGGCTGATGGCTTCGCACCTTCTTAACAGATAAGCGTTATGAACAACAGGACAGGTAGATGGACCATGCACAACATTTTATTTACAAAAAACATTTTTGAAATATGTATGCACATAAATGTGGACGAAATAGACAAGTATTGCATTACAGCATCTCGTATTATATTGTAACGTGCAGCTTGACATGGAGACGTCCCACCGGCAGGTTGGAACTCACGCCTCCCGCTCCGGAGTCCCGCACTCTACTTGTGTCGCCAATAGGGTCAACCCACTTGGCAAGCCAAGTAGGGTGCTTATATTGAGTTCGCTACAATATCACCACCCTGCTCCTCTGCTCTCTGTGTCGCTGCCACCACTGGTTCATCTACTGCATCATCCAATGTAGTGTCAAACGTCTCTCCATGACTCTCACACAGATTGTGCAGAGCACAACAAGTCAGCACCATAGATTTAATCAGTTTCATGTCACAGTCATTCCTCTCTCCTTCCTCCTTCCTTCTCTCCTCGTCATCAGCCATTTTGTTTGTTGTGGAGGATTCGGTCGCGTGTTTCACGTCACGAGGGTGTGGCGCAGCCTGCTGTTCAACAAATCCCACCCACAGCAGGTGTGCCAGCAGTAGTTGAAAAGCAACTGAGGCTGAACCGAAACGAAGTGAGTAGAGTCGGGTTTTCAATCGGGGCTGGGCTGGGCTAGTGGAAAAGTGCCTTTAGACTCCACTTGGGAGTGGACTTTAGCCATCATCTTTTGGGCTGGCTCTTTGGACAGTGCAGTGGTTATGCATCTTTCCAACAATGTTGTTAGACATGGGATGCAGCAACAGACCACTCCCAGAATCACTGCGATGGAGATGGCAATTATCAGTATTACTGATCGAATCACTCCTGCCAAGCGTCCAAAAATAGACTGCAACCTTGCAGTAAATGCATCTTCCTCATAACCAATATTTTGACCAAAGATTTGACTCACTCCCCCTGACTCTGTCAAGAGTATGCCAAGGGCAATGCAGTTCTGGTAAGTCATTATGGAGGATTATTTTAATTGTTCATGCACACCTTTTAAGGCATCAATGGTGTAGTTTAACATAGGGTCTCAACTATCGATCGCATGACACAAATCAATGGTCATTACAGTATGTTTCCCAATTTGAATGAATGAATGAATGAATGAATGAATGAATTTATTTCGGATAATACAGTACAGGTTAAAAGAAACTGTATAATATAACAACAAGGTCAAATTAGACAAAGACTCCTTCTACTAAACAATTTCACGTGAGTTATCCGAAATGGGTGATGGCTGAAGCCGCAGCTTATATTGCCCACCCATATTCCATCCAAGAATTCAAAGAAAAATGAGTAAACAAGACAAGAGCGATTACAATTTAGAACAAAGCTAAGACAAAGTGTGACTGAGAGAAAAGAAAAAAAAAAAGAAAACTAAGCTAAGCTAAGTTAAACGGTTACTATTCAAGACAAATCTAAGACAGAATGTCACAGAGAGAAAAAAACAAAACAAAAAAAAACTAAGCTACAACACAACACAGGCTGGAAATGTCAATCCTTATGTGAGTTTACATGTCATCTTGTAAATATGTTTGGAGTATTTCTTCCTTTAGTTTTTGTTTAAATTGTCCAAGCGTTGTACATGATTTTAATTCAGGTCCATAATCGTTCCATAATCTGACTCCTTGCACTGAAATACAGTGTTGCTTGGTGGTTGTTCTCACTGTAGGCTTTTGAAATATACATGTTCCTCTGAAGTGATATCGTTTCTCCCTTGTTTGGAACAACTTTTGGATATTTGCGGGCAGTGATAAATTCTTCACTTTGAACATTATTATTGCGGTTTTAAAGTCAACCAGATCTTTCAACTTGAGAGTTTTTTGTTTAAGAAAAAGTGGGTTTGTTGGTTCCCTGTAAGCTGCTTTGTTTATTATTCTAATAGCTCTCTTTTGAAGCATAAAGAGTGGATATATGTTTGTTTTGTATGTATTTCCCCATACTTCATTACAATATGTCATGTATGGGAGTATTAATGAATGATACAAGGTGTATAGTGTGGGTTGATTCAGCAAATATTTCACTCTGTGTAATATTGCAATTGATTTGGAAACTTTACCTTTAATATAATTAATATGTGACTTCCAACACAGTTTGTTATCAATTATTACTCCAAGGAATTTAGTTTCAGATACCCTTTCAATCTCTACACCATTTACACTGAGTTTGGGTACTGGATTGTTGTGATGGTTGTTAAAGACTATAAATTTTGTCTTACTTAAATTGAGCGTTAATTTGTTTGAATCAAACCACAGTTTAAGCTTTCCTAATTCCTTCCCGAGTGTATCCAGAAGTTGTTCCAAATTGTTTCCACTGCATAGCAGATTAGTGTCATCGGCAAACAATATTAAGTCCATTTTTTCTGAGACTTTACATATATCGTTTATATACATATTGAATAATAATGGTCCCAAAACTGAACCCTGTGGGACTCCACAGGTGACCTTCAGCAACTCTGAGTTTTTGTTGCTAACACATACATACTGATATCTATTCTTTAAGTAACTACTTAACCAGGACAGTGCTACCCCTCTAATACCAGAATTTTGTAGTTTCTTTAATAATAAATTATGATCTACTGTATCAAATGCTTTTTTAAGATCTAGGAATACTCCAACTGAATACTCTTTATTTTCAGTGGCTGTTGATATTTTTTCAGTAAATTCCATTAGGGCATATGCAGTTGTCCTCTTGTGTCTGAACCCATATTGCTGCTCACATAATAAATCATTCTTCAGTATGAAGCTGTCAATTCTCTCATAGAATATTTTTTCAAGTATCTTGGAAAATTGCGGTAATAGTGAAATTGGTCTATAGTTTGAGAGTTCCCCTCTGTCGCCCATCTTGTATATCGGAATTACTTTAGCTATTTTCATTGCATTGGGAAATATACCTGATTGGAGAGACAGGTTGCAGATATACGTCAGTGGTTTTACTATGCATTCGATAACAGTTTTGACTAGTAGCATGTCGATACCATCACAGTCGGTAGATGTTTTACTTTTGAACGATTTAACAATTTCAATGACCTCTCTTTCGTCTGTGTTCTTTATGAAGATGGAGTCTTTTACAGCAGTGTTATTGCATATTGTATCACCTGTTGGCACCGTAGTGGGTATTTCTCGGGCCAGTTTAGGTCCAATGTTAACAAAAAAATTATTAAATTCATCTGCAGGTGAAGCAATATTCACACTCTGAGTCGTTTTATTATTTTTTGGAATATTAGTTGGGTAGCTTGTATTTCTGCTTTTATTTCCAAGGATACTGTTGAGTATTGTCCATGTATTTTTAATATTGTCTCTGTTTTTCTCCAGTTCTTTACTGTAATAGTCTCTTTTACTACATCTTATTATATATGTTAACTTATTTTTGTATGTTTTATACCGCTGCTCTGCTTCTTTTGTTCTTTTCTTTAGGAAAGCTTTATATAATAAATTTTTCTTTTTACACGCCTTTTGTAGTCCTTTGGTTAACCATGGCTTATTAGCAAATTTGTGTTTAAGCTTTTTTATTACTAATGGGCAGTTTTTTTCATAAAGAGTGGTTACAATGTTTATAAATGTGTCATAGGCTTCATTTACATCTGATACATAGACTTCTGTCCAGTCTTGCTTCAGCAAGTCCTCTTTAAGAGAACTGATTGCATTTGGTGATTTGTGTCTGAACGATTTTAAAGTTTTTTCTGCGTTGGGCCCCGTGTGGCCATGGATAAGTGCAAAGGTTGGCAAGTGGTCACTTATATCATTTATCAATAATCCACTTTCTATTTTCTTATCGAAAACATTGACAAACAGGTTGTCAATAAGTGTAGCAGAGTGAACTGTGATTCTACTGGGATGTGTTATTGTGGGATATAGACTCATGCTGTACATAGAGTTCATGAACTCTGTAACTACATTTTGTTGATGAGGATTCAGTAAGTCAATATTGAAGTCTCCACAAATTGCTACCATTTTCTTACTAGTAATATTATTGTACAGCTCGACTAATTTATCTCTGAATGTCTCAATGCAAGTTCCCGGCGTTCTATACATGCAGCTTATGATTACATTTTTTGTTTTGTCTAGGTCAATCTCAACAGTAACACATTCCAAAATCCCTGGTAGTGCTAAGGACATTTCATTTACAAGCTTACACCTGTACAGGTCATCAATATACAGTGCAACACCACCACCCTTTTTTTGAGTTCTGTTAATATAAAACATCTGATATCCCTCTATTGCCATCAGGGGAGCCTGCTCTTCGTTAAGCCAAGTTTCAGAGACTGCAATAGCTGTGAATTTTCTGTCTAGCTGTTTTAAATAGTCCTGAATCTGTGGAAAGTTTTTGTTAAGACTTCTGCTATTGAAGTGTATTATTGACAGTTTACCATCTAATTGCATTTGACTTTTGAATTGTTTTTCAGTGTAATATTCACAGTGGTTATGAATATTGTTGAAAAAGTGGTTATCAGGATCAATATCATTCTCCATCTCTTGTGGTTTATGTTCAGCATAATGGTATGTTTTCAGAGTTTGAGTTTCCTCATTCTGTGTCAAATGACTTCCTCCAACTGGGGATAATTGATGTCTACTTGAGTCGGTCATAAGTTTTTGTTTGTTTTGGTTATTTTTATTAAAGTACTTTGGCATGATGTATCAAAAGAACTATTCTTATCGTGTGTATGAATATGGATTATCATTGGCTCATAATTTTCTAATCAGTGTTCATCTGTATTTATCTAAGTCAGTAGCATCTCTGATCATTATACTCTTTGCTTGCTCAGGTGATCCATTTAGTTTAATCCAAATTCTACAATTTCTTGTCCAGGTTGCTTGTATCTTATCTTGTTTTTTTAGCATCCGTGCCTGTCGTGCTAATTCAGCGTTTTTTTTTTGTCAGGTGTTCATTTATGTAAACTTGAGTTTCCTTTAGCTTTTTGGCCTGCCTCAGTATGTTATTCTTTACCCTTCTGTTCACAAAGCGCATCACAATTGATTTCTTTGTTTTGTTATCTTTCTTCGGAAGAGCATAGCAGGCTGAGATTGCATTGGCTTCTACCTTAATGTCTTTATCATTAAGGAACTGAAGCACTTGATTTTCTAAGGACAATGACTCCCTCATGGGTGCATCTTCACCACTCAGACCTACTGTGGCATGGGCGTATGACTGATATCTGATGTCTAGTCCACTTATAACTAGGTCATCAATACGAGAACCTTGTTCAAGATCCTCGACGCGTTGCTCCAAAAGACGCCCGTGTTGCTCCAGGTCCATAATTTTTTTGTCTTTTTCTTGAATTATTAAATTTAGGGCTTGTACCTGTTCTATTAGGCCTATTATTTTGTCCTGTTGGCTAGTCAATTTGGCCAATTCTTCTGACATAAAGCTCAGAGCTTTTTTGATTTCTTCCATTTCCTCTTTCTTTGGTGGCATCTTACTGACCTGTAGATAGAAGTAAACAGAGAATCCGGCTAGGCCTCAACTAGCCCGGCCGCTGCTGAACTCGCCGCAACAGCTCCTGCACAGCTCCTCCGCCAAGTAACGCTGCTCAGGTCCGCAGATCACCCCCGTCATTCGCCACCGCCTGCCGCCGTCTGCCTGGCCGGTTATGCCGCACACCGCCGGCACAGCACGAACTTCACCGATCACCGCCGCTCGCCGCCGTCTGGCTGGGTGGCACCTCCGCTAGGCCCCGTCACCGACCGCCGTCAGTCTGGTAGTTCCTCAGCTGGACCTCGCAACTGGGTTCCGACTCAGGCCACTGTCCTGCTGGGTCGAGGTGGCCCCGTCTCTCACCAACGCCGCGCTCGAGCTCCCAACTGCCGCCTCGACTGGTTCCTCCGATCACCAGTATTGGTGGATTGCTCAGTGCTTCTGTCTGGCGGGAGTTTCCAGGGGTTTACCATCAAGTCCTCCCATAACCAACTCGCCCCACAGCAAACTCGCCCCATCAAGTGATGGCCTGTGGTGCGGCACAACAAATGAGTCCGTATTTCTAGTTTTGAACCTCTTTTGAACCTCTTTTGTCACCTGTTGCTGTGTATACCCTGCGCCTAGCTGTATAAACTTAATCATGGTGGAGAATTTTCCACCAGATAACTGGGAAAGATGTGATCAATGCTAGGAGCAACAAGAGACAAAAAAGTTTCCCTAATGGAGCAGTTAGGCAATGTGGGAAACACCATTTTAGCCTACATTTGCTGTGTCTTCGGCAGTTTGCAGTAAAGGTCGGCTTGGTTCAGCTGCTCTAGCACAATGAGTCACATGAATCCAATTACTGAGCTTTCCTTTTTTTTTCCAGACCTGTACTGCATATGATGTGACTTTTATCACTTTAAAAGGTCCTTGCCACTTAGGTGAGTCCCAATGTAGTCTCACTACTTTTTGCCAAACCCAGTTACCAGGTTCCAATGGGGCAGTGTCTCCTTGTTGAGAATGTCCGAAACCTGTTGAGAGAGCTTCAGATATTTTCTTTTGACTTTTGACGTACTGTGACAGTTCTACAGCTTGACTGTTTCTAGGAGTCAAAGGTGAATCAACAAATGGTCCTGGCATCTTTCTCCTTGTTAGCAGCTTATGAAGCGCCAAGCAGAGCGTCGTGTTGGGGGTAGATCGCAGTGTCATCAACGCTAATGGCAGTGCATCAACCCATTTCATGCCTGTCCCCATGCATTCTTTTCAGTGTACCATTTGCTCTCTCAACTAGCCCTTGGGAGGATGGATGCACCGCAGAACCAAACTTATGCCTTAAGCCTAAGGCACATTCAACTTCATTCAAATGTTTATTTGGAAAATGCCTGCCATTGTCTGATCTAATCACTCTTGGAAACCCATGCCTAGGAATTACTTCCTCTGTCAGCCATTTAATCACTTCCTTTGCACTTTCTGTTTTACATGATTTAGCCTCAACCAATCTTGAAAATGTGTCCACACAACCAACAAATATCTGTAGCCTCTGCACATGTTTTCTGGGTCCATGTTAGTAAAATCAATCACAATATCTTTCCATGGCCATTTAGGGTCTGGAAAAGCTCCCATAGAAGCCTTTAACATACAGTTAGGCCCAGAAATATTTGGACAGTGACACAATCTTCATGATTTGGGCTCTGCATGCCACCACGTTGGATTTGAAATGAAACAACTACAACGGAAGTGCAGACTTTAAGGTTTAATTCAAGGGGTTGAACAAAAATATATGATTAAACATGTAGGAATTGTAGCTATTTTTATACAAACGCTCCTCATTTCAGGGGCTCAAAAGTAATTGGACAAATAAACATAACCCTATTTAAAATGTTACTTTTCAATATTTTGTTGAGAATCCTTTGCAGGCAATGATTGCCTGAAGTCTGGAACCCATGGACATCGCCAAACGCTGGGTTTCCTCCTTTTGTGATGCGTTGCCAGGCCTTTACTGCAGCTGTCTTCAGTTGTTGCTTGTTTTTGGTCTTTCTGCCTTAAGTTTTGTCTTGAGCAAGTGAAATGCATGCTCGATTGGGTTGAGATCTGGTGATTGACTCGGCCATTGCAGAATATTCCACTTCATTGCTTTAAAAAAAAAACTCCTGTGTTGCTTTTGCAGTATGTTTTGGATCATTGGTGAAGCGCCGTCCAATCAACTTTGCTGCATTTGGCTGAATCTGAGCAGAAAGTATATCCCTATACACTTCAGAATTCATCCGGCTGCTTCTGCCTTTTGTCACATCATCAATAAACACAAGTGACCCAGTGCCATTGGAAACCATGCATGCCCATGTCATCACACTGCCTCCACCATGTTTTACAGAAGATGTAGTGCTTTGGATCATGAGCTGTTCCAATTCTTCTCCAAACTTTCTTCTTCCCATCATTCTGGTACAGGTTGATCTTAGTCTCATCTGTCCAAAGAATGCTGTTCCAGAACTGGGCTGGCTTCTTCAGGTGTTTTTTTGGCAAAGTCAATTCTGGCCTTTCTATTTTTGAGGCTGATTCATGGTTTGCACCTTGTGGTGAATCCTTTGTATTTACTCTCATGAAGTCTTTTCTTTATGGTAGACTTAGATACTGATACACCTACTTCCTGGAGAGTGTTCTTCACTTGAATGGATGTTGCGAAGGGTTGTTCTTCACCATGAAAATGATTCTGTGATCATCCACCACTGTTGTCTTCCGTGGACGTCCAGGCCTTTTTGAGTTCCCAAGTTCACCAGTGCACTCTTTTTTTCTTAGAATGTACCAAACTGTTGATTTGGCCACTCCTAACATTTCTGCTATCTCTCTGATGGATTTCTTCTTTTTTTCAGCCTCAGGATGGTCTGTTTCACCTCCATTGAGAGCTCCTTTGACCGCATGTTGTGTGTTCACAGCAACAGCTTCCAAATGCAAACGCCACACCTGGAATCAACTCCAGACCTTTTAACTGCTTAATTGATGACAGGTTAACAAGGGAAGAGCCCATGCAGCCTTGTTATTTTTTTATTTTTTTTTTGCAGCCTTCTGAGTCAATTGTCCAATTACTTTTGGTCCCTAGAAAAAGAGGCGGCTACGTATTAAAGAGCTGTAATTCCTAAACCCTTGCTCCAATTTGGATGTGAATACTCTCAAATTACAGCTGAGAGTCTGCACTTTAAGCCCATATTGATTATATAATTGTATCCTGAATATGTTTTCGTGAACAGCTAAAATAACAAAACTTGCCTCACTGTCCAAATATTTTTGGGCCTAACTGTATGTTTAGGATTGAACTTCTGGCATGCTTCACATTCAGAGACCACTAGTTCTGCAATCTCAACCAAATGTGGATGCCATCAGTGTGCTTCAGTCCAAGCAGAGATTTTTGTTATTAAGACATGGCCTTTCAAGTGTGCTTCTTTACACAGCAACAACAACATCTTAGCTGGGGCTACAAGCCTTCCATCAACTGATTTCCACAAACCTTCTTCATCCTTCTTTGCTCCTTTCTCTATCCACCTATTTTTTTTCTTCAGCACTTGCCTTCTCTTTTAGCTGTTTGATTTCCTCCTCACCCAATTCCATGTACTTCTGATCTTCTTTCTGTACCATCATACTTGCCTGCGTAGCATAACCACCTGCTTGCTTAGCAGCCAAATCAGCAACTTCATTCCCTTTGGCTACAACAGCATTTCCTTTCTGATGTCCTTTGCACTTCAAAATTGCCTCCCTCTTTGGTTGACCCATGGCCTCCAACAACTCAACCCTTTCAGTTAGGTGTCTAATTGGTGTGTTAATTGAAGTGAGGAATCTTTTTTTTTTTTCTAATGTGGCAAATCAACATGTGCTGCCTGGTGAGCATAAGCTGAATCAGTGTATATGTTTGCCTCTTGTTGTTTTGCATATTGACATGCTTTAGTGAGGGCTACAATTTCAGCTTTTTGAACAGAGGCAGGCTGGTCCACCATTCCTGCCTCTACAGTTTGAAATACACCTCTCTCTTCTGTTACGTATGGCTCTCGCGAGCCATACAATGAGAGCCGAGGGCAAACCAGTGAGTTTGCGTATTTTATTGTGATAAGGGAAAAGGAACAAAGGAACAGGGCCTCGTGGGGCCAAAACACAAATGATCGTACAAGGATAAACACTTACACACAATGCTGAATGATGAGCGGGTGGCTGGCGCCAGACGAAAGGGTTCCAGCCTTACCCACGCCGGAGAAGAGCGTGGATAATGGTGCGAGGTCACAGCCCCGAATGATCGGAGCTGCTCCCTTTAATACTGGTTGACAGCGCCTCAGCTGATGAGGGGTAATTGGGCTCCAGCCGTCCTGTAGAGCTTGACAGCTGGGAGCCCGCTGAGACGCTGTCACAATAAGAGCTGGTCTGAGGAGGAATATGGCCTGAGCGCCGGATAACACGGCGTCTCACCCATATGACACAGCGCCCCCCTCACGGCCGGGCTCTGAACGGCAAAGTAACACGCAAGCCCCCCCCCCCCCCCACCTAGGGTGGGTGGATGGGGCGCAGGCCATGAGGGAGAGAATCAGAAGAAGGAAAAAACATCAGCCAATAACAATGAAACAACACAGTATGCGGGGGGGGGGGGACAACACAATACTCCAAAGACAACACGAGGACGGAAAAAAAACCCCACCACTTAGGCAGAGGATAACGTGGCAATAACAGAGACTGAGGCACAGGAAAAAAAACACAATACTCCACAGTCAAGAATAACAATGTACAGACAAATTCAAAGGAAAAAAACCCAGGAGACCATAAAATGAGAGGAAAGACTCCTAAGGGCGAAATCTAATAAGTACAAGCATTCCTCAAACAGGAGGGGAAGAGAAAAAAAAAACAAAACACGCTAAACGCAAAACAGTTACAAGGGCTTACATGGCTGCACCCACCCAAAAACACAAGACAAGCACAGCAAAGAAAATTCAGTTCAGGGGGTCTCCCCGCACCCAGCGTCCAAACCAGGACCCGGAGGCGTGCTGGCCGGATCATAGCCGATCCCTCACACCCTGGTCACGTACTGTTTGCCCCCCTCCCCTAAGGTAGAAGACTTCGGTCCATCCAGACTAAAACCTCCCGTCACATGAACAGCTTCTTCCCCTCTGCCATCAGACTGCTGAACACTAAGTGACTTATTGACTCTCATGCACTATGTACAGCAGCTCAACCAGTCTCATGTCAATCATCACTGTTTTCTTCCTGCATTACCGACTGCACTATATGGTTCTCCACAGTATCTGCTGCTCGCTAATATATTTTAACTGCTGACCAGTATCACTCACTCTTATTCTACACTTTATTGCATGTATAGTTTATTTCTTTTATTTTATCATGTTTAATGTTGCAGCATTGCACCGAGACAAATTCCTAGTTTGTGTACTACATGAACAATGGCAATAAATCTGATTCTGATTCAAACCGCCAACAGGGGTGAAGGGAAAAGTTCCGGCGGCCTACCCAAATCCCAGGCCAGAAAACACAGTCTCTCGGGTGGCTGAACCAGATCGCCGAACAGGAAGTCCAATGGGTCGGGCGGCCGCACCAAAGAGCCGAATGGGCACGGGAGACCCTCTGGCGGCTGACCCGCATCACTCAACCACCAGGCCCGTAGGGGAGAGAGAGGCAACGGCTTCCCTGTGGAGGAAGATAATGAGGGCGAGCCGGGCCTAAAGTGAGAGGTCCAACTGGGCCCTGGTGGAGGAAGCTTGGGGGGAAGATGATGATGAGCCGGTCCAATGTCCAATGGCAGGGGATCTGCAGCTCCCTCACCGGACCTGGATATCGCTGGTGCCGCACTCACGTTGGACCCCAATTGGGTCTCTGTAGCATCCGTGTAGCACCCCGATAGGATTGCGGCTGCTCCCGTGACAGACCTCAATTGGGTCTCGGTAGAACCCACGTTGGACCCCGATTGGGTTGGCGCCGCACCAGAACCGACCTCCGATCCCGAACCAGGAACCTCTGGCACCGCGGGCGATAGCAGGTCCTCGCCGGCCTGAGGAGGAATATGGCCTGAGCGCCGGATAACATGGCATCTCACCCATATGACATCTTCATCATATTTTACACCTGCAACTGAAGCACTCAAAGATCCATCTGTTTTCCTGGAACAACATCCATTACAAAAAAGATTCAAATTTGGATGTTCAAGTTCATTTGCTTGGAGATTTGGAACAGCTTTCATTTCTGTTTCCACAATTACACAACAGTCACGGGGTTCAACTATGAGCATGTCCTCAGCCATGTTTGTGCCTTCACTTGTGTAAATGATATTTGGTGCTTGTAGTATTCTTTTAAACCTTTGTGTTCTTTTGGCTGAAAGTGTGAAAAACACACTTTGTAGATATGAAGCTACCCCGTGCATTGTGTGTACAATTACAATGTGTTGCACGGTACTATGAGAAGTTTTCTCCAATGCTTTGGCTATCACGGCAACATGACGTGTGCATGATGTGTGATGTGTGGTGGGTGTCCTCTCTCTATGTAATCTAATGTTGAACTGTAGTGCATTAGAACTGACCTTGACCCTGTTGTGCTAAAATATCTTAACCTCCAGTTCTTTTATATGAAGGCTAAATAACCAGACAGAGAGGTGGAGTATAGTTCCACTTATTTTACTGAAGCTGAGATATGGTACAAAATACAGCACTGGAGCATAACTCTCATGATATATCAGAAGAGAATGCTGCTCAGAAAGTGGGCCCTATGGCATTTATAGAACTCTGCCACTCCCTCACGAAGGAGGGAGGGCTCCCCTCACATGTATCTGTATTCTTCCACTATGTGCCAGCTCAGCTGAGGGCAGAGCTGATTCTATCTGGTTTCAGCGAGTGAGCCTTTGGGTGTAATCTAACGGTGGCAGTGTGGCATACAAAGCAAGCAGGATAAAGGATGAAAAACATAGTCACAGAATAACTGGCATTCTCAAAGCAAGCAGAATGAAGGATGGAGAAACATAGCTGCAGAATAACTAACATTCTCAAGAGAGACGACGGTATCATAGAAATTTACCAACAACCCTGTACCTTTCCCCTTCTGATACAGCACAGCATTTACAATTCCGTGCTGTTCAGAAATACCCAAGTGAAATGGAGAAGTGTAATCAGGTGGTTTGAGTGAACATGCATGTGACATCAGTTGCTTTTGTTCAATGAGACACCCTCGCCTGAAGTAGTCCATTGCAATGGTGATGTGAGATTTTTGTGTCCTGCTTCTTTAAGAAGATGGTGCAGGGGTTGAATGAGCGCAGTGTAATTTGGGAAAAAATTTCTGCTGCATCCGGTAAGACCCCAAAAGGACATCATTTCCCTCAGTGCGCGGTGTAGGGTGTGAGAGAATTGATGACCTTTGTGATGGAGACACCGCGGAATCACCATATGTGATTAGCCTGCCCAAATAATGAACTCTGGGGCAACAACACTGTACATTTTTGCAGCTTAGTTTGTAGCCTTTCTGGTAAAGATGTTTCAAAAGGATTTCCATGGCCGAAAGCACAGAGGCAGCAGTAGGGCCTGCTAATAGTAGATCATCAACATACTGCAACAACAATGTGCCAGGTGGCAGGAATAAATCCTTCAAATGTTGATGCAGTATGTGATTAAAAAATGGCTGGTGAGTCAACAAAACCTTGTCCAAATAAACTGCAGCAGCAGCTCCTTTTGGACCCACATAGATGGCCTTGCACACCAAGTCCTGTACCCCCAATAAAGTCTCCCACTGATCACCATCCAGTTCCTGATCATCATGTGAATAATTCATTGTACAGTGGAGTGGATCACGTGGGGGGTCATATGGTCGAACAGAGTCTATCCATGGGGCCCATGCTGTCATGGCTCCCTCTGGGCCGTCATCTGCTACAGCTACACGCACACCTGCTCCCCATCTCCCACGGGCGTTATAACCTGCTCTGCCTGAGGTTCGGCACGGAGCCATCTGTCATTCTGCCTACAGAATACATCTCTCGTCAGCAGCCAATTTCCTGGCCTCTTCATCCAAGACCTGATTCATCTCCTCGCTTCAAGTAAGCATATCGTTACTCACCTTATTAGTCGTCTTCCCCTGTGCACAGGTGGATTCCCCCGGCGGCAGAATCTACTCCTCTTGGCGGCGGAACAAGCCTCCATCACTCCTTCAGGGCCTCCTGCCCAAATCCCAGCGTGGACCAAGAATGCTGTCTCCCTGGCCGCAGCCCTATGGACAACCTGAGCATCAAACGTCCATCTGCAAAGTAAGCCCCAGTCATTATCACACTCTGTTGTTGGTGGACTGTGGTAACTCCTATGCTCTGTGTCATCATAGGGTTGCCAGGCTGAACGGTGTTCTGCTCTCCCCCGGTCATGACATCAGCATCACTCTTCACCACCTCTCACATTACACATACAACACACACACACACTTACACACTCACTGGGAATAATAAAAGGATAATTGTATTCACTTGAGTCTGAGCGTGTGTTCCCTGGGTCTGATAATTATGTCAGAACGGCTCCGTCAGAGCGACCCAGCGAACAGCGTGCTAGCATACCAGGTTAACAACTTAGAGGCTGGGGTGGATCAATTAGCTTACCAGCAGCAACAACCGGTTGGATCATCTGGATGGGCAACAGGCGTTTCCTCCGGTCTCCGGGAGTATGCCGTCTCCCGTTAGCTCCCCTGCTAGCCAGGCTAGTCAGGTCCCCTTGGCCCGGCTTATGCCGGTTCCCACGCCCGCTCGCTTCAGCGGTAAGCTCGGTGAGGCCCATGGGTTCATACTCCAGTGCAAAACTGTTTTCCAGCGGGTTCCGGGGGACTTTTCCACAGAGCATAGTCGCATAGGCTACGTGGCTAATCTATTGGAGGGCAGAGCGCTAGCTTGGGCATATGCTGTGATGGCTAAACCAAGCTATGCTAATTTAACCTATCAGCAGTTCGTCTCAGATTTCCACGAGGTATTCGACCATTCTGATCGGGATAGCGTGCTCACCACCCGGCTGCTAAATCTTCGACAGGGGGGCAGGTTTGTCGCGGACTATGTTGTCGAGTTCCGGGTGGTGGCTGCTGAGGTTGGATGGGAGGATGCCTCGCTGTGTAGCATATTCTCCAGGAGCTTGGGCCCTAGCCTGCGGGATGAGCTAGCCCGCCTAGATAAGCCAGAGAGACTCACTGAGCTAATTTCCTTAGCTATTAGTTTGGATAATAGGCTGAGGGAGCGGGCAGCCAAGCAAAGAGCTTCTGGTCGTTCAGGCGCCCAGTTTCATCGCTTTCCTCAGTCGTCTCAATTGGCCTTGCCTTCATCTGAGTCTCTAGATGGGCAGGAAGCTATGATGGTCGGGCAGTCCAAGATCTCGTTAGCTGAGAAGCAGCGCCGCAGGGAATTAGGATTATGTATGTACTGTGGTAATGACGAGCATGAGGTTGAGTTTTGCCCAGTTTAGCCAAAAGAGGGGGTCTGTGCATCGCAGTAGGGGGACTCACGGACTCGTCTCGATCTAATCCCCTCACTAAGTGTCTCCTACCCATCAGATTTATTTACAAACAGACCAAATTTGCCACACATGCACTGATTGACTCGGTGGCTGAGCAGAGCTTCATATTGGGGGACCTGGCAACCCGACTGGGGCTTCCCTGCCATCCACTTCAATCCCCCCTGAGGCTCGTTGCCCTGTCTAAAGCCCCTTCTGGCAATGGTCTCTCAACAAACTGCCCAGGTGTCAGTCATCATCTCCGGAAACCATCGGGAGAACCTGCGCTTGTTTGTGTTACCCTCTTCAACGTCTCCGGTCATTCTGGGCTACCCCTGGCTCCGGCTCCACAATCCCTCCTTTGATTGGCGAATGGGGAGTGTCATCTCGTGGAGCTCATTCTGCCTCAGTGCGTGCTTGCAGTCCGCAGCATGCTCTCCGTCAGCGTCCCTGGCCCCTCATGCCCCTCCTCCTCCTGACCTGTCCAAGGTGCCGTCTGAATACCACGACCTGGGGGCGGTATTTAGCAAGTCGCAGACGCTGCCCCCCCCCACAGTCCTTATGACTGTGCCATCAATCTCCGGGCTGGTGCCCCGCTCCTGTTGAGCCGCCTGTACAGCCTTTTCGGCTCTGGAGCGGGAGGTGATGGATACCTACATCAAGGAGTCTCTCAGCTCGGGCATCATCCGGCCTTCTTCTTTGGCGGTGGGGGCAGGGTTCCTCTTTGTGGGTAGGAAGGATGGCTCCCTGCAGCCATGTATCGACTTCAGGGCCCTCAATGACATCACCGTGAAGGACAAGTACACCCTCCCACTAATGGACACGGCGTTCGACTCCCTCCAGGGGGCCTCCTGGTTCACCAAGCTCGACCTCCACAATGCATACCACCTCGTGCGGATCAAGGAGGGGGACGAGTGGAAGACGGGGTTCCAGACCCCAAGCGGTCACTTCGAGTACATCGTGATGCAGTTTGGGTTGACCAATGCTCCGGCCGTCTTCCAGTGCCTCATTAACGACGTTCTCCGGGACATCCTGGGGTCCTTTGTCTTCGTGTACCTGGATGATATCCTCATCTTCTCCCAGTCACTAGATGAACATTGGGTCCACGTGAGACGGGTCCTCCAGCGGCTCCTGGAGAACAAGTTTTTTTGTAAAGCCAAGAAGTGTGAATTCCACGCCAACACAGCCTCATTTCTTGGATTCATCATCTCCCACAACCAGATTCTCCCCAACCCTGAGAAGGTTAAGGTGGTGGTGGATTGCCCCCCCCCCCCATCAAGGAAGCAACTCCAGCAGTTCCTGGGGTTTGCCAATTTCTACCACCATTTTGTGCCTAACTATAGTGTGATCGTCCTCCCCTTGACCCATCTCATGTCCCCCAAGGTGGCTTTCCGGTGGACGGAGGAGGCTTCAGTGGCATTCATCACCCTCAAGGGGGAGTTCTCGTCCTCCTGTGTCCTGACGTAGGTGGATCCTTCCCTTCAGTGCCTGGTGGAGGTGGACGCTTCTGACTCCGGGGTGGGGGCAGTTCTCTCCCAGCACTCTCCCGTGGACGGGGTGATCCACTCCTGTGCATTCTTCTCACGTCGTTTGTCCCCTGCGGAGAGGAATTACGACATTGGTGCCAGGGAGCTCCTGTCGGTGAAGCTCGCCCTGGAGGAGTGGTGTCACTGGTTGGAGGGGGCCGCTCAACCCTTTGTGGTATGGACTAACCATAAAAATTTGGAATACCTGAGGACCGCCAAGCGGCTGAATGCCCGTCAGGCCCGTTGGTCACTGTTCTTTGGGCGTTTCAATTTTACTATTACTTATCGCCCCGGGGCTAAGAACGCCAAACTGGATGCCCTCTCCCGGCAGTTTGCTTCTGATGTGGCTGAGGGGCACAAGCACACCATTCTCCAAGCATCCTGTGTCGTTGGCGCCCTCTTATGGGGCATCAGGGAGAGGGTCTTGAGGGTGCAGGAGGTTGAGCCCGATCTGGGTGGAGGACCCGCGGAATGGCTGTTTGTTCCCTCGTTGATCCGGGGTGAGGTAATCCACTGGGCCCATTCCTCCAAGTTTTCATTCCATCCAGGGGTGACTCACATGGTGGAGCTCCTGCAGAGATCGTTCTGGTGGCTGGGGCTCCGGAAGGACGTCATCGCCTATGTCCCCGCCTGTGCTTAGTGCGCCACTGGGAAAACATCTTCTTCTCCACCGGCTGGTCTTCTTCACTCGTTGCCGGATCCCAGCAGACCTTGGTCCAACATAGTGCTGGATTTCGTGACTGGCCTCCCTTCCTCCAACCATTACACCGCTGTCCTCACCATCGTGGATCGGTTTTCCAAGGCCGCCCACTTTGTTCCACTACAGGGGCTCCTGCGAGGGACATGGCAGACCTGCTGGCGCAGCACGTCGTATGCCTCCATGGGATCCCCACTGACATCGTCTCCGAATGGGGTCCCCAGTTCATGTCCCGGGTTTTGAAGGCGTTCTGCAACGCTCTAGGGTCTTCCGGTTATCATCCACAGAGCAACGGGCAGTGTGAGCGGGCTAATCAGGAGTTGGAGGCTGCTTTGCATTGTGTCATCTCCTCGAGTCCCTCGTCCTGGAGCAGCCATCTCCCCTGGATTGAGAATGCTCATAACTCAACCGTTTCCTCAGCGATTGGCATGTCTCCTTTAAGGGCCTCTCTGGGTTATAACCCTCCACTTTTTTCCGAGGAGGAGAGGGAAGTGGCGGTGCCATCCATCCACGCCCACTTGAGGTGCTGTCGCCGGCTCTGGACAGCCACTCGCAGGGCGCTTCTTCGCACGGCTGAGCATAACACCAGGACGGCAAATTGCCACAGGAGACCAGCTCCTCAGTACCAGGTGGGTCAGCAGGTTGGGCTGTCTACTCAGCATATTGCCCTGAAAGCTGAAAAACGGAAGTTGGCTCAACGCTTCACTGGCCCCTTCCCTATTGTGATTATAATTAACCCTGTGGCTGTGCGCCTGCCCCCCCCCCCCCCCCCCCCGTATCGAGATGGTGACATCCTACAAGTACCTGGGTGTTCATCTGAACAATAAACTAGACTGGTCACACAATACCGACGCACTCTACAAGAAGGGACAGCGCAGGCTGTTCCTACTGAGGAGACTCAGGTCTTTTGGTGTACAAGGGGCTCTGCTGAAGACATTCTACGACACGGTGGTGGCATCTGCCATCACTTTTGGAGTGGTCTGCTGGGGCAGTGGCATTACAGCAGCCGATAGGAAGAGGCTGAACAAACTGATCAAGAAAGCTAGCTCTGTCCTGGGGCAGCGCCCTGACCCAGTGGAGGAGATAGGAGAGAGAAGGATGGTGGCTAAACTGTCATCTCTGCTGGAGTCCGAGTTCCACCCTAAGCAGGACATACTGAACGCACTGAGGAGCTCATTTAGCAGTAGACTACATCATCCTAGGTGCGCAACCGAGAGGTTTCGCAGGTCCTTCCTACCTACGGCAGTCAGACTGTATAACCTAAGTAGGGCTGCTCGCAGAGATAGCAAAAAAAACGTGATGACCTAATAGTACTGAATGCAAAAGATGCAATAGACTTACACAATGGTCCCCTCCAGTATATACAACTAGGACAGTATCAGTCGCTACAGAGGGTGACAATATGTATGGGCACATATTCATACTATGTAGGATAACTAAGTAGACGGTTATGCTGTTTATTCCATCTTGCTACAATGCTCCGCACTTTGTATATATATTTATATATTGATGTGTATGTATGTATGTATATCCACTGCTCTTATTTATATCTTCCATATCTTCTTAATTATTGCTCTGAGTGTTGCTATCCCTGTGCTGTTGCAATCCTGGAATTTCCCCATTGTGGGACTAATAAAGGCTTATCTTATCTTATCTTATCTTAGCTTATCTTATCTTATCTGTCCCACATTCCATGTCTCCCAGGTGGAGCCCGTCTGTTCCAGTCCCCTCTGTGCCCCTCCCAAGACTCCACCCCCAACAGTGTTGATTGACGGCGACCCGGCTTGGAAAGTCGACGCCATCCTGGACGTCCATCGTTGGGGTCGCGGTCTGTAGTACCTGGTGGACTGAGAGGGGTATGGCCCCGAGTGGAGGTGCTGGGTATGTCTGTCATTCGTGTTAGACAAACACCTCATCAGGAACTTCCACTGGACACACCCGGGTAGGCCGGGTAGGCTGTCATTCTGCCTACAGAATACTTCTCTTGTCAGCAGCCAATTTCCTGGCCTCTTCATCCAAGACCTGATTCATCTCCTTGCTTCAAGTAAGCATATCGTTACTTACCTTATTAGTCATCTTCCCCTGTGCACAGGTGGATTCCCCCGGCGGCAGAATCTACTCCTTTCGGCGGCAGAACAAGCCTCCATCACTCCTTCAGAGCCTCCTGCCAAAATCCCGGCGTGGACCAAGAAAGCTGTCTCCCTGGCCGCAGCCCGCAGGCCAACCTGAGCATCAAACGTCCATCTGCAAAGTAAGCCCCAGTCATTATCACACTCTGTTGTTGGTGGACTGTGCTAACTCCTATGCTCTGTGTCATCATAGGGTTGCTAGGCTTAACAGCGTTCTGCTGTCCCCTGGTCACGACATCAGCATTACTCTTCACCACCTCTCACATTACACATACAACGCATACACGCACTCACACACTCACTGGGAATAATAAAAGGATAATTGTATTCACTTGAGTCTGAGCGTGCATTCTCTGGGTCTAATAATTATGTCACATGCAACATATGTGTCTTCCAGTTGATTTTTGTCAGGGCTCACATCATTCAGCTGTAGCCACCACACAGTTGCAAGAGGTTTGATGTTCGTCTGTGTCTGCTTCCTGTTTTTACAGCTGTGGAGAATTTAGGGAAGTAAACAGATCTGATGCGCACCGGAGCATAGTCCCATCTGGCAGACACACAACAGCTCCAGTAGAAGCAAAATAGATGTGTGCCCTCACTTTCATCAATACATCTCTTCCCAAGAGATTTACAGGACAGTCTGGTGAATAGAGAAAAGAGTGGACAAAATCCAATCCAGCTAATGAACAGTTCAATGGTACTGAGAAAGGGAGACATTTTGGGGTAATTTGTCCAGACATTTCCCCTGCCAGTAGGTGGAGCTCTACAACCATGAGCCAAATGGCCTGTTTTGCCACACAGCAGACATATGTCACTAGGTGGGCCTGATTGTCTCATGCCTCCTCTGTATGCACCTCTACCACACCCTTTTTGTGGTGGGCGGGAATACCAATTGTTGTTGGGGTGCCAACACAAAGGCCTCAGCAGGGATGGCGCCGGTAATGGCCTGAGGGGTTGCCACTGTAATGGCTGGAGCCTGTACAGTATTTTTTTGTTTTTTGTCTTTATTCACCACATCCCTAGCTTCTTTCATCTGGGCTTTTACCAGCTGATTAGATAGATCTACTGTTTCTGTCTCTTTTGTTTTCTTTCTATTGTCTCACATAGTGATACGCATGAGAAAGCCATTCTGCCCAGGGGTGGGTGTTTAATCCCACTACCCCCTCTTGTGCTGCTCTAACAGGCAGTGGTACCGAGGACTGTACAACATTGCAGAATACCACCTGTGTACTTGCATTATTGCATGGGTTTTCCCCAGTTATGTCAGTCCATAGTGCAAAAGACCTATCCACATAGGCCCCTGCTTCCTCTCCTTTTTTCATGGGAATATCTGTTAGTTCAGCACTAGTGAGAGCTACAGGGAACATCCCTCTCATTACTGCAAAAATATCATCACTGTGCTTTCTGAATGGAGCATCATCAGACTCATTGGTGGTGCCAGCCTCTTCCTCAATGTTTCTGAGCATAGAGGCTGAGGTGTGAGTAGCCACTATTCTCCTGGTATCTGCCAAACACAAACAGCAACAAACTGTGGCCTTCTGCATAGCTCTTATCCACAGAGATGCTCCCGAGGTCAGTGGAGGCAATGTGTCACATCTGCCTTAAGGTCCTTAAAGGACCATTCTGAATAATGTGCCGCCCCAGTTTCAGTAGCTATCATGGGCATGTGCTTATAATTTACTTTAGATATGGCTCCTACTTGAAAACACATGCGCTGAGGTTCCTTTTCAGTCAGATTTTCTGTTGTTGATCCATAATCATCATATTCCACTGTTTTTGTGTGCCTGCATTTTTGTGCATTTTTGTCTGTGCAATCATTGATTTTCTTAGGGGTGTTTCCCCCAGTAACAGATAAATTTTGTTGATTAGTTCTAGCCTCTGCTAAAGATCTTTGGTAGTTGTACATTGCAGCCGCTAAATCATCCCTCTCATTTCCTGTTTTCAGTTTTGGTGAAGGGGTGGAGGTGGCAGCTATCCCCAGTTTGCCAAGGGACTTCTCCTCCTCCACCTCCTGACTGTCATAAAGGTGATCATGCTGGCCTAATGGTTCTATAGGTGTTAGGTGGTAAATAACTCGTACTGTGTCTGCAGCTTTTTTGCTTTCTCCTGTGGTCAGCATTGGCCTCATGTGAAGCACTCCTGTTACTGCATTTACAATGTCATGGTTTTCTTAACAAAAATGGTAAATGGTAAATGACACTCACTTATATAGCACTTTTATTCTCATCTCTAGATGACCAAAGCACTTTACAGATCCTGCTAGCCACCCATTCACACACACATTCACATACTGATGGTGGCAGCAAATGTAGTAAGGTGCATTTTTTTGGATAAGATGTTTACACACTGTGCATATGGGCTTGACTCTGACACACAAGAGGCTGGGGGAGCTGTTGGAGGAAGTGAGGCAACGTCATCATAATGAGGTGGTTTCTCACTGTCCTCTTTTTGCTTAATCAGCTGTAAGGTCACCTTTCCAGTATCACTTACAACTACCTGTCCTTTCAATGCTGCCACAAGTTTCGGAATGTAAGACATAGCCCCGGTCTTTTTCTTCTCTGTTTCCTGCAAGTTGTTCTTAATTTTTCCAAATTTAGGATTTCCTGCCTTAAAAATGATTTCCCTCTGCAGTGATCTAACTTTTCACAATTATCTGCAGAATTTCTACCAGTTTAGTTGACTGAGGCATGTTTTTGTCTGACCCTGGTAAAAATCCTTGACTCTGCATGTCACACACCCACTGCTGAATCTTTCAAACTTCCTTTTTTTTCTGTCTTCCACATCTGTCTGACTTTCAGTAGCCTTTTCTGTCCTCTCACATACTTACTTCACAGTAAAAAATGGTTTTAACAATGCCACAGTTATCAGGTTCTCTATGCAAACTAGGGGAATAAAAAAATAGTAAATATTTACAATCCCTAGCATCCAAACTCCAGATCACTGAATTCCTTTCTACAATTCTGGCCACATCAGGCTTCTACTTGGATCCTGTTGATGCCAAGTGGGTGTGGTCAACTCAGAATTATAGTTGAAAACAGGATCTTTTGTTTCTGGTGGACCAAAAAATATTTACATTTCCCGGGGCTTTCGTCTTTATTTCAAAAACTCACATAAATGCCTTTCACCTTATTCCAGACAACCAGAAATGTGAATGTGGGATCAGAGATAGCCTCTTTAAACTGCCCTAAAAATGTTGTCAATAAAATAGTTCAGATTTCCAAGGCTATAACTTAAAAGTTAAAAGGAATAATGGCTTACTGTCAATTAGAAAGTTGTAGAATATGATCCAAAGTTTCAGATAGGAATAACTTTAAACATCTAATTTGCATATTGTCATGGCAGCTATATAAATTACATAACTCAGTCAAAAGTGGACTTTGGACACATTTACATAAAGAATGATCGAGTTTTTTTGATGCCAATTTGTCTATAGGGGTATGTTTTTATCTAATCTTCAAAGTATATGAACCAGAAATTCAATAAAATGTAAAAAAAAAAAAAAAATTCTCTCTTTCCTGTTACTGGGAGAGGGGCTCACCCACCCATGTGACCGGTCCATTTTCGTCCATCGTAGCCAATGTTTCTGTGTTTGCTCAGCCATTTATACCGTGTACAACATCTACAAACTTTTATGATTATCCCATATGAATTTTGTTTGTATTACGCGGCTATTTTTCCCGTTTCATGCAGTTTATATCATCATCGCTGTCGCGATGACAGATCGTGAAGGCATACACATTGGTGTGTGAGCTCAAAGTGGAAAAGGGAATAATAATAATGAGGATTTCTCCTTCTTTGCTATATTCCATGTCAGCCATGATTCCTTTGGCACGTGTCTGCCTCCTTTTAAACTGTCAGATCAATAGAGATTAGTACAAATTCTCAGTATAGCCGGGGTACGTCAATAACTTGACACATGCAGTTGCTATGCTGTGCCACTGGGGGCACATGACCCATCCATTTAATCCAGGCAGTTAAAGGGTTAACCCTACATCACTCTTTGTGTCTTAAATTGGGATATAAGAGGTTAACCACCCATACATTTATCCCCACAAGATTTACAGAGGCAACACAATGTCAACATACACAGTATACACAATATCTGCAGAAGTAGTTGTGTGATTGTGTCTTCCCTTGCCGCTCAATACTGTGGGCTTTTTAACTAGTTTAACACTATAATAGAGGCTATTTACCTTGGCCCACGTCTGATAACCAAAACCATTGTGTAACATCATCGTCTCCTCAAACCAGTACAGAAGATCACTTTCCTCCATTCTACAGGAATTTCACTTTTCTTCCTTCTACAGGAAAATCACTTTTCTTCATTCTACAGGAATATCACTTGTTTTCATATTAACTACCCTCACTCAAGGCCTGACCAAGGATATTTTTCTCAGGACACCAATGTAAACAGTTGCCTCTTGCAGAGATGGTAAGGATCAGAATTTGCTTTTAAAGGCTTAAAGGGACCATAAAAACTCCAGACCAGCTCCCCAACGGGAACAGTTCATGTAGATAGCATCCACCCTACAGGAAACTAATGCTCCTAAAGGGTAATAAACAGCTTAACCAGACAGGTTTTATGACTTTTGACAAATACCAGATCCCCTGTTCCGATACCATGGACCTAAAGAAATTATCTACAGTTCAACAGTACCTCCTAGTGGATACCTACGGAATGTGTTTCATTATATGTAAATTGACTGTCAATTCTCACTAAGCATTAAGTTTCTTTCAGCTTATCATCTCCCCCGGATCCTAAGGACACTGAAAATCATCTTTTTGATCACCGACCATGGATTGCAGTACTTCATTAATCTTTGATCTAAATATGAGTGCATGTATTATAATTATGTATAAGAAATGTTATGTTCATGAGTGTTAGTCAAACAAATGTAATATCAGTAGTAATAGTATAAATGCATGATCACTGAATATTAGCCAAGTCATTTACTGTAATTTAGTTAGATCTTATATTGAGCACCTAATTTTATAAGAACTGAATGAGTATTAATTCTTCTCGGCATGTTCATGGGATGGTGTCTTGGTTTGATTGGCTGCTCCCAAACAAAGAAATGTTGTCACATTGGATAGCGGCCAGTTCAAACTCCTTTTTTTAAAGTTGATTAGTCTGTCTTGCAACCGGCCCATGTTTTATGACCCAACGGCACGCTTAGTTAAAAGGGAGTGAGGAGCTGCCCTGCATGTGAGATCAGAGATCAAAGATGAAAAAAGATGAAAGAGAATAAAACAGAATAACAAGAAGAATAACAGAATGAATAAGAAAAGAATAACAGGATAAAATGGAGATCAAAAGAAGAAGAATAAGAGAGAGATTTTGAGCAAGATTAGGAACTAGATTAAGATTAAAGAAGCAGAATAGCGATCTAGATCTCAGAGAAAAGTTTTATTCCACTGTTTCAAGTTTCTGTGTAGTTTTCTTTTATCTAAATTGTTCTGTGTGAAGTTTGTCAAATCCTGCGCTAGTTTTCTCATTTTTCTGGTTACTGAGGAGAAACCATCTTTTTCATACGAGCTCGCCTTAAATAGAGAGTCAAAACTCTCAACTTTTTTCCCTCACCTCAGAAGCCATTCTTATCCTAGTAAATGTTTTTCTCAGATTTTCTGACTTTTCACACCATTAAAGTGGACCTTTAATTTTCCTAATTTAAAGTGAACAGAGATTGTGTTTTGGACTCTCTTTCCGGCCTCATACCTGCCTGACTGAGATGTTTCTCCTTCAGTTTTTTTGGTCTATCCCGCTACTAGAGACCTCAAATTCGGACTTGTTGCCTAAGGACTTTGTCATGCAACTCTGGGAAAATTCTTCACTGCTGCCACTGTCCTGTCAAAGCCCCCCGGCTGGGTCTGCACTTCTTACGACTGTGAGGAAGCATAGCAGCAGTTGCTTTCTCCCGATGTCCTGACTTCAAACTCAGCATGTACCGACCCACTCAAAACGTGGACCTACAGCTGTTCGTAAGTGAAACTCCCCATTTTCCTATCTGCTGGGTTAAAAACGTGATGTCCTAACAATTAAATTACAATTGAATATAACCAGTATTTCATCGTACAATTAGTTGTATTAGATAAAGCTATAAACTGAAGGAAGACTCTTAGTCATTTTTAAGTAACTTCCCTCCATTTTTGTAGATTAATTCAGACGTTCCTTTTTAGATAATCAGCTTATGAATTTCCCCCATAAAATTGTGTTCAGTTTTGTTAGACATTTCAGCCTTCATTTACCATTGAAACATAAGTCTGGTTTCTCCTTGGTTCTACATAGGTTTAACGCTAGATTTTATGTTCAGGAATCAAATAACAGTCGATGCGATATCAGACGCCTGTTATCATTTGAATCTGTTTATCCATCATTTGAATGCCATATCATGTAACCTGAATGAGTTTAATAAAAGGGTGAATGAGAGAAGTTGAAGCATTTTCCTTTCGCATATATATGTTTCTTAGATCATGGCAGGAGAAGAACTCCCTTAACCTGTTGAACTCTGGTCAATTTCCCTAAAAACGCCTAAAAATAACGTGCCCAAAGTAAATCAAAAAGCTGTTCTTCAGCCCTTTGCAGCATCTTCATGAGGTTGGTCTCATTTAAAAGAAAACACTCTGAATGTTTCGGCAAAACAGTCATAATCTCTCTAAGTGCTCCTCCCACTGAGTAACAATCATCTAAACATACTGAATTTGAAGAAAATAAAGTTTGCCTGGGTGTTTTTTTTTAGATATAAATGCTTGCAAATAACATACAGCTGTGTGAAACGTGCTGGAAAACAACAGAAATGTAGAACCAAGTGTTTTCAAGCTCAGGTCAAAATTTTGTAACAATACCACAAAAAATGAATATATTGCACAGCTTTTTTTCTCAGGTTGTAACAAGGCATTCTTGAACTGTGCCATTTGGCACAGTTTGGAAAGCTATGTTCCAGAGTTCACTATGTCAGCAGTTTGCACAGTAAAACCAAGGGGAAACAACCCAGACATACACAGCACAGTTCCTGCTTTTTTTTTTTTTTTTTTTTTTTTTTTTTTTTACAGGCAAAAGTAGCCTACAGTGTAAGAAAAATTATGCGAAAAATTAATACATTTCACTAAAGTATACACAAAAACAACCCTCTCCCTCCTCCAATTTTTCCAGAGTTCACTATCTCACCAGTTTACACAGATACAGGTCAACTGAACCCCTGACCAAGTGCGCACCCCTGACCAAGTGCGCACCCCAAGTGGACCATGGAATCCAATCTGTACATGTACAGGTACATTCTCCATCCAATGATTTATAAATGCTGCCCCAGATGAAAACCAGTCTGTGGGACTATAATGTTCTGAATGAGGATTTAGAAAATTATGAATCACTTTGTAAATCACTGGATTGAAAATGTACAGATTGAATACCGGTGTCCACCTGGGGTGCTCACAATAGTGTGCTCACATGGTCAGGGCTCCATTTCACCAGATCACGTTTACACAGTAAAACAAAGGCATAATAACCCAGACATACACAGCACAGTTCCTTTTTTTTTTTTTTTACAGGAAAAAATAACCTACAGTGAAATAAAAATTATACTTAAAAATTATTAAATTTTTCTGCAACATACACAGCAACAAATACCCCCCCCCCCCCCCCACGGCACACATGAAAATGTCACCAAGCGGGACCCTTGTAATTACCGACTGGTCAAAAGTTATTTTTATTACTAATTTTATCGATAAAGAATAATTTAGATTATAAGACTTAACCTGTCCACAACCACATTGTCGTTGGCAAACATCTGTTCCTCATTGTGAGACAAACATGAAGCTGGTCCGGTTGTTACGGACTTGTGGTTCTGGTCACCCGACCTGGTCAAACCATCTCCGCTTCCATGATTGCGGTTTTTGTGAACCATTTTTCAAAACAAATAAGAACAGTAGTAATAAAAAAAAAAGACTGGCTAATGGCTGAGAGGGGCTAACGCTACCGTTACGCACAGGTCTCAATGTGTGTCACCCAGCGGCTTAGGCAAAAAAGATTTTACGCACGGGGACACACGTGTTTTAATGGCAATATAAACACATAACAAAGGCATGTCAGGTATTGCTGAATTCAGAATTTCATTGACTAAATGACACGTCAATCGTCGAACTTCTCTGCTTCAATTGGCTCGTTGTATTCGCGGTCGTTGGTAGGCAGGTCCTTCTTGCTAGGTTTTCAGTCATTGGTTCTTCAAGGTTTCAGAAACCCAATTCAAGGCTCTTATTAGTCGAATGAAAGGTCAATCAAATCTAAACCAATCAAACACTCCTTTGGCTTTCTGTTCACGGCTATGTCTGTACTGGAAGAATGGAAATGCAGCTTTTTTTTTTCAGTGCGCACTGAGACGCACTACGACACAGAGACGTGACCGCCCTTGGAATCCTGGAGTTCATCTGGTTAAATTTTGAGACTGATCCATTAAGTAATTGATGGTACAAAGTTAATTAAAACTAAGTTTAATATAAGTGTCCATTAGGACTGGTGCCCCTTTTACGAGTGCTTATTTTTTTATTTAGTGAGTGCAGGAGTGACGGTTTAACGCCGCCCCCTTTCACACCCACTATTAAATAAAATAAATAATTCCTGTACCTTATTACAATATTTAATTAAATATTCTTACAATTGATAACATGTTATAAAGATCAGTCCCACTGATTTTATCAAACTGGACAAATACAATTACTCAATATTTGTTGGTACTTAAGTTTCTTGTATTGTGCAGTATATTCCTTATATTTCTTATAATGACACAATTCACTCACTATTTGTTTGTACTGAAGATTCTTGTGTTGTGTCATATATTCCTTCAATGCCCATTATTTCCATTCATATATTAATCATTTTTTGTAATTGATATTCTTGTAATATATCGTACTTTATTTAAATGCGAGTGGCGGTGGCACAGGTGTAGTGTGACCAACTAGTGATCGGCGGGTCATGGGTTCGATTCCCGCTCTGTCTGCTGTCCACTTGTTGAAGTGTCCTTGAGCAAGACACTGAATCTCCAGCTGCTCCTGGTAGCCTGGTTAGTGCTTGTGTGTATGGCAGCTCTGCCACCATCAGTGTGTGAATGTGTGTGTGTGAATGGGTGGAAAAAAGGATCTGTAAAGCACTTTGATCATCCTAGATGAGAAGAAAAGTGCTATATAAGTGAATACCATTTACATATTTCTCAATCGTTGTTTGTAATTGATATTCTTGTAATATATAGTATGTCTTTTCAGTATTGATACTTCTTATTCTCTATAAAATGCGGCTTATTATCCCTTCTTGTGGCAAGATTTAATGGACAGATAGTGCCCCCACTGCCACAGGTGCAGCGCCTGTCATGTGATATTATATAGTGTGGCCAAAAACTCCACAGTTGATTTAAGTTGCACAAAGGATTCAACCTCACAAGGTGGAAGACACGTATAACTTACTGATCTTGCCTTGGAGGACTTATGGCGGACATAGAACCATCCTAAAACATCACTTCTGGACACAACAGAAGAAGACTTTGTAAATGAATGTTGATGTTCACCATCACCATCACCATGGCAAGACAGAGGAGCCATTTGCTCCAAGATTTGCCAATTATGATTCTAAAAAGAGATTATTTAGCTTATGAAGGTAAATATACTGTAGATAGAGCCTTTTATTGTCATTGCATATACAGTGGGGTAAAAAGGTATTTAGTCAGCCACCAATTGTGCAAGTTCCCCCACTTAAAAGATGAGAGAGGTCTCCAATTTTCATCACAGGTATACCTCAACTATGAGAGACAAAATAAGAAAAAAAAAACAGAAAATCACATTGAATGATTTTTAACGAATTAATTGGTAAATTCCTTGGTAAAATAAGTATTTGGTCAATAACAAAAGTTCATCTCAATACTTTGTTATATACCCTTTGTTGGCAATTACAGAGGTCAAACATTTTCTGTAAGTTTTCACAAGGTTTTCACACACTGTTGCTGGTATTTTGGCCCATTCCTCCATGCAGATCTCCTCTAGAGCAGTGATGTTTTGGGGCTGTCGCTGGGCAACACGGACTTTCAACTCCCTCCAAAGATTTTCTATGGGGTTGAGATCTGGAGACTGGCTAGGCCACTCCGGGACCTTGAAATGCTTCTTACGAAGCCACTCCTTCGTTGCCCGGGCAGTGTGTTTGGGATCATTGTCATGCTGAAAGACCCAGCCACGTTTCATCTTCAATACCCTTGCTGGTGGAAGGAGGTTTTCACTCAAAATCTCACGATACATGGCTCCATTCATTCTTTCCTTTACACGGATCAGTCGTCCTGGTCCCTTTGCAGAAAAACAGCCCCAAAGTATGATGCTTCCACCCCCATGCTTCACAGTAGGTTTGGTGTTCTTTCTCCTCCAAACACGACAAGTTGAGTTTTTACCAAAAAGTTCTATTTTGGTTTCATCTGACCATGACATTCTCCCAATCATCTTCTGGATCATCCAAATGCTCTCTAGCAAACTTCAGACGGGCCTGGACATGTACTGGCTAAAGCAGGGGGACACATCTGGCACTGCAGGATTTTAGTCCCTGGTGGCGTAGTGTGTTACTGATGGTAGCCTTTGTTACTTTGGTCCCAGCTCTCTGCAGGTCATTCACTAGGTCCCCCCATGTGGTTCTGGGATTTTTGCTCACTCTTCTCGTGATAATTTTGACCCCACGGGGTGAGATCTTGCGTGGAGCCTCAGATCGAGGGAGATTATCAGTGGTCTTGTATGTCTTCCATTTTCTAATAATTGCTCCCACAGTTGATTTCTTCACACCAAGCTGCTTACCTATTGCAGATTCAGTCTTCCCAGCCTGGTGCAGGTCTACAGTTTTGTTTCTGGTGTCCTTTGACAGCTCTTTGGTCTTGGCCATAGTGGAGTTTGGAGTCTGACTGTTTGAGGTTGTGGACAGGTGTCTTTTATACTGATAACGAGTTCAAACAGGTGTCATTAATACAGGTAACGAGCGGAGGACAGAGGAGCCTCTTAAAGAAGAAGTTACAGGTCTGTGAGAGCCAGAAATCTTGCTTGTTTGTAGGTGACCAAATACTTATTTTACTGAGGAATTTACCAATTAATTCATTAAAAATCCTTCAATGTGATTTTCTGGATTTTTTTCTTACTCATTTTGTCTCTCATAGTTGAGGTATACCTATGATGAAAATGGGAGACCTCTCTCATCTTTTAAGTGGGAGAACTTGGACAATTGGTGGCTGACTAAATACTTTTTTGCCCCACTGTAAACACAACGAAACCGCACATGACCCCTCCCACATAAAAACTACAAACAACACAGTCCATGCGCATCGTCAACAACCATAACAAAGCACACAAAACATAACATATCAGCATTAAAGGAGCTAACAATATAAAATACAGTCATCTTTGTGTCTAATTAACAAAAGGCATTAGAAAGACACATTTAAGAATAAAAATTCCTTTCCTAACAAATGTAATGTGCTAGTAACTATAGTGTGTGTTAGTGATTTAGAAAGTGAATGGCTTTTGGAAAGAAACTATTAATAAATCTAGTGGAGTGCGATCTAATTGACCTGTATCACCTCCCTGAGGGATAAAGAGTAAAAAGGTGATAACTGGGGAGAAAAATGTCTGTACTGATGATCCTGGCTCTTGTATGATAATGGGTGTTAGCAATATCCTGAAGTGATGGAAGAGGACAGCCAATGACTTTTTTCTGCACTTCTTACAACTATCTGTAGTGCTGTTTTGTCCGCAACAGAGCAGCCTGCATACCATGACGTGATGCAGTATGTTAAGATGCTTTCAACAGCAGAGCGGTAAAAAGTCATCAGCAGCCTCTTACAGAGGTTGTTTCTTATTAAAATCCTAAGGAAGTGGATACGTTGCCGGGCCTTCTTAATGATGGCTGTGGTATTTATGGTCCAGGAGAAAGTATCTGTGATGTGTGTACCAAGAAATTTATAGCTGTGCACTATTTCCACACAGTCACCATTGATAAAAATCGGGGATGGGTCAGCTCTGCGTTTCCTAAAATCCAATATGAGTTCTTTAGTTTTCTTTGTGTTTAAAATCAGATTGTTTGCAGAGCACCACAGAGACAGATTTTGGACCTCATCACGGTAGGCGGACTCATCCTCCCCTGAGATGAGTCTCACCACAGTTGTGTCATCTGCAAACTTAATGATGTGGTTGGGGGGTGAATAGATATGCAATCAGAGGTGTACAAACAATACAAAAGTGGGCTCAGCACACAGCCCTGAGGGGAGCCAGTGCTGAGAGTGATGGTAGAGGAAAGATGAGAACCGAGTCTAACAGTTTGGGGGCGGTTTGAGAGAAAGTCCATAATCCAGGAGCAGAGCTGTGTGTGAAGACCGAGGTGAAACAGTTTCCTAATCAGAATATGTGGTATTATAGTATTAAATGCTGAACTGTAATCGATGAAGAGCATCCGAACATATGAGTTCTTATGTTCTAGATGTTCCAGAGCTAAGTGGAGAGTGATGGTGATGGCATCCTCGGTTGACCTGTTTTCCCTGTAGGCAAACTGAAAGGGGTCAAAGGTCGTGGGTAGACTGGTTTTGATGTGCCTCAGTACAAGTCTCTCCAAACATTTTGTGACAATAGAGGTGAGAGCAATGGGTCTGTAATCATTTAAACAGTCCACAGCATACTTTTTGGGGACAGGGATTATGACAGCTGATTTGAGGCAGGGTGGGACAGTGGCTTGTGACAGAGACAGATTGAAGATTTTTGTGAACACCGGGGCAAGCTCAAAGGCACAGACTTTGAGTACCTTTCCAAGTACTCCATCCGGACCAGCCGCCTTCCTTGGATTCACGGATCTGAACACTTTCTTCACCTCATACTCCTGCACAGACAGCACCTGGATGTCAGTGTCAGGAAGAGATGAGTATGGTAATGTTCTGGTCTTTCCTTCAAAGCGTGCAAAAAAGCAATTTAGCTCCTCTGCTACCAATGCCTTGGTGTCAGGGATGATGGATGTGCTGCCCTTGAAATTGGTGATTTGCTGCACTCCTTGCCACATCCACCTTGTGTTGTTGTTTGTGAGATGCTCCTCGATTCTCCTCTTGTAGGTCCGTTTGGCCTCTTTAATGCCCCTTTTCAAGTCAGCTCTTGCTACTGCATATAAGGCCCTGTCAGCTGATTTGAAAGCCATGTCAGAATCAGAATCAGAATCAGAATCAGAATCAGCTTTATTGCCAAGTATATTTACAAGTAAACACACGAGGAATGTGACTTGACATTGGACGCGCACGTTAGGCGCATCCAATGACGCGTCGCCATACAAGGCGCCTGTCAACAGTGGAGGTAAAGAGGGGAGGGGAGGGGGAGGAAAACACAATAGGAGAGAGAAAAAACATAGTAATCAGAATAAACGCTCGTATATGAGCCAAATTTTGACTACACAGAAAAAAACCCTCATGCATTAGCAGACAATAGATACAATCACACAGCAGAGGGAGGGAGAGCAGTGTGTGTATATTTGCATGTCATTGTGTAGTGTGAGTGTAACAGTTGTTAGTGGGCAGCAGAGGGCGCCTCCAGGCAGTGGATAGATGTTATAATCATGTGACTTATAAACAAGACCAGAGATCAGAGTCTGTCTCTCTTTTCCTCTTCCTTGCAGAAGGCACATGGGCATTGTCCTCGAGAGACCAATCCGCTGACGACAACAACTGATTGTTGATGTATGGGTAGACATAAGCCACTTCTCTGGCATTATCTTATCGAGGAGGAATGTAAACAAGGGTACCAAAACACAAGGTCAAATCTGCACAGTGCACTCAGAGAATAAAAAAAAATTCTCTCTCTTCGATTCTGTGCTTCAATTTCATACAGGCTTGAATCATACTTTAGATCATTCTCTGGAGAGCACTCAGCGATCCACAGATGTTATCCACCTACCGAAACATAGGTAAAACATGTCCAGAGAGTTCGTTCTCTCTTCAATGCATGCCAGGTAGTAAATTCCATGTTAATCCTGCCGCTGACAGTCAGTGCTCCCCCCAGCTGGACGAATTGTTGAATTTGTTAAGGGAGCTACGCCGGGGTCCGCATTTGATTAGCTCACCCAGATAATTTCGATACACTAGGAAAACTCCAGGGGCCAGAACAGAAGATCCTGTGATCAGTTCAATCTCAGTCGAATCACACAGACACATGAGTTCCAATGCCATGAGTCTCCCTTGGGTTCCCCCTGACCCGCTTCTTCTTTTAAAGGTGACAATCGCATATAAGATAAGATAAGATAAGATAAGCCTTTATTAGTCCCACAACGGGGAAATTCCAGGATTGCAACAGCACAGGGATAGCAACACTCAGAGCAACAATCAGAAGGCAAGAAAAAAAAAAACACAAGCAAGCAAGAGCAGCTAATATACATATGTACATATTACTATAAAATATATATACACACACACACACACACAGACACACAGTGCAGAGCATTGTAGCTGGATGGACTAAATATATGAATATATGAACACACAGTGCAGAGCATTGTAGCTAGATGGAATAAATATGTAAATATATAAACACCCACAGTACGGAGCATTGCAGCTAGGTGGAATAAATATGCAAGTATATAAACACACACAGTGCGGAGCAATGTAGCTAGATGGAATAAATATATAGATATATAAATATAAACACACCCAGTGCTGAGCATTGTAGCTAGATGGAATAAATATATAGATATATAAATATAAACACACCCAGTGCAGAGCATTGTAGCTAGATGGAATAAATATGTAAATATATAAACACCCACAGTACGGAGCATTGCAGCTAGGTGGAATAAATATGCAAGTATATAAACACACACAGTGCGGAGCAATGTAGCTAGATGGAATAAATATATAGATATATAAATATAAACACACCCAGTGCTGAGCATTGTAGCTAGATGGAATAAATATATAGATATATAAATATAAACACACACAGTGCAGAGCATTGTTGCTAGGTGGGATGAAACAGCATAACCGTCTATTTAGTTATCCTACATGGTATGATTATGTGCCCATACATATTCTCACCCTCCATAGCGACCGGTATGTTCCTAGTTGTATGCCGGAGAGGACCATTGTGTAAGTCTATTGCATCTTTTGCATTCAAAAAAAAAAAAAACTATTAGCCGCTTTCCAGATCCATAATTTCCATTTGGATTAAGATTCAGCCAGGAGAAGAGTGACATTGCAAGCTGGGATCAGAAGGGAGAGGATTAGGAGGGAGAGGGAAGAAAAGCATCTGCTCTCTCTCAGAAGCGGAAGTGAAGTCACGAGCTCTAAGGAGGTTACAGATGTGTCCGGTCATCCAGGGTTTCTGATTGGGATAAACCCAGATGTTTTTCTTAATTGTAACATTTTCTGTGCAGCTTGAAATATAGAATAACACCGTCTGTGTATATTCCTCTAGGTCATGGTGTTCAAATAAGTCCCAATTTGTCTCAGCAAAACAATTTTGCAATTTAGGGAGAGCGTCTGCAGGCCAGATGTTAACAGTTTTTGTAGTGGGCTTTATTTTCCTCCTAAGAGGGGCATAGGCTGGGACCAAGAGCAGGGATGAATGGTCAGACAGACCAAGATGTGGAAGAGGTACTGCTCTGTAGGCATGCTTGATGTTTGAATACACACAATCAAGTGTGTTCCCTCCTCTGGTGGAACATTTCACATGTTGGGTGAAATTGGGGAGAACAGTCCTTAAACATGCCTGGTTAAAGTCTCCAGCAATGATATGTACTCCCTCGGGGTAAGCCCTCTGATGTTTGTTTACAGTGTCATACAGGTCGCTGAGAGCAGTGGTAATCTTAGCATCAGGCTGAATGTAGACAGCTGTAACAACCACGTTTGATAGCTCTCTTGGCAAATAGAAGGGTCTGTGTGTAACTGACAAAGTCTCTATATCCGGTGAACAGTAGCTGTCAATAATACGGCTCTGTGAGCACCAGTCATTATGGACATAGATACATAGCCCTCCACCTCTGCTCTTACCGGAGTCTCCATTGCGGTCCTGCCGGTGTAGCATTCGCCCTGCTAGCTGGACGGCAGCATCGGGGATCGCCGGATGTAGCCACGTCTCTGTGACTATGAGGACACAACAGTCTTGAACAGAGTGATTTGCAGCAAGCAGCAACTCCATATCATCCATTTTGTTCACGATGGATCTAACGTTTGAGAGAAAAATACTCGGGAGCGGTGGTTTATGGGGCCGTCTCCGCAGCTTGGCTAGCAGGCCCGCCCGGCAGCCCCACTTTTGCTTCCTCTCTCTACGCCGACGGCGCCGCTTAATACTCCTGATAACAATCCACGAGGAGCCGTGGGGTCTCGTAATGTCCACGGGAATGTTGTGCGCCCGCTGGAAGTCGGCCGTAATATCCACCCTGGCTTGTAATCCATAAGTTATCAGCTCCTGATGGCTGTATATAAACTCTGCTTGGCAAGCCTCAAGCACACAAACAAGCAAACACACAAACAACCACCATACTGGGGAGCAAAGAGCAGCTGCACTAGTGCGCGCGGCCATCTCTCAATTTTTTTTTTTTTTTTAATATATACATTTTGTTATAACAGAGGGTGGGCAAAGCTGGTTGATGTTCACCTGCCATCACCCCCAGCAACATGTGACTGGAGACAACAATTGCGCTGGTTCCGTGTCGTCATATAAGATAAATGGGGTGGGATAAAAGTAAAATTGAGGTGAAATAATCATAACAGTTTCTGGATGTGAAGGGGAAAAATAAAATGACCGACAGAAAAGAAAATAATGACCAGGATGCCCCACAAGGAAGAAGCGAGTGAGCCGTCAGGCCAGCAGTATGTGACAAAATTGTTTGTTTGTTTACATTGTACTGATTTTCTGGTTCATTCACTTTGAAGATAACAAAATGCCCAAAACAAGAAACGGTGAAAAAAAGAAAAAAAAAAAAAAACAATATTCTTTCTGTAAATGTCCAAAGTCCACTTTTGGCTGAAAGTTATGTAATTCGATATGGCTGCTGTTGAATTATGCAAATTAGGTGCATAAATTTACTCCTATTTCAAACTTTGGATCATATTCTACATCTTTCTAATAGACAGTAAGCCATAACATCTTACCACTTTCAAGTTTTAGCCTTGGAAATCTCTGACATCTGAACTGAATATTTTCTTTAAAAAAAACCTTGACCACTAGGGGCTTATGGCGCAACGGAGTGCCTGTGGCAGTTATTGGGTTAATTTGACCCTAAAATGTACCAATGACTAGACAGTTCATTCATATTATCCTAAAATGCAAATGATTAAAATATACTCTATTCTCATGTTCTTAATTCTTCAAAAATTGACATTCAGGTCTTCAATTTCTGTTAAAAATTGTAATTATCAAATTCTTAATTTCTGGTAAAATTAAAATTATGACAAAAAGACTTACTTCTACTGAATATTGCAGACAATCCTACAGAGATTTGTTAAAAAGGTTCCCTGCTCACCTGCTTAATATGGGCCTGGAATTGTCTGCAATAGACAGGTGAAAGCTTTTCGCCCGATCACCTCTGATGCCTGTCAATGGAATGGGCCAACTGACCAATCACATCAGCTGTCACCAGGTTGTAAAATTTTCTATACTGAAAAGTGTGTTCAAAAATTCGACAGTTAGCACAAAACCATTTAAAATTAACCAGAGGATTAAAAATCACATGAGAAGTACTATTTCTCAACATATCTGTTTACTGAAGCATGCAGAGAATATCACAGCTTTGAGGTCTTCGTCCCAGCACAATCTGATAGAGAAGACCCCGAAAAAGAAAGGAAAAAGGTATATAAAGTCTTCTGGTTGTGGGAGCGTCTCCCCAAAACCCCCACAATGGCTTTCTCCTTGTTGAGCTGGTAAGGACTGCTGACTCCATCAGAAGTCCCCTCCTCTGGAACGGTCTCTGGCAGATGTTTTCTTGTTGATGCTCCACTGGCTCCTCTCGGTTCCTCTGTCTCCTTTCGGTTGCTTAAATCGCAGCCCTTAACCCAGGTTCATCTTTCTGTTTTTCTATATGTCAAAGAAGCAAGTACTTCGTTGCTAGGCAATAGAGGTTGTTTGTGTGCAGAGCTAAAAAACCCACATGCTGTTTATATATGCTGTAGCAATGTAAGAAACCTCATGCAGCAAAAAGCACATTGTGTTCCTCTTTTATTTAATTAACACCTTCTAAAGTAAAACATTCTTATCTAACGGAAATATTCTATCACAGAATTTTGGAGATTTTTGCAAATTTATTTAAAATGAAAAACTAAGAAATCACATGTACGTAAGTATTCACAGCCTTTGCTCAATACTTTGTTGATGCACCTTTTTGCAGCAATTACAGTCTCAAGTTGTTTTTTTTTTAATATGATGCCACAAGCTTGGCACACCTATCTTTGGACAGTTTCGCACATTCCTCTTTGCAGCACCTCTCAAGCTTCATCAAGTTGGATGGGAAGTATTGGTACACAACCATTTTCAGAGATCTCCAGAGAAGTTCAATTGGATTAAAGTCTGGTCTCTGGCTGGGCCACTCAAGGACATTCACAGAATTGTCCTGAAGCCACGCCTTCTATATCTTGGCTGTGTGCTGAGGGTTGTTGTCCTACTGAAAGATGAACCATTACCCCAGTTAGAGGTCAAGAGCGCTTCGGAGCAAGTTTTCATCCAGGATGTCTCTGTACATTCTTGCATTCATCTTTCTCTCTATACTGACTAGTCTTAAAGTTCCTGCTTCTGAAAAACATCCCCACAGCATGATGCTGCCACTACCATTGGCATGGTTATGAGCAGTGCCGGGTTTTCTCCAAACATGACATCTGGCATTCACGCCAAAGAGTTCAATCTTTGTCTCATCAGACCAGAGATTTTTTTTTTTTTCTCATGGTCTGAGACTCCTTCAGGTGCCTTTTTGCAAACTCCAGGCAAGCTACCATGTACCTTTTACTCAGCAGAGGCTTCCATCTGGCCACTCTACCATATAGGCCTGATTGGTGGATTGCTGCAGAGATGGCTGTCCATCTGTAAGGTTCACCTCTCTCCACAAAGGAATACTGGAACTCTGACAGAGTGACCATCAGGTTCTTTGTCACATCCCTGAATAAGGCCGTTCTCTCCCGATCACTCAGGTTAGATTACCGGCCAGCTCTAGGAAGAATCCTGGTGGTTCCGAACTTCTTCCTTTTACAGATGATGGAGGCCACTGTGCTCATTGGGACCTTCAATGCAGCAGAAATTTTTTGGACCCTTCCCCAAATTTGTGCCTCAAGACAATCCTGTCTTGGAGGTTGAAAGACAATTCTTTTGACTTCATGCTTGGTTTGTGCTCTGACATGCACTGTCAACTGTGGGACCTTATATAGACTGGTGTGTGCCTTTCCAAATCATGTCCAATCAATTGAATTTACCACAGGTGGACTCCAATTAAGCTGCAGAAATCTCTCAAGGATGATCAGTGAAAACAGGCTGCACCTGAGCTCAATTTTGAGCTTCATGTCAAAGGCTGTGAATACATACGTATGTCCATGTGATTTGTTTTTTTTTAAATTTATTTTAAATAAAGTTGCAAAAATATCAAAACAATGTTTGTTTGTTTTTTTCGCATTGTCATTATAGGGTGTTGTGTGTCGAATTTTGAGGAAAAAAATAAATTTAATCCCTTTTTGGAATAAGGCTGTAACATAACAAAATGTTTAAAAAGTGAAGCGCTGTGAATACTTTTGACATGCACTGTAGATAGTTAGATAGATAGTAGATGTACTTTAGAGTATACTAAATTAACTTTATCAGACATTAAAATTTGTACAATAATGTCAAACTATGGTCAATTTGTCTTTTTCAAAGACACTTGATTTAGCACATATACGTAGGCACACACACGCAAACACACACGCCCATGCGCGCACACACACACACACACACACACACACACACACACACACACACACTTTTTTAAAAAGTAACTGGGACAATACTTTGAGGAGCTTTATCTTTGAAAAAAATGGTTTCCCACCATCCTTGATAGTAATGGGAAATGTCCTCAACTTCACTCTGTGACAGGTTTGGTTAAGTCATACACCACTGTCAGTCAGTTGTGGGTGTTGTAATGGTAGTGTGTAAAACATGGCACAAGGGTGGGCAACATTTCACACCAGAATTTTTATGCATTTTGGTGGTTCTACATCACGTCTAAGAGCATGGTGCCATTTGAGCACATTTACAACTATTATGCCCCTCATCTCATTAAAAGTTTCAATTATGCAACAGAGATGGGATTAGATAATGGTCCGTGGTGGCGAAATACTGTATGCTCACATCTGAAGTGGAAAAAAGGAGGCAGAGGGGACAAAAGAAGCAAGAGGCAATTCACAGGCAATGAGGTTCAGATTAGGACCATGTTTTTTTGTTGTTGTTTTTTTTCATTCGGAATATTTCTACAGACACATGTATTTGCAAGCATACTCATGCCAACATGTGCCTGCCCTGAGACGCAAGTGTGCTTGAGCTGCTGCTGTTTATGGAAATTGTCTAAATGGTGTTGAACAAAAATACTTATCATTGAGATGACAATGGTAGGTTTCCATGTGAAAACAGATGCATATACACTGTATGTAGGAAGCATAACATTACTATTGACTGAGAAGATATTTTTTTATTGATTGCTAAATCATTTGAGATTAACTAAGCATAATTAACTAATGCATAATTCATTTTAATGCATTCAGCCATATACAGTATACACACACACACACACACACACACACACACACACACACACACACACACACACACAGAGTATCTCAAAAAAGTGAGTACACCCCTCACATTTTTGTAAATATTTTCTTATATCTTTTCATGCGACAACACTGAAGATATGGCACTTTGATACAATGTAGTCAGTGGACAGCTTTTATAACAGTGTAAATTTGTGGTCCCCTCAAAATAGTTTAACACACAGCCATTAATGTCTAAACCGCTGGCAACAAAAGTGAGTACACCCCTAGTGAAAATGTCCAAATTGTGCTCAGAGTGTCAATATTTGGTGTGGCCACCATTATTTTCCAGCACTGCCTTAACTCTCTTGGGCATGGAGTTAACTAGAGCTTCACAGGTTGCCACTGAAATCCTCTTTGATTCCTCCATGACAACATTATGGTGTTAGAGACCTTTCAATCATCCACCTTCTGTTTGAGGATGCCCCACAGATGCTCAATAGGGTTTTGGTCTGGAGACATGCTATGCCAGTCCATCACCTTTACCCTCAGTTTCTTTAGCAAGGCAGTGGTTATCTTGGAGGTGTGTTTGGGGCTGTTATCATGTTGGAATACTGCCCTGTGGCCCAGTTTCCAAAGGGAAGGGATCATGCTCTGCTTCAATATGTCACAGTACATGTTGGCATTTATGGGTCCCTCAATGAACTGTAGCTCCCCAGTCCCGGCAGCACTCATGCAGACCCAAACCATGGCACTCCCACCACCATGCTTGACTGTAGGCAAGACACACTTTTCTTTGTTCTCGTCACCTGGTTGCCGCCTCACATGCTTGACAGCATCTGAATAAAATAAGTTTATCTTGGTCGCATTAGCCCACAGGACATGGTTCCAGTAATCCATGTCCTTAGTCTGCTTGTTTTCAGCAAACTGTTTGCAGGCTTTCTTGTGCATCATCTTTAAAAGGGGCTTCCTTTTGGGATGACAGCCATGCAGACCAATTTGATGCAGTGTGCTTCGTATGGTCTAAGCACTGAAAGGCTGACCCCCCCCACCCCTAGTTTGCACATATGGATAATTCTTAAACACTTAAAGAGTCTAACAGTGGTTTCAGGATCAAATGTTTGTAAGTAGGCCAATATAGACACAATATAATAGAATCACATCAAATGTGAGCATGAATTATTTATGAAACTATTATGAAATATGTCAGCGTTATCTTATTAAAACAACACCCGAATCTTTTGCTCAAAAGGTATTTTTGAGCGCTGGGTGTTCTCCTGAGCTCTGGAGAACACCCGACGCTCGGCAAGCTTCCCGGCCGACCGGAAGTGCTCGCAGGCGGCGTAGAGACCGTAAACAAAGGCGGGGGAAGCGCGGTGGGCTAAGAGCTAAGCTAAAGCTAACACCACACCGGCTTTCTCTACCCAGTATTTTCCTCGCTAATGTACGGTCACTGGCGAACAAAATGAATGAGCTACGGCTTCGGATCACCAACAATAAGAGACTTATGAACTGCAATATCATGATTTTCACGGAAACATGGCTACACAGTGGAATACCCGACAATGCTATTGAGCTAGCCGGCCTACACACGCTCCGGGCAGACAGAGCAGCAGATGTCTCCGGTAAGACCAGAGGTGGGGGAGTGTGCATTTATATTAACAAGGCTTGGTGCACGAACTCTGTCACTGTTGAGAGACACAGCTCAGTTAACCTGGAGTTTCTCATGGTTAAATGTAGACCTTTCTATCTGCCACGCGAGTTTACTTGTACCATCATAACAGCTGCTTACATTTCTCCAGATGCTAATGTTAAGCTTGCTATGAAAGAACTGCATGCAGCTGTTAGCAAACAACAAACTGCACACCCAGAGGCAGCATTTATTGTGGCGGGTGATTTTAACCACTCTAACCTCAAGACAGTGCTTCCTAAATTCTACCAGCATGTCTCCTGTCACACAAGAGGGGACAAAACATTGGACCATGTTTACACCAATATTGTGGGAGCCTACACAGCAACTCCCCTCCCCCACCTAGGTCAGTCTGATCACTTATCTTTGTTCCTTAACCCCAAGTATGTACCGCTCATCAACCGGGTGATGCCATCAGTGAGGACCATCAAAGTGTGGCCAGAGGGGGTTGACTCTGTACTCCAGGAAAAGTTTAGGAACACAGACTGGAGTATGTTCACCTCTCAGGCTACCTGTGGCTCCCACATAAACATCGACTCTTACACCCACTCAGTCCTGGACCATATCAACACCACTATTGACAGTGTCACAACGGAAAGACAGATCACCACGTACCCAAATCAAAAGCCGTGGATGAACAGAGAAGTGTGGCTTCTGCTAAAGGCACGCACAGGCCTACAGTTCATCCAGGGCAGATCTGAAGAGGGGCATCAAGAAGGCCAAGTACAGCTACAAACTGAAGGTGGAGGAACATTTTGGGGACTCTGACCCCCGACGCATGTGGCAGGGCATTCACGCTATCTCTGATTATAAGCCTAGCAACTCCATACCTATAGCCATGACTGTGTCCTTTCTCAATGAGCTAAATGACTTCTATGCTCATTTTGACAAGGACAATAATGAAAAGAACATCAATTTCCCACCCTCTGACGACCTCCACCACCTCACACTCAACCACACCGACGTCCGTAACACACTGAATCATGTCAACGTACGTAAGGCTGCTGGCCCTGACGGCATTCCTGGGCGTGTGCTGAGGGCATGCGCTGAGCAGCTGGCAGGGGTCTTCACAGACATCTTCAATCTGTCCCTGGCCCAGGCCGTGGTACCTGCGTGCTTCAAGACCACTTCTATAGTACCAGTGCCGAAACATTCAACACCATCGTGCTTAAATGACTATCGCCCTGTGGCACTGACGCCCATAGTCATGAAGTGCTTTGAGCGACTGGTCTTGGCACAGCTCAAAAAATCCCTGCCCCCTACACTGGACCCTCACCAGTTTGCCTACCGGAGCAACAGGTGTACAGAGGATGCGGTTTCTACAGCGCTGCACTATGTACTCTCACACCTGGATGACAAGAACACCTACGCAAGAATGCTGTTTGTTGACTTCAGCTCAGCATTCAACACAGTTATCCCCTCCAAGTTTATCACTAAACTTGGGGACCTTGGAATCAGTACCTCCACCTGCAACTGGATCATGGATTTTCTGACCAACAGACCCCAGCATGTTAGATCAGGCCCCAACCGTTGTTCCGTCATCACACTCAACACTGGTGTACCACAGGGCTGTGTGCTCAGCCCATTCCTCTACTCCCTCTTCACCCATGACTGCAGGCCTATGTATGGATCCAATTCCATCATAAAGTTCGCAGATGACACCACGGTGATCGGACTCATCAGGGACAACGATGAGTCAGATTACAGGGCAGAGGTTGAGCACTTGGCTACTTGGTGCGCTGACAATAACCTGCTCCTTAACACCAGCAAAACCAAGGAGCTCATAGTGGACTACAGGAAGGAGAGGGGAGAGACACATGACCCCATCCATATCAATGGCATAGCTGTAGAACGATTCCCCAGCTTCAAATTCCTGGGGACCCACATCTCGGAGGACCTGTCCTGGTCAGTTAACACTACCAGCCTGATCAAGAAGGCCCATCAGCGCCTCGTCTTCTTGAGGACACTGAAGAAGAACCATCTGTCAACTGACATCCTGGGCAACTTCTACCGCTGCGTGATAGAGAGCACCCTGACCAACTGTGTCACAGTCTGGTATAGGAGCTGCTCTGTCGCTGACCGTAAGGCGCTGCAGCGGGTGGTGAAAACCGCCCAACGCATCACAGGGACTCCACTTCCAGTTATAAAAGATGTCTACAGGAAAAGATGTCTGCGCCGGGCACGCAGCATTCTTAGGGACTCCAATCATCCTGCTTATGGACTGTTCCAGCTTCTCCCCTCCAGAAGGCGTTTCAGAAGCATTTGGACTAGAACCAGCAGGTTTAGGAACAGTTTCTTTCCAACAGCTGTCACGTTATTGAACTTAGTTCCCCGCTGACTCTCTTACCATCATCTCTTACCATCCTCACCTGTACATAACTGCCCATCTAACTTATTGTACATTATTTGCACATAACAGTACTCTTAACTTTCAGCACTGCTGCATATATTTGCATATATTTGCTTAAATTGCACATACTGTCAATTACTGTATATACGGCACTGTTGTATTTGCACTTCTGATTGGATGCTAAATTATGTTTCATTACCTTGTATTCATACATGTGTAATGACAATAAAGTGGAATCTAATCTAATCTAATCTAATTTTTCCAATCAATAATATATATATATATATATATATATATATATATATATATATATATATATATATATATATACACTGTATATACAGTATATATATACAGTACATACAGTATATATATATATATTTATATATAGTTGTGTTTTCCATGAAAAGTCACATTTTTGTTTACCACCATGAGTTGTAAAACGAATAGAAAATATAGTCAAGACACTGACAAGGTTAGAAATAATGATTTGTATTTGAAATAATAATTTTTTCGTTCAAACTTTGCTTTCATCAAAGAATCCTCCATTTGCAGCAATTACAACATTGCAGACCTAACATGATTGCACAAGGGTTTTCTAATCATCCATTAGCCTTCTGACGCAATGAGCAAACACATTGTACCATTAGAACACTGGAGTGATAGTTGCTGGAAATTGGCCTCTATACACCTATGTAGATATTGCACCAAAAACCAGACATTTGCAGCTAGAATAGTCATTTACCACATTAGCAATGTATAGAATGTATTTCTGATTAGTTTAAAGTTATCTTCATTGCAAAAAAGTGTTTTTCTTTCAAAAATAATGAAATTTCTAAGTGACCCCAAACTTTTGGGGTATATATACTGTATATATATATACTGTATATATATATACAGTGGGGAAAAAAAAGTATTTAGTCAGCCACCAATTGTGCAAGTTCTCCCACTTAAAAGATGAGATAGGTCTCCAATTTTCATCATAGGTATACCTCAACTATGAGAGACAAAATGAGAAAAAAAAATCCAGAAAATCACATTGAAGGATTTTTAATGAATTAATTGGTAAATTCCTCAGTAAAATAAGTATTTGGTCAATAACAAAAGTTCATCTCAATACTTTGTTATATACCCTTTGTTGGCAATGACAGAGGTCAAATGTTTTCTGTAAGTCTTCACAGGGTTTTCACACACCGTTGCTGGTATTTTGGCCCATTCCTCCATGCAGATCTCCTCTAGAGCAGTGATGTTTTGGGGCTGTCGCTGGACAACACAGACTTTCAACTCCCTCCAAAGATTTTCTATGAGGTTGAGATCTGGAGACTGGCTAGGCCACTCCAGGACCTTGAAATGCTTCTTACGAAGCCACTCCTTCGTTGCCCAGGTGGTGTGTTTGGGATCATTGTCATGCTGAAAGACCCAGCCACGTTTCATCTTCAATACCCTTGCTGATGGAAGGAGGTTTTCACTCATAATCTCACGATACATGGCCCCATTCATTCTTTCCTTTACACGGATCAGTCATCCTGGTCCCTTTGCAGAAAAACAGCCCCAGAGTATAATGTTTTCACCCCCATGCTTCACAGTTGGTATGGTGTTCTTTCTCCTCCAAACACGACAAGTTGAGTTTTTACCAAAAAGTTCTATTTTGGTTTCATCTGACCATATGACATTCTCCCAATCCTCTTCTGGATCATCCAAATGCTCTCTAGCAAACTTCAGACGGGCCTGGACATGTACTGGCTTAAGCAGGGGGACACGTCTGGCACTGCAGGATTTGAGTCCCTGGCAGCTTAGTGTGTTACTGATGTAGCCTTTGTTACTTTGGTCCCAGCTCTCTGCAGGTCATTCACTAGGTCCCCCCGTGTGGTTCTGGGATTTTTGCTCACCGTTCTCGTGATAATTTTGACCTCACGGGGTGAGATCTTGCGTGGAGCCGCAGATCGAGGGAGATTATCAGTGGTCTTGTATGTCTTCCATTTTCTAATAATTGCTCCCACAGTTGATTTCTTCACACCAAGCTGCTTACCTATTGCAGATTCAGTCTTCCCAGCCTGGTGCAGGTCTACAATTTTGTTTCTGGTGTCCTTTGACAGCTCTTTGGTCTTGGCCATAGTGGAGTTTGGAGTCTGACTGTTTGAGGTTGTGGACAGGTGTCTTTTATACTGATAATGAGTTCAAACAGGTGCCATTAATACAGGTAACAAGTGGAGGACAGAGGAGCCTCTTAAAGAAGAAGTTACAGGTCTGTGAGAGCCAGAAATCTTGCTTGTTTGTTATTGACCAAATACTTATTTTACCAAGGAATTTACCAATTAATTCATTAAAAATTCTTCAATGTGATTTTCTGGATTTTTTTTTCTCATTTTGTCTCTCATAGTTGAGGTATACCTATGATGAAAATTGGAGACCTCTCTCATCTTTTAAGTGGGAGAACTTGCACAATTGGTGGCTGACTAAATACTTTTTTGCCCCACTGTATATATGGGGACAGGGGATATATGGGGACAGGGGACAGGAGCCTGGGGACAGGCTCCTGCCCCAAGTGGAGGAGTTTAAGTATCTTGGGGTCTTGTTCACGAGTGAGGGGAAAATGGAGCGAGGGATCAACAGACGGATTGGAGCAGCATCTGCAGTGATGCGGACGTTGTACCGGTCTGTTGTGGTGAAGAAGGAGCTTAGTTCTAAGGCAAAGCTGTCGATTTACCAGTCAATCTACGTTCCTACTCTCACCTATGGTCACGAGCTTTGGGTAATGACCGAAAGAACGAGATCGCGGATACAAGCAGCGGAAATGAGCTTTCTCCGTAGGATTGCTGGACTCACCCTCAGAGATAGGGTGAGGAGCTCAGTCATCCGGGAGAGGCTCAGAGTAGAACCGCTGCTCCTCCAAATTGAAAGGAGTCAGTTGAGGTGCTATGGGCATCTGATTAGGATGCCTCTTGGACACCTCCCACTTGAGGTGTTTCAGGCATGTCCCACTGGGAGGAGACCCCAGGGCAGACCCAGGACTCGGTGGAGAGACTATGTCTCTCAGCAGGTCTGGGAACGCCTTGGTATCCCCTCTGAAGAGCTGGAGTAGGTGACTGGGGAGACGGAAGTCTGGGCTTCTCTGCTTGAACTGCTGCCTCCGCGACCCGGACCTCCGGAAAAGCGGTAGAAGATGGATGGATGGATGGACACTACCGTTCAAAAGTTTGGGGTCACCCAGACGATTATTTTGTGTTTTCCATGAAAAGTCACACTTATTTACCACCATGAGTTGTAAAATGAATAGAAAATATAGTCAAGAAATTGACAAGGTTAGAAATAATGATTTGTATTTGAAATAATAATTTTTTCCTTCAAACTTTGCTTTCGTCAAAGAATCCTCCATGTGCAGCAATTACAACATTGCAGACCTAACATGATTGTACAAGGGTTTTCTAATCATCCATTAGCCTTCTGACGCAATGAGCAAACACATTGTACCATTAGAACACTGGAGTGATAGTTGCTGGAAATGGGCCTCTATACACCTATGTAGATATTGCACCAAAAACCAGACATTTGCAGCTATAATAATTATTTACCACATTAGCAATGTATAGAGTGTATTTCTGTTTAATTTAAAGTTATCTTCATTGAAAAAAGTGCTTTTCTTTCAAAAATAAGGACATTTCTAAGTGACCCCAAACTTTTGAACAGTAGTGTATATATATATATATATATATATATATATATATTTGTTCACACACACACATATACTGTATATATATATATATATATATATATATATATATATATATATATATATATATATATATATATATATATATATATATATATATATATATATATATGAGAGTGGTTTCAGGTGTTTTCCAACCCTTTCTGCACAGGACAGGAGAGTGTTGAGAGATCATTGAAAAATGTAAAAATGGCTCAATCGCTCAATGATCTTTCAATAGTCTCTCAGTGATCGCCAAGATTTCTAAATGATCTCTTAGTGATCTTCAAATGATCTCTGTGGTTGTCACGGTCTCCACAAGGTTTTCACTCAGTTTAAAACAATCTCTCAACAATCACCAAAGGGAAGTGATCTCCCAAGGAGCACTCTGATCTTATACATCTCCCAGTGATCTCTCAATGATATCCACCTCAGTCTTTCAGTGAAGCCTGTTGGTCTTCCATTGAACACTCAGTGATCCCTCACTGATCTCTCAGCTGTCTCTACCTTCAGGGTTGAAAAAATTTGTCAGTCATTAAAAGATCACTCAGCGATGATTGGGAGATTGATGAGATCATTGAGCACTTCTTGAGAGGTCACTGAGAGATCACTTCCTTTAGTGATTGTTGAGAGATTGTTTTGGCCTGAGTCAAATACTTGAGGCTGTGGAGATCACTGGATATACTTGAGATATCCTGTCATTTGCTGAGAGATCATTGAAAGTTCATTGAGAGATCTGGCCATTTTTTCCTTCATCACTGATCTCTATCCATGTGTAAAGGGAGTATTAGTGACTATGACATAGACAACAAGATTTTCCACTTTTGATACTATCCAATACTTGACGTCTACATCTTCAAAAAAGAAAGCAGTTCAACCTTCAAATGGGATTAGCTTAAGTTTTAGGGAGTTGTGAAGTATATTATCATGCTGGTTTTATGGCTTTGGCTTTTTAGAAATTCAATTAAAGGGCTCAAGGTTTTTCTTTCGAGAGGTGCAGACACACCACTGATAATAAGCCAGAAAAATTTATTTATATAGCTCCTTACACAGGCAGGAATCGAAAAGTGCTTTACAAAAGCCATTACAGCATACATTAGAGGGACTAAAAATAATAACAACTCTAAAGTATTTCACTGTCCTTCACCAGAGAATGGCTAAAAAGGTAAGTAGGCTGTGACTGCTGGAAGTCATGTTTAGATAAGCTAACTCTCCTCCGAGTAAGACAAATCAAGTCTGTGCCGGTTTTCTGTTGGAGAATTTCCATTTTACCTTCATGCACATGCACTTGAGTGATTAAAGCTGATATAACAAATCTCTTTATCCCTCCTGATGTCCTTTCAAAAATAATCTGTAATTTGTAAAGGAAATTGTTCATAACACTGGACAAGGTTGTTTGAATGAGAAGGTCCTTGGAGAAAGTTTGGAGTACTGAAAGTGTAGTATTGCCCCCGTGTTTATAATTTGACAAAATGAGTGACAGGGATTTAATTCAGCTAGAACTTAGACTTTTTTTTCCTCCTGTGGTCTAAATAATGTAATGTCTGTTTTTTGTATTTCATATTGTAATGGTCTTGGACTTTGAACTCAATTATGTTAGAGCACTTCCTGTTTCTACACTGGTCATTCCTGACATTTTAACTTTTCTAATACTGTATCTCAGATTGAATATGTATCAGTACATTTCCAGGGAGTACTTTAGGCACACATGATACTTCCTTGTTTAAATTTAATAGGTTAGAACTGACCCCCCCCCCCCCCCCCCATGAAAAAGAGGAGCTGTATCCCTTCTGTTTAAATGGAAACATATGGGTATGCTGATATATGTTTTAGTTGAAAGTGTTAAACTCATTATTGGATCCCCCTTTTCCTTGTGTCACATTGGCTTTTGTCAGACTGACTTAGCATAGGTCAATTAACACTTTCTCTGATTAATTAATATTTCAACCTCTATAAAATTATACTGTTTTGATGTCAGAAACAAATTCATAGTTAAAGGTGGAATCCATTACTTTTTGACCTCCTGCCCAGTACGTGTCACACTCACTGTTGCCTCGTGATAATGCTGCACGTGCTGCCAGGTAGAAACAGAAACGGCGCTGGAAACAAGCATTCACAGGCTGCAGCAGACTGTATGGAAATCAGTTTCTTTGTGATTATGAGCCAGTGAAATCATGTCACGTGATGAATCTTTTGTGGTATAGTGCCCAATGATTTTAACTGAGTCTTCTTTGAAGTTTATCTCCATTTGACTTTTTTTTTTTAAATTACTGTCATATAATTATTGATAATTAATGGTAATGCTAGTGTTTCACAGACATGATTGAACCTGATAATTACATAGTTTTGATAATGTAATCATGTCAAAACTGTAGCTGACTTTAAGGACTTTGCTGTTGGTAGAGTGTTTTTTGCAGATATGCTGTAACACACTCTTGTGCTTTGTTTATGTTCAGCATTTTAGCTAAAAATGCTGTTCTAAAACGAGCTGCTGCTATGGCTAATCCATTGCCTTGGTCATCCCCAGTTACTGTGTGTGGACAATCAGGGACCATTACCCTGATCCCTACGGACAATACACTGGGTTTGTTCTAACTCACGCTCCTGGTCTGTGGCAGGTCCACGTGTACATCCATGGTACAAGGTGCATCATTAGGGCATCAAAAACCAGGAGGTGGCAATTAATTTTTGGGTTCTGTCTCATTTTCTGTTGATTTAATTTTTATT